>CM075874.1:19941897-20673450 GCA_038021265.1 Cyprinella venusta | reverse complement strand
TTCTAGACCCTTTCAGAGCCGAGATATCGGATGTCAAAGTTTTGACCTGAAAAAAAACATAAGGGGTAACACTGTCGTTTTTGGCCGAAATGTTGACCCCCTCCGATCTTCTTGAAACTCTGGATTCTGACAGAGGGCCACGAGACTTCGACCAGCGCGCAAAAATGGAGGCTCTAGACCCTTCCAGAGCCGAGATATCGGATGTCAAAGTTTTGACCTGAAAAAAAAACATAAGGGGTAACACTGTCGTTTTTGGCCGAAATTTTGACCCCCTCCGATCTTCTTGAAACTCTGGATTCTGACAGAGGGCCACGAGACTTCGACCAGCGCGCAAAAATGGAGGCTCTAGACCCTTCCAGAGCCGAGATATCGGATGTCAAAGTTTTGACCTGAAAAAAAAACATAAGGGGTAACACTGTCGTTTTTGGCCAAAATTTTGACCCCCTCCGATCTTCTTGAAACTCTGGATTCTGACAGAGGGCCACGAGACTTCGACCAGCGCGCAAAAATGGAGGCTCTAGACCCTTCCAGAGCCGAGATATCGGATGTCAAAGTTTTGACCTGAAAAAAAAACATAAGGGGTAACACTGTCGTTTTTGGCCGAAATTTTGACCCCCTCCGATCTTCTTGAAACTCTGGATTCTGACAGAGGGCCACGAGACTTCGACCAGCGCGCAAAAATGGAGGCTCTAGACCCTTCCAGAGCCGAGATATCGGATGTCAAAGTTTTGACCTGAAAAAAAAACATAAGGGGTAACACTGTCGTTTTTGGCCAAAATTTTGACCCCCTCCGATCTTCTTTAAACTCTGGATTCTGACAGAGGGCCACGAGACTTCGACCAGCGCGCAAAAATGGAGGCTCTAGACCCTTCCAGAGCCGAGATATCGGATGTCAAAGTTTTGACCTGAAAAAAAAACATAAGGGGTAACACTGTCGTTTTTGGCCGAAATTTTGACCCCCTCCGATCTTCTTGAAACTCTGGATTCTGACAGAGGACCACGAGACTTCGACCAGCGCGCAAAAATGGAGGCTCTAGACCCTTCCAGAGCCGAGATATCGGATGTCAAAGTTTTGACCTGCAAAAAAAACATAAGGGGTAACACTGTCGTTTTTGGCCGAAATTTTGACCCCCTCCGATCTTCTTGAAACTCTGGATTCTGACAGAGGGCCACGAGACTTCGACCAGCGCGCAAAAATGGAGGCTCTAGACCCTTCCAGAGCCGAGATATCGGATGTCAAAGTTTTGACCTGAAAAAAAAAACATAAGGGGTAACACTGTCGTTTGAGGCCGAAATTTTGACCCCCTCCGATCTTCTTGAAACTCTGGATTCTGACAGAGGGCCACGAGACTTCGACCAGCGCGCAAAAATGGAGGCTCTAGACCCTTCCAGAGCCGAGATTCGGATGTCAAAGTTTTGACCTGAAAAAAAAAAACATAAGGGGTAACACTGTCGTTTTTGGCCGAAATTTTGACCCCCTCCGATCTTCTTGAAACTCTGGATTCTGACAGAGGGCCACGAGACTTCGACCAGCGCGCAAAAATGGAGGCTCTAGACCCTTCCAGAGCCGAGATATCGGATGTCAAAGTTTTGACCTGAAAAAAAACATAAGGGGTAACACTGTCGTTTTTGGCCGAAATTTTGACCCCCTCCGATCTTCTTGAAACTCTGGATTCTGACAGAGGGCCACGAGACTTCGACCAGCGCGCAAAAATGGAGGCTCTAGACCCTTCCAGAGCCGAGATATCGGATGTCAAAGTTTTGACCTGGAAAAAAAAACATAAGGGGTAACACTGTCGTTTTTGGCCGAAATTTTGACCCCCTCCGATCTTCTTGAAACTCTGGATTCTGACAGAGGGCCACGAGACTTCGACCAGCGCGCAAAAATGGAGGCTCTAGACCCTTCCAGAGCCGAGATATCGGATGTCAAAGTTTTGACCTGAAAAAAAACATAAGGGGTAACACTGTCGTTTTTGGCCAAAATTTTGACCCCCTCCGATCTTCTTGAAACTCTGGATTCTGACAAAGGGCCACGAGACTTCGACCAGCGCGCAAAAATGGAGGCTCTAGACCCTTCCAGAGCCGAGATATCGGATGTCAAAGTTTTGACCAGAAAAAAAAACATAAGGGGTAACACTGTCGTTTTTGGCCGAAATGTTGACCCCCTCCGATCTTCTTGAAACTCTGGATTCTGACAGAGGGCCACGAGACTTCGACCAGCGCGCAAAAATGGAGGCTCTAGACCCTTCCAGAGCCGAGATATCGGATGTCAAAGTTTTGACCTGAAAAAAAACATAAGGGGTAACACTGTCGTTTTTGGCCGAAATTTTGACCCCCTCCGATCTTCTTGAAACTCTGGATTCTGACAGAGGGCCACGAGACTTCGACCAGCGCGCAAAAATGGAAGCTCTAGACCCTTCCAGAGCCGAGATATCGGATGTCAAAGTTTTGACCTGAAAAAAAAACATAAGGGGTAACACTGTCGTTTTTGGACAAAATTTTGACCCCCTCCGATCTTCTTGAAACTCTGGATTCTGACAGAGGGCCACGAGACTTCGACCAGCGCGCAAAAATGGAGGCTCTAGACCCTTCCAGAGCCGAGATATCGGATGTCAAAGTTTTGACCTGAAAAAAAAACATAAGGGGTAACACTGTCGTTTTTGGCCGAAATTTTGACCCCCTCCGATCTTCTTGAAACTCTGGATTCTGACAGAGGGCCACGAGACTTCGACCAGCGCGCAAAAATGGAGGCTCTAGACCCTTCCAGAGCCGAGATATCGGATGTCAAAGTTTTGACCTGAAAAAAAACATAAGGGGTAACACTGTCGTTTTTGGCCGAAATTTTGACCCCCTCCGATCTTCTTGAAACTCTGGATTCTGACAGAGGGCCACGAGACTTCGACCAGCGCGCAAAAATGGAGGCTCTAGACCCTTCCAGAGCCGAGATATCGGATGTCAAAGTTTTGACCTGAAAAAAAAAACATAAGGGGTAACACTGTCGTTTTTGGCCAAAATTTTGACCCCCTCCGATCTTCTTGAAACTCTGGATTCTGACAAAGGGCCACGAGACTTCGACCAGCGCGCAAAAATGGAGGCTCTAGACCCTTCCAGAGCCGAGATATCGGATGTCAAAGTTTTGACCTGGAAAAAAAAACATAAGGGGTAACACTGTCGTTTTTGGCCGAAATTTTGACCCCCTCCGATCTTCTTGAAACTCTGGATTCTGACAGAGGGCCACGAGACTTCGACCAGCGCGCAAAAATTGAGGCTCTAGACCCTTTCAGAGCCGAGATATCGGATGTCAAAGTTTTGACCAGAAAAAAAAACATAAGGGGTAACACTGTCGTTTTTGGCCGAAATGTTGACCCCCTCCGATCTTCTTGAAACTCTGGATTCTGACAGAGGGCCACGAGACTTCGACCAGCGCGCAAAAATGGAGGCTCTAGACCCTTCCAGAGCCGAGATATCGGATGTCAAAGTTTTGACCAGAAAAAAAAACATAAGGGGTAACACTGTCGTTTTTGGCCGAAATTTTGACCCCCTCCGATCTTCTTGAAACTCTGGATTCTGACAGAGGTCCACGAGACTTCGACCAGCGCGCAAAAATGGAGGCTCTAGACCCTTCCAGAGCCGAGATATTGGATGTCAAAGTTTTGACCTGAAAAAAAAACATAAGGGGTAACACTGTCGTTTTTGGCCAAAATTTTGACCCCCTCCGATCTTCTTGAAACTCTGGATTCTGACAAAGGGCCATGAGACTTCGACCAGCGCGCAAAAATGGAGGCTCTAGACCCTTCCAGAGCCGAGATATCGGATGTCAAAGTTTTGACCCGAAAAAAAAAACATAAGGGGTAACACTGTCGTTTTTGGCCGAAATTTTGACCCCCTCCGATCTTCTTGAAACTCTGGATTCTGACAGAGGGCCACGAGACTTCGACCAGCGCGCAAAAATGGAGGCTCTAGACCCTTTCAGAGCCGAGATATCGGATGTCAAAGTTTTGACCTGAAAAAAAACATAAGGGGTAACACTGTCGTTTTTGGCCGAAATGTTGACCCCCTCCGATCTTCTTGAAACTCTGGATTCTGACAGAGGGCCACGAGACTTCGACCAGCGCGCAAAAATGGAGGCTCTAGACCCTTCCAGAGCCGAGATATCGGATGTCAAAGTTTTGACCTGAAAAAAAAACATAAGGGGTAACACTGTCGTTTTTGGCCGAAATTTTGACCCCCTCCGATCTTCTTGAAACTCTGGATTCTGACAGAGGGCCACGAGACTTCGACCAGCGCGCAAAAATGGAGGCTCTAGACCCTTCCAGAGCCGAGATATCGGATGTCAAAGTTTTGACCTGAAAAAAAAACATAAGGGGTAACACTGTCGTTTTTGGCCAAAATTTTGACCCCCTCCGATCTTCTTGAAACTCTGGATTCTGACAGAGGGCCACGAGACTTCGACCAGCGCGCAAAAATGGAGGCTCTAGACCCTTCCAGAGCCGAGATATCGGATGTCAAAGTTTTGACCTGAAAAAAAAACATAAGGGGTAACACTGTCGTTTTTGGCCGAAATTTTGACCCCCTCCGATCTTCTTGAAACTCTGGATTCTGACAGAGGGCCACGAGACTTCGACCAGCGCGCAAAAATGGAGGCTCTAGACCCTTCCAGAGCCGAGATATCGGATGTCAAAGTTTTGACCTGAAAAAAAAACATAAGGGGTAACACTGTCGTTTTTGGCCAAAATTTTGACCCCCTCCGATCTTCTTTAAACTCTGGATTCTGACAGAGGGCCACGAGACTTCGACCAGCGCGCAAAAATGGAGGCTCTAGACCCTTCCAGAGCCGAGATATCGGATGTCAAAGTTTTGACCTGAAAAAAAAACATAAGGGGTAACACTGTCGTTTTTGGCCGAAATTTTGACCCCCTCCGATCTTCTTGAAACTCTGGATTCTGACAGAGGACCACGAGACTTCGACCAGCGCGCAAAAATGGAGGCTCTAGACCCTTCCAGAGCCGAGATATCGGATGTCAAAGTTTTGACCTGCAAAAAAAACATAAGGGGTAACACTGTCGTTTTTGGCCGAAATTTTGACCCCCTCCGATCTTCTTGAAACTCTGGATTCTGACAGAGGGCCACGAGACTTCGACCAGCGCGCAAAAATGGAGGCTCTAGACCCTTCCAGAGCCGAGATATCGGATGTCAAAGTTTTGACCTGAAAAAAAAAAACATAAGGGGTAACACTGTCGTTTGAGGCCGAAATTTTGACCCCCTCCGATCTTCTTGAAACTCTGGATTCTGACAGAGGGCCACGAGACTTCGACCAGCGCGCAAAAATGGAGGCTCTAGACCCTTCCAGAGCCGAGATATCGGATGTCAAAGTTTTGACCTGAAAAAAAAAACATAAGGGGTAACACTGTCGTTTTTGGCCGAAATTTTGACCCCCTCCGATCTTCTTGAAACTCTGGATTCTGACAGAGGGCCACGAGACTTCGACCAGCGCGCAAAAATGGAGGCTCTAGACCCTTCCAGAGCCGAGATATCGGATGTCAAAGTTTTGACCTGAAAAAAAACATAAGGGGTAACACTGTCGTTTTTGGCCGAAATTTTGACCCCCTCCGATCTTCTTGAAACTCTGGATTCTGACAGAGGGCCACGAGACTTCGACCAGCACGCAAAAATGGAGGCTCTAGACCCTTCCAGAGCCGAGATATCGGATGTCAAAGTTTTGACCTGGAAAAAAAAACATAAGGGGTAACACTGTCGTTTTTGGCCGAAATTTTGACCCCCTCCGATCTTCTTGAAACTCTGGATTCTGACAGAGGGCCACGAGACTTCGACCAGCGCGCAAAAATGGAGGCTCTAGACCCTTCCAGAGCCGAGATATCGGATGTCAAAGTTTTGACCTGAAAAAAAACATAAGGGGTAACACTGTCGTTTTTGGCCAAAATTTTGACCCCCTCCGATCTTCTTGAAACTCTGGATTCTGACAAAGGGCCACGAGACTTCGACCAGCGCGCAAAAATGGAGGCTCTAGACCCTTCCAGAGCCGAGATATCGGATGTCAAAGTTTTGACCAGAAAAAAAAACATAAGGGGTAACACTGTCGTTTTTGGCCGAAATGTTGACCCCCTCCGATCTTCTTGAAACTCTGGATTCTGACAGAGGGCCACGAGACTTCGACCAGCGCGCAAAAATGGAGGCTCTAGACCCTTCCAGAGCCGAGATATCGGATGTCAAAGTTTTGACCTGAAAAAAAACATAAGGGGTAACACTGTCGTTTTTGGCCGAAATTTTGACCCCCTCCGATCTTCTTGAAACTCTGGATTCTGACAGAGGGCCACGAGACTTCGACCAGCGCGCAAAAATGGAAGCTCTAGACCCTTCCAGAGCCGAGATATCGGATGTCAAAGTTTTGACCTGAAAAAAAAACATAAGGGGTAACACTGTCGTTTTTGGACAAAATTTTGACCCCCTCCGATCTTCTTGAAACTCTGGATTCTGACAGAGGGCCACGAGACTTCGACCAGCGCGCAAAAATGGAGGCTCTAGACCCTTCCAGAGCCGAGATATCGGATGTCAAAGTTTTGACCTGAAAAAAAAACATAAGGGGTAACACTGTCGTTTTTGGCCGAAATTTTGACCCCCTCCGATCTTCTTGAAACTCTGGATTCTGACAGAGGGCCACGAGACTTCGACCAGCGCGCAAAAATGGAGGCTCTAGACCCTTCCAGAGCCGAGATATCGGATGTCAAAGTTTTGACCTGAAAAAAAACATAAGGGGTAACACTGTCGTTTTTGGCCGAAATTTTGACCCCCTCCGATCTTCTTGAAACTCTGGATTCTGACAGAGGGCCACGAGACTTCGACCAGCGCGCAAAAATGGAGGCTCTAGACCCTTCCAGAGCCGAGATATCGGATGTCAAAGTTTTGACCTGAAAAAAAAAACATAAGGGGTAACACTGTCGTTTTTGGCCAAAATTTTGACCCCCTCCGATCTTCTTGAAACTCTGGATTCTGACAAAGGGCCACGAGACTTCGACCAGCGCGCAAAAATGGAGGCTCTAGACCCTTCCAGAGCCGAGATATCGGATGTCAAAGTTTTGACCTGGAAAAAAAAACATAAGGGGTAACACTGTCGTTTTTGGCCGAAATTTTGACCCCCTCCGATCTTCTTGAAACTCTGGATTCTGACAGAGGGCCACGAGACTTCGACCAGCGCGCAAAAATTGAGGCTCTAGACCCTTTCAGAGCCGAGATATCGGATGTCAAAGTTTTGACCAGAAAAAAAAACATAAGGGGTAACACTGTCGTTTTTGGCCGAAATGTTGACCCCCTCCGATCTTCTTGAAACTCTGGATTCTGACAGAGGGCCACGAGACTTCGACCAGCGCGCAAAAATGGAGGCTCTAGACCCTTCCAGAGCCGAGATATCGGATGTCAAAGTTTTGACCAGAAAAAAAAACATAAGGGGTAACACTGTCGTTTTTGGCCGAAATTTTGACCTCCTCCGATCTTCTTGAAACTCTGGATTCTGACAGAGGTCCACGAGACTTCGACCAGCGCGCAAAAATGGAGGCTCTAGACCCTTCCAGAGCCGAGATATCGAAGGTCAAAATTTGGACCCGAAAAAAAAAACATAAGGGGTAACACTGTCATTTTTTTTTTTTGGCCGAAATTTTGACCCCCTCCGAACTTCTTGAAACTCTGGATTCTGACAGAGGGCCACGAGACTTCGACCAGCGCGCAAAAATGGAGGATCTAGACCCTTCCAGAGTCGAGATATCAAAGGTCAAAATTTGGACCCGAAAAAAAAACATAAGGGGTAACACTGTCATTTTTTTTTTGGCCGAAATTTTGACCCCCTCCGATATTCTTGAAACTCTGGATTCTGACAGAGGGCCACGAGACATCGACCAGCGCGCAAAAATGGAGGCTCTAGACCCTTCCAGAGCTGAGATCGGCCCCATCCAAGTGTGATGTCAGAAGCTAACACGCCCATGCCCAAATTGGACACATTCTCGTTAACATTTAAAAACAGGAAGAACTATCGAAAAGAGAAGACTAAAATACGAACGGTAAGTGCGAAACAAAATGCACAAAACACACACGGTTTTAGTATAAACACTGTTTACAGTTTTTTTCGATTGCTAAACAACAGTGAGCACAACTGGAGATAAATGTGCAAAACTCTAACTACAGTCTGCATTACCAACAGTCACCTGAACACAACTCTTAACACATGGCTCAAAACAGACTCAGTGTGCACAACACTATGCACAGCCCTCACTGAGATAACGCACACTGTCACTCAGAACACACTGAGAGGAAAAACATTAGCATCAAACACCAATACAGAAAATACAAACTTTTCATTTTTACAGTTTCAACAATTTCAGTGTCTTCATACAAAGTAATATTTTCTTCAAAGAAAAGTGACATTCGTTCATTTGATATATTTTCATTTTTAGAACATAACAATTGAAAATTAGCAGTTTGCTTCAATAGTCTGTAGTAATTTACAGAATTACAGTAATGAGAAAAAAGGTAGAAACTAAAAGCACATACTGTAATACTGTAATCCTGCCTCTCTCAAGCGTTAGGCCACAAGATTTTAGCCTTTCAGCTGAAATTGTTTGAAAATCATCAGTGTGTGAAAGGCACAAGGCTGAAATTTATTCTATTTTGAATGTGTGGTTTACAGTTTTGACAGCAGTGTGTTAGCATTTGAACAAAGTGTTGTATATCCACAGTGTTGTGCAGGTTGTGGTTAAAGTCATGGGATAATTTTGTAGAGTTTTGAAAACTGTGTTCAAGCAATGAAAAACAATCTAGAGTTTGGTCCACATGAACTGCTGCTGTGCAGACTGTAGTTAGAGTTTTGCACATGTAGCTCCAGTTGTGCTCCACTGTGGTTTAGCAATCGAAAAAAACTGTAACATCATACGAATTGGTTGTATGAGAATGAGATGTTACCTGTTGAAAGCAGCTCTTATCACTTTAGTAGTTTGTAATGCGTGCGGCTGATCACTTGACTAGCATGCCTGCTCCGCAATTAGTGCGAAACCCACGATATGTAATAAATTGTCAAAATATCGACATAATTCGAATCTATAAGGTTTGATGATGATGTTTTAGAGCTATGAATTATCTTCAACTTGCATATTTGGTCATTTAACTCCCCTGTGATGTCTCTTAGTGTATTTCGTATCAGTAGTCTCAACTGAGAATTTTATTATGTATACTAATACTTCTGCATTATTATATCACCAATTTCATGTTGTTATTTGGATTAAGGGTAAATATAAAAATATATTATTTTAGTGTTTATGTGTGACGTTACATCCTGTAAATCTTATTCTGCTTGAAAAAGAATATGAGTTATATTTACTTTTTTTCATAGGCAATCATAAATGCCCTGGCTGTCTCCTGGCTGGGATATCTCCTCACAGGAGGCTGACCAGGTCTTCCTTTCTGGTCTGGATTATCGCAGGTCAGAGTAGATTATTATTTATTTTTGCACAATGCCCACTGCACCCTTTTGTTACTGATAATTCTGTTACACTCTTTCTCAGTCGCTTTGGTGCATTTCTCACATCACTATTTACATTTGCACAACAGTAAGTTCAACCTCCACAACATTTTGTCATTTGTGCACATCATAGTTGCAGTTTCTCAATCCTTCCAACAAATTGCAAATACTTTTGGATGCATCAATTGCTTTCATACAACTCTCTGCTGTTTTATAACATTATCATTTGCTTATCAGTCCAAATTACAGTTTTTTACAATCACTTTGCTACTATTTTCAGAACCTTGATGTCATTTTTCACAACTCTAGACACAAAACTCAAAACGGTTATCACTTGGGACACAGGCTTGTCTAATGTTCAAAACATTGCATTGTGCATTCACATCTTTAAATAAATCTTGCACTTGCACAATCATTGGTTCAAAAAACAAATTTACTGTGAAATACCATTGAAACATAACTATAGATCACCCACACACAAGTAACTCATAGTTTCACTGAGTCATTGTTCGTACAATCATTACATATTGTAGAACAAAATAGGTGATACAAGTTTCATTATGGTACAACATGAACAGTAAATATACATCTCTGTACAAGTACTGCAGTAGTAGAGAGAATACACACATAGTGGAATCATTGAACAAAGTGTGTGATATATTGATGCAAAATACTACAGTACAATCACAACAGAGGTTTATTGGAATCAAAGCAAAAATATATGACATTATGCTACATTTATGGATATTGTTGTCGAATTGGTTCATGCTTCACGGTAATTGGTGACAATGAATCTCTTGTATCTTGAAACTTTCATGATTTACTGTAAACATCGAAGATTGTGTGTCTGTTTCCATACAAGTACATAAAGAGTAATGCAACAGTTACTTATCATTTTGAGCAGTGGTATCAATTGATAGTTAGATCATTGTAAGGAAATGAACAGAAACTCATTTGAAATGTAATATGTGAATTGCCTTTTGAAATAGTAGTTATTTGATGTTAAGTTGTGTCATATTGAACAGGTGATTTATGTTGAATGAACAAATGATCTAAGTTGTATGTGTATTGTATCCAAGCAATTGAGAAATGGGTTAAAGTTTTGAAAAATGTGCATTTTGGTCATTGGTTGTGAGTTTTGTGTCTAGAGTTGTGAAAAATGACATCAAGGTTCTGTAAATAGTAACAAAGTGATTGTAAAAAACTGTAACTATACTTGTGAGTGCTGAATAGTCATTCCATATAAAACTAATAGTCCTCATTTCATTGCTTGAGTCATCACATACAAAAATGTCAAACTAGTTGTCAAAATCCATCCAGCAATTTTTTTTATCTTAAAAAAACTTTTTTATCCTAAATTGAACAATTTCTCACAGCTGAACCTCAGCTTTCACTGAAAAGAGATGTGCCTGAATGATTTACAGTATATGTATGTTGTATGTTTAGTTCCAATATGTACTGTGATATTGTTTACAGTTGTGCACCGATCTACCCAAAGAGGGTTTATGTTTGTTGTAAATAAGGGTGTATTTTTTTCTTTTGCACAATGCTCTGAACAAATTAGAATTGCAAAGAACATACAGTAAAAATGTAAAACATACATATTCAGTGTCTTGTACTCAATCACTGTACCTCACTAAATACAGTAATGTGAAACTTTACTGTAGTTTTCAAATGGCGGTGCAAATAGTTTATGGGACTTTCTTGAGCATTTTCAGGTAGTGTCACCAAGATCTGACTTTTTTTGTATTGGCAAACACTTACAGGGTAAACTGTCATAATGAAAACATGACAAAGCCATTTGACTATCTTGTTCATAAACACTGGTGTTAGGACTTTTCATCTTGACGACACTGACATGACACTTTCAATGACATGAATACTTGCTATTGATGAATGAGTTATCCATTTTGAGCAAGTGACACACTTTTGCAGGTTATCAACTAAGTTTTGCAGTTTGTGCTAATTGTTTTGAGAACTGCATTAACTGTTGCAAATGTAAATAGTGATGTGAGAAATGCACCAAAGCGACAGAGAAAAACAGTAACACAACAGTGACTGTTCTCTGATAACTATTTCAGTGAAGTGGAAGATTTTAACCGACAAATAGACAAACAATTGAGGAAGGAGACCATTTAATTGTTGGCTGTTACATTTACATTTACTCATTTGGAGTTTGAAATTAGACGTCAGTAACATGCATATGTAACGGAGGCCAGGTAGAAGTTGCTGTGCGAGTAAACCTCACTCCCCGATCTCAATAGGCGCTCTAGCGACAGACGGTAGAGGCTGCAGTGTTTAGCCTCCTTGTTAGCGCGCCTGACTCTCATGCCGGAGCTCCAGGTTCGAAGCCTGCTCGGAGCGGGGCGTATAAAACCCGAGTGTGAGAGGTTATACATTTCAGTTTGACTTTCTCTCTCTACAAATCTAACATTTCATAACTGTTTAGTGTTAAATCAGACATATATATTTCAGTTGAACATGTAAAACTCATTTGTATTTCTCTCTCTCTCTCTCTCTCTCTCTCTCTCTCTCTCTCTCTCAATTCAATTCAATTCAAAATTGCTTTATTGGCATGACTGTACATCATACAATATTGCCAAAGCTTGTAATACATAGAATAATTATAAAGACATCAAAATAGTAAAATAATATAACATTTTAAATTGATTGTCCAAATTAACAGTGTAAAATAAATAAATAAAATAGAATAGTTTATGAACATTTAAACAATTCTGTGAAGAGTTTAGAAAAACAATGTGTATGAGTGTGTGGTGTGTGTGTGTGTGTGTGTGTGTGTGTGTGTGTGTCTGTGTTGTGTTGGCGCATCACTGATTGGTCGTCGACTCTCTCTTTTTGTGACAAGCATCAATGTATCTGGCTGCTAGTGTAATACAGTCTCTTTTTTCACCTAATAGATGTTGTAATTGTGTTTTGTTATTTAATTGCATGAAATTAGGGCAAAGTATTTCAAATTGTGTGTAAAAAGTCCCTCTAATGTCCTCATAGTTAGGGCAGCTGGTGAGGAAGTGTTGCTCAGTCTCCACTTCTCCCTGCTCACAGTACGGGCAGACGCGTCTCTCTCTGGGCCGCCAGTTCTGTCTGTGTCGGCCCGTCTCTACAGTCAGTGTGTGATTGCTCAGTCTGTACCTCGTCATCCGTCTTCTCAGTTTGCAGTCTTTCACCGTGCTCAGGTATTCTGCAGTGGTGTAGTCTCTATTTAAGGCCAAATAACATTCAAGTTTACTTTGTTTCTCTGTAGTTTTAGTCCAATAGGTCAGGTAATTCTCTCGTTGTGCTTGTATGATGTGTTTGGGCCGAATTGTGTGTGTGAGGGTGTCCGTGTCCTGAGGCTGAGTAAGGTTAGTGGTGTGAGTGTGTGTGTGGAGCCCCAGGACCAGCTGAAGGAGCGGGCTCTTCTCAGGGTTCATCTCATGGGTTTTAAGGGCTTTAAAATGATAAGAGTTGGGGTCACTCATCTTTAGATGTTTCCAAAATGTGATGATTCGTTTTTGAACGTGTATTAGCAGTGTATTGACCCTTCCTGAGCTGAGATATTGAGATCCCACGTGGCATTTACACCGTTATAAAAATAGTGGGTGCAACGTGGGATCTTAATATCTCAGCGCAGGAAGCGCAGGAAATTTTGAATTTCTCTGAACTTCTTGAAACTCCAGATTCTGATAGAGGGCCACGAAACTTCGACCAGAGTGCAAAAATGGAGGCTCTAAACCCATCCTGAGCTGAGATATTAAGATCCCATGTTGCACCCACTATTTTTATAACGGCATAAATGCTACGTGGGATCTCAATATCTCAGCTCAGGAAGGGTCTAGAGACTCCATTTTTGCACCCAGGTCAAAGTCTCATGGCCCTTTTGAGATGATTGGAGAAACTCAAAATTTCGCCCCCTGAAAAAAAACTACAGTGTAACCCCTTACGTTTTTTTTCGGGGGGGGCAAAATTTTGAGTTTCTCAAAACTCTGGATTCTGACAGAGGGCCATGAGACTTAGACCTGGGTGCAAAATGGAGTCTCTAGACCCTTCCTGAGCTGAGATATTAAGATCCCACCTTGCACCCACTATTTTTATAATGGCATAAATGCTACGTGGGATCTCAATATCTCAGCTCAGGAAGGGTCTAGAGACTCCATTTTTGCACCCAGGTCAAAGTTTCATGGCCCTCAGAATCCAGAGTTTTGAGAAGATTGGAGAAACTCAAAATTTCGCCCCCTGAAAAAAAACGACAGTGTAACCCCTTTCGTTTTTTTCGGAGGGTTGAAATTTTGAGTTTCTCCAATCTTCTCAAAACTCTGGATTCTGATGAAGGGCCATGAGACTTAGACCTGGGTGCAAAAATGGAGTCTCTTCCCCCCCCCCTGGGGGAAATGGAGAAAATTCCCCCCCCCCCCCCCCCCCCCCCCCCCCCTTCTGAACGTTAGTTTTAAACACATATTCAGATATACAACACATTTTATAACATTAGTCAAAGTGAACTACCAATAAAAATACTTTAAAAGCATTTATCTTAACGTTTATTTCAACATTTACTAATGCATTATTCAATTTAAAATCAATTCATATTTATTTAATGACCTGCGCTAATGTGCACATTGCACAGTGAGCAGTTGCATTATTTTATATATATATATATATATATATATATATGAAGAGTTCAGATGCAAAAGCCTCTAAGTGCCATTTGAAATTTTCTTCTAAAATGATTATTTTTATCAAGCTTGTATATTTAAGTTCAGTAATTTCACTTAAATGGCAATGAAGATTACCTATTAATTGTCATTTAAGTGAAATTACTGAACTTAAATATACAAGCTTGATAAAAATGGTCATTTTAGAAGAAAATTTCAAATGGCATTTTGAGGCTTTTGCATCTGAACTCTTCATATATATATATATATATATATATATATATATATATATAATATTTGTTGTACACGCTTTTTCCTCTTTTTTCCATTTTTTACCATCATATGTTCAAAGGAAATATTTTAAGCAGTGTTAAATGTAACTTTCAAATTCTAAAATGGACTTTTAATGTCTGTGCATCTCCACAAAGAATGGGATCTTTACATTTTTGGAAGGATTGACAAGTGATTTATTTATTAAAACAAAAAATACAAACTTGAAAATTTAAAAAAAGAAGGAAAAAAGAAAAAAAAAGTAACCAAAAAGCCTATCTCCACTGGACTGGAGGACTGAGTAACAGTGCATACAAATAAACAGTACAAGGATCAGGAGTATCACTGTATAAAATGGGGTGAACAAAAGAAAACAAAACATTTTAAGGCCATAAAAAGTATACAACCACATTTTGGAAACACTTCAGTTTTTTAACCTTAAATACAAGTTTGTCATTTGGAAAGGGGTGACTACCATGTTTGATTACAGGACTTTGATACAGTCAGTGCAATGGGTAGCTAGGCCTATGACATAGTTTAGTTTAGGGTAAAAGATTTTTCCTTTTCGAATAAAAAAAGTAAAGCTAAAAAACTAGGGATCACCACTATGACATATTTCTCAGTGATTTAAGCAGCACTTATTTGTGTATGCTTTTTGTAGCAACCCTGTTAACATCTATTATATATCGATGAAGAAACCAATGTAGAAGTAAGGCTTTTTCTTCATCTCGAGACTCTCTCATCCAAACCCCTAGAGACCCGAACTCAAAGGCTCAATTTACTGGCGTATAAACATATTTGGGGCTTTTTCGTTGTTGTTGGACATTAGCATTTCGCAATAATATTCTATCAAAACAAAAGAATATTTAAAGATTTGATTCTTAAATGACAGAACAGATGGAGAACCGATAACAAATATAAAGTCAGCGGGACAAAAAGTTAATGGGATAAAAGGGAAAGTGCATTTACAATTCAAACAGTACAAACTGCCTTCGTGTTATTTGTACTCCAAAGAATTTAATAAAAGGCCTCAAAATGTGCTTTTAAAAGTGGGGAGTCACCAGATGGGAATTCGCGAAGGAAATCTCTGATCGGTACTGTCAGAAACGACCTGGGGTCCTTCACATGTCAGATTTGTGTAAAAGTGTCAAGCCTGTACAGTTTTACCGAAATGCCAGTAACTATGATACATGTACCATCTTACATGTTCGCTCTTGTTCCTGACAGCATTAAGACGTAATAAACATGAGCCCAAGAGACAAACAGGCAGTAAGGGTGATGGAGAAAAGTGTCACTACAGCACCAGTTAAAACACAAATGAAAGGAATAGTATAGGATATATTTATATCTATGTATACGCATATCTATACTTGATTTAATGCTAAAACAACCCGGAAATACTCATCTAAAAACCAATCTCAGTACTAGTGCAAAAGGTTTCGTGCTTGTTGAATAACCAATAGTTATGTCAGGTGCCCTAAACAGTTATGTATTCACCTTCGCCCCCTTGTATTTGCCGCAAAACACGATGTAACATTTAACCTCCATACATTCAATATATTGGACCAACCAGCCAGTAACTACATGTATCTGTAATACAAAAGTGCAATATAACAGCTTGTTGTTTTATTGATATTATACACTAGGTACAAAGAGTATTGAAGAGAGTTTGTACACAAGTTTTAGGAACACCTGATATAAAAGGAGAGCCGCAGGAATGTCGCTGACGGTCTGGTCTGGTTAGGAGCGGCCGCTGCTCTTTAAGGAGGAGCTGGAGAGGGGGACCAGCGCTGAGCTCTTGTTCCTGGGGCTTCGTTTTGCTGGTGTCTTGCTGGGACCGACGGCTTTCTGCTTCACTCCACCCTTCTCCAATGCTCTGCCACACACTCGATTTACCAGACTGTTGATCTGCTCCTGTGCAAACGAGTGTGGGATGAATGAGGTTACACATTTGCTTTGAATAATATGCAATAGCATATTATTCAAGGACATCCAGGACATCTGTTTAGCATTAACTTCTCAAAGTCTGTAGTATACATCGAATATTAATTAATAATACAATGCAATATCATGTTAGAAAATAGATTTCAGATAGATAGACCTTCAATGTTATGTGTTATGCTGGTTATGAGTTTGTTGAGTATGCTTATGTGAGTGTTCTCTTAATTGTATTATTAGGGATGGGGCTATTAGCTATGATTATATGATATGATTATATAATTATAAAGCACTTTGAGTGTAGGCCTAGTAGACATATGAAAGCCCTATATAAATGCCCCATTCATTCATTCATTCATTCATTCATTCATTCATTCATTCATTCATCATAAAGCTGGATTTCTCCATCCAGTTTGAAAAGTGTTTTCCGTATTGGTTTTTCTATAGGCTAAAGTCTATTTCGGCGCAGTATATTTAATAAAGTCCTATAACGGTAGCCTAATGCTGGTATATTGGCGCCTGTTGAATTTCCTTTGATGAAACAAAACACACACACACACAGTGTGAAACTCGCTATTGGCATTATGAATGCCTGTGTGTGTGGCAATGTGAGACAATGGCAAGCACACACGCGCAGCTTTACGGAAGACTGTATTCTTGTACTCTCGTCTCTCGGAATATTTCGACTTTAATCTCGAAATTTTTCGACTTCAATCTGTTCGACTTTAATTTCCGAAATTTTTCGACTTTAATCTCGAAATGTTTCCGACTTTAATCTCGAAATTTTTATGTTTTTGTTTTTTCAAGATTTTTTTTTTTTTTTTAGGTTGCATTTCAGGGCTTCAGTACTGCATATTTGTCCATATAATGAAAGTCAGTGGGGTTCAGAAAATTAAAATTTTGCCATCACATTTTGAGTTTTCTACAGAACACATCTCTGTATTTAACATTTTTTAATTATTTAAAATATTAATCACTGTTCCAATTTTCACTGTATTTTTTTAATCAAATATAAATAAATATTATCGGCCTTGGTGATTCAATTATTGATTATAGTTTCTATTTTGTTTTAATTCTAATTGATTTTAGTTTTACTATGAAGTAATTTTAGACACTACTTACAAAAAGTAGACAATGTACAGTTAATTCTATTCCAAACGTACAATGCACTCGCTGTAGAGAGTAAAGTACCTCAGTGTAACGAAACATCATCTTGAGGCCACGGGGAGACCTACGCTTCTGGATGTATCGAAGAGCACATTCCAGACAGAAAACCACATTATCACTCTCGTGAACAACCTGTTGAAGAAGACAGAGGGAGAGAATACAGGATATATGCAAATATGACGACTTGTAGCATAGCCAGAACAATTAGCCAGGGGGAATTCCTTCATAATTTAAGATAGACCACTCACTTAAGGTATTTCAATTTGTGATTATTCCTTTACACCTGGAAATGTAGAATATAAAGTGAGGAGTATTATTGAATATTTACCATAGAGAGGTAACACAGATGCTGGCACACTTGGCAGCGCCTATCAGACGTGTCTTCCGTAAATCTCAAGCGTTGCTGCTTCTTCTTGTCTGCATGAGACTCACAGTGAGAGCCGTAGCGCGCAGACAAACGGAGCCCGGCCTCGAACAGATCCCCACGCTGGCTAATCTCTGCATCCCTGAAAGAGCGGAACAGGAATTTTAAGTAACTGTCTGAGATTCAGCGTCAACTAGCACTTTAAGAGCTTTAAATACACTATTCATTTCATAATGTTAAATGTTATCTCCAGTAAACCTCAAAATAAATAAACATTTTTATATGGTACATAAAAAACAAGTCAAAACCAGACTGTGGGATGTGTTTCAGAAAGACCTGAGATCTTTGATGAGACTGGAGACTGCATTCATGAGCAGCTTGTTGTCCCGCTCGGATATAGTGATCTGGTAGAGCAGTTTCTCTGTGGAGAAAGGCTCCTCTATACGACGCCGTTTAAGATCCTGCATAGCAAACGCGACACAAAAGAGAGTCAGAGGAAGCGTCGTACTCCCGCAGGAATTAGGCAAAACCTCACTTACAAAAATACAGCTCTATTTGAGTTAAACCAAGTCAAGTTCCAGCTGGCTTTGTCCGTCCATGCGTCGAGTCTCTCACCTTAGCTGCCTCGTAGCCCAGTTTCATCCACTGGGGGTTGGCGAAGTGCACAGTCTCTGAGACACTGTAGCCACAACACACCTTAGACACAAAGGTCCCTGGGAAACATACCATGAACTGACCACTCTGTTGCACTGTCCGGTACACTTTCACCCCCTTTCGACGGAGCACCTCTGGAGAAATCTGTCATTGGAAATCACGTCATACCACATTCTTCAGTACAGAATGACAGTGAGTTGAATGGGAAAGTTAACCAAAAACTAGCTTTTTTGAGCTATCTACAGAGCACAAAATATGATATTTTGAAAAATGTCTGGGGTTTTTTTGTCCACACAATGAAAGTCAGTGGGGTCCAAAAAATAAACATTGTCATCAATTTTTAATTTTTCTACAGAACACAAAATCTGATATTTGAAACATATCTCTGTACTTTTGTCCATATAATGAAAATCAGTGGGGTCCAATGTTTTTGGGTCCCATTCACCATACTTTCATTATGGACAAAAACAGTTCTTCAAAATATCTTCTTTTGTGTTCCACAGAAGAAATAAATTTAAACAAAGACATGAGGTTGAATAAATGATGACAAATGTTTATTTTTGAGTGAAGTTTTCTTTTTAAGGAAACCTAACCTAATACCAACAGTATTATTGATCTGACTGTACTAACGCTGTTTTATGAGAACTGAACTGAGCTACGGTTACATAATTTTTGGCAGAACTGCTTTATAGATTAAATTAAATAAATTAATAATTGATGACCTTCGCAACAGAACTGAATCAACACTGAACTGACAGCTGAAATGCATAATTTTCCTGTTATTACTGTAAAGCTGTTATTACTGTTATTACTTTTAAGGTGTCTGTGTTACAGTGTAATTATACATTTAATACCGAGTAATAATAATTAACTACATGTATTTACTATAGTGTTAGGACTAGGCTGTGGTTTAGAGTTAGTTGCTTTATAATGCATAATTTTTAGTTTTCACTACAGTAACGTGTAACTAGAGCACTGAAAAAAAATGTTACCCAGAAGTACCCAATGTTCAAAATTCACCTCTTACCAGTAATGTGCAACAAGGGCACTGTGGGGAAAAAAAAATGTTACTCAGAATTACCCAGTGTTCAACTCTTACCATAATATTCCTCTCTAGCATCTCCAGCCCTGGAGTGCCATTAGCTTGTAGCAGTGTGTGTACTACTTTATCAAGTTTTGATTTCTCTTCAGCTGGAATACAGTACCTGACGAAAAAAGAGACACTCAATTTGGAATATGCCATAGAGGCTCAGTTTATAACAGCTGTAAAGAATGACAAAAACTCTTTAGACTCTTACCAAATGCAGTCAGCACCAGTGTGTAGGTAATCGATATACGGAAGGCTGTTCTGGTCCTGACACCAGCACGAGGTAGAAAAGACCATGCCTATGTTCAGCCAGGGGATGGTCACTCCTTCATACAAACACAAACAGAATTTTCTAAATGATCTAGAATGGGAAAAAAATTTAACTCTTGATCATCAAAGTGTTTTATTGTATGCATGAGCGTTTCGGGGCGTTACCTGGCACAGCACCAAGATGACGTAAAATAGATCCTGAGTTATTGGAAAGGACAGTAAGATTCCATCCATGCCTTGAGAACAAGACAAAAAAGTTCAAAGTCATCCAAACAATATTTTATGCACCAATGGCAGGGTGAAATTTAACTTTTTAGGTTTTACAATAAGTTTGTATTTTTCAAGCACTTACTCGTTTTAATAAAAATGGCTTGTATTATAATTAGAAAAAAATAGAAATTATAAAGGTTAATGATGTTAATTTACATCATATATATATATATATATATATATTTTTTTTTTTTTTTTTTTTGGGGGGGGGGATAGCACAATATATCAGACAATATTGCAATATTGGATGTTAAATGGTGCCTGCTCTTTTTGCTTACTTTCATAATACTTAGATTTTAAATTTAAGGTGTGGTCAAAGTTTTTCATAATGTACATTATAATCTTGAGATGCCTGAATTTACTTCAAATTATTTATTATAGCATCTAGTACAACAACACTTTAATGAAAATTATATATATATATATATATATATATATATATATATATAAAACATAACAATATAAAATGAAAAATATAGTAGGTAATTGCATTAAGTAGTGCTAATAAATACAACCTTATTGAAAAATATTGATATATTTCTAAACTCTTACTTTGAAAATGGCTCAGACTTGCCCACAGGAAATCCACTCCCATGAGTCTTAGTGTCAACTCTCCCACAGTGCACAGCAACATGGCATTCCTTTTCCTCAACCAATCTCCAGTACTCCTTCTGTAGCAACAGAGTGAGAAGAGGGCAAAACATGACCGGAACAAATCACTGATTCCTGCTCATCAAAGCGAACTATAGCTTGTCAACATGAAGACGTACCTCAACCTCAGCAGTGTCTGGCTCTTTGCTGAAGCACATGTTCATAGTATTCCTGGCCGCCCTGTAGAACGTAGTCAAAGAGAACGATTTCCCCTGAGAACGACAGACAAACACTGAACGTCTACACTGATGCTTAACAAAAATATTTTTGAACATGACAATCCCAAAAGTATGCATATTTACCCTGTATATGCACTTGTATTGTTCACTTAACATCCCTTCTTCCTCCCCTCTCTTATCTAGTCTTCTCTGCCGGGTGGTTTTCGTCGTGGGGTCCAGCTCTCTGAGGTGCTCGCGCACTCCGCTCCGGTGCAACGCTCCGTTCACAAGACCGTTTTTGGGCTCGCAGCGTGGAAGCAGAAGAGCGGCATGCTGCGATGTGTCTCCATGTCCTTCTAGAGGCCCACATCTCCTCTCCAGGCTCTCCTTTTCTGTAATCACTTCCTTCTCCAACTGGGCCCTTTGGGCTGGTGACAGGGAGTCGTAGGAGAGCAGGTACTGGCAGTACGCCTCCTGAAGTTTGGCCAGCCGGTCTTGAGCTGAGCGCGGGATGCCCAGCAGATCGGCGAGCCGGCCCCATGTCTTCAGGTCTGTCACCTGCTGCATGCCCCCCATCTCATTTAGGATCTGGAAGAATCTGGCCAGGTCCAGCTCGCAGCCACCTAACAGGAAGCAAAAAGAATACAATTAGGTCACTCAATATTGCAGTCTCTTTAATTTCGCTTCACTTTTATCTCTAAATGTGTGCACACATTACCCATTAGTCAGTCATTCAAACAGCTTACGGTAGTGCCAGACTTGTCGCTGTTTGAGTGGCACATTGAAACTAAAGAAGGATTTGAGGTTGGCAAGAAGGCAGCAGTGCTGATGGTTTTCCCCTTCATTCAACAAGAGACCAGACTGAGACGTCTTGGCTCTAGATGCAATGTGTGATCTCAAAGGAAGCTGCCCTCTCAAACATGAGCTCACTAATCTGTCCTAACTGCACAGGTCAATGCCTGAATGACCAATAGATATGCATTTGAAATACAAATGAAATACAAATAAAGACAGATGAGATCCTAAATGTATCTGAATTTACATTTGATTTAACCTGGATTTAACATTTTGATTTAACCTGGATTTAACGTAGTTTCTTAAGGAGGCAAATGTTTTAAATTTGGTTTTAAATTAAATTAATTCAGTTTTTAAATTTACTATTTTTTATTTATTTATTTTAATTTAAAGTGAAGATATAATTTATAAAAAAAATAATAAATAAACATAATGAATAAACATCTTAGTTGGGGTGACAACAAACATTAAACTTAAACTGATAAATTCACACTAAACACACACACACACACACACACACACACACAAAAACTAAAATAGAAGCTAATTAAAACGTATTTTCTGCTATAAAAAATTGTTAACAAAAAAGGAGATATTTTGAAGAATGTCGGTAACCACACAGTAGATGGACGCCATTGACTTTCATAGTAATTGTAGAATTAAATAATAGTATGGAAATCAAAGGGTCCAACTGTTTGGTTCCTGACATTCTTCAAAATATCTCCATTTGTGTTCAGCAGAACACGTTTGAAAGAACTTGAGGGTGAGTACATGATGACAGGATTTTCATTTTTAAGTAAACTATTTCTTTAATGGACAACACTTTATTTTCCCCCATTTCTTACGTACTGATTCACCACAAACGAATCAAACTTTCCAATGCTACATGTGTGAGAGAGATGCATTTTAGGCAAACTGATTCACTATACAGTCAAATTCTACATTTGATAGAGAGGACGAATGGATTCACTACAATGAATCAGACTTGACCATGTTACGTATGAAAAGCTAGAATACTTACACTACAACAATATGGCTACACTATCTCACACTAGTTAGTTTTAGTTTGTTACTCCCCAACACTTAGACTTGTCAAATATGCCCACAAAACTTTGCTTTGGATCTTGTGCAGCACTTCATACCTATAAGTGGAGGCTCTTCCATGTTAATGCCTTGAGTCCGCAGGTGTTTCCTGATGCAGGCCAACCGCTGCACATTCGGGCCCCAGCGTCTGCCCAGCTTGTGCACATGCTGCACGTACGAGACGAAGCGCATCTCCTCTTTGAGCTTACACTCGGGATGCCAGCCCGCTGGTGGAACAACCCGGTACACCCCGATCGCCTCCGCTTGTGCCCGCACACACTCCATGTAAGCTAGCGGGTCGTGGAACTCGCGTGTGCCGGGATAGAAAACGGGAACCTCCGTTCCCTCCGCACTGCGCCGGCCTCTCTCCTTAGGCTCAGCTGAGTTGAGGGACTCGGTCGTATTGGAAGGATTGCCTTGTTTTAGAGCATTGCTTGTTTTGGTGGTCTCTGATGGTTTGGGGGAGTTGGCTGGTTTCGAAATGTCTCGTGTTGAGGTAGTGGGGCTGTTCTTGGCCAGAATGGTGGCTTTACAGTGCATTTGTTTGGTGAACATGAGCTTTCCCGCCTTGGCCCGTTTGGGCCGCTGCGATCTTGATCCCGGCGTCTCCTGAGCTGCTTTCCTACTCCGTGTCTCCAAGGGAACCACTTGCAGTTTGAGCCTCTTAACCTCGACCTCTGGTCCAGTCAGACTAACACTAACCCCGGCCTGCTCCAACTGCCTCTTTGACTGTCTCAGTCCGTTTCGTCTGGGTGGGAACGTGTCCGTCCCACACAGCCTCCCAGCGACTGCTGGTGATAGCACCTGTTTTTGCATCTTGGCGTGGCTGGTTTGGGCTTTTCCTGAGTTGGAGTGCGTGTGGGTGTGACGTGTGTGTGTCTGTGTGTGTGTGTGCGCGCTCAGGCTGAGCTTGGCCTCTTTGAGCAGTCTGGCTTTGGTGTAAGTCACGTGGCCCTTGGGGTATTTCACAGCTTTGGTCGGGGGAGTACGGAGTTCTCTGGTCTTCCTAGTACTGATAGCGGAGGCTCCGGATGTTCCGTTCATTTTGGAGGGCTGAGGAATGACAAAAATAATTGTTTGTTATGTCATTTATTTACACTACAAAACTGTACACCAAACTTCAAGTGTAGTCATTTTTCTATTTTTATTTTATCTGGTTTAAAACATGTGAAGTTTTTAGAAATGTATTTTTTATGTTGGTTTCATATGTAATTAAAAAAAAATTCAAGAAAAGTTTAAATTGACTAACTCTAGGGGTTTAACCATCATATTAAAAAGAAAATGTTTATAAAAATTTAATTAATTAATAGTTTATAAATATCACTTTTTTAAATATTACAAGCACACCACATTTTACATCCTGGACTAACTTTGCCATGTCAATTTGTCTGATATTTTAAGAGACTTTACTGACAGGGGTCTTTTTTATGATATAATGTCCTGTTTTATGGTTTTTTATGTTTCTGCATGTTGGTTGCACCACATGACTTTGATTATGCAGACAAACATCAATAATATAATATTAATTATTTTGTTAAAATAAAAATAGCTAAACAAATAAATAAATAAATAAATATGTTTCCCATATCTATTCTCCCATTAAAAAAAAGATTTATTTTAATACAGAAAATAAAAGATGCGCACCATAGAGGTACATTCAAGTCACTGTGTGAATAAACTGCCATTTTAATATTAATATTAAAAATGAGTGTCATGTCATTGACCCTAATCTTTGCATTTATGCATTTGACATGTTTATCCAATATAAATTACATTTCATCAGTATATGCATTCCCCTGGAAACAAAACCATGATCCTGTCACTATTAGAGCCACAGTAAACACAGTGCTACAACACACTGCTGCAACATGAGTTTGACATTTTGTTGATTAGGCAAGGGCTGAGAGTGTTGTTGAACAGAAGAAGCATACATTACTTCCTAAAATTCAATACATAACAGCAAACTCCAATTATTCATTCTCAGAGTGACCACGTTCTTCCACTAGGGGGCTCAGTGGAGCAGTTCCTTCATTCTTTAGGGAGCTCACGCACGTGACCAGGGCCATGTATGTTCCATCTGCATGTGTGGGGGATGGGAGAAAATTAATTTGTCTCAAAAACCAAAGTTCTTGATAGAAACTCCAACAGATCTACAAATGGTCCACCACAGAGAGACAGTTAATGTTTACAAAAATGGGACACAGTCCAGAGTAAATGTGGTACTTCCACACTCCACTGGTTTTGATTGTGTGTGGAGTGAGAGAGGGGGGGTTGGGTGGAGGAGAGATGACATCATGTGTTGCTACAGGCCTGCTGCAGGATAGTAGGGAAGGGTAAAGCTAACCGTATGCTGCTCGGAGTCCATAGAAAGCCCTGGCAGAAGAGGAGGAAATTTTGATGAACACACACATTGGTCTACATAGTCTGAACTGGCTGAATTAGCAGACAGGAATACAAGCAAACGACACTGTAAGCACTGAATATAGTGTATACTGTAATAGTGTGTGTGTTGGAGGGGGGGGGATCCAGTATTTCTTGAAAGTGGTGAACAATTTTTATTTTTTATATTCATCATTCACTTGAATGGTTGGTAATTCAGAGATCAGTTACGCATATATTGTGGTGTATAACTGCAACTAATCTCAGCATATGAAAATAAGGCTTACCACAATAAGAGATTCTCAATTCTAAAATGTGCTATTGTAAGCTGGCTATGTAGCTCCAACAAAGAAGCAGGATTTTAAGTTATAAATAGCAGAATCTGTCATAAAATTAATTATATTCAACATTTAAAGCCCATGCTTTTTATTTATTTTGCTATGTTTGCTGTCACGACAAATTCATTTTCCTGTTATCTTGACAACAAAACTTGCTTTCTTAAAGGGTTAGTTCACCCAAAAATGAAAATTCTGTCAGTAATTACTCACCCTCATGTTGTTTCAATCCTGTAAGACTTTCGTTCATCTTCGGAACACAATTGAAGACATTTTTGATGGAATTCTGAGAGCTGTCTCACTCCTTCAAAGGCTACTAGGCAATTTCATTCTGCCGGTCCAAAAGACTTAGTAAAACATTGTTAAAATAGTCCAAGTGAGTACAATGGCTCAACCTTAAGTTGATCAAGAGACAAGAATACTTTTTCAGTCACAAAAATCAAACAAAAATAACAACTTTATTCGCGCACGCATCTGGCACTCTCTTGAACTCACTCAGAGGCCCACAAGAAGAAAATGAATAGTTAAATAAAGTCATTATTTTGTTTGGTTTTTCGCACAAAATGTATTCTCGTCACTTGAAAACTTAATGTTAAGCCACTGTAGTCACTTGGACTATTTTAACAATGTTTTTTTCTATTTTAACAATGACTTTTCTGGACCGACAGAATGAAATTGCCTAGTAGCCTATGGGTGAGTAATTACTGACAGAATTTTCATTTTTAGGTAAACTCTCCCTTTAAAGACCCCCTGTGGTGTGGTGGTGTTTACATGTTCATGTGGTGTTTTTAATATGAATTTGCTCATGGTTTGTCTTAAGGCACAAGTCAAAAATATTGCTGAGTATTTTCTCTTTAAAACTGCAGACAGTGATCTAAAGACAGGCTCAAAAACTAGGTTTGAAATCGCTGGAGTTTCGGACGTCACTGTAACCAATCACATCAATGTGCCAGTGGGCTTTAGTCTATTATCACTATGTTGTGAAGCAGGGGAGTCTCAAGAGAAGCCAGGTTATTTTTTTCTGTTAATATAAAGGTGTATGATGTATGTTATTATGTTATGATAAACTATATGCCTTTCTCCACTGACGTTCTAAGTTGTTCAAAGCATATCAAAGGATGCTGATTTTAGAAGGCAGGCTGAGATAGGGAATGGGAACATGGTTTGTGTAACATTAGTGACACATTATTAGCTGTTTGACAACATAGTCAACCAAAAGGTTTATCATAATAATTACAGTTATGTGTCCGACGTTGTAAAGAGCGACACCATTTGTGCTGCATTTACTACAGTAAGTTGACAGAGTGGATTATTGTCTGCAATGGTACTTTAAGATCTATATTTGAATGTAATTTTCTCTTGGAATGAACAACTTTATTGTGGTAGACAACTAATATGATTTTGAACATGTGGTCAATTTCTCTGCACGCCAGCTTAAGGGATTGGGACGTCTGGATGATGTTTGACAGATACTGGTTTGCAGCTGACCAAACGATATTTTGAGAAATGAGAAATATTTCTTTATCTCATTCAAAATTATGGAGGGGAGATTTAAGTTGAGAACCTGAGAAAAAAATACAACAATACAATTCTAAACAACAAAACATCAATTCCTACCTGTTGTTTTTGTTCTTGTACAGCCCTGTTGGGTCGTAGATTGTGTGTAGTGGACGTCCTTACTGGTGCTACAGAGTTCTTCTCCTTCCCATGGACCCGTTCTCTCCCTCTGGCTCTCAAACTGCCTCTGTGTACCTCTGCAGTTCGCGCCTGCCCGTTAAATACTGGAAGAGGAGAAGCGCAAGGCACAGATCTAATGTTAAATCTTTTAGCTCATTTTTTAGTGTAAGTATGCACACTTATTTTCTAAAATTCAAAAAAAAAAATTGTGCTTATTATAAAAGTTACCATGTATTTATTTTGATGCGTTTGTGTCTGTTTTATAGGGTGCATTATGGGTGCACAGTGATTCGAAGCACTGATTTAAACAGATTGTTTCCATCCTAGGTGAACTAAACCATGTGATTTAGTACTGTAGTGGAAAAAAGACCCACGTTTTTTAGGCTTTCTGCTGAATGGTCCTGCTGTACCTTACTGTGCACTTGACTTAAATTTCTCTTATAAAAGAAGGCTGCCAAGCAGCTAACAGAGTCTGCATAGAGGGCTTGTCCAACGCATGAGAATTTATGGGATTTTAAAGCTCAAATATTGTAACAGCAAAGCTGCTTATAGCTCTCAAACTAACATCAATAAATCACTGAATGCCACTAAAAATGCTCACTTTTTAGAAACAGCTGTGTTAAAGACTAATACCTTGCTTTGACTGTAAGAACATTTTAATATTATGTGATAATCTACTATAACAGATTTCATTCTTCCTGAGAGCCACCCACATTGAAGTTGGGCAAAGGAAGCAAAGTTTTCAAAGTTGTGAGCCTCCATTAGCTGAACAGATGGTGAACTGAACAGAGAGTCTAATGTTAGCAGCAAAACACTAAACAAGTATTGAAATGCTCTTTGGGTCACTTTACTAAATGAAAGCTTCCAGAGGGACCAGCTTATCATTCAAACAGTTTGGAGCTTGGCCAATGGCGCACATAAAAATGTCATATTTAGCATGTGTTCTTGTATAATAAAAGGTGACGTGGTTCTATAAAGTATGGATGCTCAATACGACTCCCAATTTCATTAGGAAGCACAAAGAGTTCTCTTTCAGAAACATATCCCGCATACAGGCATGACACACGGCACAAACTTCTGCAAAATCTGAGTGTTCCATATACAGTAGATCTCAAAATGACGGGACGCATTTGAGAGGAATAATCTAAAATAAAGACCCTGAAAGCTGTTGCCAGTTTTGGACACAGACACTGTTTATCCTTAAGGTCCAATCTGACCTCGAAGCTCCGGCGAGGTGACGGTTGTGAGGTTGTAGCTTGTCAGGAGCCCCTCAGACATGTGTGGAGTATGTGGAGCAATATTGGGTTACTGAGGTGTCAGATTACACTGCAGATTTTGCTGAGTCGGTAACAGGGTCTGGTTACAAACCCAGAGACTGAAATGGGCCAAGATCACGAGGAAATATTGGCATTCTGCATTTTATTAAATAGAATCTCAGCTAAATTCAGCTTGGCCTGTTTTAATCTGTTAGCTATAATTAGTACACACATCTCAAAAGAAAGAGGAAAATGAGCACATTGACCAGTGGAGTCATTAATAATAGATATCAAAATGAATGTGAAAATAATCATATGACACACAAATATTGATATTATGATATATATATATATATATAATATGAATATTTGTAGCACAACTTATCTTTTAACACTGAAATGTATACACTTATATTAAATATTTATTGTGAATACATCAAATAAAAAAATAAATGTATATATGTTCTACCATTCAAAGTTTTGGGGTTGGTAAGATGGTAAGTTTTGAAAGAAGTCTCTTATGTTCACCAGGTTTTCTGAATTATGTTCACCATTTAATTGATTAAAAATACATTAAAACAGAAAACATTATTACAGTTTAAATTTACAATACACTTTCAAGTGTAATTTGTGATGGCAAAGCTGAATTTTCACATGATTATTCTCATATGCTGATTCGCAACTCAAGAAACATTTCTTATTATAAATCAATGTTGAAAACTAGTTGTGCAGCTTAATGTTTTTATGGAACTGATCTTTTTCAGTATACTTAAATTCAAAATAACATTTTTAACAGCATTTGTTTGAAATAGAAATCTTCTAACATGATCAATGTCTTTACTCATCAATTTAGTGCATTCTTGCTTGCTTAAAGCATTTATTTCTTTAAAAAAGAAAAGAAATCATACCCAAAACTTGAATGTTTTATTTATATTAGAATCATGTCTTTGTTTTTGTTTTTTGTTTTGTTTTTTTGCATATGTGCATACTCAGATGCTGAATACCTTGTGTTATATGGATGGTATACAGCAAATGTAGGCAATCTGACAGTGAGGGCTGTGTATAGTCACGGCTCATTAACTGTATGGTGTGGAAAGAGGCCGGGCCATAACTCACCTCACTGGGGTCCTTAAATGGAACCAAATGTCCAGCCTGTCTGCTACTGGCAGTGCAATAATACACTACACATGCTACACAGTAAAATGGACTCTAAATTGCTATTTTAAGTAAAAGGGATTATAAAACGCAAGGCAAGATAAAGTTTATGGGAATAAGTGTGTGTGTTTGTGGTTATTAACACACTTAAACTATTCAATGGATGGCGTGTTTCAGGGGTGTACGCACCATGACCGTTGGCGATGCATTTGTTGTGCCCTTTGCTCTTGCGAGGAGTGGACTGGCAGGAAGCAGGGGCACTGCTAGCACTGTCTTCTTCCTCATCCTCTTCCTCGTCTACATCTTCATCATCCTTAGCACTACCAAAGTATGCCATGTTGCTGGGCAATGCAGCAGAGCCTGAACCAATGAGAAGGAGGGTAAAGACAAAGTGAGGAAGTGTCATGCAGAGAGAGAGAGAGAGAGAGAGAGAGAGAGAGAACAGAACAGTATAATGGCTACCAGCTGAGATTAAAAAAAGATTAAATCTTTATGTCTTGCTTTAAAAGAAACCTAGTAGTCCTTGAAGGGATATTTCACACAAAATAAGACAATTATGTCTTCATTTACTCACTCTCACATTGTTTCGAACCTGTATGACTTACTGTCTTCTCTGGCATGCCAAAGAAATTTGAAAAAAAAAAAAAGTTTTTGTTCATTCACTACCGTACTAGTAGGGTCAGTATTTTGTATTTACTTATTTATTTTTTTAATATTTTTTTGCTATTAAAATTACATTTACAAAAAGCTAGTAACATTAAAATTTGTTTTTGTAACAAAAAAAATTCTATTTCAAATAATGTTCTTCTGATCTTTCAATTCATAAAGAAATATTTTAAACTGTATCACGGTTTCCATAAAAATATTAAGCTGCACAACTGTTTTCAACAATGATAATCATAAGAAATGTTTCTTGAGCAGCAAATCAGCAAATTAGAATAATTTCTGAAGGATCATGTGGCTGAAGACTGGAGTAATGATGCAGAAAAATCAGCTTTGCCATCACAGACTAAATTACATTTTATATAATAGAAAATCATTAAAATATTATTTTACAGTATTACTGCTTTTACTAACCAAATAAATGCAGCCTTGGTGAGCATAAGATACTTCTAAAATAATAATAATAATAAAATACATATTTCCAACCCCAAACGTTTGAAAGGCAACACATAATGATAGTCAATGGGGTCCAAAACAACACAGAACCTCACTGACTTTCAAGGTATGAAGGAAAGTTTTTAAATTGTTATTTGTTCCGCATTAGAAAGAAAGCCATACAGAGTTGAAATGACGGTAAGTTAACAAATTACCTTTTTTTTTTTTTGCTTTAATCTATCTATAAGTAGTTTCTATCAAATATAAGATGTTTGTTTCTGTGATCCTAAAACTCTAGTGTGTATTTGTGCACTGTGCAAAGCTGCTTATCCTGTTTAACTTCACTGTCCCAGCACTGTAAGAAAGAGACGTTGATTGTGACTGTAGAGTGGTCCAGTCTAGTGCTCATCGCATGTGCTACTGATCCTCACTGAAGGGTTCAGTGCTCACAATGGAGAGCCTGTTCACAAGCTTTATTCCACATTCCCTCAATAGCCATTTATCTACACCAGAGTCACTGGGTGCTTGCATGTGCCATAGCATGTGATTGTGTGATTGTGTGTGTGTGTGTGTGTGTGTGTGTGTGTGTGAGGAGGGGGTGGGGAATGGGGCCAACAGGAGAGAAATAGAGAAGAGAAGTGGCCCAGAAGCTTTTGAATCCGTCCACTTCTCAAACCACAATAACCAATAAAGTGTTACATTTATATTGCAACCTGTTCATATCTGACATTATCTGAGATCAATAGAAATGAACTATGTGAAACCTTATTAGCGACTGGTTATGGAAGGCGAGCTATAATATCCAGGTGAAATGGGAGCTGAGCTGAATTGTGAAAGAAAGGATTTTTGGGCCCCCTAAGATTAAGGAGAAAGGCTCTTTAGGCCAGTCCTCCATCATCAAGGGCTTTAATAAGGGCTCCTGCGGGCTTTGACCCATTGGCTATTGTTTACATCTCAAGAGGCAACTGAATGATTCTTCGATTCCTCTCTGATAATGCCCTGAGATTCTGAAGAGCCATTTCAGAGTGAATACTAATGAATGTGATTTTCATCTCACAATACTACTGTACAGTAATAGAGTTGGTGATTTGATATGATAAGTATTCAACTCTCACGTTCATTGTTTAACATGAATCATTTTGGAATCTGCAGGAAATAGGTCTATGTTTAGTCCAAGTATCCTATTAGTTTTGGAAAGAGACAAAAATTACGACTCATGTCATTCTCTAGTATAAATTCTTTCTCGAAGCAATGTGTGACATTGCTTGAGGATTTCTGTGAACCCGAATCTGTTTTTACTTCTGTCCCTTATAGGCTGATGGAGAATGATAAACAGAGAGCGAGAAACAGGCTAAAGGGGGAACAACCAAAAAAGGGATTTCAGTAATCTCATCACAAGCTTGGTTGGAAACAAACCAATATATATACACATATATACATATTTATATGCATATACACCAGCCACAAACTTTGGAATGGTAGTAATAGAATTATATATTACATAACAAATAGTGTAAAATAAATAACTTTATTACTACCATTCAGATATTGTGGTTGGCAATTTTTTTTTACTTTTTAAAATCCTTTTATTTTATTAAAAATACAGTAAAAAAATAATAGAATTGTAAGATATTTGACTATTTAAAACCATTTTCTATATTCAAATATTTTAATGCAATTTATACCTGTGATGGCAAAGCTGAATTTTTTTAGCAGCCACATGGATCATTCAGAAATTATTCTAATATACTGATTTGATGCTCATCAATGTCTTTATATTACTGCTGATTTTTTTTGTGTGTGTGAAACCATTTGTTTGAAATATAAATCTTTTCTAACATGTCCAATTAAAAGTAAATGTCTCAAAAGTAAATTATATAAATGTAGTTTTGAACAAAAACAAACATTTTTTGTATAAAGTAATTTCACTGTTTAGTAGTAGATCAAGAAGGAGCTTTTATAAGCAGAGACAAAAAAATATTATTTCTTTTACATTTTTTTTCCTAATGCACATTGATAAGTGACATCTGTGCTTCCCCACTCATGAGAAACACCAGCTGCCGCTGTGTCTGAGTTAAGGCTTAAATCATCCTTAACTTATGTGACACTACAGGCTCTGGTTATATTTTAAAAATCCATAAACTGATCCACAATTCCACTCTCACATTTACATTTGTACTCAGTTCTAAATAAATACTGAAAAGAGGTTTGATATGATGACAGGGACGAATGCAGACTGGGAAAAACTCATTTACATTCTATATGTTTGAAAATCCATTATCCCACTTTGCTCTTAGCCAAAGAGTCCATGGCAAATCCAATCAGTCTGTTTCCTGTCTTTACACAGACGTTTGCGAGAGAGAAGAGAGATGGAGAAAGTCAACCATTTCAAAGGAGCCTGCCTGAGAAATGTACGTGAGAGGGAAAGGAGAGAGAATACGAGAAAGTATGACTCGATTTGTGTCCTCTGTGTTTGTTCTGCCATGAGATGAAAAAGGATGAAAGACTGCAGCAGAATTTATAGCTGTCACAAATCCAGACTGATACACTCAATGTTTACATGCACAAACTTACACTAGCCAATTATGCTTAATTGCTTGAGTCCTGTCCCACAAGGTCATGTAAACACCTTAAACTGTGTGTGTTTTTTTTTTAAATCAGATCATGTAAATGTGCTCATTTTCAGTTTTTTTTTTATATTTTTCTGTCTTTTTTATTTATATGTCTATTTTTTATGTTTTCATTTTAGTAATTTTAGTACTTCAAAATGTGATTATTTCATTATATCATTATATCATAATACATAATTTCATCTGGAATGTATGATTTTTTTTAATAAAATTAATTTACATTTTATTTCAGCTTTATTTCAATTAATGAAAACAACTCTTAATAGTTTTAGTTAACAATAACAGCATTGATCAAAAAAACAAGAAGTAAACTATTTCAAAATCTCACACAAAATTGTTTTAGTTTATTATTATTATGGAATATTCTGTTTGCTTAACAGATTTTAAGGATCAGGACAACAAACAACAAACAACCTTCATAAACCAGAATCTAAATTTATTTTGTAATTAATTCTCTGTATGAACTCGAATAGTGTTCGAATAGTGAACTCGAACAGTTCTGCCCACACTGAAATCCCATTGGACCATAGTTCCACTCCACAAGAATATTAAACAAGCAACATGGACAAGAAGACATCCTTAATCTACTTAAACATCTTCTGGAGCTCTTCCTTGCCATTATCACCTTTGACTCGCTTACTGGAAGGGTTCGAATTGAATTGGAAATGTACATTGGGAGATCAGCCAAGACACAAACACTGTAAATAATATTTACACACACACAAGAGAGTCACACATGTTTGCCAGTAATAACCAAGACTCCCATGTGAGAGGTGAATGTGCTGCCCAGAGGTAAAGAATTATTGAGTCTGTAAACATTTTAAGAGTTGAGAGAGTGAGGAAATGAAGACAGACAATGATAGAAGTAGAGCAGACCCACCTTTTAGACAGAGGAAGGTGAGGAAGTCTTCAGTTTTGGGTTTGCGTCTTGTGAGATGGTTGTGCGGTGCGGCTGGGCTCGGGGGCATGGCCTCCAGCGCTTTCAGCGGGGTGGCATTGGGAGAACAGGGATGAGACTGAGCAAACTTCCTCTGGGCCTGCAGTCTTGGCCTAGTATTAGAAACAGGGGATATAAAAAATTAGGCCTAGTTCTGTTAGAAATGAAAATTTCCCTCCATCCTTCATTTATTCATCATTCAAGTTTGAAGGCTTGAATTGGTCTCTCTTCTCCAAGCAATTACAATGAATGCAGATCAAGCTTTCTTTTTCCTTTCGATGTGACACCAAAGAAAGTCATGTGGGTTTTGAACAATATGAGAATAAATGATTGAAGCTCAGTTCAAGCTCAAGCTTTACAAAGACACTTTTAATTTGATGCCTCATGTTTTATTGAGACTAAAAACTATTTGATTAAACCGGATTTTTGGAATCAATGAGAGGAAAAAGGCAATCATAGCAATCTGACTTTGCAAGGAAAAGAGTAACTAATCTAATCCTATAGAAGACCTGCAGAGGAAAGCAGTTTGGTTTGACATGATAGCTTAGAAAAAAAGTCTACTGTGTAAGTCATTTTTAATTGGCCAATGTTGTGTTTGAATGCTTGTTTCCAATAGGCTTAACCCACAAGACCCATGTTTGACCAGCTACACCAATTGAGTTATGTTGGAATCTAGAATTTGCTCGAATCTAACTTTATGCTGGTTCTCTTTGGCAATGAAAGTTACATAGGTGTACCATTTCATGCCCTGAGCCATTGTTAAAGGGTTAGTTCACCCAAAAATAAATAGTAAAAGTAATTACTAAAAAGCAATTACTCACCCTCACGTTGTGCCAACCATTCCAACCATAAGACTTTCGTTCATCTTCAGAACACAAATTACGAAATTTTTGATAAAATCTGAGAGCTGGATCACACTCCTGGGATCGAAACTTTAATAACCAAAAGTTATTAAGGACATCGTTAAAAAAGTCCAAGTGACCACAGTGGCTCAATCTTACATTTATCAATCGACGAGAATACTTTTTGTGCGCAAACAAACAAAATTCATTTCCTTCTCTGTTGGCCTCGAGATTTCACTTATACCCCTTTTCCACCAAAAAAGGCCTGGTTTGGAACTGGTTCTGGTTCAAAGTTGGTTCGGAGTTGGTTCATCTTTTGCGAACTCTTTCAGAACCTGTTTGTCCACCCAGGGAACTACGTTGTTATGTCACTGTGTACATTGCCATATGTCTTAGCTAGAAACGCTTGCAAGTACAACATTACTTTGGGATTATCTCTAATTTATGTACCAAGAAGGCTTTAAAAACAACTGAAACATGTAAGTCTTTTAATCTTTTCTTTTGATAGGTAATATTTTCTGATTAGTTATGTACCCCTGTCTTGTGTCTTTTTTTCTTTCCATTTATTTGTTCTATATTGTGACTGTTTTCTTATTTGCTTATAGTGTTAAAAAAAAAAAATAGAAACGCTTGCGCCAACTTCAAGCATAACAATTACAAAGGCAGATTCCATCGCGTTTATGCAAATGTTTCTCCTGGCTTTGCAATGGTCAGAAAAGATGTTTAGAACACATCTAAACCCACCCCAGCCCCTAACATTAGCATGACGTGGTAAAAGAACGGTTCTAGTCCAGCAAAGTGTTGGTGCTGCTTTGGAACCAGTTTTCCTGGCCGAGAACCGGTTCCTTGGCTGTCGAAAGACAAAGAACTGGTTCACCCGCAGGCACCGGCTCCTAACCATAGACCGAACCGGCTCTCAAAATGCTTTGGTGGAAAAGGGGTAACAGTGAAGCTGCGTAAAGCTTCTAGGTTGTAAACACACCACACACATGACCAGCGTCGGCCAATAGTGAGCCTGCGTCTGACGTACAACACAAAACCATTGCGCAATTCCACAACGTCAGTGGTCTCAAACTCACGGCCCAATGATATTTTGTGGCCCCCTATGTGACATTAAAGTTTAATGTAAGTGCGGCCCGTTGTTGCGTGTGTCGCGTTTTTTAATTTTTTTTGTTTTTTTATCCCTTATGGGCTACCATAGAAAGTCTTGTGACAGTCTCGCTCTAAAAGAATATAAGAATAATAATTTTGAGCTTGTAATATGTAATTCAAAAGCAATAATTGTTTTTCTAAGTAAAATAAAAAGGAAATGTGCCTTAAAAAACATTTAATATAATATTAGTGTTTTATTAGTGTTGAAAATAAAAAGGACGTGAACAAATATAAGTATCACAAAGATTTTGTGTATAAGGAAAAGAAAAAGAAACTTCAACTGTCAGAAGGACAGCTCATGAAGAACCAATCATGTGGAGAGAGAGAATGTTCAAATTCAGAGGAACAGCTCAGGAGAAACGTTAATAATAAAGATTGAGAAGATTGGATCATTTGTGCTCCTTTTTTGGAATGCTTAAGTACAATTTTTTGAGGAATACTCGATGCGGCCCAGCCTGACCCAGACTCTACCTCCCCAGTTAAGTTAAGTTTGAGACCCCTGCACAACGTGAAATGTCGAGGCCACCCACCTAGTTCATCATGATGTGTATCTATGAAACCACATTTTATCCATGTACTAACTTAAACCACAATATACAGAGCAGGAAATCTCACAGAGAAAAGGCTCAGTAAACTCACCTTTTCCTGACAGGCCCATCAATTGAGTATTCATGGCTGTGGTCTTTGCTTTGAACTGCATGTTGTGTCCTCTCTGACTTACAGCTTCCAGCAAACATCCCAGCTTTAGTTCCCAAACCAGTCAAATGACCATTTGCAAAGGAGCCTGGGAAAAGAGGTGTGGTTTAAGCAATAGACATTTAAGCTTAAGCAATAGACAAACATATATACAGAACAGAATAAAACAATTTCCCCCATCCTACTTCTAATATTGCAATGACGTGTATCTATTAGAAAATAAAATATAAAGGATGTAGCATCCATAGCAACTCTTCAATGCCTCTGAAATGGAGAAGAGGTTTGAAACAGGATTTTTCCAATCATTCAGTCTGCAGCGAACAAACACAAGTGGACACTCAGACTAAGTGCACACTCAGAATAAACTGACAGGAAGTAGGGAAAATTACAGTGCCAACAGTGTCCTGTTACAATTCTCTAAGGTTTCAGTCATGTTAAGCAGCCAAAAATAGGACAACATGTCGTGAGCCTAGAATTATAAGGTTCTATCTCCGTTTAGGGTAGTTCTGAGATATTGAGCATCAAAGTTTTTACATCCCAGCTGGCAAACTGTTATGTAGTATAATCTTCTAATATAGCTTTATCTATCAATCTTTTTTTTACAAAAATAACACCACACAGGCATTAATAAACACTTAATGGATCAGATTATGTCAAAAACTCAATTTCGACCAAAAGTGGAGATAGAACCTTATAATTCTAAGCTCACGATGTGCATAAGTTAATATCTTTAATCCTCCCTCATACAAAATTGAGAATAATAATAGCAGATCTATCAATATCTATGGGGCCATCTCCCATCTTGCAACATCTTGAGGACTGAGGCAGTCGGTGCACCCAAGTACTGAGGTGAAGCTGGAGGAGCCCAACAGAACCAAAGGGGTGAAGGAACGAGTCAATGGTGAAAGGAAAAAAAAAAAAAAAAAAAAAAGCAGAGGGTGTCGATGTTGTAATGAACAAAAGGGGCCAAATCTAAAATCCATATGTAGCTATCCCAAGGGAAAGATCCCCCTGGGAGAGGTGGAGGATCCAACCTGCTGCTAGATCCATTTATTATGGTCCGTTATTCTGTCACACTGTGGTTGCAGCAGGAATGGTTAAAAAAGGAGCAGAATCAATGTGCAGAAGATCTAAATAATAACTCAATACCAATACTCAGGCATCTAAGCAATCTCAAAGAACTGGAACAGAACAACCACAAACATAGACAATAACTGACAGAGGGCAACTGCAACTTGAGGATTATGTATACAGAGGAACACAGGAGTCTAAACAGCATTACCGGCCACTTTGTACACGTTCAACTGCTCATTAACACAAATATCTAATCAATGTAAGGAGATTTAAGTCACTTTGAACATGGCATGGTTGTTGGTGCCAGACGGGCTGGTCTGAGTATTTCAGAAACTGCTGATCTACCGGGATTTTCATGCACAATCATCTCTAGTGTTTACAGAGAATGGCCCGAAAAAAATATCCAGTGAGTGGCAGTTCTGTGGGCGAAAATGCCTTGTTTATGCCAGTCAGAGGCCAGAGGTCAGAGGACAATGGTCAGACTGGTTCAAGCTGATAGAAAGGCAACTTTTTTTCAACATTGAGCACTGGGTGTAGGGGATGTGTTCTTGACACACTTTGGGAACCAATTGAGCAATGTTCAATTGGAACCAATTGAGCCTTGGACTAAATGCCACAATCTACTCCTGAGTATTGTTGCTGACTGTGTCCTTCCCTTTATGACCACAGTGTATCTTCTGATGCCTACTTCCAGCAGGAAAACATACCATGTCACAAAGCTCAGATCTTCTCAAACTGGTTTCTTAAACATGACAGTAACTACGTTTACATGCAGCCAATAACCCGTTCAAAACCGGGATATTAGCAATAACCCGGTCGCGAACGACCATGTAACCACAGGAAAAAACCCGAATATGCATATATCCCGGATTTTAAAAACCGGGATATTATACCTGGGGTACCGTTTTTCTAACCCGAATTTTTGCTCATGTAAACGCGTATCGGCATATCCCCAGTGATTTGTGTTCTGCGCGTTCTATTCGCAAGGAATCTTGGTCTTTTGAGCAGAGAAACTTCTCGGCGCATACAAAAATCCATGTGCAGTATACCGGAAATACACATGGCGAGACACAGCACAGCATACTTTAGGAGCTATGTTATTGCTAATATCCCGGTTTTGAACTGGTTATTGGCTGCATGTAAACATAGTCAGTGAGTCATGTTTAGTGAAGTGAAGTGAGTGAACTTCGGCAGAATCTTGTGAACTAGAATGCAGCTCCTAACTGCACAGGATAATGTCGCTTTACAATTTTTAGAATTCTGAAGGATGCTATTGCAGAGTATGTGCAAAACTCTCTGAAATGCAATGTTTTTGATAACTAACCAATTACAAAGGAATCCTTAAGTGTTTTTGAAAGCATAAAGCGGTGAGCTCATGAGGTGTTCTGTTCATGCCCTTGACATTCTCCGCGAGATGATGCACTGCATCATCCACAGCCAGGCGGGTCACTGAGTTCACCCCATTAGAGTGCAGAGATTTGAGAGCAGTGAGAGCGCTTTGCAGCCTCGGCACATAAACCCATACAGAGAGGGCATTATTCAGGGCATAATTTACTTTGCTCACACATTTCCAGTGTAATCATGGCAGAAAAATAATATTCCTAATGAACCATTGAGAGGCTGAGGAAATAAAGTTAAGTCCCACAGTGCCATGTGTTGCTGTGTCACAGCTGGCTGCACACACATGAGCTCAGCATCTAAGGCAAAATAATTCATCATATACCAATGCACCATATTAAACTGTAGATCTCAGTTTACTTTGAACATGTAAATCGATCAAAATGGATAAATGTAATTCCAGAAGAGCAAACTTACAATTATGTAACAAAATAGGCCATTTTTGAGAAACATTTAATATCTGGATTATTCATAATAAAAATACCTCAGCAAACATAAAACTGTCGTTGGCAATGCCAAAACAGCATAGAACATCATCTGCAAAGGATATTATAAAGTTGCACAGGAGTTTATAAATATGACCAAGTTGAATATTAATAAACTAATATGCCTGGATGTGCTAGAAAGATTACCTAGCAATGTCAATATGAAGGTAATTAATATTCATGTGCCCAGTCTCTGCCATATGGTGACATCAAAAACTAACCATCATCATAAAACTTAATTATATTATATTGCCACTTTTAAGGTACAAAATTCTCAACGTATTTTTCTCTAAAGGGGTTCAGAATGGCAGCTGAAAGCAACAGCGTCAGATGTCACAGAAAAGCAGCTGTTCTAAAGGTCAGTATCCATCTGTGGTGTAGATCACTGAAAGCACTGCTCTACAGAAGAGGAATACTCACCATTAACAAGCCCAGTGCCATTCTCCAATTTGCTCTTCTGAGCCGTCTTAAACTCTTTAAGGGAGAGGTAGAGTACCCGGCGGACCACTCTCTCTTCCGACCATGGGATCCCATCGTTATCATCCTGCAGAAAGGAAAGAGTTCATTTTATAGCTCTAAAATGAAACACATGGCCTAAAGTTACTTCATAAGAAAAAGAAACAGCTATTTAAATACACAGTTCTGGAATAATTAGTCAAACAATTGGAAAACAGGCATGATTTCATTATGGTAAACAAAGACGTGGATGAGAAAAAAAACAGCAAAGCTATACAGACAGAGAACTGCGCTATAAATAGTGCAGTTGGCTGCAGTTTCTCAATCCCACCACATATAAGAAACCCTTTTATTACTGAATGCTCCAAAAGCAATGACAGCACACGTTAGCATGCCATTTGTTACCCATAGATTAGCTAATATGCTGTAGTAAGACACCTCTGTACTAGGTAGCTAAATGACCTCACTGTTCTTCACAATTCTCTCAAAGCTTCAAAACAAGTATTTCATCCAATAATGTGATCTCTTATAACAGCTCATTCATTGCCTTCGCCTGTCCCCTTCACGCAAATTAATAACCTGGGTATCAAGCCAAGCTTTTTCTCAATCATGTTCCCTATTGTTGCACTGGCACTACATGACCCACCAACAGACTACATATCATCACTGCAATCAGCATAAGAGAACCATGCTTTCATGAAGCCAGATTTGATATTTTACATGTGATGTATTGTTATCACTATAAATGGGACTTATACTAGCAAACTGATCCTGAGAAGCATGATTCGTAAACATGCTGCCCTCCCCCCAGTGATAGCAACAACTTGCTTGACCCCAGTTTAGGGCCTCCTCCTCATGGCACACGAAGAAAATGGGAACTTCTAGTAGCCATGGAGACGGTCTTCCACAGGTTTATTGTGGCGGCCATGTGAAAGTCCCTGTCAGGGTGAGCTCAAAACGATATGACATTTCACGAGTGAAGGCCAAGCTCTATTATTTCTGAGTTGATGCAAGTAGGGTCCCACAAAAAGAGACACTAGAAAGTGAAGGTCAATATCAATAGACTGCCAGACAGAAAAGAAAATGCTTCTCTTATAATTCGAAACCCCCAAAATCTCATCTGTCCTTAACATTGTGGTTTAAACAGTGCACGGACATAGGATACTATGAGGCAATAATTATACTTAAAAATATATATAAATTCATATAAATATATATATATATATAACTGTTCAAAGCCAGGTTTGGGTTCGTAAAAAATTTATATATTAAAAATTATATAAATATATTTTAAATTATTAAATTAAATGATATTATGATGTTAAATGTAATTTATTCCAGTGATGTTAAAGATACATTTTCAGCATCATTAGACTACTCCAGTCTTCAGTGTCACTTGATCCTTTAGAAATAAATCTAATATATGCTCATTTAATGATTTTAAGAAACATTTCTTATTATTATCAATGTTGAAAATAGTGTGTGTATATATATATATATATATATATATATATATAGATAGATAGATAGATAGATAGATAGATAGATAGATAGATAGATAGATAGATAGATAGATAGATAGATAGATAGATAGATAGATAGATAGATAGATAGATAGATAGATAGATAGATAGATAGATAGATAGATGAACTTATGTGATGAATCTGGCACACACAAGAAAACAATACAGGGAACAAGAACAGAATAGAACCAACACAATGAAACTAAGCAGAACAAAGCATAACCCTGACAGTGCATTACTGGAGGACAGACGCACTCAGACTTATGGCCAAATTCACTGTTTTTTTGCCAGCACAAGGTCCTTTGCCAAATACAGAATGAGATTTGCTTACTTGATGCTTGTAAATTGACAGTTAAGTGAATGATTCTAGGATATCCGGGTCCATTACTTGATCAAGGAGCCCTACACACCTCATAAAAGAAATGCAACAATACAATTTCACTATTTTCACTAAAAATGCCTGCTGTGTTTATATACACAATGCACAATGCCTTCCAATTAAGGCAAAATCTAATATCAATAGCCTGTGTTAATCACACATGCTGTATGAGTCCAATATCTCCAAATCCAATTAAACATAAGATTCATGTTGCTCTTGTTCTGTCATAATCAGTTCCTCTGTGAAAACGGCCTCATAGGCACCCTCCTTTTAACCACATCAGTTTGCTATTTGTATCCGTGTAAGTTGTAACTCCGGGCTCTTACAATTACACAAGCATCTCTCACCACACACATCTCGTGCTGGTTTTTATTACGCTACCAGCAACCATGTCAATTATTGATAAAGGTGTATTGTGTCTTAACTCACATGATAAGTCTGTCACCGTAAGCACAATGCAGATCTTTCATGATAGCGACATAAATCGGTTGAATTACAAGGACTTTACATTTGGAGTCTATAAGCCAAAGATCAAGTGAGGCATCATAACTGCTGCAAAACACAAACAACAAAGGAGAAAGTCAGAGGAATAATAGCTGATTAATAGGCTGCGGACTGAGGCCTGTTTAATTCCAGTGTGTGGGTTTGATTTGCATACAGATAACATGTCAAACGCTTTTATTAAACATGATGTCTTTAATGAGTAATTGCTCCCTTATGGATTGCACACACTTGAATCCAAAAGCAACGAGTGTTATAATCAGGAAAATTATTGAAAAAGCTTTAATCTTTACCTAAAGTTCAGCACAGACGTTGATTCAGACAGAACATTAGTTGGGTCTGGGAGCGCTGCTTCACACAGATCAAATTTAAACAGGGCAACAAGACCAGACGGGCTGAGGGCCAGTCTGCCAACACATCGAATCTGACCTTATTTACCCATCTGTCTCAGACCGATCACTGGTCACTCATACACACACAGCTACTACTACTAATGTTAACAAAAGCAAGCTGGCATTAAAAAAGGTGATCTATTATTTACCCAGGACCAACAACCTGACATTAAACCAACATTGACTGGCCTATCAACACAGTACACGCAGGTGTTCGATTATAAATGATGACTGGCTGCGCTCTCAAGAAAATTACACTCCGATAAGCTTCTCAAATAAGCCGTTCAACAGCACTCAATCACACCTACTCCCATTGACAACACGAAAGCTACTGGAAAATAAATAAACTGGAAATAAATTCACAAAGACAGTTTTCCTCACAGTTGAGAAAAACTGTTCCAACCATACACAGAAGTGCATGATATTATGCCCTACATTAGTTATGATATTTAATTGGTGCTGTATATTTTAAAACGTAGATGACATTTGCCATCATCTAGCGCTAATGATTACTGAAATGATTTAACCCTTTTAAAGCCATTTACATTTCAAGAAAAATATGACTTTTGCATGCAGTATTTCTCACAATAAACTCGCAAAATTCTGACGTTTTTCTTGCAATTGCGAGTTTATATCTCGCAATTCTGACTTTAAAGCACGCAATTGGGAGTTTATATATCTTTTATAAAACGTCAAAATTGGAAACAAGCCTTGCATCTGCAAAAATCTCTGTTAAAGACCAGACTGTCCTAAAAAAACTATGAACAAAGCATTATTCACTCTCCCAAAAGTGCATAAAGAATAACAGAATACTTAGTCTTCTTCTAAAAAGCTGCTGATCTTAATGCTTACATTGCAAATAAATATTTTGGTCTTCCCATGGTTCAGCGCTGTGCCACAAAATCTTCACTGATTGTACAAACACAAAGGACTCAATGCACAGGGGAGTTCCCATAAGCGTTGCTTCCTAGAGGTTTGCTTATCAAGGACACTGTGTTTCCAGTGACAGCACCCTCTACACATTCACCTAGCTGTGAAGACAGATTGCTGCAGACGGAGCCAAGGAAGCAAAGACCCACCCAATGACAATTCCCTATCCTGCCATGACAACAGGAGAATGCCTGTGGCAAACCTGGCCGCTTCACCATATGCACTTCCCTCCCTCTCTTTCCATAGACATGAGTAGTATTAAACAATTTGCTTGTACTGGGATGAATTAAACTCAATGAGCTACTACCAGGCATGACAGCGGTATGAAGTCTCAAGAGACAACAGACAGTGGAGTCACCTTCTCACCCACGTTTCGATACACTAAATGTGGCAATATTTGTAAAATATATTTGTAATATCTAATATCAAAATTGTTCTTCAAGGGATAGTTCACTTTGAAATTAATTTTTGACATGTTTTAGCTTACCTCAAGGGCATCCAAGATGTAAGTGTCTTTGTTTCCACAGTATTTTCAATTTTTGATATTTTTAGGTCAAACCGTTCATGTCTGTCAGTCATATAATGGAGGTATAAGGGGTCCACCTCAAAAAGCATGCACAGAGAAGTCCAAATTAAACATGATTTAATGACTCGTAAATGTAAGAACACATTGATGGCCTAAGATGCGAAACGAGCGGTTTGTGTGAGAAAATGAACAGTACATTTTTTAACTCTTGTAACCACAGCCATGTCCAAGTGATCTGAATGTACGGGCGCTTCGGTCTGCAAGCGCCAGAAAGCGCCGGAAGTGATCTCTTGCTCGGTTGCGAAAAAAAAAAATCAACGTTGACTGTCAATATATCAAAATTGTCTTCCATTGCAATTTCCTGTATATCTAAATATGTTTAGATCTTCACAGTGAAGGGTAAGACTTAAGAAATCTCTGTGTAAACAATGAGTGACATACACGCGCAAGCGATCACTTCCGGCGCATATGCAGACCGAAGCGCCCGTGCCTTCAGATCGGTTGGACGTGGCTGTGGTTACACGAGGTAAAAACGATATAAATACTGATCATTTTCTCACACAAACCACTCGTTTCGTGTCTTAGGCCATCAATGTGTACTTACATTTACGAGTCATTAAATCGTGCTTAATTTGGACTCTGTGCATTCTCTTTGAGGTGGACCCCATATACCTCCATTATATGACTGACAGACAAGAACGGTTTGACCTAAAAATATCAAAATTGAAAATACTGTGGAAACAAAGACCTACATCTTGGATGCCCTTGAGGTAAGCTGAAACATATCAAAAATTAATTTCAAATTGAACTATAAGTCTTTAAATAGGCTCCATCAAATTACTATTTATGACATCTAGTATTCTTGCTGAGGAAAACAAATTAAACAGACATTAAAACAATAGACAAAAGCCAGACACTTTTCTAGATAAAAACATCTCCTGATAATAAAATTGCAGCAATAATTGTACCCAGTTCAGCAAGCCCATTCTGATACAATATGTCTCGTTGGAGTTTGGGATGACTGCATCAATTAGTGCACAGCTGGACATGTCTGAGACGGAGGGATGAAGCAGCCATTACAAGCTTCCTGCGGTTTTTACATCATCCTTTGTTTTATTTGAGAGTTGTAACATAGCCACAAAATTTCATTACACAGATAAAATGCAATGAGGCTGTACAGTAGTAGACGAGACGACACAAGTGATATCAATAATTTCCTTTGGTCCTTTGTCAACTCATTCACAGCTGAATAATATCCAGTGGATTAACAGTATTGACATTAAAGATGGATGTGTCTCATAAAAATGAATCATTAAATTCAAATTATTATTATTATGAAATAAATACATTTAATAATAACGTCACATTTATTTAATTATATGTAATATGTTCTAATAATTTTTAACATATGTGATTATTAATTTAGCCATTATTTCAGTCTGCAGTGTCACATGATGTCTAATATGCTGTGTGTGTCTGTCTCCTGAGTCTTTAAATTCATAAAAACATTCACTTCTAAGTGAACACACGAGTCAGTACATTTAGCAGTACATAAATCAATAACATCCAACTGCATGTCAATTATTTTGCTACTACAGTATGTTGGATTACCAATTCAACCTTATTTAACGCTCTATTTTACAGTGTCAGCGTTTCACATAATTCATGTTACTATAATTAATATAATAACAATCAGCTCTACAAAATAATTACACAGAACCTTCATGTAGTCCATTAGTATTATTCATTACTTATGTGACTAAGTATTTCCTTGGGCCCTTTATTTCAAACCACATTAGCAATCATTAGGAGTGTAACGGTACACAAAGCTGACGGTACGTACCTCAGTAGGGGGGCAGGATGCCTTCGGTACGCCATAAAAGTATTGCGATGCGTACAGTGGGTGGTGTATCGCAGTTCTGCGGTTCAGTTTGACAATTACTACACCCCTAGCAATCATATATCATATGAACTTCAGAACGTGAACTTCACACTAAAAGTATTCTCGTCACTTGATAAACTTATGGTTGAGCCACTGTAGTCACTTGGACTATTTTAAATATTGTCTTTACTAACTTTCTGGGTTGGCAAGTTCCAATTATAGAAGCCTATGGAGGAGTGAGATAGCTCTCAGATTCAATCAAAAATATCTTAATTTGTGTTACGAAGATGAACTAAAGTCTTACATGGTTGGAACAATGTGAGGGTGAGTAATTACTATCCGAAATGTCATTTTTGGGTGAACTAACCCTTTAAGAAAACAAGTTTTGTTGTCAAGATAACAGGAAAATGAATTTGTGGTGACAGCAAAAATACCTAGCTTTGTTCTTCCCAGTTAAGATGCCCCATTAATCCAGCAATTCAAAATTGTCAATAACAGTCAACATTTTTTAGATAAAAAAAAAAACATTTGAATGAGTCTATCTAGTGTTTGTAAATGTAGCACTGCCCTAAACAGTATAAGTGTAGCATGGGCGTTAGTTCTCCATTACTGTGTGAAGCAAACTGATGCCAAGGATGAGTCTGAAGGAGCTCAAATATCTCTGACTGCTGAGGCCAAAGAAAATGTGTGGGACACAAGAGCTTCCAGTTTAGATGGCCATCTCTGGCATGTGAGGCAGGCCTGTGCACACTGTAAACACAGAGTGATATATATCTGCCAATTTCTGCTCTGTTGTCACATTAAATAGATTTGTTTTCACATATGGTGCTTGGGAGAAAGCGTGAAACACGATTTCTTACAGCCTTCCTAATTTCTACAGCCTGTTCATTTACACTTCACTTCAGTAATGTTCCAATAATCCACAGTAATAGTGTGTGTTGTAACCTCACCTAATTCTGAATGACATTATGTAATATTCTCAAACATAAAGAACGAGATCTGATCTCATTATGGGAACTGTCACAGTGGAGTTACTGCGTAAATACAGGCCTATCAACTCTGCTGCTGATTCATGCACTCCTGATCAAAAATATCTTGATCCCTGTGTAGATTTACTAACCGACCATATCCGTTTTGGCAAGAGACAAGAAAGAATGTACTACATTCTTATTTTCAATGTGCACAACAGGCTATTTATATTCATAGCCTTGCTTTTTCAAACACAGTAGAGGTTTTTCATAGAATTACCTTTATATTGATAAAGGTAGATTTCCCTGATAGATTTCAGCATGAAGTGTTAAAAGTATGTTTGTGCTTGTGCCTTCACATGTCTAAAAATCTAAGCAACAGCTGTATTCAATCTAGAGGATTGCAATGAATTACAGCGAATACCAACTAAAGCCAAGGCAGAGAGCTCCATACAAAGAAGCTATCATCTTTAAATGGATCATTCCCAGCCCCATGTAACCAATCCAAATGTTCAGAGCTTGTACTTAAAACCATGTGGCAATTAAACATCAGAGAATCAAGGTAAACAAAGACAGTAGACTGCAACTGAATTAAATAGTATCCCTCAAAGAACAAGTGATTTTTGTATACATTTATTTATTTTCTTTTTTTGCCTGAATGTGCTTTTAAATCTAGAAATGTATGTCAAGATTTTGTCTAGCAGCCATTTTGTCCTGCATTTTCATATGGCCAAGATACATTACAATGTTACCCAGATAAGGTTATATTCAAAGGGTAAGGATCAGTGATTCCCAACTAGGGGTTCAAGGCCCACCTAGGTGGGCCTCGGCAAGTTTCCAAGGGGGCCTCAAGGTGAATTAATTATTCAAAACAAGGCAAAAGTATAGCATTAAAATAAGCCAAAGCCATATTTTTATTTTAATTCACCTCTTCATCAGCAGTTTCTTCTTTGAAGTACCAGGATTCTCAGTGTCTTGGAAAACCAGGATATATGAGGTAGGCTAATTTAAAAAATGTCAATGTAGATGAAAATTCATGTAAATTAATAAAATCTTACGATTTCATAAAGATTTTATAAAGAATTTAAGTAATAGGCCTTCAACGACTAAACTATTTCTCATCTATTCTTAAAAATATAAATCAAAATATAGGTTAAAATGAATACAACCTATAAAATGGTGATGCTCATTTCTTTAACATGTTCATTAAAATGGCATGTGGACCTGAACATTTTACTACAATGTAGCAAATAGTTTACATGAACAATTACATGAATTGTGAGTAGGTTTGATCAGTTTAGCTTGGTTTTAGTTTTTTGTTTGCGTTCGTTTTTTATTAATATTTCATTCAGTTATTTTAATACATCAAGTTAAACTAAATGAAAATAAGAAATGTTGCCAACTACCTGAAATAAAATAAGTTAGCATTTTGTTTATTTATATTAAATTAGAGTAAAAATAAGTATTTTGTTAAATAGCCTATGCAAATCTGATAAAGTGACTGTAGAATGGGTAAGAGGGGCAGTTTTAACATAGCCTATCTTGGCAATAAATAGGTCAGCCTGCTAACACCATCTAACCAGTAGTTAGGTCAGAGACAGGCTGTAAACTACCACAATCCTTACCACAAAACAAGCATTTGCCCATGTTTTCACAAGCTAAGTTCTTGTGACATTGAAAAACCGACCTACACACAGAGAAAGATGACCGCAAACACACACACACGCCGCACAAGACCACAAAGTGACCACGCTAGACGGTCGTCTACATCGACTGAAGCTACGACAAAACTGACAGTGGAATCAACATAGCGACATGTCACACACACACCGGCGGAAATGCGAAATATAACACTTCAAAGGTACACTTCAAAAGCCCAATGCATTATCTGGGTCAACAGTAGGCTACGATTCACATCGGCCAGCCTGTCCTTAACCTCCAATTCAAATAGAAGATGGTTCATGCACTGGTCGTTTATAACATCTGACCTAATTCTGTCAGCAGACCTGACGATAACATAACATAAGGGACAACAGCAATGTGATTGATGCAAATTACGAGAGGGTATAGCCGCTGAATTCGGTGGTCACGCAACGAATTAAACGTCAAATTTGCACTTACAAATTTCTTTTGAATGATATTTCTCTTCGGCCTTTCCCTATTCATTGTGCCCTCCAGGTTGAATTCATTAAAGGTCAGAGGGCCACATCAATTCTGATTATTTAAAAAAAAAATCTTTTCGTTGTTGTAGCACGTGATTATTTAAATCCCTGGTAGCAAAATGTCGAGGTAGGCAGAGAATCTTGCGTCCCGGTCGATCGGTGTAGCCTGTCTTCTTTTCACAGTTCAAGAGACGGAAGAGGTACAATAATCCAAATCTAGAGATCCATGGCGATTAAAAAGGGTCAGTGTAAAAAAACAACGACAACATATCCACCGAAATGAGACGGAGAAGCCAATCTTCCATTTGAAAGCTGAACGGCGTATTGTCAAGGCTCCCCGCACCACATTCTGGCAGTCAAAATAAAAGCCAGCTTCTGGCTTCCATTCTCGTAGGTTGTAATATATCGTTTACTGTTACATTATGCGGGTGCAAAACAGTCAAACAAACCAATTTGAAAAATCTGGAGTTGGGGTTTGGCTGCCGCTGTGCTCCCTCATATTGTGTGAACTCAATGGCACCGATGTTAATGCGACCTAGTGGCGTCTTTAGGAGGCTCCGTCCTATCAGTCACACTCAGCACGTTTAGCGGTACATTTGAAACAGTGCACGGATCTTGGCTTTTAACATTTTTCTTAACTTGTTTGAGCTCTTTGAATCAATATGACGAATTACTTTCCGACTGAACTACCAATTACTGAGTAAGAGGGTGCAGAAAAACAAAAAAAAAACATAATAGCATAACAAGTTCCATAGACAAAATAAACAGAGTCAAACATGTTATTAGAATTGTCATGAAGCTTAGGCTATTCAGATGATCATAAACAACTTTAGAGCAATGTCACTAGCTTGTAAACAATAAAAATAAAATCCAGAATTTAACAAAAATCACTTTCATGTGTCTTGTTCGAGAGTCAAAATGTAATGAATAACAGGTTGAAATTTGCCAACAGCATCAAAATGGTGAATAATGAAGCAACACAAATTTAAATTCTTGTAAACCCATGGTTTGAAACATTTTTTTTCTTTTCAAATAAATATTAGCAGTTGCTAGTTATGGAAACCCACGCCGAGTATTCATGGTACTATGCCATAGAGTACTATGCTAATGTTGGTGAAATCAAGGAGTCTTTAAGGATTATAGCAAACCCCTCTCTGTGATAATCCAGGGATTATTTCTAAAAATAAACCTTGATCAGCAATTCCCAGTATATAGGGATGGGTATTTTTCCCTATTGATGTGTTATGAGTGTCATTAATTTGAATTGAACAACAGAGAGAACTGTTGAGAAAATCAAAAGTAGGCCTAACGCATTGCATTCTGTTATTTTACAAGTCTGTTATATTTACACAGATTCATTTAAAGAACACTTTTTTAAAAAAACAATATACAAGTAAAAAAAGAGACAATGTGCACAGTACCGCTGAGTTACAAAATAATGTATAGAGCAGAAGTAGAAAATTAGAGAAACACAAAATAATGTGTTACTTTACACATTACTTGAAAAAAGTAATATCATGTAACACAAATCATATAGGTAATGCAAATACTCTTGCATTACTCTTTGGTTTTAGACAAATTTTTTTTAAACTAAGTGTCGTTTGCTGAAAAAAGTGCAAGATGGGATATTCCTGTGATTTTGAGGCTGAATATCTGCTGAAGTCTGTTCTTTGTCTTTCTACCAGGATGAACATTATCATTCAGACTGAGCCTGAGGGCAGATAGACCTCTTTAATTGGAACAGCGTTAAAAATAACCTCAAGAGAGAGGTATCAGGGGCATATCAGAGCATAAGTGCCCATTTCCTTACACCAGGGACTTTTGGCCAGAGTTGTAAATGCCAAAGACAGGAAAAGCAAACTGCAAGAAGTTGGTAATGGTTTTGGTTAAATGATTAAACCACAAAAAAAAAAAAAAAAAAAAAAACACTGGGGAAAACACAAATAACTGAATTCATGAGGATGAAATGATTACGCTAATGGGTATTTAAATCTGTCCTATTAAGTTTGGGGGAAAAAGGGATCATTGTTGTACCCTTAGTTTTGTTAAATCACATGAGCTTGTTAAAGTCTGCAAAACAAGAGCATTTTTCTTACCATTTTCTCCCATTTAGGTAAAAAAAGGGTTTTAAGTAGATTACATATGTTGAAATAATGGGCCGCCCTGCTGACAGAGGAATCAGTTCATCACTTTAAAACATGCCTGTCCCTATAGGGCAGAGTCCGACATGGAGGCTAATTGTGAAGCACAAGACTTTGAAGAGAAGTGCTCAGCAGAACAGAGAAGAATTTTGGTTGATTGCTAAACAAAGCTAACTCTCGAGGAAGTAGTTTTCATTAGAAAGGACGCAATTTAAGTTGATAGTGATTGATCTGCTTTAGTAGATCCAAATATGCTTGAAGGCTTGGTCAGATGTTAAAAGGGATTATGACTGTTTAGTTTCTTTGTATTATTTATCCACCATCACCAATAACTAATGTTACTCCTATGAGAGGTTACTCAGATATGACATTTATCATTAATCATCTTGGCATCATTATAGTACAGCTAATCCTAAGTAATTAAATAAATACATTATTATGCTTCTTGTTTAAAACAATAGGTAACAGCTCAGAAATGTCTATAGAGTGGAAATTAAAACATTTACTTACTTGCTAGAATTGCATTATGTTTAAATATTTGGTTGTTTATAAAGCTGAACCTCTACACATGGATTTTCCAACAGATGGAGGCCACATGAAAGCTGGAACTCTGTTGCTGCCATTAATGGCCTACTAACTGTTCTGGAATTAATGCAATGGCCCTCATTACCATCAAAACCTTCAACATAGAATTTATGGTCTTAAAATCTTAATCTTTTATCAAATTCACCCCTCACGTGCTTGGCTCATCATCAGCACAATATAGGCTATCATTGGTAAAATGTTTTAAAACTATACTTATTAATCAATCTACTATGAAACATACAACAATTAACTCCTAAATCAAAATACCAATGTTGACAAAGCAAAGCAGGAGTCCTTCATTAGACTACTCAGTGTTTGTGACCAAACCAAATTGTAGGCTAAAATTAATAGAAAATTAAATCTGGAAATAAGATGGTGTACAAGTAAAAAACGAACCAAATGTCCATCAAACAACTACCTATGAACTTAATCTTGTGACAGAAATGGGCCACAAGCCACAACTGAATACTACGTTATATTGGCTTCTAACGCCCTCTTCTGGTTATTTGAGGGACTAGCAATAGCAACTATTAAAAGCTCCGATTAAACGCGAAAGAAGATTTGGAAAGATTTTAAAGTAGATTTTTGACAGTCGTTTATTTTTTTAGACTGAGGGGAGGTACTTAATAATGATTTACAGAAAACCACCTTTGGTCTTTATCGGTACTTGATTAACCATGCCTGGAATACAAAATACAATGTTGCATTTGACGATCAGAATCTTTCAGGGGACATTCAGACTGCGATCGACTTTCACACAAGTGGTGAGCAAGAATATTTCATATAAGACATTTAAAGACGAATCCGTTCGTCTATTATTTTGTTGACGTGTTATAGCGCATTTATACAAATGCTGGTTAATTTTCTCACAGGTTATGGATAAACCGTGCATATTAGCCACCACACTTGGAGCACCCGGAGGCATCTACAAGTGTTTTGAACCTTGTATCGAGAAACACTTTACTATTATCACATTTGAGAGGTTCGTACAGAGGAAAGAAGACTTCGCCGCTAAAATCCAGGCACTGTTTGTGTGGGGTGGAGCTATTAAAGTTGACCAAAACCTGTTGCAGTCTTTACCCAACCTCAAAGCTGTCGTTAATGGTGGGGTAGGAGTTGACCACCTTGATATTCCTCTGATAAATAGCTTTGGAATCAAAGTTTCCAACACTCCTCATGTGGTGGATAATGCCACTGCAGATATTGGCATTTGTTTGATGTTGGCATCTGCAAGAAAGATTGTTGAGGGTAAGAAGTGCAGTTTCCGTTCTATACTTTCTTCAGGGATTAGCATATTGTTCCCTGAGTCCACTGTGAGTTTCTTTTTCTTTTCAGGGCACAATTTTTCCAAGTTCCGGGAGTTTGATGGTTTGTCAGAGTCGTCTCTGGGCACTGATGTTAGCGGGGCCACCCTGGGCATCATAGGCATGGGAAGAATAGGTTACAAAATCGCCAAGAGAGCTCAAGGATTTGAGATGAAAATCCTTTACCACAATAGGAATCAAAGGTGAATCTGTTGGACTTTGAAATAATTCTCTCTGTCACTAAACAATTTTTTACCTGCTTCAATAATTTGTAAACACATTTTCTTTCTGTTTTCCGTCCTTTTGAAAATGAATCATTTTGAAAATGAATCATTGTGGATAAGCAATGTTTTCTAGTATTTAAAATACACTGATTTAAGTTTGGTAACTCATACTCGGAATTTGTCCTCTGCCTGTAACCCATCCAAGTTAGTGTACACACGTTAGGAGTAGAGAGCAATGGACACACACACCCGGAGCAGTGGGCAGCCAGTGATTGGGGGTTCGGTCCCTTGCTCAAGTCATTTCCTGCTGGCATTGAGAATAGATCTATTCCGCCAAGTATATTAACATTGTCATATCCATCAGTATGCTTAAAATCATCAGAGTTGTCATGAAAGAACTCCTTCTACAACTATCTTAAATAATGAGTGCAAAACTCAATATTTGGAGGCCACTGTCCTGCAGAGTTTAGTTCCCACCTTGCTCCAAAACACATGCCCATTTTCAAATAAGCCTAAATGACTTGATTGGTTGGATCAGGTGTGTATAATTATTAGGGTTTTAGCTAAAATCTTTAGGGCTATTGCCCTCCAGAAATTGAGTTTTGCTCCCCTGCCTTATATTTAATTTCACAATGTTTTATATTCAGGCCTGAGATTGAAGAAAAAGCAGTTGGGGCCATGTATTGTGCAAGCATGAAGGAACTGCTACAGAGGTCAGACTTTGTCATGGTGGTGGTCAATTTGTCCCCACAAACGCACAAACTGATTGGTGCCAAAGAGTTTGCCATGATGAAACCCAATAGCACCCTTATCAACATCAGCAGAGGTAATGTAATAGGCTGAAACTAAACAATCCCATTAAAGGAAATAAGTATGTTTGAGAACTACTTTTTTTGTCATAGGTTTGGTTGTAGACCAAGATGCATTAGTTGATGCTCTCCAGAAGAAAATGATACGAGCTGCTGCTTTAGATGTCACGTATCCTGAACCATTGCCCAGGTTTGCTTTGTACACCTTCATCTGATTGCACTTACACAAGTCCAAATATTTAGGATTGTAAAATTGCTGCCCTAAATGTTTTTTTCCTGCATTAAACACATCACTGTTGTAGAATAAGGATATGATTCTTTGTTATGTACAGGGATCATCCCCTGCTGTCCTTCCCAAATGTCATCGTCCTCCCTCATTTCGGAACCCACACCATGGAGACATCGCAGATCATGGTGGAGAGGATGGTGACCAATGCCTTGGCCGCTCTTACTGGTGGCCAGCTCCCTGATGAAGTTAAGGCATAGAGCCAGATCACAGAGCCATCTGTCCCTTCTTTGTTTTTAACCAGTAAAACAAACAAAAAAAAAACTATAGAGATGGTAATCATCACATTTTAAAAATGGGTTGTACAATATAGTAAATGTGATTGTTTTGTGATTTTGTGTGTATGTGCACATGAGCCTCCTTTGAAATGTTACATGGATATGTTAATTAGGTTTTTAGTTAAATAGAACAGCTTATTAATTAATTATTATATCTCCCTCCAATAAAATCTGTCACAATTGTGATCAAATTATCATGATGCTTCAAAAGAATTAAAAAATAAACTTTTCTACAGGCCTACTGTAATTTTATGGTGTCTTTTCATTCTTTTTATTTTCAGATGATAGCCTATTTTCTTGTTCCTTTTATCTGCAGTTATTTCATCTTAGGATATCATATATATATATATATATATATATATATATATATATATATATATATATATATATATATAATAGGCCTATATAAAAGTCTATTCAAAAACAAATGAGCTATACTTTTTTCTCACAAATTTCGTAGAGAATAGAAAAATAGAAGTGGCAGTAATGCCGTTGTTTCGTATTGTCCCGTCTTTTGCCAAGACATCCGTCCTGCTTTCCGCGTTTCCAGTGATGATGCGAGCACGTAACTCTATTTTGTCATGCAGAGCATAGAAACAAAACCCGACTGGTTTGCGAATAGTGGGGTAGTTTCCGCTCATCGGACAACATGAACCGGGCACTTCGAAAGTCTCAGTCTCTGCGCAGCGTTTCTGTCCTCGAGGTGAAAAGTAAAGTAAGTTGACAAATACTTTTTAGTAAAACTGATCTCTAGCATTATGTCAGTTATTAAATTGCAATGTATTTTCTCTGTTTTTAGAGGTGTGTGTCCTATTTCTTTAATTTTGGAATTAGACTCAGATTTTAAATCCATCGTTATAATGGTTCTTGCCGCTGTTGTTTCAGTATTATTAGTCTGAGGGGAAGTACCTTTTGTAAACAAAGACTTAAACAATTAAAACCTACACAATATCCAGAAACGGCTTCTAAAATATGTCCATTGTTTCAGCTGATTGAATACAGTCCCAGGTCACTCACTGCATGACGCTCACAAAGATTTGTAAGATTACAAATCTTAGTAGGCTATCAAAAATGAATCGTGTTGGCTGATTTTGTCCAGGAGAACATAAAAGAGAAACCCTTCAATTAAGAAGATATTATATGTCCAGTAACCTACAGTATTTTTGTGCAATTTCATTCATGTGCTTTTTTCTCTGCAGTTTGGTGCAGAATTCAGGAGGTTTTCCCTGGATCGTTGTGAGCCTGGCAGGTATAAAGACTTCCACAGGCTCATTGTGCGCTTACATCACCTGTGTCAAGTGGATGTCCTTATTTTCTATGCGGATGTTCAAGGAGAGTTGTTGCCTATCAATAATGATGTCAACTTTTGCAAAGCTGTGACCTCCACACAATTTTTACTGCGTATCTTCATTCAGTTACAAGGTAAGCTACAGGAAGGGTAGAAGCTCATGTATCTCTAATTTCCTTAATTCTACATTTACATTTATTCATTTAGCTGACGTTTTTATCCAAAGCGACTTATATGTCAGAGGTCGCACGCCTCTGGAGCAACTAGGGGTTAAGTGTCTTGCTCAGGGACACATTGGTGTCTCGCAGTGGATTCGAACCCAGGTCTCTCACATCAAAGGCATGTGTCTTATCCTCTGTGCCATCACCACCCCTTTTAATTCTCTGTTCCATTCATCTCACCTCACAACAACAATGTCGTAACATAGGGCACTATTTTTTAGACATATAGCAATAAATACATTTAGTTCTTATAAAAGATTTATTTTCTGTATGTAGATAAATAATAGATTTAATAGCAGATTTAGAAGAACTTAAGATCAATTTATTTAGTTTTCTTCTAAAATCTTCTTGAAGGAGGAATAGAAAAGGAAGGAACTTATCTAGTTGGGAATCATGTACTTGAGTATAATTGCTTTGTATTCCCATGTGGAGTGTTTGTTTTGCCAGATTATCTTTTTGCTTTCCGTCCTAGTTCATGTGACCACTTCCAGAGTTTTTAGTTAGTCAGTAGAGTTTTTAGTTAGTCAGAAATAACTATGGTAACACATTAATGTAAGAATAAACAGGAACAAAGAGAAAGTAAGAAGAATTCATAAATAAATTGCAAAATTTAGAAATTAATAAATAATCAGAGATAAAATATGAAGTGCTAAATTTATATGAATAATTAAGGATATTTTTCTTAAAGGGAGATTATTCAATGATGTTTATCTGGACATTTGTTTGTTTAAATAATTTTATTTATATTTAAATTGGACTGACTTGGTCCTCCATATTAAATAGTGTTTTATGCTAAAATAAAATAATTACTAGCAGTTAAATGATTAAACTCGAGTCAAAATAAACTAATACAATTTTTGATTACAATAATGAAATATTTTTTTTAAAGATAAAAAAATAGATTTAGATATCATAACATTATAGTATAGCGAGTAGAAAAAAAATTATGTAATGTAATAGAAACTACATATTTCCACATAAAATGTTCCACATATTTATAATATTCATTTTTCACAATTAAAACTGTGATCAGAAAGTTTTGATACAATCAGATTGATTTAATAATTGTATAACTTTGCTCAACTAAATTCTCGCACTGTTTTACAGAGGAAGCTGATCAGGATAACGCAGGTGCTGATGATGCGACAAAGCGAAAGAAACCTGTCAGCCACAGAAAACTACCATTTCAGATCAGCATGCCACAGAACTTCCGCCCTGTTTCTTCCATCATCGACGTGGACATCATACCAGAATGCCACCGAAGAGTGCGTCTGTATCGCCAGGGCTCGGACAGGCCTCTGGGCTTTTACATTCGCGATGGTACTACAGTCAGGGTTACTTCTTACGGTCTGGAAAAGGTTCCAGGCATCTTTATCTCCCGCATAGTGCCCGGTGGCCTGGCGGCTTGCACAGGACTGCTAGCCATTAATGACCAGGTACTGGAAGTGAATGGTATAAGTGTTATGGGGAAGTCTTTGGATCAGGTAACCGACATGATGATTGCCAACAGCCACAACCTCATCATCACAGTGAAACCTGCAAACCAGCATAACAACATAAGGCGAAAAAGCTGCATTCCCTCAAGCTCAGGACACTATTTTGATAGTTCTGACTCTGTAAGCTATCCAGGGCTGCCTATGATAATGAAGGCTTATGGTTTAGGCACCGGCCCCGAGAGCGAAGAGGATACAGATGTGATTGTCGAGAGCTCTATCAACCACCTGTCCCGGCAGTTTTGTGCTTCGATCACCTCTCTGTCTTCTCAACCACAAGTTAATACTTCCTACCGGCCTCAAGTTTCGGCTAGGCAGCCCAACTCGCTTATTTCGGCAGCGTCCTATCACTCCCAGCCTTGCCTCACCTACACAGCTCAAACTGACCACAGCCTCCCTCTGCACAGGAATCTGAGGGCCAAGCAGCATTATGGCTTGAACCCGGCCATCAGACAGGAAAGCTGCAGTACCCATGACATTCTCAACACGTGGCATGTTGATCTGAGTCGTCATTTACTGTTGCCCCAGGGAGCAATGGAGGAAGATGGAATTGTTGTCATTTTGTAAGAGATAAACCCTCTGAAATGACACCACCCATGCTATACTCTGCACTACATGTTATAAATGACTACTTTTGCATGTCACGTGCGTGCTATACTTGCATGTCTTGCAAGCTTTTACTGATAACTTTAAAGATTACTATAGATACTATGTTAAAAGGATCTTTTTTTGTTATACATTATCAAAAATGTTTTTTTTTTTCCTTTTAGTTCGCCATAAAAATTAAAAGAATGTGTCATATTGGACTCACCTTTATGTCTTTCCAAACCTGTATGATTTTCTTTCTTCTGGTGACCAAACGTTTTGGTGACAATTGGTCATTAAATTCTGAAAAGAAAAAAAAATTATGTTCACAGAGGAAATTAAATCATAGAGATTTGAAACAACATGAGTAAACAATAATTAAAATTTTTTGGGAAAACTGTGCTAAAGGCAGGGCAATTTTATATATATATATATATATCGTCTGTGGAAGGCATAGGACCACAAAATGTTTGTCCAATCATTCCTCGATATGAATACTCATACTTAAATGAGTTACACTATATGGTTTGTGACTCGAATTCATGCATTTTAATGGCAACACTATCAATGCTGAAATGAATCTGCAGCAGTCAGGTATTACAGGTCAGTGTTTTTTAATTTATGTTCATTATTATTGTAATGTTATATGCTTTAAGAATTGCCTACCCTACCATTAAAAAAATGCATTGAAAACGAATTTTAAAATTAAATAAACTGTAAAGCCTTCTCAAATACTAATAAACACAATACATTTATTAAATCCCAATAAATTCAAATTACATGTTAAACTAACTCTATTGAATTTCTTACAGTTAATTGCTATTATCACATAACATGCATTATTGTTATTGTTTTTATTTTTTTGCGCATGGTTTCTTAAAAGTAGTAATTATATTACCAATTTCTTATTAAGAAAACACAGCAGATTTCTATACAGTGGATTCCTCACAAAAAAAAAAGTTTGTTCAAGAATTGTGTTGCATTAGCTCATTTTAATTAAGAAAATTGAACAAGCGGCGAATATCATTTTTGGAATAGAAAGTCTGAATGTCTTTGAAATATTGCAAACCAAAATGATCAAATTAGACGGGCCTGTGTATCCATACAGCATTTTACTTAGTTAATTATTAAGTAAACAAATATGTATACAACACATACAACTATATAAAAATCATTGTTTCACAACATCTCAAGTGTATCTTTTTACAGTATAGCATTATTGTATTGGGGTTCTGGGACCCACACAGAGCACAGGATGAGCTCCCCCTGCTGGCCGCACTAACACATTTTCAGGCTTTCTGAGGCGAGAGCTACAGGTTGACAAGCAGCTGCTGACAACACAGGGTCCCCACAAGCATCACATACACCAATTTTCCAGGATTCAAAAAACTTCCATGAAAAATACAATCAATATAAGCTGTGAAAAAAGTTGAATGAAACTGACTCATAATCATCTTGATCTTGGTCTTCAGTTTCTCATCAATACAGGTGCATATAAAGTGACTTTCTGCATTGTGTTTATCAGTTTGGCTGTTTCACATTGACAGACCAACATTTGTCAAATAAAGCTGACAATACTTTTTATTTAATCGAAACAACTCTGTTAAATGAAAAAGAGATATTTATGAAAAGTCTGTCATTACCTACTCTGTCTTTCAAAAACATTACCCCTTACTTTTTTCTACTGAACACATTTCTCATCTTCATGCACCACAGAATGGTTTGGAACGACTTCAGGGTGAGTAAATGATTCTAGAATTTAATAATTATATACACCCCAAAAAATGTGTCATTTACTCACTCAAGTTGTTCCAAACCTTTCTTCTGCCAAACACAAAAGATATTTTGAAGAATGTTGGTAATCAAACAGCTGACGTTTGCCATTGACTTCCATTGTAGGCCTATTCAGTAAGACTCACAACAGTGAAAGTACTTTTTTAGCGCACATGACATTTCTGTGTTTTTAAATTTACTCTCAAACTAAAGGAATCTCTAAGGCCATGTGACCATAGGGGGGCCCCCATTTAGGTCCTTGTATCATGCATTAACTGGGCCCAGTGGAGAGACCCATAAAACATCCCAGTAACTTTAGTGACAGCCATATGTTCCAGGTACATATGAAAAGTGTTAAATTATACTTGTGACATTAGCACTGATGCAACAAACCACCTATAGCCACACTGCATTGCAGACAGCAAGCAAAACTCCAATTTCCTTCTCACCATTCATCATAATGTCATACTTCAATCCATCAATCCATCTCACCATAAAACCATCCCAGAAGGTGATGTACCACAGGTGTACCAACATCACTCACAGATGAAGACCACAGCCATGGTCCTATGGTTAATTCTAATAACTAATGGCCATTACATTGATCAACTTTGTAAGATCAGCCCACCTTTCTCCCATTGGTGGTTCTGCACTATGCAATATGTAAATCAGAAAACGTCACTTCCCGTCTTCCTGTGCGCCATGTTTTTTCAGCAGGAGTGGGGTGATGTTTTAGTGAGATATAATCAAAAGTGGGCTAATCCTGCGCTCGGTTCATATTTCACCAGACGATCACCAGCGCAGTAAGGAACGCGGATTGAGCGCATCCCGGTTGCTTCATATGATGAAGTAGGCGATTCCATACTGCGCGCCTTCCAGTGACGCCGGAAGAAAACGGACGCACGCACGCAGACATCCATCCACTCAATCGCAGCTCTGTGGCAGAATATTAAAGGTAGACACAGGTTTATGACAGGCCCTAAAATACAGTTCTTATTATGAATGACATGTGTAATTATGTGACGTGTTCTGTACTACTTAAAAGGCACGATTAGGTCAAACTATTTTAATGACATGTCCGAGACTGGTTAAAAAAATACAGACCTTATTACATGGTTACAACAACTAGTTATCTTTATTATAACTATGTTATAGGCTTCAATAATTGAGGTTAATTTAGATATCTCTTTAATCTGCATTAGATTCACGCAAGATAAACAGATCAAATTTGGCGTTTGAAAGAGTAGGCTAATTCATCGATTTGACACTGGCAGGCTATCCAGAAACATTTGTGTTTTCATTTTCAGGATCAGCAAAATGTATCAAATTCCAGTGAAGAACCTCACAAAACTCAGACGACCAAGGAAACGCGTCAAAAGTATTTTGTGTGACATCGGGAAGCAGCAGTGCCAAGATTTAATGGAGGTAGGTTATTGGAGTAATGATGTTCTGTTTATACCAATGATCTGTTGAACGCATGATTTTTATTGGCTCACGTATGTGGATGTTGATTAACTGGACTACATGAAGTAATTCTAGGTCTTGACTGCATTAAAGTTCAGTGTCACTCACTTTAACACAAAATCATAGTTATTTCAAAGAGCCTTACAAATTACAAAAGATAAAACTAATTGAAAACTTACAAATTAAAAAAAGATAATTTCTTCCTTATTGAAATGTATTATTGAAAAAGAAAACAATTGTTGGACGGGGACTGTGGTTCTAGCCATCAGTTGTTGATTGGATAGAGGCAGATCTGAATGTGAGCTTGCAGTTGATAGTAAGCGGTTAAAGTGGCTAATGGAGAAAACTGATTGGAGAAGTATGGCGTATATTACCAGAGAGTCTGATGTTTTCCCAGAAGAACAAGTTAAAAAATAAAATGCATAATATATTGATTATCGGTTGATGTTTGTGATTTTGATATCAGTCTCACTTGATATTGAACATTTAATTAAGCATGCACATTTCTGCTTATTTTTACTTTAAGATTGATTTACATATGACAGCATTTGTAAACTTCATTTTTAAAAGTGAATTACCTGTCTTTTATACTTTCAGTTGGCTAAATTCACACTATTTTATTTTTTGTATGTTGTCAAATATCTTTTTTGTATGTTGTCAATATCAACAAATATCATTATGCCTGTTAATGAAACTTTCTTTGTTTCCAACAGACATATAAATGCTTTGATGCTGGTGAAGCAAGTTTTGACAACACGGAATGGGATGATTTCACTGATGGTCATGTTGGAAAAAAGAAAAAAAAGGTGATTTGCATTTACATCTGTTATGCGCTGTAAGAATGTTTTAGTTTTTACTAGTTTGTGATGTTAGAACAACATATTATTTTCAATCTCTTTAAATACATTTGGCACCACTTATTTTAATAAATAATTTAAGGTAGTAATTTGACTTTTCAGTTTGAATGGGACAAATATTTTTACGCTGCACAAACTATATACTATCATATATACAAACATAATTTCAAGATGTATTAATCATGATATTATTTTTGTCCCTCAGTATCCATACCGGAGCCAATCTCTGTGCTGTAGTCTGTGTTGGTACTCCAGCCGGTCAGTACCCATGTTCAGAAGTCACATCCATCGCTATCACTGTAAAGATCTGAACGTGGCCTGTTTGTTAATGTGCCCCTACTGCCCATTTGTCAGCTCTCCGAAAGTCACAGAGCAACACATTCAGTTTTTCCACATGCTGCCATCAAAAACCCATCGTATATCTCTCCAAAGCAACCCCAGCCATACTTTGGCTCACGCACCGAAAACTGTGTCAGTTACAGTCTCAGCAGATGCCGCCGACGACAGATACACGTGTTCAACCTGCGGCTATCATGACTCTTTACTATACGTGATGAAGAAACACGTCTTGGTGAACCACTATGCTACTATGCTGGATCGCTTCTTCGGGCTCGGGTCGGACAGTACCCAAAAGTCTGGTGGTGTGCAGATACGGGATGGCACACCAATGAAATATCATTGCAAAGTGTGCAAACTGCCAGCAGAGACCATTGAACATTTACTCTATCACATTTTAAGTTCAGAGAAGCACAAGGACCTGCACTGGCAAATAATGCCTTGCATAATCGAAAAAGACGGCGCAAATCAAATGACCGGATTGCAGAATCTGCTGAGCCTCGCTCCAAAAGCGATGCAGCAGGTCACGTTACTTGCAAGACCGAATTACATGCCTCAGCAGGTGCAACATACAAATGGAAACGGTACGGTTCTTCTGGCTGGCCCAAGTAACGCTTTGTTTTGCTCTCCTGGTGCAGGACAGATGTTTCTGTCCCCACAAACGCAAGCTTTACTGTCGGGCACGTCTTTGGCTGCACTTCAGAAGGCCCAGCCTCAGCAGTCCCCCGGCGGGATACCGCAAGTCCTGCCTTCCTCTCCAGGTAATATGGTGATGCCAAACATGCCGCAAAGTGCACCCAACACGGTACCCATCACTATGTCCATTCCCAGGCTACCACAAACCCAGCAAGCACAGCAGGTTCTTCTTCCGCCTGGCATCCAGGTCAACCTTCCGGGCGAAATGGGTGTTCGTTCACCATTTCTTTATACTCAAGGTCTTCAGCTGAATCAGTCAGTTCCCAGACCTCCTCTCGTAGCCTCGCAGTCTGTGCGCCTCATTCCCACAGGCAACAATGTCAATGGTGTGCCAACATACACTCTAGCACCTGTTCAAGTCACCGTTCCTGTCCACGGCGGTCCCGCTCAAATGGTATTGACGCAAAACCAGATCAGCCAGCCTTCAAATTCGGCGGTGGTGCCTGCTGGTCTCATGCCTACAGTCCAGAGGGCGATAAATAGAAATTCGACACCAAATGAGCTGGCGGTAATCGCGCCGTTTTTGAAGAAACATGATCAACACACTGTCAAGTGCCTAAGGTGCAAGATTTTACTGACAGAACAGGGGATTTTCCAGCATTTGTTGCATGGCTTGAAGTGCCTGTTCTGCCCTCAGATGTTCTACTCCTTCAAGCAGATCATGGAGCACACCAATAAAGATCACAGTCTGAAAATCAAGGAAAACCGGCATTTCATAAAAGAACAGTTTAATCTCGACTGTGACGACAAAGGCAATCTTATGTTCAGCACTTTCAATCTGAACACAGATGTGCCCAAAGATCTTCTTGACAACCGCGAGCTTAACCTCGCACTGGTCACCAGCGCTCAGGACAAGCTATTCATAAAAATGTATCCAGACAAGGCCGAATACGCAACCGCATTGAAGGTGCCTCCTACCGCCTGCCCTTTTTGTCAAGTAAAGCTCCAGAACTCTGAAGACTACGAGCTCCATCTTCAAACAAAACACCACATCATTCCCACCATTCATGCCATACTAAAAACGCCTGCTTACAAATGCATATATTGTTTTGGGGTGTATGCCGAAAAATCGACACCGAAAACCATCTCCATTCATGTGCAACGGTGTCGCTGTGCTCCCAAAGCGGTCAAGGAAGCAGAGAGGAAGCTGAACCCAGATACAGCGGAACACCTTGATGGTGATTTATGTAGTTCTGTTCAGATGGCCAGTTCTTCAGACACGGCTGTTCAAGGGGGTGTTGAATTTGCCAAGCCAAAGAGAGAAATAACCACTCCGAAGAACAGGAAAAGGAACCCGAAAGCTCCAAAGGTAGAAGTCCCTGAAACTCCAGTTGAACTCGTCTTGGAACCAATGGGGATGGAGAGGACATCTTTCGAGGACAGAAAAGACTTCCTTTCACAGTACTTCCACAGAAAGCCATACGTGACGAAGACCGAAATCGAAATGCTCGCTTCCCGTTTGTGGATAAACAAGGCTGATGTAAAGGCTCACTTTAACAGCAAGCTCACCAAGTGCTTGAAAGCAATTCAGAAGAAGAGGGTTTGTGTACGTCTCGGGTTCAAAATGATCGAAGTGAACAAGGTGAAGCACAACCTCTTCATTCCAGAGGCAAAGCCTGCTAAAAAAAAAGATGAGACAGTGGTGAACCATGACAGCCTTGTTCCAGAGGTAACTGTTAAAAAAGAGGACGTGAATGAAATTAAACATGACCTCTTCATCCAAGAGGTAACTATTAAAAAAGAGGAGGAGGATGTAAATGAAGTGGGGCATGACCTCTTCATCCATGAGGTAACTGTTAAAAAAGAGGAGGTCAATGAAACGGAACATGACCTCTTCATTCCACAGGTACGGCCTCTGTAAAAATAGCTAAACATGTTTGTTTGATCAATTGTGTTTGTATTCAGCATGTTCACACTAGGATGTAAACCATTGCAAACTGTTTATTTAAGGTTACTTGATTTACACATTTATAAGATGGTTTGCCTCTTGGCATTAGTCTATGGAAAAAGGGGAACCTACAGCAATGCTGAAAGACTCTACACTCTACAGTTTTGTATTTTTGTTGTATATAGTTCATATGATGATGACGTTTAAAAAAGTTTCTTTTATCACATATCTCTATTGCAAGAAAGAAAAGACCCAGTTTCCCATTTATATTAAAATCGTACTTTTCTGGACACTTGTACTATACATTTGGGGATGTCTAGTGATATAGTTCTGCATTTAACGTTTTATATTAGAACCGTAAAGATAATGAAGGCTTGGCTAATTATTACTACTAACTGGCAAATTAGGCAGCATTTCATAACTGTATCACCAAAAGGAACACTTTACGGTGTTTTCATGTTTTTTCTCTTTCATATAATACACTGTAATCATTTCAGACATGTGAAAAAAAAACAAGTGCCTCCGTGTCCTATTTAAAATTTGCAGTTGTATTTGCCTCTTGGAATAAACGTGAATAAATATTACAGATGTGTGGTTTACTAAATACAAAATTATTTGTGATTTAACACATAGGATTTTCCTAGTGGCATTAAGTTACATATTTTATACATTTTAAATATATATATATATAGGTATTTTGTATAATCGGTTTATCAATTATTGCTACACATGACGTATATAACATAGTCATGACATAAACTGATTTTTTTAATTTATTTTCTAAAAAACAAAATGTAATAATCATATTCATTAACAATGGAATTCATTGTGGTGACGAACTATATTACCTATGATTCTGCAGAGAAATGTCCACCTCCTCACTGATTCAAATATAAATATTTGCTTCAAATTAAAGTTTGTGATGTTGTTTCACCTCGTAGCTTGTTGACTTGGTTCAAGGCATAGACTATAACCATAAACTGTAAAAATATATATATAGCTCTCAAACAAAGACTTAATCTTAGATCTTAAAAACCCTTTCGGAACTAAGGCCGGTGCAAAATCGCCTATATGCAAAATAGGCGGGCACTGATGCACCTACAAATTGAATTCATAAGTGCAATCTGTCAGCGTACTACATTTATATGGGTGCCAACTCATGTAGGAGGCAATGAACTGGCAGTGGGAAGAAATCAGCAGATAAGCCTTATAAAGAGATGGATATTAAATACAGCAAAGCTGGAGTTAAAAGTATAATTAAAGCTAAAATTAATGACAAATGGCAGTTTTTATGGGGCAATTAACAGACTGGGAGACGCCTTATAGTATTCAAGGAAAAGTGGGAAAGAACAGGAATACATACAGAAAAAGGCGAGAAGAAGATGTGGTGTCTAGAATGAGGTTAGGGCATACAGGGTTAAATAGAACTTTATCTATAATGAAAAAGCATGTTGATGGAATATGAATATTATAGTCAAGAGACAGTAGAGCATGTAATTATAAATTGTCCTAAATACCATCAAGCTCTATTCTATACCATCAAGACTATTTTTTACAGTCTATGATCAAGCTACACAAAGATTATCACAACTTGGTGAGAACCAGATGACACTACATTTACATTAAATAATGCAAAGAGGATCTGGTGAAATTTATTTTAATTTTTGTTTTCTTTTTTAAAGATAACTGAGTTAATCTTTAAATGGGAAGTGTAGGTTGACCATAGACTGTAAAAGAGGTTGACCTATTGATCCCTATCTGATCAATACTCCAGTCCAGATAGTGGCGGTAATGCACCAAAAAGCTGGTTGCCAACCGCCATTGAAAAAGAAGAAGAATCTGTCACTGTCGTCGATCGACTACTTCTGGATCAACTACTTCAACCTTACTCTTTGCCTTAAGACAAATGTAATTGATGCTGCATAAGGACAAGGATAAACCAATCTAGTTATCATGTTGGCTGTCAAGAGAGTTCTTTGCTATAAAGAATGCGCATTAAGTCGATATACCTCACTTACAAGCATGTTCTGTAAAATGACAGCACGACACGAGACACAGAGCTCGTCCTGGTCTGTTATGCTCAAAGAAAGAAGCATTCATAGTTCAACCCGTCTGTCTGGAGGCAGTAAATTCAAACTGATGAAAATGCTGACCAAAAAGAAGTGAGTCGCTGTTTTGTGTAATTGATAAATACAAAATAAAAAAGTTACGCCAATTCTTACTATAAAGTTGCATGAGTTAACGTTACATGATCAATCTTTACAGGAGAAAACAGTGGTATGTGGAATCTCCTGTGCAGGTAAGAATTCTTCCAGACATATATACATACATATTGATTTACTTCACTATTACTTACATTATTTTCGTTTTCAGTATTTGTATACTTTAAAAAATATATTAAAAGTTAACAATAAAGCTGCATCAGTGCGTTTACTCTGTAAGCAGAATGACTACACATTATCTCTTACATTACTATACTTGTCTTTTGCATATTTTGCTCACCCAGTCCACAGCGCTTCAGTCTGGATTTCTGAAACCATCAAAGCAAAATAAAGAGGACAGTGTTCGTGTCAGGACTCTGAACAATATCATCTACAAAGCAGTGACAGACTTACTGAGCTCCTATGAGGTCAACTCCGAGATCTGTGCCTACAATGTACAGATTTCCAAAGTAGGATGTGTTCTTCCTTCTAACCTCTGTGCCATCATTAAAAGCAGGGTTTTTCAAACTTTGTCCTGGAGGGCCACTGTCCTGCAGAGTTTAGCTACAACCCTGATCCAACGCACCTTCCTGTGAGTTTCTAGTGATCCCGAAGACCTTGATTAGCTTGTTCAGGTGTGTTTGATCAGGGTTGGAGCTAAATCCTGCAAGACAGCGGCCCTCCAGGGCCAAGTTTGAGAAACCCTGATTAAAAGGATAGTGAAATGAAAATTCTCTCATCATTTACTCAACCTAAAGTGGTTCCAAACCTTATCTATTGAACACAAAATAAGAAACCAAGAATATAGGTAACCAAACAGTATTTGGCACCATTGACAAAAAATAGTATTTTTTTCCCATACTATGGACTTCAATGGTGCCACAACTGTTAGGATACTGACATTCTTCAAAATATCTTCTCTTGTTTTCAGCAGAACAAAGAAATTCATACAGGTTTGTAATAACTTGAGGGTGAGTAAATGATGACAGGATTGTCAGTTTTGGGTGAACTATCACTTTAATTATACCTTGTACGTTCAATAATTAAATGGATAATTTATACCAAAATGAACAAACTTGCACCATTTACTCACCGTCATGTCATTTTAAACCTTTATGACTTTCTTTTGGAGTACAACAGATACTTAATATACTTAAGTAATACAACAGTTAACCTTGATCTCCATTGAATGGAAAGGATTTTTTCAAAATCTTGTTCCACAGAAGATAAATAAATACAGTTTTGGAATGACAGATTTTAAATTTGTCTTTTAAATATTTACATGTGTAATTTCTTCAAAAATGTTTTCAGTTCTGCCCTAAACTATGTCTCCTTGTCCATGTAAGGTTTCACTACCACCCGATTTCTCCGCATGCCGAATATACTGGAAGACAAGTCTGTCGGTAGAGCAAGATAGGCATATTCAGCAGGTTTTAGACAAATGTGCTCCTCGCATACGGTATGTCTTTTTCCTAGTTTATTTTACTTTTGTTTTAACTAATTGAAGGTAATGTAATCATTTGGTTTTTAATATTATTTTTCAGGCATTTTCTCATCTCTCATCAAATACTTGGTAGTGTTCCTCCTGTGATTTTCATCAGAGATAAACAATATGCTGCGATCACCGAGGTAACAGATAACACATTAAAAGTAATAGAAATAATTAAAATTAATATATTAGCGGTGCATGAGTTTTGTAGATGGTATAGCTAATATTTGTGTGTTTTTGTCCGATCCTTCATCAGATTGAAAACCTTCTCAAGATAGCAGATTTTGGTCCAGATGAAAATAAATTACATTTATCCGTCAGCGATATCGGGTAAGGAGAATTTAGTTCTATTAAAACCTTTTTTTCTAAATGAATTAATGAATTTCTAATTGGTTTGATCTTTTAAAGGGCCAAACTGCAGCCCATAGAATCTGGAGAAAAGAAAAGACCCGTTTTGTTTGGTGTCGATCACGACGCTTTGCACAAACAGATTGAAGCCTATAAACGAGAGAAGGGGGCGAGAGACTCTCTCACACAGAGTCCTGCAGGAGGACTAACACAAGAGCAGCTGGATACACTAGCAGATATTAGGAAGCAGAAACTCATAGAGAAAAAGAAACAGAAATCTAAATGGATGAAGGACGATGACATCACTCCTAAGGATTTCCTCTTGTCCAGAAGCTTTCAGAAAGAGGATAAAGAGGAGCAAGACAGTGACGAGGACAGCCTGGTGGATAGCCAGCTCTCAGAGCTGATGGAAGAGGAAGACAGGAGACACTGAAATCAAAAGTTTTGGTCGCTTGCAATGTTATACTGTTTAGTATGGTCTGTAAAATAAAAATGTTCAAGCTTTGGAAAAAAGTAAACATTTATATTTTGACAGGTGATAAGTTTTTTCCTATATAATACAGAAGGTAGGAATGACCATCTTCAAGGCAGTTTAAATACAATTAAGACCAGTAAACGGTTATATAGCAGAACTTAAACTTTCGAACGGTAGTGTAAGTGATCCTGTATTGGTACACCGCTTTAAAGTGAGTTTTTTTTTTAAATCACAGCTATGAAATTATTCAGTGAAGTGTGTCAATAATACACATCACCATGCATTAAATAGCTGCAGTTTATTATTGTGATAGCCATACACTGTATGAGAGTCTTATAAAAAGTGTGTGGAATGTCAGAGTCACACAGTAACTCTTGCAGGCAATGGCAGTAGGGGGAAAATTATTTCTAAAATAGCTTTTGCTTCACATGTGACATGGTTAATCTACTGTGAATAGGTGTCATGATCTTTACAAAGACTAAATACCTTTTTTTTCTCCCAGTCAGTAAAGCACGCCGCTATGACTATTCATTGCTACTGATTATTACAATTGTGTAAGATGGGTGCCTATAAACTATAGGTTTGACTGTAATAGTTTGTAGAAACCATAACAAAAGGGAATAAACACTTAGGCAGCTAAGTAGTTTTAAAACCCTTTATGCATGATCTTTATATTCTCTATACCGTGGTGGTCTCCTCAGTTTGCACAGCCTCCTGAACTGCTTCCTGGACGTAGACTATGAACTGGGATGCGTCTTCACCTTGAGTGTACACTGTAACAGTTTTAATGCCCTCCATATCATCTGAGGACACCACTAGATGGTGCTCTTCTCCCAGGCCCACTGTGGCCTGCTGAAGTGCATCCTGGATCATCATGGCATGATCTGTCTGTGGCTCCTCCTCCTCCATCTAGGATGATGGGACCGAACATTGTTATTATTAAATGATCTGCTTTCATGAAGAGTCCAGTTTTCTCTCATTGAGACTGAGAAAAACTTCCAGAGAGTGAAAACACTCCATAACGTTCTGAGGTCAAACGGAACGGCAAAAATCCCTGATGTCAATTTAACATGACTGTCCACCTTCACACGTCAATAATTCATACTGGATGATTAATTAAATACAATATTAGAAACGAGCAGCTGAAGTCTATTTTTTACAAGGTCCCTGAACATTTTAGTCTAACTTTAAAGGTTTAGTAGGTTTTATACATTTCAGCATAAAAAATATTGTAGCAAATATTAGACTGTTTAATTCTAAGAGTCAAAGAGAAAATTTAAAAAATTACAGTTTAGATTGATCTTTTAAAAAAATGTAAGTAAATCTCAGGAAAAAAAATTAAAACATGCATACTAACATTGAAAAGTTTGAAGCGGGTAAAATTTTTCAAATGTTTTTGAAAAAAGTCTCTAATGGTCACCAAGGTTGCATTCATTTGATAAAAATGTGAAATATTATTCCAATTTAAAAAAAAAACAGTTTGCTATTTGAATATATTTTAAAGTGTAATTTATTCCTGTGATGGTAAAGCTAAATTTTCAGCATTATTACCCCAGTCACATGATCCATCAGAAATTGTTCAAATATGATGATTTGGATTCTAATATGCTGATTTGGTTCTCAAGAAACATTTACTATTATCAATATTCACAATATTGTGCTGCTTAATATTTTTTTCTGGAAACTGATCCATTTTTTCAGGGTAGTTTGATTAATAAAATGTTCAAAAGTCTTTTTGAAACTTAATGAGTCCTATAAAGCATTTTTAAAAATTGTTAAAAAATAAAAATAAAATTAATCTGACCCCAAACTTTTGATCAGTTGCCTATTTTTGACCTGTTTAAATTCATACAGTATACATATCGCATAACACAAGTATATTAAATTGTTATAAGGTAGGGGGCATAAACGTGATACCAAAATTACCAAGACAATAAACCTTACCTTATCTTAAGCAATAATCAACACTCATATGGCAAAGAGTGATATATTTGTGATCTCAATAAATTGATAGATGATATATTGTCATCTCAAAAAATAGTTTGGGAAAACGCTTGCATTTCACAACAGCAGCTCTGTCAGTAGATGAATGTGCATATTAAACATATTAAACATACCTGCTCTACAACAGTGACTGTACCAGGAGCCATGGCAACCACTGAAGCCACAGTGCCATCATGATTCTCTGAGCCCAGTTCAATGATCTGCTGGAGGATGTTAACAGATGCCGGGTCTAGTCTGTCTCCCGTCGCTGCAGACACAACACCTGAACGCAAAAGTTGAGTTTAGAAATGAACTTAAAAGAAATTAAACCCTTGTTCCAGAAATGAAGCAACAGTTTCTGACCATTTTGTGTATTAAAGCGCAGATCCTGCAGAGCAGATACGGCAGTCTCAGTTCCTTGAGGATCCTCGGTCTCGGCTATGTGAAGGTACTGCATGGCCGGCTCCTCTACTGACTCCACCACCTGAATGAACACACCGATAACATCTGAATCAAGTCCAGTGGGATTTCATTCGAATGCTATGTCACAAATTAAGGCAATTTCACAACCATTCACCAGTTCATCAGTAAGAAACTGTATTATGAATGTCAGAGTCAAAGAATTTAAGTGGCTCGGCACCAATAATTTGCCTTTTTTGCTAAACTTTAAAATGTGTAATTAATTATTATTCTGTCATCATTTACACACCCACATGTAATTCCACATCCATAATCTTCGAAACACAAATTAATATATTTTTAATGAAACCTTAGAGATATGTCCCTCCACTGATTTAATCCAAGTCTTCTGAAGAGATTTGATTTATTGTTTTATATGATGATCAGATTTAATTTAGGCTTTTATTCACATATAAATACGTACATAGAATGGATCACATAAGGCAAACACAGAATATTGATTGTGCGTTATGCGCTAGGACAAATCTCATAGGTTCTTGTGCATCTCACACACACACGTTACAGCTTCTGTGCTCTATGTATTTGTGTCTATCATTGTTTAGATTGTAAATAAAGGCCTAACTTAAACCTGTTCATCATATAAAGATCGGATCTATTCATATGGATTCAATTTACGACACCATTATAATCTTTTTGTATCTTCTAAGTTTTGGTTACCTAGACTTATCAAAGGAGGAACAGAAACCTCTCGGATTTCATTAAAAATAACTTAAAGGGATGGTTCATTTAAAATTCTGACCCTCAAGAAGATATTTTGAAGAATGTCCCCCCATATTTTGCATACTATGGAAGTCAATGAAGCCCTTCAAAATATCTTCTTTTGTGTTCAGCAGAATAAAGAAATTCATTCATGTTTGGAACAACCTGAAGGTGGGTAAATGATGACAGATTTTTGGGTGAACCATCCCTTTAATTTGAGTTAATATGGGTTTGGTATGACATGAGGTTGAGTAAATGATGACAGAATTTAAAATTTTTGGGTGAACTAAACTTTTAATTTGAATATTTTTTTCATGATTAAATGTTATTATACAGTACTGTGGGACTTCTATTGTTGTTTATGCATTTTATTAATAAATATGACTTTACTTTACTGAATTTAACATTACGTAATTGTAATGAAGACTCACCTCCCACTGATTCATACCCAGACTGTCAGCCTCCAACACTTTGAGGCCATGTTTGCTCTTCAGATGTCTGTTCATTTCCCATTTAGTGCCATAAACATAATTGCACACAGGACATTTGACTCCACCTGATCACACACACACACACACTTTTTAATTATTGAAGCAGTTTGAGGGAATATTGTATGTCTAATAATAAGCAATGTGTATCTTAGATAAGGTAGTTTCTGATAAGGAAGGACTTGCCTTGCTCAGTGACAGTTTCAGAAGTGGACGCCCCCGTTCCAGCATTGACATACTGTGCGTTGGGATGTTTCTTGTTATAGTGTCTTTTCAGTGAGCCTGAAATGTTGCACGAGTAGTGGCAGTGCGCACAACGGAAAGGCTGTGAAAGGCAAAACATTGTGCTTTGGTGATGGTTGTAGGACACATGACAACAGAACAGAAATAGCAAGAAGCCTTTTGTGGTGTTACTTTGAAAGAGGCATGTTGCTCCATGTGACGAAGGAGATGTGGCCTCAGTGCTGCAGTAAAGTCACACTCAGTGCATCTGAACTGTTTTCCTACAAAATATTAAAAAATGAACATGCATTATTACAGAAATAAATAAAACACCTGAGGTATAATGCAAGTTCCCTGCTCTCATTGAGCACGATTCATTGATGCATGAAAATGTTTACTTGGTGTTAAATGAACTGTATATTTTTCTACTGAATATAAAGAGATGAGAGAAACATTTTCTAATAAATAATTTCCACAATGCAACAGCAAGGATAAAAAAAACTTACTATATTGTGTAGATAAAACATAAATAAACTATTCTTGAACATAAGTGCATTGCAAAGGAGGAGAGATGAATATTAAGAAAAAAATTATGTTTATACACTTGAACAAAAGTGAACGAGAAATAATCAGAAAATATTTTGTTTACACAAAAAATATTAAGCTGCATAACAATATAAAATGTTTCTTAAGAACTAATTATTATATCAGAATGATTTCTGGAGGATCATGTGAAACTGAAGACTGGCTTCTGAAAAATTCAGCTTTGCCATTACAGGATTAAATTACATTTAAAATATATTTAAATATAAAAGAGTTATTTTAAATTGTAATAATATTTCACAATATTACAAATCAGCATTTTTTTATCAAATAAATGGAGTCTTAGTGAGCATGAGAGACTTCTTTCAAAACTTTTAAACAATAGAGTATATTTTACACAAAATTATAAGCATATTTGTTTTTTTGTTTGTCACTGTCACAATACATTTTCTAGATTTTTCATGGCCCCTCTAGCATCCCCTTGCAGTCCCCAGACCCTAGTTTCATAACCCTGTAAGAGTTCACTCGGAAATGCGTCAGATTATGGAGGTTTTGTTGACTTAACTAGATACACAAGTCAAAATAACATTGCATGCAGTCTTAAACACAAAGTAAGAGTCTCACCGTCTGCTGTGTGCATGAGCTTATGACTTTTCAGAGTGCATTTAGACTTGAACTTTTTTCCACAGAGGTCACAAAGATGCGTTTTCTCGGTACTGTGTCTGTTCATGTGAGCTTTGAGGTTGCTTTTACTTCTTGAGGCATACTCACATTGTAAACATTTGTATGGTTTCAATCCTAGAGAGACAATCAAAACACAATCAGTACAAGCACAGAAGTTCAATAATACATTAAGAAAAAGACAAAACCCACCTTCATGAGCCCAAATGTGCTGCTGAAGATCTGCCCCATTTCTTGTGAAGAAACAGTCACAGTATGGGCATTTGGAAGCCCGTTTCCCTATCACTCCTTTCACATGTACACGAATTCCCAACGCTTCCGAGAAGTAGTTCAACGACACGTCTATATGGTCACAGCACATCCGTTACTGTAATTCAGAGCTCTTGAGCGACATTTCAGAGGTTTGATTTGAGCTTACCTGGATGGTTGTTTTTGATATGAGCTCTAACTTTGTCCTCAGGAACAGAATCTTGACACACTGGACATATAAAACTTCTTTTGACCTAAAGATGAGATATATGATTTGATAAAGAAGCCATTTTGCCAACATCACAAGAATAAACAGATTACCAGCACTCACTATGTCCGAATGGGTTTTGAGATGAGCCTGAAGCTTGTATTTGTCAGGCGTACAATATTGGCATCCTTCAGAGGGACACTTCAGCAGGATGTCAGAATGTCTCTGGATGACATGTCGCTTCAAGCAGTTTTTAGTGATGGAGGAATAACTGCATTGAGAACAGTAATGGAGGTGCTCTCTTGTGTGCGTTCGCACATGGGTATTGTAGTGCACTTGATACCAGAAAAGCTTACCTGTAGAGGAAACATTCCAGAGAGTTACAGAAAGTCTAGGGGTAGAGATATTATTAAAAAAGAGCATGAGATTAGATCTTCATACCGCAGTATTCACATTCAAGGTCTCCGTACACTTTCCGTATCCGTTCAAACACTTCCATGTTAAGCTGTCGTTTTTGCATCTGCTCTATAATCTGCTTGAAAGCAGATATTTCTTCTTGCTCTGAACTGAGCAAGTCCTCATCAGTGTTAGTTTGTGGAACAATCGCCTCTTCCTCGGTTTGAGGAATTTGTGCTTTTTCAGGTGTCGAAGGTGCAGTTTCTTGAGCAGGATTCTGCTCTTCGGTCACACCGCGCTCCATTTTAAGTGGATCATCTTGCAGTCTTTGTGTATTCATAACATCTTCACAGGCCAATTCTTGTGTTTGTTCTACAGCAGATGTGTCTGTGTCATTTATACTATTTGCAATGGGATTTCCATCTTGTGAGTTTTGTACGAGAAGATCTGACTCGACCACTATATTTTCAGAGCATTGAGTTTGAAGATCCTCTTGAGCCATGCAACTCATTTCTGTGGTTAACAGCTCCTGGGCGTTGAGCTGCGACAGCTCTTCTGTGATCTTAAGCTCATCCTGATTCAACATGTCCTTCTGAATGTCATCACCTGGTTTGAGCAAGCAAAAGCTTGAGTTGATGGAGTCTGCAAAAGCTGAGGGCTCGTCCGATTCCGGGTGGAACTCTCGGAGATGTGACCTTAGTCGCACAGAGCTGACAAATTTTTCCTGGCAAATGGCACAGACGTATATGAAGGGATGCTTTCGGATGTGGGCTTGCAAGGCTTGGAACTTGGTGGAGCCGTGATCACATAACTCACAGCCAAAGGGTCTCTTGGTGCCATGGACCATCATGTGACGGTCACGCTCAAGCTCGTTTTTGAACTTGCGGTCGCATATTTGACAGTTGTACAGAAGCTGTCTCTTGCCCTCCCTGGTCTGGAGGCTGTACTCTTCGTAGCAGTCCTGCACTTTCTTGTCGTTCATGTCGTGAGTCTCACGGATGTGTTTTAGAAGGTTCTTCACATCCGAGTATTTCTTCTTGCAGAAGCGACAGTGCTGCTTGATCTTCTTGTGCACTCGCTCCACGTGTACTTTGAGGTGGCCTTTACTGAGGCAATTGAACGAGCACAGCTCACAGTTGAATTTCTCTCCAGTGTGTTTCCGCATATGAACGCTAAGATTGGCTTTTATAGCGCTGGCGTAGTCACACTGTGTGCACTTGAATGGTTTCTCATTGGTGTGGATTCTTAAATGGGCCTGAAGTGAATGTTTGAACTTGAAGACTTTATTGCAGTATTCACAGGTGAAGATTTTAAGCTGCGTCTGTCCTAACCTGTGTCGACAGATATGATTTGTTCATAATAATGTACCAAATAATTCCACAAGATCAATACAACTGCAACAGCTTTTCTACAAGAACTTGATTATTTTTCCATGACTTCTCCATAACTTCTTCAGTTGGTTATAATTACTGGTTAGGGATTTTAAAAAATATCATTTTATAGAAGTAGATCCAATAAATAAATGTATGACATTTATGGATTTTATTCATTTCCATGACTTCCCTAGGCCTGGAAATCATCATTTTAAAATTCCCTGATATTTCCACATTTCCAAATGATGTTGCATGATGGTGAGACTTTTTGTTTGCTTCCAAAGTAACAGTATAATAACAATATTAGTATTCTGTCTGTTTGGTGCTTAAACAGTTTTGGTAGATTGGTGAATCTAAAGTTAACATTTTAAATTTGAAAAAATAAACCTGTTTGATTTGAGGGGCGCTTCGTAAGCAGCTTGCTGAATAGCATATTCCTGGTATCCCCTTTTCGTTGCTGCCTCCTGGGAACCAGCAGCTTCATCAGTCTGGGGGGACGGTTGAGCTGGAGCTGCTTCAATGGGAACTATCTTAGAGGCGCCTGCAATAAACCAAAACTTACAGTTAGTTTATTTCTTTCCCTCAATTATTAGACCACTTGACATCACATGCATATCTCACCAGGCATGGCCTCGTGACTAGTAAGGACCACACTAATAATAGGGTTTTTGTTGGCGCTTTGCACTTCAGAGTCCTTTGCACTGGACACCTTATCTGTCCGCATCGCTCGAGCTTTCTTTGGTGTCCTCTCTTTGTCTTCCTCTCCATCACTGACTCTGTTTGCATCTGTATTATGACCTAGTCAATAAAGTTGACAGGTGAAACTTGTGGAAGTATTTCAATACAAAGAGTTATAAGATTTTTAACACAAATTTGTACCATTATACTCTTCCTCATCAGCAGCCTCTTTCAGTCCTACAAAACAAATGTGTTTGGAAATTTGTCGCCTGTTGCTGAACATTCGATTGCATTTCTTGCACTCCAGATCACTTCCATCCTCACTCTGCTCTTCAGCTACTGCCACTGGTGGAACGTCAGTGGGCTCTTTCTCCTGCTGACTGGATGCTTTTTCCAGGACATTTTCGGCTTGGGCTTTCTTAGTGGAGCCTTTTGGTCTACCACGCTTTCTTTTCACAACAACATCTGCGAGATAAAAAAAAAAAAGACATTGTTATTTTCCAATGCTTTGTTAATAACTTTATTTTCACTTTACATAAGACACTACAGTCGTATACAAATTTCCCTGGTTTCACAGACAAGGCTTAAGCTAGTCCCAGACTAAAGTGACTTTTTTAACTGAAAGCAACTTGCCAAGTTTCACACCAGTAATGTCCTAATTGAACTAAATTCTAATCCTGGCTTAATCTAAGCCCTGTTTGTGAAACCAGGCCATTATGAAATAAATTTTTAAGCTTAAATCAGCGTAAAATGCAATTTTAAGCTTAAACCAATTTATAGTTCCAATGGCCTTTCTCTAATGGCCTAGTTTTCAGTGTCTGGTTCTAGTAATGCCCAGCACAGGTTCCTGGCACCTGTGATTTGTTTGTTCAAAGCTGCTTACCTGAACTCTGTGGCTCCTGAGTTGTTAATGGCTTGAGTGCTATAATGAAAGTATCAGGATCACCTCCTTCATTGGAGTGAGTCTCAATAACATGAGACAGAAGCAATGGTTTACTGGGAGAGAACAAGTTGCATATTTTGCACATGAAGACAGATGAACCATCTGTGAATACAAACACAGCTGGTTGAATTATTCAGTCTGTATATTAAAGAATCTTGGATGCATGCAATTATCATTTTAGATATTTGTATCTTTGTTGTTGTTAAAACAGCATCAGAAATATGTCTCTCACACAAAGAAAATTGTGTTAGCTTTTAATTTTCACAGCACTAAGACTTATCATGTAATTACAGAAGGCTCAAATAATTAATATGCAAAATGTAATAATATTTTTCCCAGTGATTTATCGTGTTTCGACCCTAATTCTCAAAAATGAATAATTTTGCTTTGAAATGGAGTTTTAAACAACCTTTCCTCACAGAATTGACTGAGGTAATAATGCACTAACACCAGGGAGACCTTTCAAAATAAGAGCACTTGAAAAGTTGATTTTTATACTTTTTCCAAATCAGATTTATTAATTAACACTGATATTTATAATTGTTGCTTAGTATTTGAAATTTAATTTCAGTTTATTAGAGTGGGTCAACATCTGCAATAGTTATCTTTCACAAGACTCAATAAATGACATGTAATACATTTGATGTACCCTTTACTAAACCGCATGTCAAAACTTATTTTCAATAGGAAATAAGTGTCGTGTAGAGTTGAATTTTTCCAAACGGGAACCAACAACATTCCCTGGCATCTGATTTTTGTAAACACGAGACCAGTTTCGTGTTTTTCTCTTAGACACTGGTAACGTTAACAGTTTTCATTTTAAAAAGATGATGTTTAAGTGCAGTGAGTTGGAAATGGTGTCATTTCAACAACGAACGGTAAAACAGCAAACTTATTTTCCGTATAAAGCATCCTTTGGCAAAAGTTTTTGCTCGTTTAAGTCACTAGTTTTACCTAATTTATTTGTTTCCTTATCGAATCATCGGAAGGAGCCGTTTCCTCGGAACGCAGTTAGCATAATAATGATATTTTTGCTTACCTGCTTGTACTGGGTCCATTCTTTTTAAATCAGTAAAAGGTAAAAATCACGCGCAAATGATTTTGACCTTAGTTTTTATCACTAGAGTGCAATTTAAATGTATTCATTATACTTAAATTACTTCTGCAGAGCTTTCTGTCGAATCTGCGATAACAAATATGGCGGATGGATCTTCGTCTTCAAGCACAAAAACAAAGTATCCATGAAGAAGCGCGCGCCACCTGCTGTCTGGAGTTCATTTGATCACTACTGTGTACTTGTAATCAGTGGTTTAGACATTTTTAAATATAATAGTTAAAACTTAATGATGATGAACAATGACAATATGGTGCTAACGCGTTAAAAACTTTAAATTAAATTAATTAAATCACTAATAATTACTATTATTAATTAACAGCAACAGCTATAATAATGAACATGAGAGTTGAATGCATTTATTTGGGTAAAACTATATTCATAATAAAGTACAACAGAGGGATCAAAGATACATATTTTACTTTTATCTCAGCCTCAGCCTTCTTTCTGCATCCATGTTGCACAATAAAGTAAAGAGTTGCTCCAGTCAGTCACAGCAAACACCCTCCTCCCAGCCTCATTTACAGAATACAGCTGAGTGTAGGATGTTTACAACGACTATACTGGAAAAATACGACCCAAAACATCAATAGATCCAGATGGCACATAATTAAAATAAAAATAAAAAAAATACATGGTATGCTAATTTTTCATTGTTTTCAAGTTATAACTCGATTGTACCATTTGGGACGCAGTATTGTTCATTACAAACATACTCACACCTGTGATTCCAGAACAAGACGAAAGAACTGGACGATGACAGCAAACATCCAACTGAAAGCTTGTTTTACGGATAGGCACAGCTTCCAGTCGGGGATGTTTACAGGCACGAATAACCAGTTAAAAGCATAAACAATAAAATACATATAAATAAAACTAATTCGAATGCAAATTAAACCAATCTACGAAATCCATGGAAATGTATTCTGCAATAAAAACAGCATGTGGTGATTTTGCTGCCCTCTACAGTCCTCATGAGAAATGAAAAATAAAGCAAAAGCCGAGTTGAAAGTTAAAGGTCCTCTCTCCTTCACGTCAATGACAAAGGGACCGCGATGAGGATGAAGACCTTGCAGATCTGAACAGTGTCGCGGTCTAATCACAGACATTTGATGAAACAAATCACAAACACGTTCGAGTCGATATAGGTCATTTTACCACCTTTAAAATAAGTTATTATCGAAACACAACAACAACTGAAAGTACAGTCTCTACATATCAGCATCACCATAAATAACAGCCATATACAAGCCGAGTACAATTAAAAACACTCGTATTTCCAGACTGACATTGGTCCAACCTTGCTTCTTTGTTTGGGAATAAGAAAATCGGTGATTTTTAAGCCAGTCTCGGCTACAATATACCGTACAAAAAGAGTTACAATAATAAGAAGAACTTGCACCAAGTAAGCCTGTGTTGCTACCAAGTTGAGTGAAGAGGAAGCAAGCAGACAAGCCGTAGCTGCACTGCATTTTACCCTCGCAAAAGCGATCTAAAGAGCCAGCAAGGCGTTTTGCTTGTGTCTAATACAGCGCAGATAGTTAGCAAAAGTCATTCTGCTTCGAAACGGAACAACACAGCATGGCTAACTAACGGTAGCTATGCTCTACAGCTTTGCTCCAATTTACAGACAAAACTAGCATTGACTGTCCTTCCCGCCGCAGCAGTACCCCTGTTCAATTTAGACAAAGCACCGCCGTTCAAGCGATAACGCGATTAAACCACAGATTATTATTGCGAATTTCCTCCGGCTTTTGCTGCAAAAAAACCTTTAGTCTCCGCCATTCCGAGCCTGTTTCCTTCCGTCTCTGGCTTGTCTTTAGTTTGACCTTTAGTTACCCGACACTAATATTGACGTAATTGTCATGGTAACAGGATCCCGCCTTCTACGTGCGGCCGTGTGCGTCCATGGAAGTTGCTGATGATGGAGGGAAAAAACCATGGATGACAAGGAATCTCATGTCATTGTGATTAAAGATTAATGGTTTAATGCCTCGAAAACATTGTGGAATACGAAGACATTGAGATACAAAACTTTTTATGGCCAACATTTCGGACAAATAACTGCTCAAATAAAGATTAAAACTTTTATTGTAAGTTCACATTTTACAGTTGCTTTTATGCAGCAGTTTGTATCAAATTATACACACACAACGTTAAAGGTCAAAGAAAGGTCACATTCATAAGCTTTGCCACCATACATTTTACATAATGGTCAATGCATTCTCCATTCATCTCAGTATGTCCCTTTACTTTCACATAAGTAAAATAAGCTGACGATAGAGTGTGATCACAGGCTCACTCCTATATAGTCACTGCAAGCCATAGATATACATTAGCTCAAGGCCATTTCTTTCGCTGCCTGTGTTTGTTCCAGAATTAACTATTAGCACTGGAACAGGAGATATTGCTAATTAACACCAATGCTATAAATAGAGGTTTGTAGGCAAAAGAAAAAGACCTGCAATCACAGGAGTGTGGATGTGTGATTCACTCACTTATATCAAGCATCTGTTTCAGCATATCTTTACTTGTTTTTCACTGAATGTAATTGTGTCTGTCTCATGCAGGCAGCTCCAAAGCACTTTCTTCCTCTCCATCCCCTCGGTTGGCACGAATCTCCATGAGCGTACGGGCAAATTTGCTCCAATCGTCTGTATGCGACGTGGCCAACTGCTAAAATAGAGATACGACCAACTTCTGCATCACATCTTCACGGTAGAACAGAATTAGTGACTTGAAATTTGCACATTGTTTGATCTGTCTGTGTATTTGGCTATGAGTGAATTCATCCAAATTTTAGAGAATGACATGTTCTTGTACTCATGATGTAGGTGTCATTACCTCTCCCACATCATAGATCCAAACACGGCCTTCTGAATCACCCACTGCCACCTCTCTGCCTCCCGTTGCCCATCTGACCCGGTTCAAGGCACATCCTCCATCCACAGTCACACTTGCCGACGGCACCTGGTACACAGAAAACTTGTTTCGGAATGTAAACGTAATGACATTGTGTGGAAAAACGATTCATCTAATTTAGTTCAAAGCAGACAATTATGACGTAAAGGTAATTTGCATGCAAATATGATGAGGTAGAATGCCACCATTCCAGCTGAACAGTTTTGAGGTTAATTTTTAACAGTAGTCAACATTTGTGGATCCAAAAGTTAATCAAAGTTGTCCTAAGACAAGAACGGGTACTGTTAAAAATGTATAATTTTGCAGAAAGTTTTTGATCCACTTCAAATGTTGATTTGAAATCTGTGAATTTATTTTTTGTTGATTTGGTTATTTTGCTGATTTGATTTGTAGATACAATAATTAATTTAAATTTGTACAATAACAAATTATGTTTTTCTTTTATTTTGAAGTAAAAATCAACCCATACGTATATAATTTATAGAATATGGTGTAATTCAAGTGTTTCTTTCTGACTGGAATTCTGCTATTTGATTTGCCATTTTTCAACTAAATTATCAAATTGCATTTATAATTGCATGAAATCAAATTACATTAACAATACCATTCAAAAGTTTGAGTTCAGTACAACTTCAGAAGGGCCAAGACATTTTTTAATATAGACCATTTTGAAAGATGTAAAAGACACTGGTCCAGAAGCACTTCCTGTTTCAGTTTTTTAACACTACATAAAAGCTGGGATAAAATACAACCAACAGAAAATATAAAACTGGATCAAAACGTTAAACAAACATCTTTAAGATGTTTTCTTTACATGTGAAATAAAGAAAACAGCTACAAACTGAAATAGTAAGTGTTTCTGGACCAGTGTTGTTTACATCTTGCAAAATGGTCTATAACTCTGATTGTATTCATCTGAAAGAAGAAAGCCATATACACCTAGGATGACATGAGGGTGAGTCAATTATGGGCTAATTTTCATTTTTGGGGGAACTATCCTTTTAAAATAATGTAAAACATGTTACTGTATTTTGTTTAATCAAATACATGCAGCCAAAAAATAGTTACCTCAAACATATGAGCATACATAGATATTTAATTTAGTATTTTACATTAATGATACAAAAAAAACTGATGACATCTGGGATAAGTTTACCCCAGGTTTACCTTTGGGTTTGCCCAAAAGATGGAAGTCCTTTTCCACTAATATTAATGAATGTATGTAATGAATGTTCTTAATATAACAGAAGACAGATTAAATAATGTAATGACCTCTGTGTAGTTGTTGAGATTCCAGAGGTCCAGACGACCATTGCCATCTACTGTAGCAAAGAGTGCTGGATGAACTGGAGACCACATGACATCATACACATAGTCTGCATTGTCTTCAAAAGAATAGAGGGGCTTGTTATGCTGTCGGAGAGATGGAATAGTTATATTTATAGAATGCTGAATAATCAGAATACAGTACATATAGAGCAGCACAAGTTCCAAAACAACTCTTACTTTGGTTGACCACAGTTTGACAGTCCAGTCAAATGAGGAAGTGGTAAAGAGATGGGAGAAGTCAACTGGACCCACAGAGTTATGGCAGCTGATTCCAGTCACAGGCCCCTGATGCCCATCGAACATTTCACCAATACCAGCCTTACTGCATGGGACAAGTTAAACAAGTTCAAGGTAATGCTATTAAATCAAAAGTTAAAGCAAGACAACACTTAGATTAGGCCATCCAATGTTAAAAAAGAGAATGAGTGTGCAGGTGTATAATATGTTCTGCTGTTACAGGAACGACCAACCTTCCATGGCGGGATGCTGTGTAAACGGTGCCCTCCTCACTTCCTACCACATAGTTATTCACGTCGCTTGCAGGAAAGGCCATGCAAGTGACTGCCACAGGCTTTGACTTGTTGTAGATCAGCTCCATACTTTCCTGTGAGCAACAATAGACATGCAATTGTTCTAAATCAATCTAAAATGGCAATAATTGTCCATTTGTCTAAATGTGTAATATCTGGACACCTGAGGCTGTGAGAGCATGTCCAGACTCCAGGAGCACATCTTGCCATCTGTGGACACTGTGATCAGGTTGTTTGCATTTTGTGTTCCGACCACATTCACACAGTATACAGGATGCTGCAATAAATTGGTAAGATAACATGGAAAGAGTCATTAAATCCATAATAAATGAAACAGGTTTGACATCTATATTATTTTAAGGAGAGGAAATGATTAGAATATTTTTCTAAAACAAATAAGGGATTGCTTTTAATGCCACATAATAAAAAAAACGTAATTCTAATTAGATGCGTTTTGCAATTTATAATAACAGACGTTTTCTCAGGAATATCTTGGAGTTTCTGGGTCACCTCATTGACCTGGCAAACTTGGTGTTTTCAGCTCATTAACTATTAAACTACCATCAGACTGAATTAGGTTACCTGTTTTTCAGCACACAGAAGGCATTCCATATATACAAGTATTATATTATACTATATGACATTATAAATGTACTATTTTGGGGAAATTAAGATATTTTTTTTTAAAGAAATTGATACTTTTATTCAGGAAGGATGGATTAAATTAATCAAAAGTGACAGTATAGACATTTCTAATTTTACAAAATATTTATATTTTAAATAAATGCTGTTTTTCTATTCTGACAAAGCATCACGGTTTCCACAAAAACATAGATAATACTAAGAAATGTTTCTTGAGAACCCAATCAGCATATTAGTTTGATTTCTGAAGGATCATGTTACACTGAAGACAGGAGTAATAGATAATAAATACAATTTAAATAAATAACATTTCACATTATTACAGTTTTTACTGCATATTTGATCAAAAAAATGACCACAGGATCATGAATGGTAGTGTATATATATTTATATTTTTAAACATATCTGTAATTGGTGCTCTTACAGTGTGTGCAGTTGCAGAGAGAGGCGTCCTTTGCACTGGGGTCCTCCTGTGACTTCGATTGTCCCACAGTGCTATCTGTCCCGAATAAGTGCCTCCGATCACTAGATTAGGATGAAACTGAGCAAAGCCGACTGACATCACTGAGGACTACGGGGGAAGGCATAAAATGCATTAGTAATTACTTGTGCCAATTTTAAACTTCCTTTGCTACATTTTATGTTTTAGCATAGAGGACGTCAGCTTGCCCTCCATCAAGGTCGATTGGCACAAAGGGAGCGTACAGGGAATAAACTGAACAATGAGAGTTCATTTATCATTTACATCAGAGCAAACACAGAATGATGTGCATTAATGACGCAGACAGCATCCGAAAGTTGAGCTCTATTGTGTGCGTATATTAGAAATTCAATTTTGATTCAGGCCTTTTCATTAAAAGCTGATTGATCACACACACACGCTCAATTATATAATTTTTTTTTTTTTTAAATTAAAGTATGCGGCCGAAAGACTTTCAGGTATTAAAGGTTTTTAATTGGGAGCAACGGGAATTCAAACCTGACAGTGGAATATGTACTCGGGGGTCATCTTCTTAAACTTCATATTCCAGACCAGCACAACTCCATCTGGCTCATGAGGCGCATCCTCGTTAGTGTTGTATGAGGCCACTAGCAATTCAGGATACTGCAAAAAGTCATTTGTGAGTAACACATTTGCATTAGGCATTGCTTTAAAGTTAACTAATGTTCTTATGAATAAAGTACCTGTGGTGACCAATCCAGGGAAGTGACGACTCGATGTTTAGACCAATGCTCATCATAGAAATGTCGATTAAAAGACAAGCTTGATCCGGCTTGCATGTCCCTAATAATAACAAAACAAACCTTTGCATTTTGGTACAATCATCCAAAACAATTTACAGTAAGTTTCCCAGGAGTCACTTGAAGTTGAGTGCAACTCTTCAGTTTCTGGGTCACCTCATTAAACCTGATTTCAAACCATTAAACTACCATTATCCTACATTAGATTAAATAGACCTTTCTGGTACCATGTAATGAATGACTTTTCTCTAATCATTTGGGAATCGTGCATGCTTGACTGTTATATAAGCCTCCTCTCTGACCCTTCTTTGTCCTCCATATCTCGCCCACTGTAGTCAAAGAAAATGTCCGAATCCTCGGCCAGCACTCGCTCCACTACACGGATGCTTCGGTCGAAGAAAAACAGGAAATCCTCGGAATGAATAATCTGCTCTTTCTCCTCGTTGGTGAGTTCTCTAGGATGAACTAAGACACATATTCATTCACTTGTTATGAGATGTTATACTTCTTATAAATTTATTACTTTATTTTTTTAAAGTGTGATTGTTATTGCCTTCATCATCTTCCTGAAGCTTCTCCTCCTCTAGCTGCTGTGGCACCGGCTCAGATTTGGGCACTGACAGCTCCTCATCCTCATCCTCTGTGGAAAATTGAAAATTTTTGGAAACACTGTAAGTGATGAGATGTGTAATTACATTTGTTTTGCAGGCAAAGCCATTATATTTAGTTTAATTTGTATGGATTTAATTTGTATAAAACCAGCTCTTTACCCTCAGGCTGATCAGTTGCGACAGGCGTCTGTGTCTCTTTAGAGTATGTCACCAGTTCTTTTGGTATGAAATCAATCTGAACAATTTTTGATGCTCCAAGTCTTTGCATCTTGCACCTAAGAAATCAAACCAAAACGAGAACATTTTAAAGTGCTTTTTGTTTGTTTGGATTGGACTACTTGAAAGTATCCTACTAAAGTATTCAGTCCCGTTCACACCAAGGACAATAACTATAAAGATAATGAAAATGATATAGCTCTAAAAATCATATTAAAAGAACAATATCGTTGGAATCACTTTCAGAACGATTTTATCCACCTGATGAACCATAAAAACATTGACAGCCAATGAGAATCCATCTTGCTGTATCGAACTCGAGCATTTAAAGTGACAGACAAGCACATACTTCGAACAAACAGTATGATACCACCCGCTGGTGTGGATGCTAATGTAGTTATCTTTATAGTTATCATTCTTGGTGTGAATGGGCCTTTAAGGTACGGTCACAATAATGCAATTTTGTGTCAATAGTCCATTGTTGATAGTGTAGCTATGTATAAAGCACTCCTAATTTCCAAGCAGCGTTCTGTTGGTCAGAGGAGCAAATTCACATGACCAACTTGAACATGAACAAAATCTATGGTGAACTTTTTGAGCTCCCAATTGAGCAGTTTCCTATTTCTCCCACTAAATTTCGCTGTGGTAAATGTGACGGCATCTTTAGGATTTATTCTACATTTTTCTGTTGAGACTGAATGTTTCCTATATCAAATCTGAGGTGGCAGGCTCACCCATGAACAGAATCTGCAAGAAGCTGAAGAGCTAAGGGGTCGGTGTCCCATTGCAACGTCCTAGAGAGATCAGAAGAATACATCATAGTTAGGACCAAGACCAAGAAGATGCATGGTGAGGTCCTGCAGCTTCACCAGCAGTGCAAAACCCTCTTCATGCACGATTACATGAGATAACATACTGTCTTTTGTACTGAAATCACATATAGACTTTGGCACCATACTCTTGAACAGCTACAACAGAACCACATCCACTGATGGGTGATGCGTCAACAAATGCTATTACAACGTCAACACTTCTCCTTCCTTACCGATATCTGATGTCCCCATCAAAGATGTAGGGAAAAGGAAAAACATCAGACTTAGTCTTAAGGGAAATGCAAAACAAAATATTAAAATAAAATAAGTAGTCAAAAAAATCAATAGCTAAAATATTTTGACCTAAGATATAATGCAAAACTTCCCTGAAATAAATCAAATCAAATGCCCTTCGAATAATTAATTTCTCCTAACCAAACATAATATAGCAAATAAGAATGTATTAGCAAAATATAGATAAATTAAACTGCAATCAGTTTCACATCCAAGCTCACATACTTTAAACCAGGAATTTTCAAAGCTTTTGATGCCAAGGACCCCCAAAAATGATGATCACATTATAATATGAAATCAGTTAAATATACAATATTTATATAAAAAAGCTACTTGTACTGTATAAGAAAAAAGAAAAACTTTTAGGTTATACTGAAATAAAGAAAAGAAAACATTTGAAAAATATATGACTAATTGTATTGGTGTATTTGTTCTACCCATTATTAAAATATTGTTAAATGTATAAACCTAAAGAGAATTTTTTTTAAATATAGATTTCCAGTAAGCTTTGATCATTCTAAAATAAATTCTAAATATTTTTTACCTCCTCCTGCCCCCAGTTTGAAAATCCCTGCATCAAAACACTACTTCCATACACATTCCCATATAAGAAAATAATGGTTTAAAGGTTGAGATACAGTCTGGTGTGCAAACAATCACTCGTGCAGATTTCCTACCTTCCCACTGTCCCTCCATCTATGGACTCTTGACTTCCAGTTTCACTGACCGGGCTCACTGATTGCGAAGAGGGAGACATAGGGGTTGGGACTAAATAATGAAAATAACAGGTATCCCATGTTAAAAGCTGCAGTGGCTGCACTGATGGCCAGCAGTGGCAGACACAGGCAAATCAAAATGAACAGAATGGATTGAAATGGTCAAATCAAAGAGAAAAAAAAATCCAAAAGGAAAAACAACAGGAGAGATCGTCAAGCGAATTTCAGTTCTCCCTAAAAGGTTAGAATTTTGATATTATTGAATCACCTCATCTTCAGATTTATAATGATTACAATTTTACATGGAATATCACCTTATCAATCTATGCATAGAGTCTGGCACAGTGAAGTCTGGTTCAAATATAGACATAGTGTAAACAGGAGTTCAATAAAATGATTAAGTACTGATGAAACTTCTTTATATTCATCTAATAAAAAATTAATTGTTTTGGAGATGAATTCATAACCTAACTTATTAATAAATGCCACAAAATCTGATTTACACCTAAGAAAAATTCTAGTGAGGACACAATCCATTCCTGCAAAGAAGATTAAAAACAAATAGAGGCCTAAGCTACATGCCCTTTATCAATAAAACAGCAAAATGGGTCCAAAATGAACCATAGCCTTGAGAGAAAGAAGTGTGTTTTGTTGTATTGAGTGTACTCTTGTAGTGTACTTCAAATAAAAGTATAATTAAAAAAACTGTACTTGCAGATAACATATTAATGAAACAAAGGTCACTTAAGTGTATTGTACTTTAAGTACACTTTCATGATTGTTTTTAACACACTTAAAGTGCACTTATGCTTTAAAGTAGGCCTACACTTATTTTGATGTGTTGACTAACACACTAAAGCATAAGTACTTTATTATAAATTTAACTATAGTGTGTTATTCGATATTTCGTTTTAAGTTAATATATTTAATATGTACTAAATTGCAATATATTTTTATATAATTTCAATATAAATTGCAGTGAAGTAGATTTTAGATTACTAAAAAATGCTTGGCAGTACACTTTAAGCATATTACAAAGACAATAGAAGAAATCATGAAATTAGATATAAAAGTTATAAAGTCATATACTTAAGTGGGTAAAAAAAAACGTTCCGCTAATTGCATTTAATAAAAATTATAACTGTAATATATTTTTATTTGATTGCAATTTCACTGTTTTTTTTATTTGATTGCAATTTTCGTTGAGTCCAAAAACATACTCTTTTAAAAAGTATTGTATGCTAGTAGTGTACTTCTTTTTCACAAGGGTAGGGTGATATAGCTCTAAAGGCTGCTGAGTGAAAAAAAAAAAAACTATTTTGCATTATAAAGACTCCTGACGATTCCTTTTATCATTACATTCAAGGCAAGCAGGTGCCATGCACATTGACAAAGACGTATCTCAGACACATTATGTACATGCACAGACAGGTGTAAGTTCTGTATCATATACCTAGAGGTGGTTCTGGTGAAATTCCAATGCTCTGCAGGAGAGCCTCTGTCTCTCTTCTCTTCCTATCTAGGTCTGAGTCTTCTGACACGTTTTCAGTCCTCTGCAGGATCTCAGACTGCATCACAGAACAAATATTTGCAGGTGATAAAATGATAAATAGTTTATACAACAAAAAAAGCACTTACATCTTTCTTCTTTCTCTCTTCCTCCTTTCGTTTCTTCTCCTCTCGAATCTGGGCCAAGCGCTGCTTTTTGCGCTCAAGCTCAGCTTTTAGGTCACTTCTTTCAGCCATCGTTGTGTTGTTCAATCTATGTATAGTATGAACAGTTTTAGTTTAAATTGTAGTATGCATGCATTCATGTTGCCATGCTTTAAAATACATCAACAATGTCACTATTGACTTTCTATGCAGGTACACATTAGAGGGAATGTGCTTTGGTTTTAAAATTTTGTGAAGGTCTATTCTGTCTACATTATGCCTTTGGCTGAATTTCAGTAGATGAAGTTATACATCCAGGCAGCTTCATTTGGTTGTTTACAGAGAAGACCAGCCTGTGTAAAAGCCCATTAGTATAATGGACACAGACACAGTCTAAGCTTAAAAACTGTGACTGCATCTGAATTAATACAGAATACATAAAGAAATGCAAAAATGAAAAAAATAATATAATGTATAAAATCTCTTAGGTGAACCTAGAAATAATAAAAAGCGTTGTGGATGAAAAAAACACCATTTTAATACATTGCATACCTAATATTCTGCAAAGAAAAATGACGTGACTCTTGGTCATAAATGCACTTGGCTGACAAGAATGATAACAGAAGACACGTAACGGTGAACAAAATCCTGTTCATTTACAAACGGTTTTCTTTGCCATTCATTTAAATGAATGAAAGCATTCATGCATTCCGCAACAAAGCCTTTTGTAGGCTATATCAATGTAATAATTCAACTATACCGCCTTTATGTCGATCCAACCAGGGCAAAGTCTGCTGCGCTCCCTCGCGTAAATACAGAAATAACAGGATAAATCTACACATGAGCATCAACCGCTAAATGAAAACACAAAGCATCACCAGTTTACCTCAGTCTCATCAGCACCCAAAGCCGGAAGTGCTCAATTCTGATACGTCATAGACGCCTCCCAGTAACAGCGGGCAGCGCTTGAAGATCATGACTGTTTTAAAACTTGTGATCTGCCTACTTAGACAACGTTTAAATGCGTCTATGGTGCAAAAAATAGTCTAGTTGGGCGGCTTTTTCTGTAAAGTAGCGTTTATTTTTTTCTCAGCAAGGCCCTCTATACAAAATTGCAAAAGATTTTAGTCCAAATAAATGATGTTTAATTGAACTTTATACTTATCAAAGAAGCCTGAAAAAAGTATTAATATCATATAGTTTCCACAACTGTACTGCATTTTGTCAAAAAAAAAAAAAAAAAAAAAAAACAAAAAAAAAAAAAAAAACGCAAGCTGGTTAAGCATAAGAGACTTAAAACCCCAAATAGTGTTTTACCAACTCAATGCTCAGTAAAATATAAATTAAATATTAAAGATAACATTCATTAAATTATCTGGAACAGACAGGGTCCCGTCTACACAAAGATGTTTCCACAGAAAATGATATAAAAGTAAATAAATACACTTAGAAATACATTACATTGAGGTTTTATTAAAATTCTTAAAACATTTTTCATTTTTAAATACAAAAACATGAAAAAAGATAATACAAATGACATTTACCGTAAAAATATATGGGTTGACTAATAAAAATATCCCATTTACAAAATATTAAAAGCAAGGGTTAGTGTTGATAAGCTTTGCAGGGTTCTCAAGTCATCTAAGTACATTGTCTTTCAGCTCTTCTTGAATGTGACCCTGGTTCCTCCTGTGTTGGTGGTGACTGATCAGTGAGAGTGTATGGAGCTGGTTGAGGGTGAGATGAAGTCACTCGCTCTGGCCCTGGCAGCTAATTTCGTCCTTAGTTCTCTGATTTCCTGCATCAGCTCCCTTTCCTTAGAGTCAAGCTCCCCTCGGCCACGATCTAAAGAAACTAAGGTCCAGCGACATGAAAGAGAAAGCTTTTATCGCTTGCCACTTTATTTCATCATGTTTGGTTATGAGAGTGCAGCTCACAGTTTATACAGGGCTGCCAACATTTGAGTTTAGCTTGGAGTGAGAATTATGGAAGAATAAACAGGGAACCCTGTCAGCTGATATTAACTCAAATTATTCTAATGCAGTTTTATAATAATAATGTCATTATATTTTTAATGAGTAAAAACATAATAAATATTTTATATAGTGGATAAATTTAGCAAAATATGCTCTATAGTAAATCTTTCTAAATAACTAACATGTTATGGTTATTAAATGGCTTTCCTGAGGTAAATGTAACATTACGTGACAAAGTTTACAAGACTGATCAAACGATTACATGAGACATGATACATTTCGGTAAGTTGTACTGTATCTTTCAACATGTCTTCTAATATTCAGGTTTATTTACTATTAAGTAGTAGTAAAGAGGAATCGATTATCATTTCACATGCCGCTTGAACTGAGCCGCTACAGCGATCTGTCACATCACATTACAGAGTGTCAAAACAGTATTTATTGTTTGAATTTGAATGCAGAGACATTTCTTTGTTTTTCACGGCATGAGAAAATGGATGTGTGGTGTGAGAACAGAGTCAACTGCGTGAGAGTTGGCAGCCCTGGTTTATACTAATTATACTCACAGCAATCATCAGATTGTGCATTCAAGGAAGTGTTAGTGGTCTCATTTTGCGGCTTGTGCAGCAGGCCTCTAGACGAGCAGGGAGATCTGAGTCTCTTTTCCTTCTGTCGATCTACAATCACACACAAAAAAAAAAAACATAACATAAAGGGGTGAAAACCAACACCTAGACAATGTTAACGTGTGTAAAGTTGAACAGAATATCATTTAATGTCATTTAACATCATGCTTTTTCGGATATTAGCATTTTCTTTCTATTCCGGAAATTACCTATTCGCTGTTTGTAAATGTAAAAGGTCTGCAAAGTTTCAAAGATCAAAAATAAATGGAGTTATTTTCTCCCAAAAGAAAGAACCGATTCTTAAAAATCTTACAGTCCAAACTAACCTATGTGGGTTTGTAACAAATTTGCATAATGCCAGCCAATGAATACAATAGGCTGGCATTATGCAAATTTGTTACAAACCTACGTAGGTTAGTTCAGACAGAAAGACTTTATTGTCTGTCTATTTTGACTTGCCCTCAAACACTGTCGTTGTAGCTGATGCCTGGAAGTGTTTGGTTCGTGACATGTTGAGAAGATGAGATTTTCTGCACCTTGAAAGCAAATTCATGCCCTCCAAAAGGATGAGATTGACTGCATTGCTACTGTTCTTATCAGTGTATATCTTAGAGCTGAGGAAGTCTCTGGAGGTGAAATTCAGATTTTTGGAATTGGTGTTTCATTTCCGATACATGCAGTAAAAGATGGACCAATCACAAGAGACTGGGCCATCTGATCAATCAGAGCTGAGTAGGCTCAGAAAGGAGGGGTTTAGAGACCGAATTCTTTATCAAACCATTTCAGACACTGTGAGAAAAAAGGTGATGCTACATTATGAGAAAATTAAATTGTTTTTTTTTTTTTACCTTGGATGCATGTTAGCCTATTGTACCTCTAAACAAAATTAGAAACCTTTAAAATAGCAAAATAGGGGCACTTTAAACTGATTGCATCTTCAAAAGGAAGAAATATTAAAACTGTAAACATATCATGAACACTTTATTATGTTTTGTGAGAAGTATTTGTTTTAACTCACTTATTAAATCCTCTAGTCTCTTTTGCAGTTTTCCATGATGTTGCTCAGTCTCCTCTGTTTCCTGAGAGATAAGTGACCTCCGTTGGGCGTTAACAGCCGCCCGTCTTTCCTCCTCCAGTTCAGCTTGTTTAGCTACTACATCATCCCACTAAAGACCATACCAAAATGAAGTCAATGGGCTTTCGTATATGTTGTAATGAAAGTGAATTAAATTACTTATGAATCCTGTCTACTCGTTACATTAAACAGAACACTAAAGGTGTGGTTTACCAATGTTGTAACAATGTTCGATGAATTTTCACAAGAAGGGTTAATCACGCTAAACAGAAAGCAGTTTAGCTTGAAAGTGACTCGTGCTTCATAAATCCCTACACTATTGAAAAGTACCTTTTTGCTCACAAAATTCCAAAAATATGTCTGCACCTTAACATGTAAATTCTCACCTGCTTTCCCTCCACTTCCAGCATTAGCTGGACTATTTGATCTTCTTTAGCACATGTTTGCTTGCTGAGGTTCAAAAGTCGCTCTCTTTGTTTCTCTTGCCTCCCCTCCGCTTTTTCCAATCGCTTATTCACCTCGGCCTGCCAATCAGCATCCACTTCCATCTGTCCCACCTCTGCCAGAGACTCTTCCAGCATCTGAAAGAGTGTGACTTCTCATAATTAGTTTCATCAAAACTTTATTCAACAATCAACTGCAAAACACAAGACTATAAAGGAGAAAGGAAATGCAGCAAGGAAACAGGATCAGGATGGAGTTAGATGTCTGACAAAGATAATCAAATGCACTTCATGAAAACTGTAGCGAGACATACCTTTTTGTTTTTCAGGCTGACATCTCCATCTGTCTGAATGAGGTTTTGAAATGTATAATGGTCTATTTCAGCCCTGTGTATCCTCGTATCCACTTCTGCTCTCACCTCTTGACTCACTCGCTCTTGCTCTTTGGCCAGTTGCTAATAGGGCAAACATATGATGGTCAGCTTTGGATATGCACATCTCAACTTCTCAAGAGTGTTCAAACCAGCTCATAGAGGGCCACCTTCCTGTTAGTTAAATTCCAACCCTAATTAAACACATCAAAAACAGCTAATCAATCAAGGTCTTCAGGATTACTGGACACTTCCAGGTAGGTGTGTTAGGGCAGGTTGGAGCTAAACTCTGTCTGCATGAAGATGGCCATCCAGAAGGAAGATTGGGCACTCATAGTGCATCAATTTTGCAGAAAAGAAAGTTTCTTTTTGGTGGCCAACCTGTTCAAACAGTTGTCTCTGGGCATCCAGTTCCATCTGTCTCACTTCTATATCTTGAACGGCGGCTGCAGTCTCCTGATCTCGCAGTGCCATCTAAGTACAACAATAAACATGTAAAAAACCTGCCAAGCCTTTATACAACCCTGGCCTGTCTTTCTATATAATACTTACTTTTCAAAATACATTAACTATTCTAACAAAGACTTTGTGAAAAGTAAAAGTAAAGGTGATGATGCACAAGGCACTTTTTGAGCAATGTTGCTTGGGCTCTTTTCTATTAAGAATGGGCCACAAATTCTATCTGGATACTTTAGATCAGTCGTGGGCTCTGTGTCTCACCTGGTTGTCCGTTGATGGAAACATTGCTCAGCAACATTGCTCAAAAGGTTGCCCTGTGTATCATCACCTTAAAACATTATTAATGTTACAAAATATACTGTGTATATATATATATATTTATAAATGCTGTTTTTTTCCTGTTTTTTTTTTTTTTTTTTAATCAAATAAATGCAGCCATGGCAATCATAAAATACTGGCAACACATGAGTACAAAGCAACCTTTCTCTGAATCTCGTCATCAAGTCTCTTGAGCTGTACACTGCGCTGATTCTGCTGGTGTTTAAGAAAACGTCTTCTAGCAGAATCAATCAGACTGAGTTCCTTCACCTTCAGCTCACGCTTCATAGCAGCCAATCTGAACACAGTTACATCAAGTGAGTTTTGTGTGTGAGATACTGCTAAAATAAAATGAATCAATACTGAGAATTCCTGCATAAGGAGAGAAATCGACCTGGCTCTTTGTTGTGAAAGTTTACTCTCCTCTTCCTGTAGAATCCTTCTCCGTTGCTCCTCTCCTTGCAGTAGCAGCTCCTGCTGTTTGTACCAGGCCTCAAACTCAGCCTGCTGTCTGACCGCCTCAGCATGCAGCTGCTGAACTTCCTGTCTATATAGACAAACATAAGCAGAAACCTTTTTGTAAAAGGTGCATGAAGTATGAAATACTTTAGTCATATCACAACAACTTTTGTAGTATTTTGCACCTCTCCCTTAGATATTCCACTTCTTGTTGCCGAATCCTCTCACGTTCTTGGGACTGGTACTCCACTATGAAGGTGGGGTATTTGTTGAAAACGGGGTACTGTCCGTGTGTCAGAGGTTCAAAGTCACTCAGCGCAGAGCTAGGATGAACATCTGCAGGGGTGCTATCCATCAACCGATAGGTTTCCTTCAGCATAGCACCGATGTCCAAGCTATTCCGATGATGGAAAAAGAACTACATCGGGCCAGATTTCAACAAAATAAATAATAAATAAAATACATGAAATGTATGCATTTGTATTAAATAATAATAGTAATATATATACTAGGGGTGTAACGGTACACAGTAGTCACGGTTCGGTATCTACCTCGGTTTTGGAGTCATGGTTTACATTTACATGCTTGTGGAGCGCATCACAAAAATGAATCAAAACTCAGCATATTAGCCACTGGCAAGCTCTTGTGTGCCATCTGAACTCTTGTTTTGGGTTAGTGGATACAATCGTCTCCTATTCTTTTGCTCATTTTTCCTGTAACTGCATGCCTTCTTCTGGAGTGGAGTGTGGATCGCCTGTGACTGACTTTATTCGTCGTCTGTACCGAACCGTGACATCCGCATCATGATTGTTCGGGACGAATACATGTACTGTTATACCCATAATATATATATATATGATGTCAAGCCAGTTTTAATCTTCATAAAATTAGCTCAAATGGGTGGTGAGTATAAAAAAACATAAAAATGTCTAATGTTATACCTCAAAGTCCTTCTTGTCAGTACAAAGCAGTAGCGGTGCTCTACAGCAACTGACATAAGCTACCACAGCCATTAGAAGGAACGAAGGATGATTTGAGAAAACGTTGTCAAACAGTTTTAGCCACTCTTCTGTCATCAGAACCTCAGAGAACAGGGTCTCAAGAAGGGGCCACACGTACAACTGGAGAGGAAAAGCAGGGTGTAGGGCATTTTCTTCATCATCTTTGGCTTTAAGATAAAAAATTCTTTGAAAGTCAAAGCCTATGTCATCTAAACACTTGTGACAACGTCTTATACCTGTGAGGTAATGCCACAGGCAACAAAATGCTGAAGCAGCTCTTTATCATGATGGGCCAGCACATTCTCAGCCAGGCTCAGCACATTAAGCGGAGGGTTGGGAAAGTACTCAAACCAGTGTTGGCACCAGTTCACTGCAAAAAAGCAATCCAAGACACTTAAAGCCACTCCACTATGGACAAAATCACTGAATCTCTGCCAAAGAGACCAGTGTACATCACCCAACACCACACTACGTCTAACACTACCTACCAATGACGGTGGCCACTACTTCAAAGCAGATCAGTGGATTGTTCTGGAACAGCTTGACAAATGGGAAGGCCAGCAGGGGGAGATAATCAGTCTCTCCAAAGACAGCAGCCCAGTGAGCAAGAGCAGAAAGCACTCTGTCAGGGTAAAAATGAAAAGGCAAATATAACAAATTTAAGATTCTGACATAACATTATGGTGGGCAAATATATATATGTATATAATTAAAACATCAATTGATTGATGCTGTGTCCACCTCTGTAGGCCTCTCTGTAGTTTGTGGCTTTTGATGGGGTACCGCTCTTGAAGGCACACGTATGCTGAGTGCAGGCCTTTGTCTGTCAGACTACTGAAAGCTGCATGGTTCTCAGGAAGATGCAACAGAGAACGCCAAATAAACATCCTGCAGAAAAAAAAACAAATGTACACACACAAATAAAACAGAGATGCACACTACAGCTAAACCTTAAATCAACCAAACTTCATTAGCATGATACATTTTTTATATTACCTGTATTTGGCTGGGTACTCTCCAAACGCTCTTAGTAACGCTTGTAGTCTTTTCTTGTTAAGGCCATTGGGCAAATCATTCTACACAAAATAGATTAAATAGATAGGATAATAATCAGGTTATATGTTGCGGTTGGAGAATGTATTAAAAAGGCAATACAGAAGGTGTCACATGACCCCAACCCCTCAAAAAATAAATCAATTTAATAAATTTTAAGCTGAATAAAAACAGAACCTCTTTTTCATCCAGAGTGGAAACAGCAGGTGGTAAAACTTTGGATTGTATTCTGCGTCCTGATGTATTCACTGAACGCTGACCTGCCCCAGAGTGCACCTTCATTTTTGAACACAATCCTACATTGATGTTGCCTTTAGTGACCTGTTTCAACAAAGGCTGTGGAGGCTGCAGAACCAAACACTTATAATTAGCATTTTTAGGAGTAAAAAATATATATTATTCTTAAAGGTCCCATGACATGAAATTGACACTTTCTGAGTTTTTTTAAAGGGGTGGTTTACTGCTTTTTTCTTTTGCATAATTGTCTTTATAGGGTGCAATATAACATGCATTTGTGTTTTTTTTTTTTTCTTTTTTAAAAAGTCTTATTTTTCATAAATTTCACCTTTATTGTAACCCGCTTTCTCTATCTATAGCCTATTATTTACCATTTACAAAAAATAATACATAATTATTAATTAAAAACAATATATTTACCTTACTGATTTCTGGGGAAAGACTTCGTACATCATAGATTTTAAGAGCACCACTGTCCATCACAGCAACAATATGGTGGCCTTTAGGACAAATGGTTGCTGAGGTGATGGCATCCTCATAGGACCCTATTTCAAAGAGCTGCTTGCATGATTGAATGTTGATAAAGCGCATGACACCATCTTGGCTCAAAATGCCCAGAGTCTGAGGACAGATTCATGTATTCAGTGTGATTATTTCCACAATATCATTATAAACTGTATCATAGGGTTAAACTTTTTAAATTAGGTTCAGTAGTTTTATTCTTCTCATTGCTAAGTGTTAGAAAAAAAAAACAAGAATGTCTCAGGAACCAGAGCACAATATGTTATGACAATATATAAGTCAAACCAAGATGATTTCATATTACACAGTACAAAGAGCATACAATTGATAATAAGTGCATGTAGTAATAAAGTAAATTATAAGGCATGATGTCAAAGTTTTTTAAGGTGGTGGACAACTGATCAGTACCTGGTTGGATCCAGCATCAAAACTATCCGCCAGGAAATCCATGCATCTTACTGTCTTGACATTTGGAGGCATCAGAATTACTCTCAAGAGCTGTCGACTGTCCAGACACCACAAGTGGACTAAGTTCGAGCGTCCAGCCGCAGCAAGTGTTTTCCCATCTCTACAAAGAAACAAAAGGATTACATATGATACAACACACCAGTCAGTGCTTTACCAATTTAAGGGTCTAAGTGTACCCTTACTGTGTAACAGCAAATGTCTTGTAGTGGATTCTGGGCCCATCCTGTGGAACAGGCAACTGATACTTGCAAAAAAGAGTGTCGCTCTCCCAAGCAAAAATGGAGTCGTCGCTAAAACAGCTGAGAATGGTGTTGCTGTGTGGGAGAAAGAAAACCTACAACAAACACACAAGAATGATGCGGGGGACTGATGCAGAGCTGTTACTATAATATGATGCTTTAAAAGGATGATTAATTTTGGCTTTTAATCACACATTTGTTCCATGAACATACATAGAGCACTCAAATACAGTAGACGAAAGCCTCATTGGTTCTCACATGTCAAGGAAGCATGATTTCTCATTTTTGGACAAATTAACTCTTTAAGGATGGATAAATTATGTCTAACCTTTTGTATGCCAACTGATTGACGAATATTAAGCTTCCTTTCTCTCTGAAAGGTGTCAAGGTTCCAGAGCTGAGCGGTATCAGAAGAAGTGCTGATGGCGTAGCTGCCTGAACTGTGGACGGACAGGGAAGAAATAGCACCCTCGTGACCCCGCATCCAGCTCACTAGCTGTCTGGTGTCTGGAAACAATAGTTCATCAGAAGTAACATTTGCAGGTCTATGTGAAAAAATATAATATGTCATACCCAGATTGTAAAAAAAAGTCTTACCTTTGTCAAAACACTTAATTGAGTAATCAGCAAGAGCAACCAGGAACTCTGTGGTTCTTCTCAAGTTGAAAGCTAAAGCAGTGCATGCTTGGCTTGTTCTCTGGACCAGCTTGAATCTGTCAAACGATGACGTACATACGATATTACAGTGAAAAATGTATCATTATCAATCAACAGGAAAGAACACTTATGAAAAGGTACAGGGAACATTCTATACCTGTTTCTGCTAATGTCAAACACATAAATATTGCCATGATGATCACCAGCAAGAAACGACTCTCCTGTGGTGTCGAAGGCCACTTGTAGGAATCGAACCGTTTTGGTTTGACGAGCAGACGCGTTTCGGATCACAGTGGCCAAGACGCTGTGAATACATAAATGCATTAATTAATCTCTTCTCATTGTATTAAGTTTTCTCCGTGCTTGTTATGTCAAACTTACCCATATTTTGTTGATACAAATTTTCTGTGCCATATTTTACCATCTTCTCTGGACCCAATATCTGTAACTTGCATGTTTAGCATCGACTGAGACCCTGCAACTGTTACTCCAGCAGCAAACCGCCTCCCGCCTCACACAGCGGGAAATTCAATGACAATTTTCATAAATGTATTAGTGCCTGTCTGTCATTCTCGTTATTGAACCTTAGTCTTATATCAAGATTAACAATAATAGTGACAAAAAAAAGTTTATGCTAGTGTTTGTTAGAGTGTCGGAGTAAAGAACCAAGTGGTAGCAAGACGCAAGTTTCAGTTAGAGGAAGTGACGCATGTAAACACTTGTTGTTGGCATTATGGGTATTGAAGTCGTGCGGACTTAAGGAAATGTCCATGTCACGTGAACTTACGCGTTAAACAAAATAAAAGAATAAATAATACAAATAAAATGAATACATTATAAAAGGTAAATTTATTTAATCACTCATTTAAATTCATGTTAATTTCATTAAATCAAAACGTAAATCTCAGCAATTATCTTGATTAGTAAAAAATCGTATTTAGCAATGAATATTATAATTCTATATTTTGCAATAGTAATTTGAAACACAGAATATCTATGAAAATACACATTTATAAATATGTTTCAAACTATATTTATTGTAAAATTAAATAAATGTCATTTTTACAATATTTATTTAATTCATGGCAGCCTGTGCTATTTTGGCACAATATCTGTGATATTTTGGTCTTGACAAGAAAATCAGTTGGGAGACAGCGGTGATCACTTTTTTCAAATACATTTATTTCATAATATTGCTCCAAAATGACAAATGTGTCACCTTCTTCATACAAAATGCCTTTGTACAGTACCTCAGATTTTAACCACCTAGTAACATAAATAAAATCATAGGCAATTCCCACAAGACAAATCCAGACCTACATGAAAACATTGAGAAATGATTACAGAATAACTATTTAAACATCAGAACATCAGTCATAATAGTTAACAAATATTACATAGAAGCTTATAGAAAATGTATGAAACAGATGCATAAATGTATTAAAATGCCAGCCAACATATTTATTTTTAAACATGTCTGTTCAACAAATAAATACTAATATACCCATTAAAACATGAGAAACAGTCAGTAGCAGTCATATTCAGTAGCAAACAAGGCAGCATCAAATATAATGGCCACTTCAAGGCACACCAGTTTAGAAAAATCCATGATGGAGGATAATATTTCAGTGTGTTTGGCAGCAGCAGATGAGCACCTGAGCATTGGTCAACTGAAAGCACATATTATGCTGCTGTGTACAATCATGGGTCTCGGGTTCTGGCCTTATTCAGGCCTGAGTTGACAAACTGCCAGTGTCTGCAGCACGAGGGGGCCTGGCCCGGCCATCTCGATCACTGTGCCCCCCTCCCCAGATCACAACCCAGTAACTGGATCTTCCCTCTTGCCCACTATTTCACATCTTTTAACCGATCACATCTGGATCAGTCTCTGTATCCTCCTCATCCTCTGAGTTCAAACACTCAGTGACTGTCATACTGTTGTGATCCCCTAAAATGACATACTCTATGTTGGATCTCTCCATGTGAATGCTGTTGCCACTTATTGTTTCCGGCACTGGGATCAGTTGATCATCATTGCTCTGAGTCGCAGCCATTTCATCCACTGTTTGTAAAAAAAATAAAGAAAAAATAAATTCCCTTTAACATAAATGTATAAAAACAATAAACTGTAATATATAACATATAGTATAGGTCTATAAGGCTAGAAGAATATGACCTATATTTCCTAGAGCTATTACCTTTGATTGCATCATTCCGAGCAAGCAATGATTGCTGGTCACAAGTAATGCATTGGCTATTGTTGTTCCCAATAATGCAGTTGGTCAGGGAAGAGTTTTGTATGTTAATAATACAAGGTGTAAATTGCATTTTTTCTGTTAAAGAGAAGACAAAAAGCAAAAGACAAGAATATGAGCAATCACATCAAAGGGATGTGGGACAGCAAAACAAAGCGTCTAGTCACTCGCACTATTTAAAAAGTGTGCGGTTTTACATTTCAGTACTTTCAAAACCAAGTGTGAGGTAATCTTTCAAAAAGAAAGAGAGAAAACAACAGGAAGTAAGGTAATATATTAACTACTGAACAGGAAATGCAAGTAATTTCACTACCCTGATGCGGGCAAAGAAAAAAAAAACCTGTCTATGACAAGGTACATTACCAGTGAGGCAAAATAGGCAAAACATCTACCTGAGAAAGGAATTTCCTCCATCTGTTGATGGTCCTCGTGACCAAATTGTGCTGGATGACAACAAATGCATAAAAAAGAAAGAGAAAAAATAAATAATTAATAAAAAAAATCAGATATTGGCATAGAACTATTTCTATAGATTTGATAGATTGTCCAACCTGGATATCCAGTAACATTCTCATACAATGCCGGGTCACAAATTCCGAGGCATTTGAGGAACGAGCTGCATGCATGTTGACCTTTTTTAATGACAATCTGCATCATCTTGGAGGCTTTCTGCATGTCCGTGGCCTGCGATGTGATAACCTGTGATTCATATGCCGTGATTGTGCGGGATCGGTACAAGCAGCTGGACATCCTCTGAACTAAAATCCCAGTCATACACTTACTGAGGAAGCCCAAATATTGCTGTAATTGTTGATCTGTTGAAAAAGAGAATGAGAGAGAATTGTTTAAATCACAGGAAGCTTAAAAAAAAGAACAGAAATAAATGTAATACCCCCAAAGTAAACTGGATGCATACACTATTGAAAATAAATGTTCCAATGGTTTTCACAGCAACACCATAAAAAAACAAAACAATTTTGGTTCTTCAAAGAACCTTCCAGTGAACATTTTTTTCTCAGTGTGAAGAAAATATTAAAAATCTAAAGCAACTTTTTACACTATAAACTACTAAATTAACTACACTATTTCACTACTAAAGTTGGAAAAATAAGTTAAATACTCATTTGCTTTTACCTTAAAATGTTAGATAAAATGTAACAGTAATTTTCAGAAACTGCTCATGAAAGGTTGTTGCTCTTAATGTTTTTATAGTATTTAAACTGCATCATAAATTTTTGATAAATACAATAAATTCGCAAACAACTTAGATAACATATGTGAAGCATTAAATTAGAAGGGTTGTGTCATTACAAAAAAAAAAAACGAACAGGTTGAGAGTACAATTTTTTATCTGTGGATACCAATAACTTCTAAACTTTTGCATCGTTCACACTGTATTTGCGTCATTACTAAATTGCATCATATACTGCTGAAAAAGCGCTTTGAAGCGCTTCCCTGTAACATATATTTATTTATACATTATTATTTACTACAAACAAACAAAAACAGACCTGACAGAACGAGATATGGGTATAAGTTCGGAACTTACCAGAGAATATAACAACCGAGCTGTCCATCTATTAGTAGGCACAAATAATTCCAAATACAAGAAAAGTGGTGGTGAAGTCATGTAAAAACGAAACTGCAGCTGCCATTGATATACGTAGGTGCGCATGCGCGTTGAGAATGTAATTTCCACACATGAAATCCCCCTTGTAACCGCAGATCTGAATGTCATGCGATCAACAACAACAGCAACATACAAGACAACAGTTTTAAGTTTAAATTCTTCAATAACAAATTAATTCACCAATAGGCCTACGCTGCATTTATTTATTTTGTCGATTGTTTATTTAAATCAAATTAAAGGAAAAAGAGAGCCAATAATAATCTAGTTTATTTTGTGAGTGTTAAATGACCTACACGTTATTTATTAAAAATAAAATCATCTTTGCACATTTACAGCGCAACAGTGATTAACATCAAGCCGTCTAAAAGCGTCACAAAGCTTGATATCTATTGGTAGTTGCTGTTATAACAGGGAGGTTCCGCTGCCCTTGATTATGAGGGGCATCTCAGAACTGCAGGGTATAATGGGAGCAGAGCGTGAAAATATAAATATATGATCAGTCCACCGTCGTTTGGAGGCACTTTCAAATAGTCGTAGAAATGAAGCTTTGGAGCACGGAGCACATATTCAGGTACAGAATTTGCGTTTATCTGCACAGATTCCAGCATCCTCTGTCATGATTTGCATCCCGATTCCCTTTAGTGCCGCTGGGATCGGGAAACAGAGCAGCTCGTCATTTTAACATTTCTGTTAATGTCGCTTGTAAGCAATTTATTCTTGCACATAACACAAATCTCAGCATTATTTGCTAATATTCATTAATTTGGGCCTAGCCGGTTGCAGTCTGTTCATGTCTATTCCAATTATGCGCAGTCGTTACAGCACAACGCACTGTTACTCGTCACGCACACTAAACTCATATGTAGTAACATAGCTATTATATAGGGGTTTTTTTTGTAAAAAAAAAAAATAATAATATTCTTTCCTCTCTAAATTTCAAATATTGATATGCTGTATATTTCCCTGTTGAAAATAAAATAAATAAAAACAGCTGGTTTGGGCACAGTCAGGCTGCGTGTTTATTCGATTTAGATTAGAAAAGACAAAGAAAAACAAAGTAACTTGTTTTTTCCCCCACTAGGATTCAGCATCCCCAAAACAGAATTGTGCAAAACCAGTATATTTTCTAGTTTCTCTTTTCCTTTTTTAAACCCAGTCATTCACTCCAAAATGTTTCATTATGAGGAAATAAATTATCTCAAACAAACCTTTATTTTAAGATTCCAGCCTCTCGTTATGGACGTGATGCTCGTTGTTGAAAATAGGATGAACACTGGCCAAAATTCTTTCAGCTCATATTTAATCTAAATTTCCCTTTAATGTGGTTTGCCCATGAGATCAGAGTCAGTAGAGTGAAGTTCCTCATAAACCACGGTAAGCCATTGTCATGAGTTTTTGTCTGTATTCACGCAGCTATCCATGGGAGACGGTGATCAAAGCAGCTATGAGGAAGTACCCCAATCCAATGAACCCTAGTGTTGTTGGAGTGGACGTTCTTGATAGGAACTTGGACACACATGGACGTCTACACAGCCATCGGCTCCTCAGCACAGAGTGGGGTCTTCCAGGGATTGTCAAAGCGGTCAGATGATATGCTTCACAGAGATATATGGGTTATGTGATCATAAAATACTGGGTTAAAGATTATGAAAATATGAAAACTGTTGAAGCTCCTTATATTTTAAATCTAATATTTACATATTTTACATCTTAAAAATTGTACTTCTTGTATTTTAGGTCTGACTGATTCATCAGCCACTGTTTACACAGGCACGCGCACGCCCAGTGTTGGTGAATGGTCACATGATCCACGTTTTCAGTTGTTTTAATGTGGACGGAGATCAATTCTAATACGCAGATAAATTGCTGGTGTGGACAGAGATCGTATTTGTTTTTATTTCTTCGTTTTTAAAGGAAAACACAGTAGTGTAGACGGGGCCTCATTTGCTTAATCACACGAGACATGGAACACAACATGCACGTCAAAGTAGACGGAGCAACTTTTCTCTATTTACGAGTGTGACGAGACACACGGGGAGTGACTTACTCATATTCCTATACGGAAACCATCCCGCCCAGTCTAAAATATAAACACAAATAATAAATAGGTTTACCTGATAGAGAGTATAATGTTTACTAATGTTTACTAAATATTGGATTTTTAAAATACATTTTTACCCGATAAACCTGATAAAATATTTTAATTGCTTGGCATAACTAGTAGAAATGCATATTTATTAAAAAAAATGCCCATGGAGATTTTATTAATTAATTTTTTTCATGAAGTTACATATTCAGGATTTCAAGACCACAAGAACTCTATTTTTTTAAAATATATAAAACATGTAGCTTAGGTGGTGAAATAAGAAATATGTAGATTTTAATAGCTTATTTCAAATAATGTTACGTAATCTTGAGGCTCCCGGAAGATAGCTGAGGTTACCTGATTGAGAACCACTGATTTATAAAGATCTTAATTTCCTCCCCTTAGATTTTAGGGACAAATCGAACCACCACATATGTACAAGAACATTCCATTGTGGACCCAGAAGAAAAAAAAATGGAGCTTTGCTCAACAAATGTAAGTCTTTGTTTACCATTAAACAACTTTGTTTTCTTTTCTTTCTTTTTTTTTACAGAAAAACAAATCTAATCAGATTATTTACTTTCCTCCTTCAGATAACCCTAACCAATTTAATATCTGTTGATGAAAGACTTGTCTACACGCCCCATCCAGAAAATCCAGAGGTGTAAGTAAATTCTTACTTAATTGTTGTTTGTGACATGTAATTGTAATATCTGCATATCTATGCACATTAATGTAAACCATACTAAAAGAACGTAATTCAATAATCCTTTAAACCAAAAGATTTGCTTTATTTTTGCAGCACTATATTAACACAAGAGGCGATCATCACGGTGAAGGGGGTCAGTTTGAGCAGCTACCTTGAGGGACTGATGGCTCTATCTATGTCAGCGAATGCAAGAAAGGTAAATCATTGTAATGTTTAATGTAATGGAAAATATTTATCAAATATCCTTGGAATATCCCTCTTGACATATTGCCTTATCATGTGTTATGAATCCTTGATCAAAGTTAGCTATTCTCTGCATAATGGGAACTTAGTAGTTCCTATTTTCCTGGTGACACAATCGAAGAAGGTCCAAAAATAAGCAACTTAAAAGAGCAGATAATGTGGTTTTGTCCCTTTCTAACAAACCGTGTTTTTTTGGGCTTTTTTTTTTTTGGATGTTTTTTTTTTCTATAAAAAAGAAGTGGTTTCATTAGCAGTTGCATCTCTTTTGAAAACAACCAAAAACTGCTGGAGATTATTTTATATAGCATACAAGAAGTATTATAAGCATTATAAGCCTCTAAATAAAGTATGACGATTAAACTGTTAAGCTCTATTTTTGCCGTAGGGATGGGATGCCATTGAATGGATCATTCAAAACTCTGAAAGGGAAAATGTTCCTTTGTGTGACCTGTGTTGAACAGGCAATATTTCATGAAGCACCTGTTTTTGGATGGTACAAACCAGACATGACATGTAGTTGGCTTTATCATATATACATTGGTACTAAAGGCTATTTAACAACTTGTTTATAAGCAGATGGGGCATATATGTTTGTAATATAAATACATAAATATTTATTTACATTATTTATTTATATTTTTCATGCTGAGGCATAGATAAGCCATAAATGTTGTAAAAAAAATCTACATTATTTATTTATTTAACGTCTGTTTCATGATAAGGCATACATTTTATAAAATACATATTATTGTTTATTTATTTTTTTTACGTCTGTTTCATGATGAGACTTAATAATTGCATAATTGGCATAAATGGCATAATTGTTTATAATATATACTCTATTTATTTATTTAATGTCAGTTTCAGTTGTGTTTTTAGAGCACATGAATAAACTTTCAGCAGCTCTAAAAGCACATCAGGCTTGCCTGACTTTGCCCCAGCTCTCTTTGTGTTGATGATTGTACACAAAGGTAGTCAAATGTGCTCATTTAGGCACATAATATTGCACTATTGCAGACAAAACTGTATGCAGTTTTGAATGTCTCTACAAAATATGAATGCACTGCACTGACTACCTCTTGTTTTAGAGTTTTTTTAATGCCATAACATAATGTCTCTGTATGAAGTGGATATTGGATTTAATTAAGACAGTTCAGAATATCTATAAAGTTATATTTTCAGTTTGTTCTTATGATTTTTTTTTGTTAAGGGGTAGCTATATCAGTTAATTTAGTTGCTTCAGAAAGTTTGCATGGGTAGTCTTAGAGTGTAATTAACCTAAAAGTCTAGCTAGGCTAAATCTTGAAGGATAGGTACTATAACTTATCAAAAGTCATTTTGTAATGTTTACTCTAAAAAAATTAAAAGGCATTTATGCTGCTTCATTGACACAATGTGAACGTATTGTTAGCCCATTTGGGAGGATTTAAGTTTATTTATTAGATTGATAACAAATGCTCATTTACGGTTTATGTTAAAAAATAACTTATTTTTATCATTTTATCCTTATATTACTGCTGTGGTTTAATACGAAGAGCATGTTTGATTTAGTTTGTGAAGAAAATGTTACAATATATATGTTTATTAAATTATTAACTATATTTTCTATAACAGTTCAATGTCACAAATTCAACATCATTTAAACAGTTTGAGAGTTAAAGGGACAATGTGTACTTTTTATGTATTTTATTATTCAAAATCAATATTTTTATTCATAAATACTGTATGTCCTCAATGGTGTACAAATACCTCTGCCAAATATCTGACTCATCCTTGTAAAGGATAAATCAGTAAATGAAGAATTTATTATCTTTATATGGGACCGGTAGGTCCATAGATATAATAAATACATAGATGGCCAATTGGCCGCTTTCGAATGTTGCTGCAATCCGTCAACATGTCCGCCATTTTGGGCAAGACTGCACTGTAAAAAAAAAAAAAACATTTATCAAGTGATTTCAGTGGTTTGTACTTGGTGTACAAAAAGTTCCATCTCTAGTTATTTAAAATCTCGATAGTTTAACACTCGACGAAGTGCTATTAGAAGACATTCTGTCAAAGCTTTTTGGTACATAATGGCTACTGTAGATACAACTCGCATTTGAAAAAGCGAGGTCTGGAGAGCACAATTCGTTTGAATGCCAACTACATTTTCACTGCTAGATAGGAGAAATTCCTACACATTGTCCCTTTAAAAACAATGCTTGTCAATGTATACCAACAAACAGTTGTTAAGGTCTTATGGAGCCATCTATTGGTGAGACATTTGAAAAAGAAAAACTTTTTTATGTTGCTTAATTTGCAGCAGACATCTTGTGATTTATTTTTTCTTTCTTGTTTTTGTGCTGCCATTTTTAAGGACTGCCTTGTTATTGTATAATTTTGACCTCTTTAATTATGTATTTTTGATGAATACTAATGAAATTATCAACAATAAAATTACCATTTGTTCTTTTAATCCTATCCCAAACAATGTTTTTTTGATTCCTTCTGTGTGAAGGATGTGGAATTTATTGCTTTACAAGAAATAAAATAAAAACACTGTTTTTTTTAATGCTTGTACATATATATATATATATATATATATATATGAATTGTAAATGTAACTTTGTATTGTAACTATGTTTGACTTTATGGCCCCTGTTAAATAAATAAATAAAAATAATATGATGATTTGATGCTCAAGAAAAATTCTCATTATCAATGTTGAAAAAGTGTTATTTGCATTTATTTGAATTAGAAAGCTTTTGTAACATTAAACATTACTATTCAAAAGTTTGGGGTCAGTACGATTTATTTTATTATTATTTTAGGGGAAAGAAATAAAATCAATAGTCATCAAGGATGAATTAAATTGATCAAAAGTTACAGTAAATACATTTATAATTTTACAAAATATTCAATTTCAAATAAATGCTTGTTCCTTTTAACTTTGTATATCAAAGAATCCTGAAAAAATGAATAAATTTACACAACTGTTTTCAACATTAATAAATAATAATGAAACTTTGAGCATCAAATATCCGCATATAAGAATGATTTCTGAAGGATCTTGTGACTCTAAAGACTGGGGTAATGATGCTGAAAAATTCCGCTTTGTAAAATACAATAAGAGAAAATTACTACAATATTACAGTTATTTTATCAAATAAATGCACCTTTGGTGAGCAGAAGCATGAGCATTTTCTTTTAAAAACATTAAAAATCTTACAGATCGAAAACTTTCGATCATAAACTTATATACACCCACACACACTTTCACATCAGATGTCTGGTATTCCAACCAAAAAAAATAGAGAAATTACCAGTTGAAAATAAAATAAATAAAATGCAAGAGTTGATGAATTATGGTACATCTGCACAAATATTTTATTTATAGAGATTCCCATATAAATCTGAATAAATATCATTCAGATGTTTCATACAGAAAAAAAACACATCTGGAAATGAATGACAAACATTTTAAATAAACTTTTCACCAGTCAGAATAAGGCACCTTGGATGCAGCTTATAACATACTCATGTATTCATTGTTTACAAAAACAAGCATGTTTAAATCGCAAACCACTGAAAATATCAAATGTATAAAAGTGAAAAAAAAAGTACTTAGAAAACATATTGCACACCAGTGTATAGGCCATTTTGGTAAACATTCCCATTTCATGCACTTGCTAAAGCACCAATATGCTATCTGAAATTCAAACAAATGTTTGTGTTGCCAAACATAAAATGTATAATACATTCACAGAAGAAACCTAGGCATCCTGACAGCACAAGGGCAACTTTTTATGCATGTAGGATTATTTGAAATATCCTTTTTCTAATCCTCAATGTAACTTTTCTTAGAGTAAACAGGACACATGCTAAATCAATATAAATAAAGCGCATTTTCCCTCCAACAAAGCTTTTTAGTTTCTCAACTTGCATATTTTTTGAGCTCATTCAGTTACCAAACTTATAAACATTATGACGCTTGCTTCTAATGCAATCCCATCTTTTCCCTACCTCAAGTCATCATCCAGGAATCCTTTGCACTATTGACACTATGTACATGGCAGCAATGCAGCGCCCCCTAGAATTTGAAAAGGTTGATGAAACCCTGTGGAGAAACGGGCTTGCAGCAGCTCTCTGGATTATTGGCAGTGCAAGGATGGTCTGTATCCTAAGTAATCAGGAAAACGTTTACTTGTTAATGCCATAAACGGAAAATAGAAGTTGATATTTTGAAATAAAAATGTTAAAAGCTAGAAATGAGTCTAGTCACCTTCCAGAACAGGATATGGCAATGTGTACAGAACTGTAACGTGTCACTGTACTGTTCCTTGTGAGGGTAGCACCGGCACAACTTAAAGTACATCTTTTTCCATTCCAAAAGTCCTTTATCTGACACCATTAGGTGCTTGCGGATCTGTGGAGAACATACCAAATTACTTAAACCAAATATAGCGTTTGTACTGTATATCAGGTAATGGAATTCATGAGCAGATTTAAGAAACAGTCACATAAATATGCAAGACTCATCTGGCCCTTTAAGGGTCAGTACACTCAAATGAAAAGTATTGTTTTAATACTTACTCACCCACATGTCGTTCCAAGCCCGTAAAACTTTTGTTCATCTTCGAAACACACATGAAGATATTTTCAATGAAATCTGAGAGATTTACATACCTCCATTGACAACCCATGCAACTACCACTTTGTCACTTCAAAATTTCATAAAGAGATTGTTAAACTAATGAATATGAATAGAGTGGTTTAGTACAAAATTTAAGAGACTTGATCACTTTATCTGGCTTTCAGGCAATTTTTTCTGTTATTTACATATAATCCTTGATCAGCAAACAAACTCAACAGTTCTTGCTTGAATCTTATTGGTTATTGCGGAAGCTCAAAAGCTTGTAACAAACAAGAATGAACCTCATTGGTTCTTGCACATCAAGCAAACAGCTTGAGCTTCCGTTGACCGTATCTATTGTGTGCATTTATGAATATGTGAAAAAAAGCCTAAATTCAATCCATTCATCAGAAAGCGACAGTCTCCCGTAGCCCTCGAACCGTATTCACTTTATAGCCCTTAATCCTGTAATAGTGGACAAATGTGGGCACAGAGGACTCAGATGTGATCCTAATTTTTTATTTATTATAAATGTTATATCACTGTCTTCGATAAAGTTTTGTATATCCATTTATGGTGTTTTTTTTATTATTTTGGGGGTATGCTTATTTTTATGTCTTTTTTTATTTTATTTTTTAACTACATTAAAATATAATTCCAATAAGTTCTTAGAGCTAAAACCTAAAGATGAAGTGATTTTGCTGTCACCTTGTGTCTTATTTTGGCTTATTGTAGAATGCTCTAAATTACAGTTTTTCCCATTCATTTCTATGGGTGCCTATTTTTGACCCAAATACAAGTTTAAGGACTTTTTTTTTTCACCCACTTAACATTGTAGAATTGAGTCAAAAAAAATTATGTGTGTTCAGGAGGCAAATTTAGGAAAAGTAGCCAAGTCTTGTAACGCTCAGATCAAGGGAAGTAATTTTTAAAAATAAATCAAAAGTATCTTGCCCTCATTTGTCCAGATTCAGAATACGGTTTTAGGGTTAAGAAAATTTGGATTCATATGGATTAGTTTTACAATCTCTTTATGAACTTTTTGAAGTGTCAAAGTGGTAGTTGCATAGACCGTCAAAAGAGGGATAGAAAGCGCTCAGATTTCATTAAAATATCTTCATTTGTGTGTTGAAGATGAACGAAAGTCTGGAAAGACTTGAGGGTGAGTAAATTAAACTATTCCTTTAAGCATGTGACAAACACGTACCTGTCTGTCTGCAAAGTGATACTGGCAAAGTTTCTTCCACAACAGCCGATCTTCTGCCAGCACACTTAGGTCAGGGCATACTTGACCCAGGCTAACCACATCTCGTCCGTCTGAAAGATGGTGCATGATGTTAAGCTGCAAGCTGGCCGGCAGATCAAGGTATGTCATCCCTGTGTTTGTAGGCTGGACAAATAAGAAGAAAGTCTCTGTTTACCTTCATGATCTGAACAACCTCAATGGATATGTTTGCTAGGTTACACAATATAAAGCTTGTTCTGTGTAGCTTAAAGTGATATTTGTTATTGTTAACTGAAATTAAGTTATCCATGGAACGCAAAATGAAATATTTATAGTAGTCGTCCAAGCTGCTCTATTCCAAACAAGTGACAGTGAATGGTAACCAAAGATGTCAAGCAATATTTTTATTGGAATTTCAGGCTGTTCCACTAACAAACTTAATGTTTGAAAAGTTTTAGTCCATTGGTAATATGGAGTATATTTGTGGTGCTTTTATGTTGCCATTTTTCCTTTTCAAGCTCGACAGCCCCTGATTACCATCCACTTTAATTATACAGAAAAGAGCGGCCAAAACATTCTGCTTCATTTCTCTCTTAGTGTTCCACTGAAGTACGATAGTCATACAGGTTTGGAACCAAATTAGGGTGAACAAATGACATTTTTGGTTGAACTATCCCTTTAACTATCCTTTGCTATATTATCTGGAGCTTTTGCACTCACCCGGTTGATCTGAATGTTATCAAGCTGCTGTTGCCACAGTAGTATGTTCTCCATACGGTGCACCCAGATGTTGATGTTGCCCACTAGGACTGACTTGCCCATGTCCTGAACCAGACTGCACAACGACGCGTATAGTGTCTGCAGGAGTTCTTTAATCGGTCGAACGTTTTGCTGATCATCAAGCACTGAGAAAGAGTGCAAATGTTTAGTTAGGGCGCCGCGCACAACAACATGGGCCCAACACTGTTGACAAGATCTGGTGTGTGTAACAGGATACTTTAAGTTCATGCCAGATGCTTTCATAACATACAACAGATAAGATTAGGACATTACATACGCATTTATATCATAAACTGAGGAGTAAGGAAAGCGACAGGTAAAGTAATAAAGTGGTTTGGGTATGACGTAGCCTCCAAGTGAGCAATTTAGTTTCCCATAACAACCTGCACATTTGTTTAGCTGAGATGACTTTTGGTTTACAATACAGCTGAGATCCCTGTTTGCTCTCTGAGGCTTGTGGCTTTTTCCAGTGCAGGCAATTATAAAAAAAAACCATTCAGCTATGAGCTACTGGCCAAGCCCACCAAACTAATTTTGTTAAAAAAGATTGCACACAACAGAATAAACAGCTATTCTGTTAAGGACATAGTTTGCCTCATCTTTATTTCTTATTAACCACAAGAGAATTTCAGTACAAGCATCAGAGTAAATAATCAGTGCCTTTGCGAACATGTAATGTAAACAGACATTGTTGATGTTTTACAAATGAGATGAAGACGTGAGAAAGCTTACCTTTCTGCACAACCCTTTCCAGAATGTTCATGTAGTTTTTCTGTGCCACACCACTCAACGAAGGCAGTTGGGACTTGGCAATTAGCTCCAGCAGCTGAAATGTTGGACATAAATTTGGGAGGTCAGACTAAGAGGCTGTGTGTTCCAGCATTACTTGCAGACTGTTTTATTCCACTGTCTTCAGCCTTGGCAAAAACAAAGGGCTCAGAAATGGGACGTTCTCTGGCTTATGTCTGTTTCAGCAGTGTTGTTGTTTTGAAGTTCAGACAAAAGCAGGTAATCATTCCTTCAAATGGACTCTAAAACAAACCGTTTGTGCACCTTATATGTATGCTATCATTTGGACAAGAGTAGGTTTGCAACACCAACTTCATGTTCAAAACTTAGGACAGCCAAGAGGAGATAGTGAGTGCAGAGTTGTGTTCTCTAAAGGCTGTTGGGTGGCATGACTGGCATGTAATACCAGTACAATCCACATCATGGAACAACACTGACCCACACTCGACCCAGCAACATGTGAACATTGTCATTCTCCTCCCTCCCCTACAGCGAGCCCCTGATGAAAGATGCTACGAGTGCCTTTATGTGGACTGGAGCATGAAAGTTTGGGGATTTTTCTTTTTAATACATTTTAAAATCATTACTCCAGTCTTCAATGTCATATGATCCTGCAGAAATCTAATAATTCTAATATGCTGGTTTGCTACTCAAGGAACATTTCTTATTATTATCAGTGTTGAAAACTGTTGTGGAAACCAGTATATGTTTTTCAGGATTCTTTGATGAATAAGTTAAAAATAAATGTAAAATAAATTAAATAAGTTAAAAAATAAATGGAAAATAAATAAAAAAAGCACTTTACCAACCACAATGTTTTAAATAGAAGTGTAGCCTAGAGTATATTTTAAAAAAATCCTTATATTTAAGGAATATTTAATGGAATATTTAAATATTTAATGAGCCTTCTCATTAAATATTGGAAAAAATACTGGAGCAAGACATGCAAAAGCTGTTTGTGTATTACACCGTAATCCCTATTAAAGGTGAATTAATTCCAATAAATGACCGTGATGAGACATATACGTATTATAGTGGTCTTTGTTTGTCATAAGTAGCCTTATAGATTTGTTTTTCCATCCCTACTAAACCTGATCTCTGTAACTGAGCTCTAACGCAACACCAGCACAAGGTCAGACAACCAAAAGAGAAACTGCAAGATAAACCTGACACTGACTATGGTGTCTCAACAGTGCCTGGAAATGTCTAGAAAAACAAATGATGCACTGAAGTGACCTTAACTAAAAAGTTAAGAGTAAACAACTTGATCCTTATCCTGTGTTTACCTGTCCTCTGAAGTGATCACAAGGATTCATGACCCAATTTGCCAGCACCTAAAGCTCATCATAGCCGACTCTATACCACAGTGGAGTCAAGTGATCGGATCAGAATTCAGAGTCACAATGCCGACAGATACAGAGGGGGGTGGTGGTGGGGGGGGGGTTAATGGCCACCTAAGTCACTTGACTTTCCGTTCCAGTTTCATAAGCTTTCTCAACCTCAGCTGTCTGACTGACAGTGACCTCAACGTCACACCAACCAGTGTTAGTTATCTGCTCTTAGACGATGACCTTTGCTTTCAAATCAAGAAGAATGTCCAATCATTAGCGACCTTAAAGCAAAGGAGTGATAGCTAATTTGAACTTGAATTTAAGGCTCCTTAAGTCACTCTTGTTTTTTCATTAAAGGAAACAGTTGCAGCAAACACACACACACACACACACACACACACGGTCCCTGTGCATTTGCCATCAAACTGCCCCAGAGGCCCGCTTGTCTGGTGTGGGATGATAAGAATGGAGACAGTAGCAGATACCCAGAGCCCAAGACTTGTTAACCCTTTTTTCTTCAGAGACTGAGCCTAGCTATTGTCATGGCTTTACACAAATAGATGAGCGGAAACTCACCCTTACGACATAATTGAATCGCCTGGTGTCTTTGATGGCACTGCAGAAATCCAAGCGATTAAATGCTTCTCCCAGAGTACAATATCCATGACGCTGCAGGAAACGAAAGAGGAGTTAGTTGACTAATTATTCACACAGAAGCCTCTTATATCGTACAGCAGGATATAAATACCAGGCCTTACCTCTTTGGTGCTTCCTTTGTGGACATAAATCCATTTGTCTTTGTGAAAATCTGCAATGAAGAAATACATCAAGACTTTTGCAATAACAGACTTGTTCCATTTAGATTTTCAGAAAAATATGGTGAAGAGGCTTACAAGGAATCTTTGTATTGTTGTTTAGCAAGTCCTTTTTTCGCTTCTTTGCAGCCACGTCATAATTAATGCTGAGGATCAAATTCTCCTTGTCATGTTCTTCCTTACAGTAGCTGAAAGCAAAGTGAAGTTGTCAGCACACATGGTTTGTCAGGGATATTTTTGTAGTTTAGCACCATGATGGGGAATTACACAACATATAGCCACTATCAATAGGCAACTATTTAGGCCCTAAAACCAATTTCTTGTCTGTACCTACAGCTACACTTTTAGAAATAGTTCAAGCACATGACCTGTTGTATTATTAGAAAGGTGATTAACAGATGATGAGTAAACACAAAGGCATTTTATGTTAACAACAGCTATTTACTGCAGTGCTGTCATTTGTGCCTCACCTCCGTCACTAACTTCACTTAAATTTATTCATACGTATTTGTATTCGTCTTTTTACAATGTATTTACACACGTTTTAAATTTTTAAATAAATTGAGTAGCCAATAAACAATATTAATGTCATAAAATAGGCTAAATAAATATAATTAAAAAAAATCTTAATAAATGCCCCTTGACGCAGATTGCGTCTTGCAGTAAACAACTCCATTTGTTTTATGATACGGAAAATATCAGATGAAAGACTTCAAATGTAAATGTTGAATCATTAAACACTGACCTCTTCCGTTCTGAAACGTTGTTATTCATCTCGTTCTCATCTTTCGTCGTTTTTTTCCAGCCATCTTCTGTTTTTACCCAGCTTTGACCAGGAGACCGCCAGTCTTGTCCAAGAAACGGCATTGTCAAGATGCGAAAACCAGTGATAACGAAAGGAAACTTGTTAATGTTAAACTTGAGAAGTTGTTAAAGTGATTTCCTCGCGTATGTGCTGCTATATTAAATAATGTTGTGAACGCGCTTCTGATGATAAAAGTGCGCAGCTGTATTTATATTGTCAGGAGGAGAATCCGGAAATGCTCCTGATCCCGCCCCCTTTGGACCACGTTCTCCAACACGTGGCTTTGTTTATCATCTTCCTTACTATTGCAAAACCTCACCAGAAACATTATCACAGATAGTTCAGTACACTGCTGGATCATCTTTCCTCATGCGCTTATTAAATGTCAGACATACACAGTCGATGCAATTTAATAGTTGGTGATGAGCCTGAGATTTATTTTCTTGAGATCATCTTGAAACAGACAAGAAAATGACTTGATTTTCCAGACTTGAGTTGAGGAGTAAGACCACAACATTAACTACCCTTACATGTGCTTAAAAATGAAAGGAAAGTAAGATTTTGAATCACAAGGAGAAAATAATTTAGTTAAAGTGTGTGAATGACATTTCCTCCTAATCAGGAGACTATAATTAATGACTGTATAGAAGTGGGTCAAACAAAGGCTAGTTATCCATTATGAAAAAGCATGTATGTTTTTACCTTATTAACCTGCTATAGTAACACGATCAGATTCCAACTGAACTCCTATTGAGATAACACCATTTCGTAAAATGAAACTGGTAGAGAACCGCACTTCACACCATGATAAGGAAATATAATCTTTTTGAAGTTGATTGCATCAATAGCTATTCACTTTTGTTTGGTAATGAGTTGCATACTGAGCAAGAAATGTGACCCAGCTGCCCTACATTATGATGTAATGAGAGCTGATGGAAATGAGAAACTAGCAGCTTCCTTTTATCATTTAATCTCTTTAAGTCACACACAAGAGTTTCTCTGTGTTGATGGTTTGCTTTCAGACAGTTTAATTCTTATCAGCTGAAAATGGTTGTGTGGAGACCAAAAGAGTTTTAGAAGGTGTATATTTACAGTGTTTTACACTTACTTGATGCAAAAACAATATTGTAATTGCCATTCAGACCCGCGGGTTTCTTTTTATACCAAGATGTAATTTACATGAGACATGAATGACACCTAAACAAATAAATGTGCCAACACAATAAAATAAAAGCAAAAATTTAATTTTAAAGCAAAAAAATAAATAAATAAATAAATAAATAAAAAATAAAAAAAATAGAAAACACACTTTCAAATGCCTTTTTTAAAGGTTTACTTCAGAATATAGTAACATCATTTTACCTGGATATCTATAAAGGTTGTGCTTGTTACTGTTTCCTGAACTCTAGCATGGAGATCAGATTAAACCATGACTAGGGGTGAATTCAGGTTGATTAGGACACTTTCCCCGTCATCTCAATGGGAAAAAGCACACACACACACACACACACACACACACATGAATTGATTAGGAATTATTTTGCACAATAAGAAGGGTGTCTGTTGTTAATCTCAATGGGTTTCTTGTAATCAAAACATTACATTCCATGCAAATGGTCATTTGAGATTCAACACACACTCAGGCCTGTGATAAAGATTACTCAAAACATTTCTCAAACAATTTGTCTCCTCAGTGCTAATGTCATCTGACTTGGCTGGGTGCAGTAAACTGTGTGTTTAAAGTAGAGTAGAAGACTCCAGAACAGGTTGCCCCTTAGTTGAAAAGGATAAAAAAAGTGCACAGGGCCCTGTAGTGGGATATTCAATAAATCATAAATGTGTTTTTTTGCTCATTTATCAATTTGATTAATTCATAATTTGGTCAAGAAGAATAATTATTGATGACAGATAGTCAGGGTTTAATCTGACCTTCACACTGGAATTTAGGAAACATTAACAAGCACAACATTTGTCACCTTTATTTGCTTTATTCAATACAGATTGTTTCAAAGCAGCTTTACAAACAGGAAATGATACAACAGTTTATTTCGCCTGTACAGCAGCTCTAAAAGAAAATAGTGTCATCTAGGCAGATGTCCAGGAACAATTATGTTCCTGTAGTCTAAACTTTTTAAAAATATGTTTTAACAGCATTGTGGAGCGAGACCCATTCCATTAGGTTTTCATTCCAAAGGTTTAACAGCACATCGGGAAGGCATTTGGTTCCATTGCGAGGCAAATACATTCAACAACGTGACATTTGTTCCTCTCCAAAAATATCTTTTCCCAAGCTATGCTCAGTGTTCGGCTCTCAGCTCAGGGACAAGTGTTATGAGGGGATTTCCTAGACATCTACACGGCTAAATGACAATCATACTTCCATTTTATGATTTAAAGTTAAGAAAAGCTCAACATTTGTCTGTTCAACAAGAGCAATAGAAGTAAATAAAAAGGCATTAAATGTAAAACGTTCATGTGATGAAGTAAACAGTCTAGGACTGTTTTTTTGTGTGTTCATGTTGTTGGACGCAGCACATGATCACATACGCTCTCGCTTGCTCACTAACACACCTGTTGCTGTTGCTCTTATACCAATTTCATCATTCCCTCATGTTTCAGTTTCCAACAAATCTGCAGACTGCGCCAGCCACATGATTCTGGGGGTGTAAAGTTCTCCCTTGTTTGTTTCCCCAAATAACATCAGATCACCTATGGCCCCCAATAACTGAATCCCATCATCTCCGACTTAAAAGAACAAGCTACAGCACAAAATGTTTTGATATGAACAGGTTTGATGTTGTATAATCAGTTCAAACCGCAAACAGCACATGTACTAGGAATTTCACCGTGCATTGGGTAATCGTAAAACACACTTTGTTGTTCACGACACGTTTTACCATCCTTAATGTCAGTGAGTCAACAGAACATGATTACTGCCTAATGCAATATTATGCGTCTAATAAAAGCACATCATCAAACTTGACATCACTTGGACTACATGTTAAGGTTTATTGAAGTGTGTTGATAAAGTGAAATGGGTATTGGGAATTTATCACAAAACCACAGCATTCACAATACAATAGCAAGTCTCTTAATGGCTCATCAAAGTCTTCTTTACAATTCACAATTTCATGTCTGGGCATGTCGACACCCGTTACAGTCTAACTGAGAGTGACAGGAAGACATGTGAGATGCAGACAGAGCAATAACACATATACCCAGACACACATTTCTCTCACACACACCAGCTGCCTTACGTCCTCAAACCTTCTGTGTCATATCATATGACAAATTTCTTATTTTATGATCTATGTAGGATGATTAAAAGGTCACATGTTAGTTATTATAACATTTTATTTTTTGGTAAATTGTCACTTTAATGATTAAGTTAAAAAAAAAGAATATCTGTCAATAGTTTACATATATTCACCAAAAACAAAATTTTATTATAATATGTCATTCCAAACGTTCTGTACAAGTTTCTTTCTAAATACTGTATGAAGATATTTTAAAAAATGTCAAATTTAAAAAATGAAATTATCCATCAGATTCAGTTTCTTTTATAGCATCTTATTTTGTGTTCTGCAGAAGAGAGAAAATCATGAAAATCTTAGAATGACATTAGGCTAAAAAAAAATGATGACATTTAAATTCTATACAGCCAGAGAAGTCAATTTACAAAAAACACACACAAAAGAAGCATTATTAGTTTTTATGAAGAATTTAATGGTAAAATCATTTTGTATAACTGTCCTACTCAATTTTTAAAAGAATGTAAAATATTTGGGGAAAAAACATGAAAAAAATAATCAATTTACAAAAAGAAGGAATGTTTAAATAAAAAGTACATATGTAAACGAACAATGTGCAACTTTTCAGTGTCAAGTGCAAAATAGTAATACAGAATTTCAAATTGTTCAAGTTCAAAGGTAATGTGTATTCTTTAGTAAACACTATTATGATTTAATTTTTCATTAAACAGGTGATCTAAAAGACACTTGAAAATAAAAGCTGAAAATTATCATACTTCTATCTGCTACTATATGGCCTGAGCTTAATTTCAAAATATCTTCCAGCTATTTTTTATAACTTTTAATAGTTATTTTACTAATAACCTCACACATATTCAAAAGGCAACCCATGCAAACACAGACAGAGAGCTTCGAAAAATGTGTCTCATTGCGTTGCTGTCTTAATATGGTCTCCATTTTTACTCTTTTCTCAGAATGATCTGTCAAATAGAGCACTCCAAGAATTTTAGTGGGAGACAGACACATTTAAGCATGGATGACTAAGCTACATTGTCAAATTAATAGTCATGTAGGCAAAAATTTATCAGAGAGATAGACCAGATTTACTGAGCCATGGTCAAATAGCTTGAATGGCAAAGTTCCCATCGACACCCATGAGTCTGTCTTTGGGTCGTAGAAGTCAAAGCCGTCTGAGTCTTCCACACTCTCGTCACTGTTAATGAAGCGCCCCCCTGTGACATAGATCTTGCCATTCACAACAGCAGCAGAGTGATGCATCTTCCTAGCCTTCATATTTTCACATTTTTCAAATCTGTTTCTTTTAACATCATATGCTACCATTCTTCTTGTGTAGCCTGTTAAATAATAAAAAGAGAGTTAAAGTAGCATGAATTGGAAATTGAGATTTATTTGATCAAAATGCAATACAAACAGTAAAGATGTGAAATATTTTTACAATTTAAAATAGCTGTTATCTATTTAAAATTTTTACATTGCAATTTATTCATGTGACAGCAAAGCTGAATTTTCAGCTGCTTCATTTTGGAGTAAAGCAAGCAATACTCCAGTCTTAAAGGGTTAGTTCACCCAAAAATGAAAATTCTGTCAGTATTTACTCACGCTCATGTTGGTCCAAACCTCTATGTGTTTATTTGTTCTGCTGAACACAAAGAAAGATATTTGGAAGAATGTTTTAATCAAACAGATCTCATTCCCCAATGACTACCATAGTAGGAAAAAATACATGTTTGATTAAAACATTCTTCCAAATATCTTCCTTTGTGTTCAGCAGAACAAATAAACACATAGAGAGATCCATCAAAATTAGATCCTTTAAGATCCATCAAAATTATTTTTTCTTTAAAAAAAACTCTAAATTATTAAAAAATGTAATGGTAGTGTATTTTCGAGTGAAACGACTTCTCAAACAAGAAAAAATGTATGGTCGGACTTAGGTGGGAGGTGATTTGCTAATTGATGCAATCTCATATGAGTGACAGGTTACTGGAGGAGAGGGATCTTTAATAGTCCGCAAAAAATTATTTTATGGTGACCTCAAAACCAACTTCCAGGAACATTATATTCACAAAACTATCAAAAAACCCTCCTTACCGCCTACAATGTAGATTTTATCATCGATTACCGCAGCTGGTGCACAGACGTTCTTCACTGTCCTGGTTTCCATCCTATACCAAAGATTCCTTCCGATGTGGTACACCTATCAAAAACAAACATCTTTAACCACTGCAAAATCATCGAAATTTGTTTTCTATACAACTAAACATCTCAAACCTGGATAATTCGAACTGGTTTCTGCATGGCGTCTTCCCCTCCGAACACGTATATTCTCTGGTCATGTGCGGCTACAGCTGGGTGCAGAACTGCAGTGGGCATGGGGGCCATGGCCTCCCATTGGTTGAACATGGTGTCGTATCGCTCTACCGAATTTGACAGCTGTCCGTCAGCTGTCAAGCCACCCAGAACAAAAATAAAATGCAGGTAGGTAGAGCTCTGATGGGCGTATCGAGGCGTCAGCATGGGTTCTCCAACTCTCCACTGGTTTGTTTTCAGAGAAAGCGTGTACACAGTGTTGGTAGGTGTGCACTGCCCACCTGAAGTAGTGGTTAAGCCCCCGAGCACATATAGGATGCTGTGCATGCAGACATAAGAGGGCCGGTGAAGGCGCAGAGGGATTTTTGCGAGACACTGCCAGCAGCGAGTCTGCTCGTCGTAGAGCAGCGCCTCACGAGACGTCCGCTCTCCATTCTTACGACCTCCCACTACTACAAGCGCCTCCTTGCAGTTTTTCCGTCGTGGCACCGCCCAAAGGGGCTCGAGATCGCCAGGGCAATGAGTTCCGACAGAAAAAAGAAGGCGGCGAACGGATTCGATAATCTCAATGCATAAAGAAGATGACTGGACTAAAGGGTCATTGGCGATAAACTGGAAAAGATAGGAAGGATGGACATGTCTCAGCCTCACGCGACGGAACAAGTCATGAATAGTGTTACATCTGGAGAACGGGTCATGATGGATCCAAGCTAGAAGAGTCTCAAAAACCTGCTCCTCCTCAACGCACAGTTTGTCGTCCTCCAAATAGCTCACCAATTCGTGTAGCGAGAGTTCGCAGAAGTCTTCGGAGACCACCACATCAGAGAAGCTCTTCACAGCCAGTTCTCTCGCTTTTTCCTGCAAGCTGGAGCAATGTAGGATTTCAGAGAGCCGGATCATGCTGAGGCAGTTGTCTGGACTGAGTTGGGTCTGCAAGAAGGTCGAGCAGGCCTCAAAAAGCCTTCCGTACTGAAGCATAGAGGCGGCTTGCATCAGAGGAAGAACCTGCTCCATGGTGATGCTGATGGACCCTGTGTATACATACTCTACTATACTGGCAAGGATGTCATAAGGAACACCTTGGAGGTCTATCCGGGGCTTCTGGGTCTCCAGGAAGCAGCTGCAGAACATGGCGTAGAAGTAGGGGCTGCTGGACACCAGAACATTGCGGTGACATGGGAGCTCTTTGCCCTCAGAGCAAAGAACAACATCAGTGAATTTTTGGTCCTTCCTCAAGGTGTTCAGCTCCAAGAGAAGGGTTGAGATCAGGTCTTTGTCTTTAAAATGCAGGACATCTGCTATTGGACCATCTAAGCTGTGGAAAAAAGGCAAAAGTTTTATCATAATATCATAAGATATTTTCTTTAATTAGGATATCGGTTACATATACATTTTTCTTGAGCACATAAAAACTCTAATGGCAGCAGTCCAGATGCATTTCCTATAACCATTTCATATATATATATATATATATATATATATATATATATATATATATATATATATATATATATAAAATTAAGTGCTATTATAGTTGCACATTTATGCATCTTTTAGCTTTTAATACTCTCCCACACACAGATACAGTATTTATTATACATATATTATTTACAGTATTGCAGTATACATCTGTATGTGTGCGTATATATATTTATAACAGTGTATAATGTTTATTTATAATTATATAATAAATAAAATAATATTACTGATTCAATTACATGTTTGAACTAACAGTGCAATTGCCAATTTTCAGAAATCAAAGAAATGTGCAGCAAGGAAGTTATTCTCCATCATCAATTAACAATTTTGCAAGTTCATCACACAATCTTCTAAGATCTTCCAGTTTCCCTGCAGACTGACAGATGGCAAATAAACCAAAATGCCACGCAGTTATAGACAAACTACACAGGTAAGTGTGCCTGAAGTCAATACCTGATGTCAGCCATATCTTACCTTGTCTCAGATGATTTGAAGCACATTCTAGATGGTCCTGTAAATATGTATCATCAAAACTCAAGCAGAGCTCAGACTCGTCCCTCTGTTTTCAAAAAACAGTTCACTTCTGATTCCGAAAGTCACTTTCTGAGTTTGGCAGGTGGATGTTTATAGAGACTGGGGCAACCGCGGTATGTTATTTGTTGTTCAGAAATCCTTCGAGAGGCCTCACAGTGTACATTCCAGTCTCCCTAAAAATAGAAATCTCTCTTCTCTGTCAGAACTGGAGCAGGTCCCGCTAACACCTCCTCATGGTACGCCCTCGCCCCCTCTGTTTTTCCATAACACAAGAAGTTTCTTCACCGTCTGCATCGCGTGTCAACGTGTGTATGCTTGCCACAGAGGCTGTAAACAACATCGGCACGTGTGCCCAAAAGCTATTCTAAGAGTTTGCAGTATACTGCTGCTGAAAGCTTTGAAGCCAAACATACGCAGGTATAAATTACAAGTATAAACAGCGCTGAGTGATTGGGTTGTTTGAACATACTAGTCTTGGAAATTTAGTGTAATGGCACTTAGGTTGCACTGGGTATGAAGTTGAATAAGCATTAATAAACAATTTTAATGTTAATTAAACGAATAAAACGATTATTTAAAATCTTAACCTATTACTCTTTTCAACAATAAGATTCTTTGCTTTTATTGTTTACCAGAACAGGTCCTTCAGGAAAAAAAAAAAAATTAATTCCACTTTAGATAAACAGCGCCATCTTGTGTTAGTTCCCTGTACTGGGGTTTCTTGTGACTTGAGAGGTATTTCGCAATAGATGCACCTGTGCTGTCATATGTTTCACATGCTGTAATCTTAAATGTTCAACAACTTCAAATAAATATGTTCTCATGTACCTTATTATAATATGTTGTTAATACAAGCAACAAAAGTCTCCACGTTTGATCAAGCAGAAAAAATAAAAAAACATTTTCAAACATGATTTTCCTCAAGCCTTGTATTGAACATTAAGAAACAAATCAAAACAAAACTTGATAAATAAAGAAATAAAGATGTGAAGAAGAAAAATGGCAAAGCTGAAAATTTATTTTATAGTTGAATGCATTTTTGAAAAGAATGCTTTCAACAATAAAATACATTTTATTAATTTAAATAAATTTTATAAATGCACACACACACATATAGTTTTAATGCATACATATTTATCCTATTGTTTTTTTTGTTTGTTTTTTTTTGTCTGCATTAAAACTTGGCCTCTCTCTCAGTTTCAACTTAATAACAAAATGTACATACAATACACACATTAATGTATTATAAGATATGATTCTGTTGGTGTTATTTCACTGTACCCATCAATGTGCAAACCCCTGATATTCCAGAAACAAAAGAATGGAAAACTAGAATGTCAGGTTGTAAGGCTAGAAACTGCTTGAGTAATCCGTTTGAACTTACAACTCCCTTTGAAAAGGTGGCAGGCAATATAAAATTATAAGTATGCCTATGATGTTCGGTAGCAGAGAATATTGGGACCTTAAATTTTCCAGAGCCACTCTTTGTGAAAATAACAGTCTCTTGGTCGAAATCTTGATATAGGCAACCTGTCGGGAGACCTCTTAAAGCCTGCAGATACTTTACATATCGTGCAAGGTACACAGCAGTGCTACAATCTGCTCTGCTCTACAGCATCCATGTTACATTACTGCGAGTCTGTTGTGCAGTTGCTTATTATCTCATGCTAAGCACTCAATTCCAAAGTGCCTGTGCCTCAGGGAGAGCATCCTCCCCGATTAACCCTGCTTATCACTGCATGAGTAAATGAGGAGTAAATAACAGTCACACCAAGAGATGGAGGGTTGTGACTTCTAGACATTTTCTAAAAACTTCTGCCATTTGTATTCCTCACAATTTTTACTACACATTATATTAATTATATTGTTATACTATAATATTATATATATATGAAGAGTTCAGATGCAAAAGCCTCTAAATGCCATTTGAAATTTTCTTCTAAAATGATCATTTTTATCAAGCTTATATATTTAAGTTTAGTAATTTCACTTAAATGACAATTAATAGGTAATCTTCATTGCCATTTAAGTGAAATTACTGAACTTAAATATACACGCTTGATAAAAATTATCATTTTGAAAGAAAATTTCAAATGGCACTTAGAGGCTTTTGCATCTCAACTCTTCATATATACAGTCGTGCTAAGAATGAATGGCACCCCTGGTAAATATGATCAACACTGAAAGTAAAAAATAAATCTGCATTGTTTATCCTTTTGAAAATCTAACCTTTCATTGAAGTAAAATAATTGAAAGTTGTGTGTGTGGGGGGGGTATAAGTATATTAATTGATGAAATTATATTTTATTATATTAAATATTTTAATTTTTTCAAATAATATAATGAATTATTTTAAAGCTTAGAATATACCTTTATACCTTATTTCTTATTCTTATAATCTACATGCAAAAGGGCAGCATTTTGTTTATATATACATATATACGTCCCTCCTGCATGTTCTATGAACACAAGCCTTTGTACATTAAGATAATTGACACTAATCAAAACAGTGCCTACTTTACAAATTCGATTTATGTTTTCCATGCATTATGAGAAGAGCGAAAAGTAGAAGCATGGGTTTTAGATATATTAAAGCACAATTTCTGATGCATTTTGAAGAGCACTTTCATCTTTTGGTTTATTTTATGGACTCCTTTGTGAGATTCTCCTCAAATGCTACAACAGACATTTCAACATAAATCCTAGCAGACCACCATAGAACATGAGCCTCTCTCTTCAGCACAAAATAATTATTTTTAGGACTATTTTTTGAAATTTTTGCATAATTGCATTGATTTGGGTAAATTCAAGCAACAAGTGCTTGTGCATGTTGCTCTACAATATCATCATAGGTAGTACCACTGATGTTGCAATGCAAATTGCAATATGTCCATTAGGAATTGCAGGCTGACCTCTAAAAGATCAGTATGACAGTGATATATTACATAGTTTGCTTCGCTCATGCAGAAAAATTTAAGGGAATATAGCAAATAGTGAGATAGCAAATTGGGTCATGTGTCAGATCTGAATGACCTACTTCTTCTAGCCTTTTTCTGATAAGAGCCTAGAGAAAATGTTCCACTTTCAGAGTGGTGGCAAAATTTCTGATAACCATCACCACACAGCAAATACTAAAGCTTCTTCTTTGAAGTTCAGAGCAAACAAACCAGCTATAATGTAATCAGTCTGATATGGGCATTTTATAGTGTTAACAAATGCCATAAAAAGAGAATATCTAAGAAAACCTTTGTGAAATGAAACAAGCTGCTGGAACGTTAGCAACATTATATTGTCTACAGCAAGGGTTTTCAAACTTGTTGATGTTAAGGACCCTTAAAAATGATGATCTTTTGTGAGAAACGCTGTTGATAAATATTAAGGCAGCATTTTGTGTCTTTAATGCAATTAATGTATTGATTACTGACCCTATATATATATATATATATATATATATATATATATATATATATTTATATTATACATTTATAAAAAGACAAATCAGGACAAAAAAATTAAATAACTGCAATTAATGTAGCCTATTGATTTCTGCCAGTAATTAAATGTTAAATTTAGTGAATGTGAACAAAAAAAAATATATAATGTTAAACATATTTCACTAATTTTTTCTTAAATACACATCAACAGATCCCCCCCAAAAATCATTTTGTAATATATAAATCTCTCAAATTTTTCTCAGACCCCAATTTGGAAGCCCCTGATCAACAGGAACATGATTGTAGGCCTACTGGTGGTGTCGTAAAATTTAAATATATATAATACAATATATAATTATATATATTGAGATTAATACATTAAGAATAAATAAGCTTTCCATTGATGTATGGTTTGTTAGGATAGGGCAATATTTGGCCGAGATACAACTATCCAACTATTTGAAGATCTGGAGATCTATAGAAAAAAATCTAAACATGAGAAAATCGCCTTTAAAGTTGTCCATTTCTGTTCGCGATTGTGTTGAATTCACATTAAAAAAGTTTTATATATTATATTATATATTTTCTCCTTTATATATATATATATATATATATATATATATATATATATATAAATACAGATTATATATATAAATATATATAGGCCTAAATACAGTATATAAATATAAATGTAAGTACAGTATACACACATTCACACACACAAATGTATATAATATATAAATAAATATGGATTTAACAGCCCTATCTGCTGGCCCGATAGTACTTTGTGGCATGAGAGCTTTTTTTTGGTTAAAATGTCATGTTCCTCTAGAGGTCAGTACAGCTCAAAATTGATACTTATGAACTTAATGTGAAAAAATATGTCCTAATAGACTAGTCATCACACGTGTTGGGTATTATGATTAGACAAATAGCCTAAATGTTTCACTGCACTCAATATTAGTGACCACTGAACTACCTAAAAGTACTTTCATGATTTTTTTTAAGGTAACCCGCAGTGTATTATGGGACAAAACAGTTCTATTCATTAAAGAAAAACATCAGCGTAATTGTGGGGAAATTGCACTGCACATAACAGAGTTGCATTTAATCAGTAACATTAACACTATGAGATTTTCCCCTCAACTTTTTTGTCACCTGATGATCTTCTCTTCCTTCTTTTAATTTCTCTCTCTGCAGCCAGTCCAGGTTTTTGGTAAGCTTCATCGGCATGACACCAACAGACACACGCCATGCACCTTCAGCAATAATACACCTTTGATGGAGTGCAGTCGCCTCTGGAATCCTAGAGAGGGAAAGAGGGGTCTTAAGGGGCTTACTATTAGCAGCTTAAAATTCTTCTGATGTAACCAGTGCCACTGGAAGAAAAAAAAAACAGATGCATTCCCACTAGTGTGGCACTTTCACCCTATTTTGTTTACTCTTGGTGGTGTTGTGATCTAGACGTCTTTTTTTAACAGCTGAGAAAACAAAATAATGAGTGAGTCAGTGTGAGGGCAATGCTGTTTATCTTTATATCCTCAGCGGTGGCAGACAGATTCATACGGTGTCACAAGCATACTGACACAAGGTGCCCTGGCATTCGAAATGGCCAGAGTACAGGCTCTCGGGTGAAGGAAACTTAAAAAAATATATATCTTTGTAGAGATCGAACACTCAGAGGAATTCCTATGGTTGTGTCGGACCAATCCTGAAATGTCAGGTCGTTGAAATTCCTCTGTTCACTTGCCAGGATAGAGATGAAGGGTGTGTGTATCTTTATAACACAAACACAAGGCTTCAGTGAAAATGTCACTCTGAAGATTGATTGCTGTATCATAAAGCAGTATCATTTGTGTATGCAATTAACAAAATGTTAAATTATATCTGTTTTGGCACATTATATAAGCACAATATGCTAATGAGATTACTATTAATGCTTAAATATTAGGGTAGCAGGTGTATCTGGCCTGAAGAGATTGTCATGAGCCTGTTTTTTTTTTTTTTTTTTTTTTTTTGATGTGGCACTGGGAGATGGACACTCGGCTTGCAACTGGTGATATGCCTCACGGCGACAGCCAGATATGAGCAAATACACAGCAGACTGGCCAGCTGTTACCATAGGTAATTAAGAGCTGAGGCACGCTTTTGGGCAGGAAAAGCCCCTGTACTGGGGGTAATGGACTGATAGCCAGAGGCTAGCTGTTTGGCAATCCACAACACAGGACAAAACACTGCAGTGTTTTAGACCCTCCTGCCCTGGACTAGATACCACAAGCTGAAGTACTTCCTAGGAGATGCCTCTGAAGATGTTGCCACTATTTTCAATGTGAGGGACACAGGCTCTATTCAGGGTAGACACGATAATTTTTCACAAATGCAAATGAGCCTGTTAGAAATAGATGTACAGTGAAGTTAATTTTAATTCGGTTGTATATTTATTTCTTAGATCATGCCCAGTTTTTCATTTCACAGTGATTTTCCCCCCCCAGAGAAAATACATTTTAATAGTCGCTCACAGCCTTGATTTAATTTAATATTAAAAAAGCCCTCTACCCTGAAGCAGCAACAATAACAACAATATTAAAATAAGACAATTATAACATTTTGACAAAAACATATGGGTATAATGATTCTTTTTTACAATATATTTGCGATGTCTGAATCCATAATAACGCAATATTCTACACTATTTTGTTGATGCACTGTCCACTAAAAACAGTGATCAAACAGGCGCTCTGTTGCATATTACAAGCAATCTGTCACTGTAAACTGACCTGTCAATCATCTTGCCACTTCATTTCCTACAGTATTTGAGAGAACGTTGATCTCCCAGATGTGGGGTTTCCATGCGGAGAACTTTCCTCATGTGTTTGTGCATTTAAAAGTTGATAGGCCAAATGGATCTTTATAAAAGTCCATATTGTTGTTGCAGATGATATGGATAACATTTAATAAATATTTTTTATCAGGTTAAATGTTGATTATTAGTCACTCAAACCCCTTTCTCTAAACCGCTTTATTTAACTGCTGGTTATTTCTTTGAATACTTTTATTTAACACTTTTTATTTGTTTGTTGTCCAAATCCTCCTCCAAAGCACAATGGGTCGTGGGCAATTTTAGCCACATACGCACAGTGTAACCTCTTTAAATTATTAAAAGTGGGGATACATTTACTGTTGTACAGAATTTTTGCAGGCAAAATCCAGTAATTTTAATTGGAATCCACATGATCTGAAATTTCGCGTGAGCGCGAAAAATTAGGTTCAAGTTGGTCAAACAAATTGTTTTCTTTGACCTTATGAAGGCATTCCAAAATCTAGTACCATTTTTATTATTTTTAAATTATACATGTTTAACACTAATTTATGTTAAATTACCTTGGAAGTTATTTAGGCTTAAAAAAAAACTAATTAACACTGCTGCAAGGGTGCTTCTAATACAACAAGTGACAAGTGATCAAATTCCACACGATTCTCTCTTCTAATTGCAGTAATTAGTCTCTCTATATTTTCCCCTCTTTTGGAGAGTCAGGGTTTTTTAATTTGCTTCAATTTGCTATTGAAGCAAATGAGAATACAAAAAATATTTGCTGTTGTCCTCTTCACTGTTACAGAAGTTTACCCAATTATGATGATTTTAAAAGGGTCCATTATAATGTGCACTATTTGTAAAGGCTAATAAGTAATTATAGATTTAATATTTTAAGGAACTGATTTGTAGTAGCTTATATCTGTATTAGGCTAGTAGCTATTGCGTCATCATGATGTCTGAAAATGTAAACATGCTTGAGTTTAAAGTTCAGACGCAATTTGAAGTCAATGAAAAACATTTAACCGGCCTGATGCATCCACTCTCGTATTTATGTACAATAAATTATTGCATCAGAAAGGTAATCATTAAACTGTACACTCTCTGTGGGTTTATTTAATTGAAAACCATAAATCCGCTTGCAGTAAAAAGTACGCTGTTTCTTTAAACTGACCTTGCCTTGAGTAAACATTATACCGTGCTCGCTAGTATTTTACACAGAGCGCTGCTACTGCCTCTGCCATAACTTCGCAGAGCCCGGGACATCATCTATTACTTGGAAAGAGAGGAAATAAATCATCAAAAGAAAAATTCTTTACAGAGGACGTTAACAGTAGGACTCATCGTGTGTTCACCTCTGTGTCTGATGGGCTCCCTGTCTGCGGCTCACACCAGGAAGTGAGCAGGTGAGACGCACCTGTTCGGAACGCAGACTGAAACTCAATATCTAACTGCTTGCAAAGAGTTCGGATAACTGTATGATATGCCAAAACGCACATCACGTAATTACTCCAAACAGCTATTCGCCGATAAAAAGAAGACATGGACTTAGACCTCAACAGGGCTCCAAAGCCGGATTACGTGTTGCGTTTTTGAAATCCCGATACAGGTGGGAAGCGAAATTGTTCACACGAGTTTCGGACATTGTTATGGGGAATCAAGTGGAGAAACTTACCCATTTGAATTACAATGAATTACCCACGACTGACCCTAATGGATTCGACCCAGAAGACGACACTCCACGCATCGGCGTGTCTTATATTTTCTCTGCGGATGACGACGAGCTAGAGGACAACATCGAGGAGACCGAAAAGGACGACGTGAAACATTACGACTGCCGCAATGAATTAGAATGCGCGGTCTATTATCGTGACGAATGTATATACGAAAGAAACTGCAGGTTCGGGGAAGTGGGAACGCTGTCGTGCGAGAACTTACCGAATAAGTGCAACCCCGGTGACCTGGTGGAGTTTGTGGCTATCGGCCAGTACCCGCACTGGGCAGTATGTGTTGGCGACCTACAGGTAGTTCATTTTTACAGAAACGAGATTAAATGCGACTTTCTTTTGGACGCAAGTCAAGGTAAAAGGGGCAGAATTGTAAACGACCTGTATAAGTTCCGCGCGCTGAGCCCGGATGTTGTGGTGCAGAATGCCATGGAGCAAGTGGGGATGAAAGAGCGAGATGTTTGCTGGAAGAACTCTGAATGCTTCGCTGCCTGGTGCAGGTTTGGCAAGCGTGAATTCAAAATCGGAGGGGAGATTCGAATTGGAAAGCAGCCGTACAAGATGAAACTGCAGCTGTCGGAGAAGAAAAGTCACGTTTTGGACTTTCAAAGTTTAGAGGACTTGATCATGGAAAAGAGGAGAAACGACCAAATGGGAAGGGAAGCCGTCATACAAGAACTGGAGAATCATTTAAATGCCACAGAAGACACTGAGAATGATTACAATTGTAACTGATGGGTTCTCTAGTGGGCAAACAGCCTCATCGTGGAGGATATGGGCTTTATTTGTAATCACCACAAGCACGGCGGTAGTGTTGCAATGTCATCTGTTTCTCAAGAGAGTTTTTGTCAGCAGCACTTTTATAAATTGGACAACTTCAACTTGTTAGTAATGATAATCCTGGTGTTTTTGTATTAAGGACATCATTCCCTCACTTGGCTAGATTTACATCCCAGGGAACGTTTTACAAGCCTTTCCATAATGATCTCATGTATTACCTTGTCACATATAGCCTATTTCAATAAAGTCTGATTATTTTTACTTAAATATGGTTTTGTTCTTCATCATGATTGTCATATTATCAATACACAACGTTCAGAGTTCAGATTAACTCTTTCGTTTGATGGATGGAATTATTTATTTAGGCTATTACATTTTCACTCTGTTAATGGTAACTGAGCTTTTTCTGCCCAGAGTGAATTCCTGATTCTATCATATTTATTTCATGAGCATCCAAGCATTTAATGATGAAAAACAGCCCAAAGGGAAAAAGTAGGCTAAACATTAATTTATGAATATGATTAAAATTGGTTATATTACTTATAAGACTAGGTTATATAATAACCAAGAGTGTAAAATTTTCAGAGGTAAGGATTTCTGAAGATATATGTCGTGTTCTCCCTGGGATTTTCATTATATTTTACTTAAATATATTTTTGAATTATGCCACATAATAAATATCAAATGGATAACCACCATTGACTTTCATAGAATGAAATAAAAAAAAAATACTATAGAAGTCAGTGGTCCATATACTGTTCGGTTATTCATACAGGTTAAGAACAACAAGAGAGTGAGTAAATGATTACAGAACTTTCATTTTTGGGGGAACTATCCCTTTAGGTTTTGGGTGAGCAGAAATTCTTACTCTCTTTTCTGACTTAGGCTATGTTCATGGTCCATGTATTTGCCTTTTGTGTTTTTTGTATGTGTCCATTAGGGATTTAATATAATACAGTTACGTATTATATCTTATTTAATATAATAGTTTGGTAGTATCTGTGAGATAATACTGCCCAAAGAAAGTTTTGTTTAGCCAAAGAAGAGAGGATTTGTACAGAAGTTGACTGTGCTCGATAAGATGATGCTCTGAAAAGATATCCGCTGCTTTTTGAAGTGTCTCAAACTAGAAGTCTTAATTAGATTTAAGTCTCAATTTAAAGTAATTTCTGATCTAATTTAAGATACTGACTGATTAGACAGATTTAAGCATAAAAGCTTGTTTTTATTAAATCTAAACAGTGCTGGTTTAGACTAATAATTAAGCTCTTCTCTTATCCGTATATTACTTGCGTTATCATTGGCTCAATATGTGTGTGATGCTCCCACAGGTCACACAAAAGAGACTCAACTAAATAGCTATTTTAAAAGGGCTTTTGCAGTGACCCAGTGATTGACATTCATCTCCAAATCCTCTGAGAAGAGCCACATAAAGCTGTCCTCTCCTTTACCACACAGTATATCAAACAAAGTTTTGGGCCAAACTGCTGTCTTCTGGGCACTGATTTTATGAACTATCACGGAAATACTAAGACAACATATAAATAAACTGCCCGTCTTGTTCAACAGGGTGAGGTTTTCTGTATAGGACAGGACAGGATGTTAAATGATAAGTACAACTGATAACTCCCTAAGATTGAGCTGTTGTTTTGACATTATATATCACAGTTAAGTTACAAATGCATAATCAGAACAAGCCTTTTCCTCTGTTATAATGTGTTATCTTTCTCATCCCCTTTCTTTGCCAGGGCTTGTTGGGTTAGTCAGACTGTCGCTCTGACTCTCATACACTCCCTCACTTCTATGGAAACATGAGACATAAGTTCAGATGGTAAAACATGTCAGAATTCCAGAGAAAGAAATTAAGAAAATGAGAGCAATCCATTCACTCACCTGCTGCTCCTCTTCTAAACTGATGGTCAAATATGACCATCAAATATTTCATTCTTATATTATAATAACAGCATTTATGTAGAAACTTATATTTAAATGTGTGTGTTTTATGATATCCTTCCTCTTTATTCCAGTCACTGTTAATTCTGTTTGATTTGTATACAGCACACATGTACATACATTTTGTTTATTTTATATACACATATTTAGTGTCTTCTTTTACTATCTGTGTACTGTTTTTGTCTCTGTGCTCTGAGCTTCTTCTGTCACCAAAACAAATTCATTGTGTGGAAATATACTTGCCAATAATTCTCTTTCTGATTCTAGTAGCCTATATTTTTTTTAATAATATAATGGATAATTTAACCACTGCCATAAAAATGATCTCCAAAGCTCTGGTGTTAAGATCTCCTCTCAAATGAGATAACTGATACTTAAGACCACATAACTCGGTACAATTATTTACAGCTCTTTGATTTGATAGCAATGAATTCTCTTGATATTGATCCAGTTTTAATTTGCTGCTCATTATCTGAAGTTCAAATGGATAATGCGAAGTTAAATCTCTGCATAGAATAAAAAGATCCGTTTCAATAGCCTTATGCTAATTTGGTAAAAATGCCCCCTTCATGGAAAAAAGGCTAATGAAGAGGAATAATAAGCTGTATTGTCCAGATTATTTTTTGCCATCTTTAATTCCATGCAGATGAAGGTTTAAACTCGTGTTTGCAGCTGAGACATGAAAGAAGTCCTTCAGGTTCTCCTGGCTAAAATCGATGAAGTCCTTCAGAATTTGTATAGAATTAAGACCATTTATATCATGAAATTCAAAGCACATTATATCTCTTCAGTGTTTTATGTGTGTTTTATGGACATTTGGGAAGAAATTGTGAAGAAGCAGAAATGTGATTAAGACCAGATTAAGACTATGTTTCGATCACATCATTCGCCTCACACAAGTAGGTAGGACATTTTCTGGTTTAACTACCAATGGAAATTAAGCATTTTTCTTGGAAATAAAAACCTTGGGCTGGCATTTTTTTCCAAATGAAAAAAAAAAAAAATACAGCATTGCATAACAATAAATTTGTGGGTAGGATATCTTGTTATCATAACCTGTATGACCGATTCTTAGTTCAGTAAAAAGTATAATTTGTATCTAATTTGAATGTGAATCAATCATTTGGATTTAAAATGATGTTAGTTGTGTTGGTCCGTAACTTAATACATTTCAGTTTCACATAATATTATTTCTCAGGAAGTGTTAAAACATGCATCAGACACTAAATAGCCTTAATCTTTAATTTCCAGTGAAGAAGATTATTCCAGTGCAACAAAGCTACATCTCCCAGCTGTGCAATGTGTTATTGCAATTTATTGTGAGACTAATTACATGGGATCATTACACTCCCAACAGCAATCAAAACTGTCTCCCGCAAGTAAGAATAAAGATTAAAATCATTATATTCAATGGCATGTAAAGGAAGAGCAAAATAAGAATTGCACTTAGCTAGTTGACACTGGATGGTGGAATAAAATGTATTGAAGCACTGGTTTGAGGTGTATTAACTAAAACTGGGACAAAGCAGAGTTAGCTTTTAGAAGAAATGAATAAATAAATACAATAATAAAATCATATGGATTTGGGTTCACATGGTTTACAAAATAGCCATTTTCCTCAGTACTGATAAGGATATTCTGACTTTTATCTGCTTACACAATAAGAGGAACAAGAGGAAGTACAACACCCTTCCTATGATCCTTGTGAAATGCTTCAGACAATTGTTGGGAATAGCTGGGAAAGCTCAGGGACACAGGAGAGGCAGTGCCATAAAGCCGTACCTAAAAACAAATAAATGTATAAACATGCAACTGAGTTGTGTTGACTGCTTTTAATATGCTTTTTTTCCATAATTTAAAATCAGAATCTGTATGTGTTTAAGTGAGCATTTAATTTTGGACAGTCTGTACAGGCCCACAGGTTTGTGAACAATTGTGAAATTGAGTAATTAAAAAAAAAAACATAATTAATCAGAGCAACTCCCAAAGAAACATTTCATTTAAAAAAAGAAAAGAAGAAGATACTACTTGGAGACACTGAATCAATTATTAACGGACAGAACAGTCCTGCTCCTCCTGTATTCCAGCGAGCACAACATTGTGTTCCAGGGAACATCTTATCAGAAGAGCTGAACAACTTCCAGGATTTCCTTGGCCAAAGAAATCTTCATGTGTTTGCACCGTACCAGTCAAAGCCATTCTCTTGAGAGCACTGCCATAATGTCTCTGAGTTTTCAGAAGGTCACTTCTTCATCATGTGTTCTATGAGTGAGTGCTAAACTAACTTTTAATTCTAAAAATACAACACAGGCCTAAGACTTGCTATACTGTATGAAAACCATCTGTCTGGGATTGACACTATGCTGAGTCATGATGAAACCTCAGCCATTCATTCATGACATGATATTCATGGCCTGCTGCACAAGCATCAGATGAAGTTTTAAATCCATCCATTGCTCTTTTTTCCGCTTCCTATGACATTCATCCTTCCCTTTTGTGTCATATCCTGAATCTTCTCTAATCCCATATTTGCCAGAGCACAGCCAGCCGTTCTGGTCCCTGTGTTTCTTGTTTGGCTAATTTGTGGCCAGTCACTGGTGAGCCATTCATGTGCCCCCATGATGCAGAGCAACAGAGGCAGTGAATGACGCTCTTTAAGACTAGGTCTTAATACCCTCAGTGAATGAGGGTGTCAGAACCATCCAGTGTGCTGAAGAACTCGCCCTGAGTTCAAGCAGAAAGAAGGATCAGGGGCTTTGGGAATTTGTGCCATTTTCTTCTAAAACTGCATTATAAACAAGTGCAACCACAAATTTTATGTACTGATTTTGGAGATTCACAAGTCCTTGCATCAAGCCTACCACGGATAAACAACTTCTATAAATGAGAAACAGGAAAATGAGAGACCACTTTGAATATACCCCTCAGGCTCTGTCAGTTTGCAAAGCTCAGTGTTCTGACAAGATAAGAGGATGACCCTGTTACTGACTTTTTTTCAGGCCAAGGATCATCAATGTGACACGTATTCGCCCAGCTCACTCTGACTGGCACTTTAGTCACACAACACTCCTTTACTCACTGCCAGTGAACAATGTAGTGCTCTACAAATACACACCCATCCACACACTTACAGAGGCAGAAAATTACCAGGGCAAGTCAGAATCAAATTATCCAATCTATTTCCCAGCACCGGCTCAGGAAAAATCTAAATTGGGTCAGAAACTTTGATAGAGTGTTTCACTATTTCACTTGACCCAATGTACTGACTCTTGCTATGGAGACTCCTGTTCCTGGCTTCTCTCATCTTTCTTCATATGTAATTATATATATATAGGTTTAGATGTTAGATGTGAAGCCACCTGTATTTAAGTGTACTATACTAAAGGGTGATTATGTATACAGCACACATTTAATAAAAAATATTGATGATGATTTGTCAAATCAAATACTTTCTAGAATGAGAATGCCCCTCCCCCAATACCATCTGCAAGTGCAAAATAGCTAATCGTGGTGCATAGCAATGACATAACTAAAGTCTACTGGCTATTTAAATGGCATGTGTTTAAAACAGTGGGGCCTTTAATATGTCTTGCCTGAACTAATGAAATATATTACCATTTAAAAGTTACATAAGAAGTATCTTATCTTTAGCCCAGTGTTGTAGCACTCAAGACAGATCTTGGTCTCAAGACCATTATTCAAAGGTCTTGGTCTTGTCTAGGTCTCGACCGTATCTCGACCAGGGCGGTCCCCGTCACTGAAGGGGGCTCGGCAAGAGCCGCACTTAGTGAAGAGAGGCATTTGAAAACAATGCCTCGGTTCATTTAGACAAGTATTTAGAGAAGCAAGTATTGAAAGGATATGGGCTTACGCAACGCGAGAGTACTCTCGTAAGAGACCTTGTAACTTCCTGCTTCAAATGCAATCAATAACTTATTTCTAACTTAATTTCTTTTGTTACTGTTCTTCTGCGTCAGAATTTAACAGGGAATGATGAAAAAAATCCACAAAATTAATACAAATATGTATTAACCATGTTAAAATTCCCAACTTTACAGCAGAAAAAAACATATTTACAGCCTGGAGCAAAAAGTGGTTTTGGTCTTTATATCTTATTTTGGCCTTCATGACAACTGTGAGGGGGCTGAATTTTTTTTTTGAATCGTTGTGCTTACTTTTCACATCGACTTTCCCCAACCGAAAAGGATTATGACATTGGTAACTGGGAGCTGTTGTGTGTGAATTTGGCATTTGAAGAGTGGAGACAGTTGCTGGAGGGTTCCAAACACCTATTCCTTGTCTAGACAGACCACATGGAACATCACCTACATCCAGGAGGCCAAAAGATTGAACTCACATCAGGCTCATTGGGCCCTCTTCTTTAACCGCTTTGACTTTACCCTCTCATACCGTCTAGGTTCCAGGAACTTAAAACCTGACTCCCAAGGCAATTTGATCCACCAGAAGTGTAGGCCAAATGCAAACTAATCTTAACCAGCTCCAGAGTGGTGGCATCAGTCTAGCTAGGAATCGAAACAGCTGTGAAGAGGGCCCAACAACATGTGTTCTGTTTAGTTACATTGGGGCCTTTCTTCCCTACCCTCTGGCCATGGGAGGACAAGAACATTGAAAGTCCTCCAGAGAAAATTTTGGTGGCCTAAAATGCAACCAAAAGCTCAGGCTTCTGTTGCTTCCTGTGGTGTGAGTGGCCAAAACAAGGAACCCTGAACCTACCCTCGTGGCCTACAGCACTCACTACCCATTCCTACTTGCCCCTGGTCCCAAATATCTTTGGACTTTGTTAAGGGTCTACCAAGATTTCAAGGTAACACTGTAATTCTGGTGGTGGTAGACCTTTCTGAAGCATGTCATTTTTATACCATTACCCAGGATTCCAACGGCGGGTCAGATAGTGGACTTATCTATGCAAGATGTCATCAGAATCGGGGATCGCAGTTCACCTCCCGGTCTCCCTGTTCTGGAAGTCTTTCGGACGCCTAATCGGGGGATCCATTAGCTTGTCCTCTGGATTTCACCCCCAATCAAATAGACAGACAGAGAGGGTTAACCCATTTGATCTGGGGTGAATTTGCACACAACACTCTACACCACTCATCTTTAGGAATGTCTCATTTGAATGCCAGTTTCCTTCCCCCTCTGTTCCCTGAACAGGATCCTGAGGTCCGTTCTCCAGCCTCTGCTCAACTTGTCCAGAGGTGTCATCAGGTATGGCGGAGAGCACAAGCAGCCCTTCTAAGAGCCAATCAACAACAGCAGAGGCATGCAAACCAGCACCGTAGAATTGGACCATCACATAGACCATGACTAGGAGTGTGGCTGTCTACTAGGGATGTACCTCTGCATGTCAAGCAAACTAGTGCCTCGCTTCATCTGACATTTCAAAGTCCTCAAAAGGATCAACCCAGTGCCCTACTATCTTCTTCTACCCAGGTCCATGGTAGGGTTAACTGACCAGAGGAGCAGTCTTGGGTGCCAGCCAGACCCTTTCTTGTTATCTTTTGTCTTCCGGTTTGTATATCGTACTCGGTTACTAACGTAACGTCGGTTCTCTCTAGAAGAGGGTATAAGTTAGCCTGGTGAAAACCAGACCATTCTCAGTTGTAAGTGAGTTATGGTCTGGAAAAGCGTCATAGACAAATCATTTCCAGAGGGGCGTCACCAACGGAACCAATCAGAGTGATGAAGGAGAAGACATATACAGAGCGGCGGAGAAACAAAAAAGAAAGGTTCAAATCACTTAAAAGAGACGTGATAGCTGATTCGAACAAGTGATGTTCGACACCGGCATCCATTGTAATGTAGGCTACAAAATCTACTTCAAAATCCCAGCGCTGCCGTCATCGTGTAAAGCCCGCCCCAACGTTTCTGATTGGTGCCTCGATTTCGACGGATTGGAATTGGGCTTGAATGAGCTCTTTGCCAGACTAACTTTCAGAGCAAATCTAAATTTACTGGAAGTTGTCTGGGTTTTCCCAGGCTAGGAACAAGTAATATCTTGGGAAAAATTTTCCATTAGATAGTGAAGCCAAAATACTACACAGCAATCTTACATATTTATGAATGAACTGCCTGTATTAAAATCTTCCCGGTCGACTGACATTGGTTAATACATCTGCTTTAAACATTACAATGTATGTGATAACTTTTGTTAACTCTACAATAAGTAAATCCATTTCACCAGCGAATTACTTTTCGACAGTGATGCCATAGACATATACAGAGCAATCGAGCGACCACAAAACCAGAAGTTCAAAGACAATATTGTAAAGATAGTTGCGTGCTTGTTTCTCTGGCGCATAAGGTCTATATAGAAACAATTAAAAAAAAAAAACTTTAGGTCATGTGCCCATTTAGATTTACAAGTGTGTTTGTATGAGAGAGAACGATATTGTGTTCAATTTTGCTTCATAATATGTGTTACTCTTCCATTCCTGGAACATTTCAAGCTATGGATTAAGGTTCCAAATCCACATGAATATATAGGCTACCTCATATAAATTCATCAGAACAAGCATTCAGAGTAAGTATAGGCTACTTCACTTTAAGACATATTTGTGCTTGAGGGTTCCGTTAAGGAATGTGTTTTCATAGTCTGATAAAATAACAAGATACATAAGCCTGAAACTGATAACTAGCTGCCAAGGTCAGGATAGATGCACACTCCTCCTGTATTTGTCCTGCCCAGCATACCAACAGCGTAAATTATGGTTAGATGAAGTCAGTTTGTCATTCCATATATTTCAAATAGATAAGAAGGGATGAAGTTCGAAAAGGAGGGATACTGCACACTCAAATGAGTATGGTAGATTTCCTCTCACACTGTGAAAAAAAATAAAGCAAACAAACCCAACAAAATTCAAAAAAACCTGCTGTTTCTTTCTGAGTAGTTCGCGCATGCCAGGCTTTGGGTAAATAGTGCACAGGAAGCAAAAGAAATTGTTTGAAATCCTATTAGAAAAAAAAAAAAACCTGATGTAAGATTATTAAAAGATTAGCTTAACCTAGTTTCATCTGAACGCTCCCTTTGTTTGTCCATATGTCCTGCAAACAAATAGCTTTTACTCAGAATCATGAAATATGCACTCATGCACGCCAATGAATTCAAATTGTAATTATAAAAAAATAATCCCAAATTCATATTTGTCTTTTCCATATTACATGGAACAGAACTGAGGGAGAATAACCATGTGGAAGACTAAATCTTCTGAATTACTTATACAGTTAACACAACTGAGGGAGATTAACCATGTGGAAGACAAAATATGCAGAATGATTTATACATGCAGCAGAGCAATTAGTAAACATTTAGCTACCATTAGGCCCGAATCAAGGCTATCTGAACGAAGACACACCTAGCTATGCAAGATTGATTCCTGTGTTACAATTAAGTTACAATCTATAGTTGCAAAAAAAAAATGGTTTCCGAAATGTGACATCACGGCAAATATAACGGGATTGCGTGAATTTGTTTAAAGGCCTGTTCACACCAAGAACTATAATGAATAGCGACTCGCCAACGCACCATAACGTTCTGTTTATCGTAAGTGTGCGGTGCAGTGTTGCCTGCAGCCACGTTCGAGATCTTCGGGGTAGGATTAGGGATGGGGTTAGGGAATCAGGGGGCGAGATGGGTAGGTTTAAGTATCTGGATTCAACTCCTCCCCCTGGATTTTGTGTTCTGCAGTGAGGACCTTCTCAGGAAAAAGCGTGTGATTCCTAGCCTGGCTAACGCCAGACCCAATTTTTCATTGAGACTTGGGGCTGGAAGCTACATGTTCATTTTCTCATATTTGAGGCATGGTTTACGAATGCCCGGCGCCATTTATTGGGTGCTAAGAATGTCTATCAAATGCGCCTGTATGTAGCTCGTAGCCAATCGTTTCAATTAGAAAAACATAAGTATTAAGTACAGTTTAACATAGATGTTGATGTTGTTATTTGCATTGGAAATTGTTTGTGCTTGTACTTCACAAGTTAAAAAAAATAAAAATGTAATTTAATTAAAGTGTCTAAAGTGTCAACAACTTTAATCGGGTACGTGTGCACAGCTGAAAGTTATGCTACTAAAGCGGTAGTATATTGATATTGAAAAGCAACACAACTTAGTGGCACTGTGACAACCACAGTAGGTAGTCTACAGGTATAATGGCCATTATGATATGAATAAATACCACTTACCATTTATAAGTTAAATGGACTTCGTGGACGCGCTCATCCAGGCCTCGGGACTGCCGAATAGAAGTTGGTATCGACAATTCGCATTTTCTTTCTCAGGACACAGCTGAGCGGCAGATATTCCAAGGTTGACCGCCTCCTGTACTAGTCCTCCATTGGGGCGATTAATGGCGAGACAACAATAACGACTGGGGTCTCACGAAGTTTAACGCCAAAAGCTGCTCTTTTTTAAAATAAACTTGCATTCTAAACTACTTAGAACAGTATTTAAGGCTGCATCAAAAGGTAGCTTCGCGTCTGCTGCCATGTTGAAGATACAAACAAACTGCGGTGTGGCATAGATGTCGTCATCGTCTTGATGCTACCGCCCGTTCTGTGATTGGTTCCCTAAATGAGGCGAAAACTGCCTTTCAGCGTGCACGCATAAATTCCAAATTCCGCATTTGACACAAGGATGCTCGTCCATTTCCGGTTGTGGAGATTAAAGCGGAGGAAAACCGAGGAAAACGGGATTATGGCAGAGTCTTCAAAATTTACTGTCCTCTCGTCTGTGAAATGAAACGTACGTTTAGATGTAATTTTATATAGTTATGTTTATTTATAATTTTAAAAAGAAGCATAAACACGACAAGGGGTGTCTGTTTTATCTGTTTTTGTGACTAACGTTTCTTTAGTATAACCATGGAGTATAAAATTCAATATAAATTACCGGTATTGCATTGGACTCTACGATCGGCGGAATTAATTGAGCATCCTTACACCTTCACCGGAAATAGCCTACCACCGTGCATAGAGCCCATTAAATCCATAGTGCTGCGGGAAGGCAGTATGGGGAAACCCAGACTTTGTGATTCCAACCATATAGACAAAATGTCCATGATTCCATTTCCAACGATAACGTTCCTCTGTCTCGTTATAGCCTACAGTAGTCAAAATTTGAAGGGGATCAAAACCACTTCAAAAGTTATACATGAATTTTGAACAATACCCTTTTCTTGTCTTATGACAACTTTGATGAACTTTTTTGATCCACTTCAAATGTTGACTACTGTAGATAGTGGTGTGGATATTAATGAGAATGATTAGTCCACTATGGAGGTGAAAGCTTGCAAAACAGCTCTATTGAACAATTTAGCTATCAACCTATTGGGTGCTGTCAACAATTTGCCATCTGTTCCTATTGCACTTGAAAACAATACAGCTGGCTTCACAGATCTGTGCAATATGACTTATTACGTCAAAGTATGATTCAAAATTGACTGTTTTTAACAGCCTTGGCTGTTAGAACAGCATGTCTTAGAAATAAATATTAGCTTTTTGCTACTATTCACAAAAACGTCCATTGTTTGCAAAGACAAACAAAATATTGAATCTGTTGTAATCAAGAAGACATTATGGTAAAGTGCACAGAGTGCACAAAGTGCTTCAAAATAGGATTTGAATGATATGAAGATAATGATAAGTCTGAAGACAGAGTAGGCCTATACGCTGGATGTGACACTGTGTACACTGAGATAATAGTGCACTCTTGTGGACGTTTGAAGTGGTCACATTTAATCTAGTATCAAATTTAATAGCTCTCTATGCTAAGCCACATCAAGCACCTTTCAGTTTCATTTCCTTGATTTTCTTTGTTTTAATATAATCTTGACTTAGCCTAGAGATATAGAGCAACATATCAACAAGGGGAAATGCTCATAAGTATATAACTACATTTCAGGATTTAAAGTTCAGGATTCAGGATATAAATTCAGAACAAGACATTCATCATCACCAAAAAAAGTCCCTTTTGTCAAACTGACTCACTGCAGTCATGCGATTTCTAAACAGGTCCGCTATACACAGTGTCCACTTCCTTAGCCACACACACACACACACACACACACAAAACAGTGCATGATCGGTGTGGCTTAATGCTTATTTTGACCCCACATGTTGTCTATAAAAAGCAGACAAAAAATGATCAAAGGCCACATAATCAAAATAAAACATATTTATTTATACATGAAAAGCAAGGGAATTATATTCTGATATAGATTCATTACAAAGATGTATTATAAATAAATAAAAATGACAACAACTGTGACAGCTATATTAAAAAATTTAGAAAACAAATTCTTGAAGATCATTTCATTTCCATAAACCACGAACATTTATTTATTTATATTCATGTTTTTATATGTATGCAACAACCAATCAAAATAATTAAAAAATTGTTTGCATAAATCAAGTAGTATAGCTTATTTAGGGGTAAATACACAGTTGTATGACGCAGTCTGACAATTTAATGAACTTATGCAATCTCCAATTCTTGTACGTGACCCATTATTACCATTATGTTATACGGTCACCTCATTTCCGATACTGCTGAAGATCACTGTATATATCTGATTGGACTCCATAAAGTTCCTGTCAAACCATTTTGAAAATTATTACATGCATAAACACATTTATGTTGAGATTTACCCAAAATTGGTATTAAAACTCACAAATACTTTGCATTTACAATAAATACAGATTTATATACATTAACCTGATATTGTTTACCTGATAAGGTGATTCTACTTCAATTGTCTTTGACCTCGTTGATGCCTGGTGATTTTTTGCTTTGCCTTAACATCAGAAAATTAAGTCACTTTGACTGGAACTCATAGTCGTGTTTCTTTTTTGATTTAGCTAACAAAACAAGACATACCTGACCCATAGAAACTGGTCTGCGCATGTAAACTGCCGCTCCTTTTCTGATGGGAAACAAAACAGTAGACTGAGAGAGCGATGAGGAGCGTGAGGATGATGTCACACGCGATGATCCCAATAACCACTCCAATGTCCAACTGGTAACATGAACTGCAGTCTGAGAATCAGAAAACACATTGGCACACTAATGTTCTAATCTAGGCAAAAAGAAGATTCAGCTGAATTTCAGAGATCTTTGGAGAATTTATTACCTTGATTCCCCTCAACAAAGCCTGCTGATAAAAGTAAGAAGGGAAAATATTTTTTATCATAGCATGTTCTAAAATCAATCAACAGAATTGAAAATGTCATTGGATCTTGATAAAAAAAGTTGCTATCTTAAATTTTTAAGTTCAATCAACTTAGATGTTTAAATTACGTTCAACTGACTTTTAAAAAATGAGTTGAAAAATGCTTATTTTTGAGTTAAAGCAATGTAAAAACATGTCATGAATTATTGATCATAGACGTTTTCACAGTGTGCAAGTACACATATAACATTTTGCAACTCCATTAAACTGATACTGCCCATTATATTTATATTTGATGCAATACTTTAAAAGAAGCAATCTATGCCAATTATTTAAATAAGATATTACATACAATATAGTTACATATTCAATTTAGAACATATACATGACATATACATGTACATGAATTGTAACTTCATAGCTAATACAATATAATATGCATGAAGTCTTTTTATGCTTTCTCTACATTGCGTTTGAATTACCATCTAGTGAGTTTTTAGTGAAAGTATGCTAAAACCAAATGTCTTCAACCACTGAAATGTCTTAATTGTGATTCAAAGACAGGAAATATTTGCCAAAGCATAACTGACCACAAAGCAAACTGACCATTTTAATGCTGATGATTTAAACTAGTGAAGAAAAAAAAAACAGTTCCAATCCAAGTTCATTTATACTTAAAACCTATGAAATTTTGTAAATGTACTCACCAAAAAGTCCATTCATAGGGACCATTAGGTATAGAATCCTTCTCATAATGAGCGCAGAATTACTCAGGGTTGGTGCAGCCCTGACTTGAGGTTTCTTTAAAACAGCTCAATAAGCCTTTCTGGCTGTGAGCTACAACACCTTGAATATCAGAGTGAATTATATGGAAATTGCCTGTGTGTGAAAAATCACTAAGTATGTGTTGATGACTTATCACCATCCATCAAAATAGAACCAAAGGATACAGGGGAGGAGCTACATGTGCTTGTGCTATCTGAGGTAACATTAGTCTCTGTTCTCCCTTGCTCTCTCACCTACATCCCCACACACACTTAAGCTGTAGTTCAGTTTTTCATTTGTTTACATTGTATCCTGTCAATGCTAGATTATATAGGCTATTTCTAGCCTTAAAGTACAAGATTAAAATACATTGGAGACTAAATCTGAGCATACATCTTTTAAAAAGCACATCTTTTTCAAATGCCCTTCTTAGTAAATGTGGTTGCACTTCACAGTAAGTTAGGTCTGTGAGTAAGCGGCTAGTGAGAGGGACCTCGTTGTTAATGCGGTTAAAAGTCTCACTGCACAGGATGTGAGTACTAAAGCCAGTATCTGATCCCCTTAAACAGGTAGAAAAAAAACCCATATCCTGTTCCACTTACCATTTTATTTAAAAACTGTTTTTCTTAGCAAAGTGTGCTTTAGTGATACACCTACTTCATTCTCACCTAAGAACTGCCCTGTTAAAGGGACACTCCACTTTTTTGGAAATAGTCTCATTTTACCACTCCCCAAGAGTTAAATAGTTCAGTTTACCGTTTTCAAATCCATTCAGCTGATTCTCTGATATTTAGAGGAATATCAGTAACCAGACAGTTCCTGGTCTCATTGACTTCCATAGCATATTTTTTTTCCTACTATGGAAGTCAATGAGACCAGAAACTATCTGGTTACTGATATTCTTCTAAATATCAAAAAATCGTCTGAATACATTCGAAAATGATAAAACCCAACTGTTTAACTCTGGGGGACTGACTTCCCTTTAAGAAAACAAACTAACTGATGAGGTGTCACAATCTGACAGATAAATGACCTTTGCCTTAAAGTACTTGAGATTTTTAAAGATTATTAGTTAAATGCATATTAAAAACAAACATTTTGATGTTTGAATGACTTTAAATGCATTTTAATGGACATTGCGGATATACGTTATGCTATTACATTGTCACTGTCTAAATATTGAATCTGCATTTTTGTTGGCAAAAGGACAGTGTAAAAGTGTTAAAGTATTTAAATTAAGACTTTAAACAATTTGAATTATTCCAAAATATCCTTATCAAATAAGAGTGGTGACAGAACTATTAACATTTTTTGATAATTGCAAATAAATCTAGAAATTTAAGTGATGAAAACGGTAAATGATTCATTTCTTTCTACTTCCCCTTTTTTCCAATGGAGGACTCACAGTCTTGTGCTTCTTTTAGACAGGAATTTCTGGGAGATTCCAGAGCACAGTCATTTGATACTTTTAATATTTATAAGAACAAGGACATGCTTATGTCCTTAAAGCACATATGTACAGCCAGGACACGTTTTTTTTTTTCTTTGCTGATATTTTGATGGTTAAAACAGTCTGCAGAAATGAAGGCCTTTTCTTGCGCTCATCAGCTCAGAACAGATGTGATTGGAGAAAGTCAAGATCATTAGATAACAGAGAACCAAGCAAATGTTAATCTACTTACACAAATCTACAATACACACCTGCAAAATAAATTTCATGTTGTGCAGAAGATCAGACAAATCCGTAAATCCACTTTTTAAAAAGATACAAGATTTATTAATTGTTTCATATACAGAACTCGGCACTTTTTTGCATATTAAGCTATGATGCCATAGACTCAAATTGTAACCTTACTAATCACCTAAAGCTCAAGCAAAGAAACTGAGATCTGGCATCATGTCTCTATTATAAAGACCTTTTTCTTACTGACGCATTTATAAGCATAATGCATAATTGCATACTTTCATGAACAAAATTACAAAATTGTTTTTGTTTTCTTTGTATAATAAAAGTTTCAGAAAGCTTGATTATATTACATTTTAAAAGTCACTTTCTCCTAGAGCAAGGAAAGAGTAGTGAGACAGAACTACTAGCTAGCAGTGTTTTTCCTTACTGCAGATATTGCTGTTGATAATCTACAAAATTGAGTCAATGATATTAGTTTCCAGTGTATGTAATTTTGTCTCATCTACTATATCACAAGAAGACTTAAAAGAGTATTCCAATTTTGCTAAAATGTAAAATATAAATCTTCTATTATCATATTATGTAATATTATATTAAATGTCAGTGAGTCTTCCATAGTTCATGTCAGTCTTCAAAAGATCATCATGTTTTGCAGTTTGCTCTGACATTCATGTAGACTTCGTCAGCTAAAAAAATACATCAACACAAGCATGTTAAATTTCATCTGTGCATTTACTTGACAATTACAGGAGTGCTAGAGAAAATTAGTAGCGTGTGTGTAATTTCTGACCGTTTTCTTTCTTTTGTCTGCGCTTGCTGGCATACCAGTAGGTGGTAGAAACAATGAAGATGGTCACTGCAACATCAGCAAATATAATACCAGCCATAGTGCCAGAGCCAATGCCATAGCATGAGCTTTTGTCTATGGGGAAAAAAAAAACATTAATGTAAAGAAATGTTAACAGTTACAGTATTGTGCAGGAGTCAGTCAAATATTGAGGATTTATATGCTTATTTAAATATAGCCTGACTGAACATGCTAACCAAAACACAAAGCTCACAATATAAATTCTTACCTTCAACAGCACTGACCATAGCTTTATAAGGTTAGGGAGAAAAAGAAATACATGTAATGTAGATAGGTCCTCTTTTTATAGTGATGTAAAAATATATGGTAATCAATTTTTAGAAAAAATGGAGCAAGATAAACAAGTCATTAAATGATGGCCACAATCAATGTGACCTAAACCTAAACACCAGACAAAAAAAAAAAATGGAGTGAAAATTAACACCAACACAAGAGTATTAAAAAACCCTGTTCTCTGCATCAGCAGAGTACCCACATCTAACAAGATATTGCTGCAAATATGCAATGCACGGTGGTCTCAAATAACAGTAAAGGAAGGGGTGGGGAAAAAACCGCTAGTGTCGCCTACCTAGCAGAGAGAGGAAAAAAATGCCGTTCTTTGTCATTTCCTGTGTTTGGAACGTGTGATCTTGTCCTCTCACCAAACCTAACAAGAGAAAATGTCCAAATTAGAAAAATATGCAAAAGTTCAGACTATAATCGAACTAATATTTAAACATTAATACTGACTTCCGTGGGTAGGCTATAAGTTAAGACATAAGCTATAATGTTGCCTATTATATATCACCTACAAGTTATACAATTTACGATGATCAACAAACTATGCATTTCTGCAAAGAAATCTGGTAAGTCAAGTGACAACATTGGACTAACGTAATGCAACCGACTGCAACATTCAATAACATTTACCACAAGCGTTATAGGCGATATGGTCTGACATAATTTAAAACATTCTTGCCAGTTTTAAAATTAGGCTAAAGTTAAATAAGACGACCATATGAGTACACTTGACACAATATTGTAGTTATATTTTTAAAATGAAAACAGAGGCTATATAGGGTACTTTAAAAAAACGAAGATAGTCTCGCTTACCAGTGAAGTGATGTGCAGCGATTCATTTGATCTTTGATGACATTTTGCTCTTTTCGCTTTTTCCGCCCACTCGGTTTATTTTTCCCGTATGAGTCATTGGAGTTGGTTTAGCTTATTAAACACCTCCCAAATGTTAAGACTTTGCTGGCTAATCAAAAATCTGAATAAACCCATTGTCTGTTATCTAACAATTTGACTTTACTCTCAGTATTACAACGCTGTCTTTATTTTTTTTTATTTAGCACAAGAAAAAACAGATAGATATTAAAACAATAGCCTATATAGGCCTATGGATTATGCAGGAGAGGTAAGAAACCCCCAAAGGGCTTATATTAAAACCTCTCCTCTGGATTTTCAATTAATACCACACCAAATTATTACAATAGAAACAATCATCACAATAATAAAAGACAACACATAAACAGAAATTTTAACAATCACACAAGTGTTTTTTCATGCTTGACTTAAATACTGACAATGATAAGCTAGTTTTAATAAAACGGGGAATAATATTCCAAAGTGACGGTCCTCTATATTTTAAGGAAAATTGGATGATAATAGGGAAGATGAACATTCTTTGCTTGTTGGGTTGGATATCAATGGACATCTGAATTAATTTAAAAAATAGTTATTAAACACTTTTGGGAGGCTATGATATTGAACCATATATTTGTACATAAAGATACATGTTTGATAGATGTTTATGCCAAAAATAAATAAAATATTTAAATCCTTAAACAGAGGAGCTGATGGTTCACACAGATTAGATGCTGTCTCCGTGAGAAATGTGACCATAATGTTATTTTTATAACTAGATTTCATTTTGAACTCAATTGCAACAGCATCAATTCCAGAGAACCACCGAAACAGTATCAAATGACATCACGATTTTAGATTCTTAAAAGTGACGGCAGATGATAGAGATTATTTATTTGCACATCAATATGTAGTTAAAAAAATATTAGAGTCATTAAGTATGTTACAGAACACACATTTACGTCATTAAAAAAAGTTAGTTAGCTTGCAGCTTTTCTTAACAAATGGCTCGTATTTATTTTCAATCCTACTTACAAAAATAGGGAAATAACTTAAAAAGAGGAACAAAATAGAACGATACATAACTCTTGACAACTTATGTTTACACGCGAAGTAAACAGACACTGACATTTTTACTGATTTTCAAATATGTTGTAATTTATTGAATTTGCAGTGAAAACGACGTTTTGTGGCATTTGCATATTTATTTTTGCTGACAGAAAAACGTTTTGCCCCACTTTTGACCATCAGAAACTCAACTACAGGAATGAGTAAAGAACAGAAGATACAGTACATGTCACAATCAGATGGTGAGACTTTAAACCAAGCAGGACTGATAAGATGTCTCGCACAAAAGACCAGAATTAAGCTGCTGATCTAACACTACCTCAATTTCCCAAATTACCCTGAAATAAATATAGATTAAAAAAAAAATTATTCCAATGTCCCAATCTACATTCATTGTATCTTACACGATAATCTGGAAATGTAATAAGATACCTTGAAAGAAACGTCAAAACATTCAAAGCACACTTGGTTTTAACATACACCCATCTTTCCCAAATTTTTATTGGGTAAAAATGATTGTGAAGTTAATGGTGTATTACTAATAACCAGGCGTGTCAATTTAAAATAATAAAAAAGAAAGGTAAATACTCTTGAACAAAATGTCACAACTCTGTACCAGATCGTAGTCTTTTCCTTGATGGACTACAAGAGGATTGTTCTGTAGTGTGAGAGGGAGAGCACTCAGGACTGTCTGTGACGGCCGCATGCTTCATGTAGTGCTGGATCATATCTTTTTCAGGAAGGACTTGTCCACAAGTCACACATTCATGAAGCTCAGCATCCAACATATCAACTCCACTGTCTTCATCAGCAATCTCCACTTCCATGCTGCTCAAATCCACATCTTCATTCATTTCCACCTCTACTTCGAAACCAGATTCGTTTTGCTCCTGAGGACCATTTTCTGATTTGTCCGCAGTCACCGTAAAATTCATTAGTGACTCTGCACACATCGTGTCAGATGACTTGACTTCTTTGAATAATCTCTGATCTGTACTGTCCGGCGTATCCCGCATTTCCTTCTCTGATTTTCTCATGAAAGGCACACTAACTTCTACTTCTGCCATTAGTGGCGAAGAGTTAAGGCCATGCGAATTTGAAGACTTTTTCTTGATGATATCATCATCCTTTTCCTCATTTACCTTTTTTAGACACAATGGTGTCACTGGGCATGTGGAATTGAAAGATGCGGCATGTGATGAACACCCTGGATGCGATTTTTCATCCCTCAATGCATTAGGCTCCCCATTTGATTGATTTTTCTGCTCATTCTCCACCTCGACTTGCGTAATACCGTCCATTCCCTGGTTCACTTGCGCTGCACCTGCAGCCTGTTCACCTGCCTTTACATTTTCTGTATCAATAACTTGAACAGAACCCTGATCTTCTGAAATGGTCCACCTCTTCTTGGAGGAACTGTCATGACTTTCCACAGGAATAAGTGTATTTGAAGGAATGTTGGTTCTGCTGGGCTCCAAATTGTCTTTCTCTGCCTCTTGGCTAATAACAGATCCAGGCGGGACCACCGGCATGGAAATTACATGTGGAGCAGATGAGCGTGTTTCTAAGACTAGAGAGGATGGCAAAAGGTTTTGGGATCTCTTGGTCGGATCTGAGGTAGATGAGTACTGTGCAGTGGAAACTGGCACAAGCATGACTAAAGGCATACCTGGAGTTTGCTCTTTATTTAAGGTAAGCTTCCACCCACCATCAGCAGGCTTATTCTGGTCACCTAATGGAACCATGCGGACCTCCTTCAAGCTATTGGAGAATGTGACAGGGTTTGAGGCCTGAGCAATAGTTTGGAGGACAACGTTAGGAGCAATTGTTTTCATTATTTGTGTAGAGGGGGTTGGTTTTGGTTTTGGTTTCTTCACAGAAGCCTGTAAACAGAATAAGGTTACAGTATGGAGACATTTTTTCAACAATGATATATTCCCAATACTTTGATATTAAAGGGGAACTTGGCAACTCTAGCCATTTCTTTGCTGATTTTCACTTTTGTTTTTGCACGTTTTCTCATCGAGCTTCCCCTACAGCTGTTTTGCATTTGTTATTATTGGAGCCGGCCAACTTTATCGTGTGGAGCTATGTCTACCGAGGTGGGTAATACTACATCATAAACACTATAAACATTTTCCTTTATGTTAACTCCATAAAATGCCAAATAAAGCAGTGTTTATTAGCGCAACTTGTGTAACGTGGCAAACATTGAACCCTGTTCTGCTATCCAGCTCCACCTACTGGAGAAAATGAAGTTGCATTTTCAATCAGCCGGTCTGCCTGTTTTGTATTTTTAAGTTAATAAATAAGTACTGGTTGTGTAAAATAGGCAAATAATATCGTATCAATATATCAATCAGTATACCTCTTAATTTAATCTCATCACAGCATGTTTTGAGGTATTTGCAAATACCGCAAATACTCATAGAATCGTAAAAAAGGGATTTATACCCCTATTAATCTATATACCACTTTTCACAATAAAATCATACTAAAGCAGTTTTTCAGAGGTGATAAGTGCCTAGTGTTTGAAATTTTGTATGTGGCAAGGCAATGTTGAAAATTATTTTTGACCAGTCTTTAGAATGCTGAATTAAACAATGTTAATTTTGCATCGTTTCTATACTTTTGCATATACTATTATTGTACTAATTAATAGTTTCAGTGAGAATTATTTGAATATTTTCATTTTTTTATTTAAAATTTAATTTAACTTTTAGTCAAAGTGACTAGACAAGTAACAGATTTCAATATAGCATTAATTTATTTTTTATTAACTGTAGTACTTCAACAAATTTATTTTACAAAGTTGCCATAGAAACATTCAAAGTTTTCAAGGTTTTCATCAAATATTGATGTTTTATTTTATTTTAGCTTTATTTCAATTACCGAAAAAAGATTTTGAATAGTTTTAGTTAACAACACTACTAGAAAGAAACACTTTTGCCAAAATCAATAAATGTAAAGTTTTAATTAACATTCTTAACAATTCTCTTTAGCCCCTATGAAAACCCCTGCTTTAAAGTACAGGACATTTAACAAAAAGAAAAAAAGAAACTAAACACTTACCACTGGTGGAGTTACCATTCCACATGTTTTCAGGTGGCTGTCATAACCCTGTTGATGTGGAAAGCCCAGGCCACAGTCCTGGCAGAGACACGGCCGCTGTGCCACATGCCCTCCCATGTGTGACATAAGCATGAGTGACGAGCGGAAACCCATCCCACATTCAGCACATTTTAGGACCCTCTGGTGAGTGCTCCCATGCTTCTTTAATTCCTCAATGCTTGCAAAGACTTCTCCACACTCCATGCAGCGGATTTCGTCTTTCTTGGTAGGCAATACCCCTTGATGACCCCAACAACCTGTGTCCTTCTTATGCTTGTCAAAGTCCTCTTGACTCTGAAAGAAAACTAAACACGCCATGCACTGGATGCTCTCCGGCTTACACTCGTGGCTGTGGTAGAGAGAGGGCAAGCGGAAATGACGCTTGCACTTTAGACACGTATATGGCAAGACGCCCAAGTGAGAGAAACTGTGGCGCAACAGAGAAGCCTTGCTGGAGTAGGTCCGATCACAGTCCGAGCAGGAGAAGAAGCCTACGTTGTGCCATTCCAAGTGACGGAGCAGCGAGTTGCGGTGGCGAAAACTGGAGCCGCATTTGAGGCACAAATGTCGTTTCGCCTGTTGCCTGTGTACTTCTACGTGACCCTTGCAAACATCTAGGTCAGTGAAAATCTGTTTGCAGAAATCACACTGGTAGAACTCTTTCTCGAAATGGTTGGTGTTCAAGTGTTGCTGGAGCTGTTCCTCCGTCTCAAAGATGGTTGAGCAAACACGACAGTGGATCGAGGCCTTGAGCGAGTGGGAGCGAAGGTGCGTGCGGTAATTGACTAACTGGCGGAACTGCTTGCCACATTCATCGCAGCGGTAGGGACGAACACCCGTATGCATATTTAAATGTTCTCGCAGTAGGAAGAGAGAGGAGAAGGTAAGGTCGCACACATGGCAGCGATTCCCTTCATTCTCTCCACATCCATTCGTCTCTGAAATCAAAGAAAAACTTGCATCAACAGATGCTGAAAGGCCACTGGAATCATTAGTTCAAATGTAGAATAGGGTAATATAGTCATTCCTAAGCATCGCAATGCTGATGTGAATGATTCTGCATAAAAATAAAAGAATCGATTTTCAAAAAATGTAATAGGTCTATGTGTGATCTATTGTATAGGTCTATCACACAAGTACTGTTATTGTAAAAAAACACACAAATAATGTAATATTAAAAAATGTAATAACAAATAAAACAACAAATACAACTATATTAATAATATCAATAAAAGAATTTAAGGAAATACCGCATCGTGATGCACCGAAAATAGTTTTATAATCGAATCGTGATCAAATCGTGAGGCAAGTGAAGAAGACTCACACCTGTTAAAATACGCTGATTTCACGCAGCCGCAATTTTGAAATGGCTGCGGTGGGAAGAAAACCGGAAGGGTCGCATTTAATCATAGGAGAGTCGCGAATGTGATGGTTAATTGTTGTATTTAATGTAGAAATTTGTTATTCTAAAAATTTACATACATTTCTTTCATACTTTAGACTATATAAAATGAAATTATATATATATATATATATATATATATATATATATTCAGAACGTAAAAAAAGCAGCAGGAACGAACTATATACATATCCTATATTGAATATTAAGAACAGAAGTCCAAGGCATTGTTGTCTATCTGTACTTCCGGGATTCTTCCCAGCGGAAGTCTCGCTTTTGATTTCAAAATGGCGGCTGCGTGAGATCAGCGTATAGGATGGAAATTACTAACCAATCAGTAGTATTTAAACATCTTATGCCACCCTTATCCAGAAAAAAAAGTGTTTATGAATTAATAGCTGTAATAATTATAATAACTCAAATAAAAAACCAAGTAGATTGCACTTTTTAATACAATAATGACACATAATTGCTTAAGATAAAATAATTAGTAATGTACCAATATTCTTTACTTTCCCTTTTCACTATTTTGCTTAAATTAATAAAAAATAAAATCAATTATTTAAAATATTGTATAATATACATCAACTACAGTATAAAAAAGGGATATTTTTAGTTTTAGTACTTGTTTTAAGAAATAACAATTATTGGTGCTAAAGATTTAATTGGAAAGATGTTTAATTTATATGTTTATAGATTTTTTAATTTTAGATGATGGCAAAGGTCATTAAGGAAAATGACCCAACACACACACCAATATATTGTGCAATGTATAGGAATGTAGTTTTGTTTTGTTTTTTCTTGTGGTGGGGTGCAAAAGTGCAAAATCTCCAAAATACTGCATTAATTGAATCACAATCCATTATTTGGAAAACTATACAATACCTGGCCAGGAATCATCATCATCTTCATCCACGTCCTCCTCAACATCATCATCATCATCTTCCTCCTCCTCCTCATCAACAACAGCATCATCATCAGTCAGAACAAACTCAACATCCTCATCTGTCCTTTCTTCATTAGATATAGCGTCATCTGTCATAAGACTGGAGGCTTTCGGGCTCCCCTCTGAATTCTGTTCCTTTTCAGAATTTTTTTTTACCTCTTGTCCACTTGGCTCTTCGTCATCGTTTTTCTGTTCAGTCACTCTTCTTTCTCTTTTCCATGAATTGCAAACGACTTTATGCTCCTCTGAGGAAATGATTTTTGAATTACCTTGAGTGGTTCCCTCTATAGATGAAGAGTCCTGTTTGAAGGGAAATGAATACTGATGGTCCAGCAGAAAGCTTTTGTCAGTCGATGCACTAGTGACAATGCAGGCATCTTCATGGCAGCCAACAGGTTTTTCGGTCTCAGGTGCTGACTTTTCAATGCTGTTTGGTGTTGGCAAAAATGTCTCCTTAACGTTCTGTGGCTCACAGAGGGGGAAATTCCAGCTTGGAAAACCTAACTCCGTCAGCTGGATATCGAGGGTAAACTCTGACATGGTGTCTTGAGGAGGGAAGAAATACTGTATCAATTTTGATATCAAGGCAAAGCCATCTGAATTTCATTTAACATTTTTAATTGTATTATTATTATTAAAAGGTCACATTTTTCACCTAGGCAATTTTAACTATAATGAGATGAGAACTCATTCATTAATACCAATGCCAGGAAATAGTAACCAAGCCTAACCTTTATTAACAAAATCAGAATATTAAACTCATTTAGAAATTGAAATAATATAAATTATATTCGGACCCTGTTTGTAACATGATTCAAGTAGTATGAGAGAAAGAGATGTCTTGGATTTCAGACATAAACAGTGCCTACAACATCTATCATGAACTGCGTTGCTGCATGACAGAGACATTGAAAACAGTTTTGTTCAGTCAATTCAACCACTACAGTGAATGCAGTAGTAAGCTTACTTCATTTAGATTACCTAGGAGTCTTCGACGAACATTTCCAAGCACCTTCGCTCCAAGATACTGCCCAGTAATGAAACAATGGATCTCTGATAATTAATGGCGGGTTTAACTGCTCAAAAATCATATATTAGAAAAAAATAGACAGAACTGCATGATGCGAAATTTTAGCTACCAGCAAAGACAAAATTCTTTTATCACGCCTGTAATAAAACTCAAATTAGGTTGCATGAGCATGCAGAAGCAATAAGGTGAAATAGGAAATAAGCCACTGTCCATGCGATACTTCCGGTATAAAACAGCTTCTGGGAATGTTGATGCTGCCGTCTGTAGGAGGGGAGAGGAGTCCTTCATGATAAAAACAGTCAAAGCGGACATGTTGCCGTAATAATTTTATCCTTATGTTTTAAAATAATATTAGGTTTCTTAGTTTGTGAGAGGGCAGAAATTAATATTATATACTTGCACACACGTTTAGCAACGCGTTGTGTGTGGGGCGTGGCTTTGTTTCGGATCTGATCGAACCATTTTTGCGTTTATAATCAACACCAAAGAACAAGACACATTACCTGAATGGCAGAACTTTTATGTTAATATAGGGTGACCAACAGTCCTGTTTTCCCAGGACATGTGCTGTCCTGACTGATTTATATAAAGTGATGAAAATGTCCTGGTTTTCCAGCTCTACAGCAAAATATAGATGGGCAAGGAGGATGATGAAAAAAAACAGGATAAAGAGGAAGAAAACTAAAGATATAAATATATTTTGTTTGTTCGTTTTTGTCAGTTTGTGAGAGCTATTTTTTGTTCAATTTGGAGGTATTTCTTTTAGTTATTTATATATTTATTTTTCTAATACAGAAGAGACATTATTTTTTATCATTATTTCATTCATTATTTTTGAAACCTGTAATAATAAAACATGTTGAGTAACCTCTTAAAAAGTCTATCTGAATTTGTCTTGTAATATAACAATTTTCTATCCATACAGAGTAAACATAGCCTACTTTAAATGTATTGAAATTAAACAACTTCGAGTATCATTTGAGTATGTTTGCTGGGCCAAATGTCCTGGTTTTTGGTAATCAAAATATGGTCACCCTATATTATTATGTTTTCTCAGTCCATTGCTTTTCTCTACTATTCAAATAGATAGTCTGAATTGTTGATGTCATAAATTTTTATTCTACATGAAATTTAACATATTTATTGATTTGCGCAATCCTTCATACTTGAATGTAGACCTCTAAAAATTGAATACCGCCCCTCGTGGTAAGATCAGATCAAGTTGTTCACCAATTCATATTAGTTCAGCACAGAGCAAATATTTACCAGAAGTGAAATGCTGCAAACAAACAGGTTTAGATATGGGGTTCCTTTATCAACCTGTTTTCTCTAACGTTAAGTGCGAAAGAAATTGCTGTTGTGTGCAAATAATTAATAGCAACACAGAAAGAAATCAGATGACATTTAAAATATTTTCAATTAAGTATTCAGATATTTACTTCACTCAGAGAACTGTCTTAGTTGTAGGTAACATTTAAGTTCAAGTCAAATGTCAAATCATACCAGTAGAAAACGAAAATGTTTGAAATAAAATTTAGCCAGATTTCATCAGAAAACAATCATTTAGTAAATCTTTCCACTCAACATTGATTGTACACACTTCTAAAAATAATGTAAAAACAATAACACATTATATTCATAGAAAAAACTTTAAAATTTAAAAAAGAAAAAGAAAAAAAGAAATAAAAACAACAATGTGAAGCCTTAGACAATATAATAAGGCTTTTCCATGGGTTTCTCTTGATGGTATTAGTTACAACATGGTTATCCCTACAAATGAGAATTCAGTCGTGGTATGAATCCTTTGTTACTTGCCATGCCAAAGCTATGTACAGACGTCAAGATACAATGAGGCATCCAAACATGGATACCGTTAGTTAACTGTGAACACACTACCCTTTGGGTTTCCAGTTTTCAAATAACATGTTCACATAGTGTTGATCTCGAGCGTCACACAGTTGAAGGATCCCCACTGTTACAACTTCAAATCTAAAGTGAACCCTGTCCCCCCACCTACATTTCTATACACAATATTTTAAAAAATCAAATTCGTCTTCTGATAACATAGACCCTCAAATTTCTCCCAAACAAAATTATCTCTTTCCGACTAGCTTCTCTTCTTTTCCATGGCTCTGTTGATGAGCCTTCAGGTTACTTTCTCTGCCAAAGCTTTTTCCACATGTGGGACAGGTGTACCGACCAGCACTATGTGCTCTTGCCATGTGGGCCTCCAGCTGCGCAGGTCGGTTAAAACTCTCCTCACACTCTTCACAAGGGTGAGGCTTACGCTGTGTGTGCTTCTCTTTCTTATGTGCTCGAAGTTGCGCCAGGGAGGCAAAATTGAGGTCACATTCAGTGCAAGGGATCTGCCGGGCCGGCTGAGGAACAGCTTTCTTGTCATCATTTTCTGCTTCGTCATCTTCTGCCTTCGGCCCCTGGGTAGATTTGGCTGGGCGCCCTCGTCTTCCTCCTGTCTTCGATTCAGCTGTGGCTGGTGTTGCGGAAGCGTCTTCTGAATTGTTGGTTTCCTCAGGCTCCTCTGCCTCGTCTTCCTTCTTTCGCTTTAGTTTCTTTTCACTGGCAGCTGTGGCCTCAGTTTTCGGAGGTCTCCCTCGACGTTTGACGGCAGCACTACCATTGCAGTGCCGGTCACCTGCGTGGTTCTCCTGATGCTGCAGGAGCTCTGCCTCCTCTTCAAACCCCCTACCACATTTACCACACCGGTAGGTCTTTGTGGGATCCTCTACCTCTTCTTCATCCAGGTGCACGGGGTGCTGGGCCAAACGATGGTTGCGTAAAAGTCCAGGGCTTCGAAACGTCTCGTTGCATTCTTTGCACACAAACTGACGTTCAGGGCATACCTGCCGTCGATGCGTTGTTAACTTGTGGAAAGAAAGTAATGCATGTTGAATTGTTATTAAATTTGAAATTGTTATTTCAAAATCCAAATATAAGCATGGAATGTGTAAGTCAGTCAACAGTACATAGTTGCCCAAGCATATTCGCTTGACAAGCTAGAACCAATGAGGTTCATTCTCATGTGTTAAGCAGCACGTTTGAGCTTCCACAGGAACCAATGAGGTTTGTTCCTGCATGTCAAGAATGTAAGGGGTGACCTTTAGTTTAAGTTCGCTAATCAGTGTTTATATGGGAATACAAGCCTGATCATCATATTAAGATAGCGAGTGTCTCTTCAGAAAAATTTGGACTAAACCGCTTATTTCATATGGATTAGTAATACAATCTCTTAAAGAATGTTTTGAAGCGTCAAAGTAGCAGTCTGTCGACTGAGGACCAGATTTCATCAAAAAGATCTTCATTTGTGTACAAAGCATGAATGAAAGTCTTACGGTTTTGGAAGGACATGACAGTGAAAGGATTCTTTTTTTAAACTAATCCTTTAAGATACTTTTATACTTTATTCTACAAAACATCGAATTAAATGGACAGAATTTAATAAAAAAATATGTGATATACATAAGTATAAAAGAGTCGTTCAAGCATTTTAAGTTCCAATTAATGTAAACCTCCTCTCACCTCTGAGAATGTGCGGAAGCTTTCTTGACAGTGTGCACATTTGAAGGGCTTGTCCTCCTTGTTGTGGGTCGACTGATGTTGTGTCAGCTCCTCAGAAGAGGGGAAGGTTCGATCACACACGTAGCATGTGAACAGAGTATCGCACTGTTGATGCAAAGGGAACAGGTATGTGAACATGCATCCTTTTCAAACCAAAATAATTTAATGTTTGAATGAACATTGAAAAACAGATTGAGATTTTTGCATTTTGTGTCTCTTTTAAGCTTATTAGTAATATTTATTAGTCTATTGAATAAGTTATAATAGATATACAGCGACATAATTATTTCGCAAATCATACATCACTAGCTTGCATGGACTCAGACAGTTATAATGCATCCATCCACTATGTAAAAATAAAAGAGAAGCACAGTGAAAATAACTACTCCTTCCTCTATTAACTGATAACTTAAAGTATTTTCAGTCATTTTGACAAAAACAAATCTGGTCTACTGGTGAAGAAAAACTCAAACAGTTCACCCCAAATCAAACTGTGAATGTTGTAAATGACTGAATCCTAAATAATGAGAGATATGTGCTTCTTTGCTATCAAGGTAATGGTTCATCACTAACCTGCTGAAGTTGCTGTTTGTATTCTTCCCGATGACTCTTCTTCATGTGCCTTTCCTTGGCTTTTGAGTTGCAGAAAGTAATAAAACACTGGAAACACTGCAGGCTTTCATGCTGGTCTAAATACACAGAGAATGACCAATTTAAACATCACTACAGGAGGCAATGCAAATTACAAGTTTATAATAAAGGTATATGCCTAGTGTAACATTAAGACAGAAAACAACTCTAAAACTTAGACAGTTAAAACGTATAAAAAGAAAAGAAAGGAGTGCGATAAGAATAACAGGATAATATTAATCCAGTAATGTCTGGATCCTTTAATATTTAATCATGTCCTTTCTTTCTTTTTCTTTTTTAGTAATCTTACTACTCAAGACTTAAAAGTAAATTATTATATCCCTGATTTTAAATAAAAAGGCTAGGACACCAGTCACCATTACACTGTTTGAAAACTGGCATAACACTGCAACAGGTGCAAATTAGAAACATGCATTCAAAAGCTGGAGGGACATATTTCCCGTACAAAATCAATGATTTCCCATCACACTTACACGACTGAATCATAGGAGGTGGTGCACGGTTCTGAATGGGGGTGTAAGCAACCTCTGTCTTCACAGGAGGCAGTTCAGCAGGGGCAGCAGTCTCTCCACCGCCCATTACTATCTCCTCTATGTTCAGCATGTCAGCGTCCATAATGAGGGCTTAAGGATTCAATGTCCACCTGCTGTTAATTTCACTGTAACAAAGAAAAGATAGTCTAAATATTCAAATATACGTACAAGTGTGCATACATCAAAAAATCCCATCACCCATTTAAAAAGTGCCACTCAAATTAATAAACAACGTAAGAACGTAATTTAACCGTTTCTAAATAGCCTACTTCAGCTTTCAGAATGAAGTTTTACGTGTCAACCGAGCCATTAAAACACAACATAGCTTGCAAGCTTAAAGTAGGGTACATTCGACTACACGAACTAATAACTTAATCACTGCAGTCCAAGTATATGTATCCATAATATTTATAAAAAAAAATAGTTTCATTTTAGAAAACAGTGTTAGGATACCGAATGTCTCCAATCGTGCGTTTTAGAGCCGCCTACCGTTTGTTCACATTAACTAAGCTATGCTAAGCTACATGCTACCGGCTAACGAGGCCTACATTGGCCTTTATCATCTGCAAACTAAACCATTGCTATAGCTAACAGGCGCATTACTTAATGTATTAAAATTATTCCCACTACTAATGCGCCGATATCAGTCAAAGCGAAACTTTATCGGTTTAAACAGTGCAATGCGTTCCTAATTTTTCAGCTGCTATTACATTAGCAGGCTGTTTGAATTCGAGGTTAAACTTGTTGTAGAGTAAAAACCAAGTTCGCTAGCCAAAGCCGTATCAAACAAAGCCCAAAAAGAGGGAAATATTAATATTTTAAGTTATTTAAAACTGGGTATTTAAAAAATAATTCAGCAGAATTCTTACCTGAAAGAGAATAACCTTTTTGTCTGGGGGGGAAACGGATAAGCCAGACATAAAAATGAAAATAAAGGGGGCGCAAACGTGTAGTCAGTGACCCGCTGCTAGACTGAAAAAAACCTGCATCACGTGCCAAGGCGTCCGCTGTACTTTCCATTGTGTTCATAAAAAAAGCAGAATAGGTATCGAAATGCCTTGTTGGTCATGCAAAATAAGTCAATCGCTTCTAAAATTAGATAATATTGTTAATTTTTGTAGCCCGCGTGTAAAATAATTGCATTATAATTGCATTTAAATGCATTAAAAGATGTTTATCATAAAAAGATTGAGCTCATACTATACAATTTTAAAACTTTTATTTCATACAAATAAACTGAAGATGATTTCGCAATGCACAATGAGCAGGAACCATAGTAATGAATTATGAAACGAAAGCATCACATTCTAAACATGAACCTTTTCTTTTTTTTAGGAAATAAAAAGCAAATAACAGGACACATCCTTCTGTTTGCTAGGTGTAAAATAAAACATTCATAAAAAAGAAGATACTTAAATCTTAAAAGTACATAAAAAGAAGATATAACAATCACATTAAAACATTCATTATACATCCAAATGGGTTTAATTGTGTAACAACTACACAACCTGGACAAGAATAGATACAGGTGGCTCATGGTTTGGCATGAGTCACGGTAAGCAATAACTTAACAATTAACCATCTTATTTATGTAAATGAGTAAATGTTATAGTTTAAATGTTCACAGTCTGTAATCCTCATGAAGACCCCTGACTGTGAAATTTCAGGAAACAGTTGTGGTTTCGAGAAATGCACAGGAACACACAGCATTTGAGACAACGCACACGTGATGTTCTCTCACAGCCTCCAAATCTACACCTCCTAGCCTCCTCGCCCTCTGCTAGCTGCTCTGGCCAGTGGCCAAAGCCATCGTACCGTGTGTGTACATCCGGCAAAGGGCTCTCAAGAACCCGAGAAGGTCTCGAGTTTGTATCTGGTCCATGTAGTTTAGGAGCAGGAGGGCAGGGGGGTGATGAGTCTTGAGCATCAAAGCCACTGGAGAGAATCAGTGCTTTGGCCACCTCCAAGCGAAATGCCATAAGTGATAACATATCTGTAATATGACTATTATTTTGCTTATACTGTATCCATGCATTTACCAACACCAGATCGATCAAGTCCCAGAGAACAGAATGCGGCCAACCACTGACTGCTGAATTTGTGCATGGAGTGCGATAAAGACTTCTCAAGTCACGGTTAAAATTCGCAGTTTTAATCGCTCGCTCAAAGCCACTGACGAGAGATGTTGAACGTGGCTTCTCCTTAACCACTGCAGAAAGGATAAAGCCATGATGACATCTGAAAAGTTTGAGTTTTCCATCTGAGCTCACAAACTCGTCACCTATTTGCCCTCTTGCCCCACCAACCTTGCCAGCGCTTTGCACACCCGCCTCTAAAAGATGCTCTAGCATGGAAGGTGTGGAAAGCTCTGGTTTGCAAAGAAACACCATCCCTTCATTTCGGTCTTTACCCCTAGAGACCATTTTCTCCACTACATTTTCTCTATTGGAGTCATCTGCACTCAAGTTGAAGTCCACAACCAACCCTCCACCACTTATGACAACTGTGTGAAGTAACGAATGGGTTGGGTGTCTTTGAAAAGGAAGGGGGTACTGGTCGACCCCAAAGCTTCCATTTCGCTTCAGTGCCCGACAACCGGCTTGAACTCTTCTAATCAATGGCATTACCTTCCACAAATGATTTGCCTTTGAGTTTGCACAATTATGTGCCTCCTCATCACTGTGCACTTCATTACTCCGTTCAGGCTGGTCTCGAATACGTTCTTCAGACTGCTGATCGTTACTCATCTCCATGGAATCTCCACCAGAAGTGGCCAGCTTCACTTTACGAGTGAGCTCACAGAATCTTGAAGCCGTCATGGCATCCGAGATCAGAGGTACTCGTGTGCAGTCTTCCCAGTAGAGCTTTGTGCTGGGAAACTTTGTGAGAAAGAGAGTCTCAGTTTAGTTTATGAAAAAGTAACCATAAATAACAAAAAGATAACAATAAGATGGTGACACCACTGATCTGATAAAAATCAATCTTTATCATTATTATATATTATCCATATATATTTACATATGGAATATTTTATAATTACATTTAAAAGAACCATATGGAATATATATATATATATATATATATATATATATATATATATATATATATATATATATATATATATATTGTTTAACATCACAGTTTTAAAATCTGAACTTGGAAATATATTTTCCAGTTTTTTACATCATGACAATAAATATAATCAGAAGACAAGCATTGATAAAATAGATTACAAAAATGTATATATATATATGTATATATGTAATATGTATGTGTATGTATATATATATATATATATATATATATATATTTATACTGTATGTGCACACTTTTTAAACCTAGCACTGATGCTTAACCCAGGAAAATAAAATGAAAAATAAACAAATAAATAACTGTAGATCATTTAACATTTAGGGGCAATATTTTTGTTCAAGGCATTTAACAAACTCACATAATGTTTGCAAATAATATAAAGTCATTCGTATTACACGTTTTGACCATTTGAAATCTTTTTTCCATACCAAAAACGTCAAGGAAAATGTTTGTCATCATCTTTTGAGAATGATCCATTTTTCAGATTTTGTCATGCACTTGTGTTATGACTAACCTTCAGAGTTCCCATTGCAATGTGGATTCCCACATACTGTGCAATCTCTTTTTCTGTGACAGGGTTTGCCAGTTGTGACGTTTCCCTTGTACAGACAGCAATTTCATTCCACGTGTCCGAACTAAAATACTGATTAAAATAGTTAATGGGCTTCCAGTTGAGGTGTCTTTCCAGTTCTGAGTCGCTTGTTGGAGAGGCACCCATGGTTCTAAAGAAGAGATAAAAACAGGTTTTAAAGATTGATGTTGGCATACCTGGTATCTTATGTTGCGCCAACAACACTCACGTTCTGATGCATCTCTCTGTGCCCTTTTGATGTACAGTATCATTACACTGTATTCCATGGTAACAGGACATCACAATGGTTTCAGCTTCTGGTTCAGAATGGACATTATCGACATCATCTGTGTCTGAATTATCAGAGAGGAATTCTAGAAAGCTCTGGGTTCTCTGCTGTTCAGCACTAACATCACCTACAAAGACAATTTAGCACATTCTCAAACTGAGTTCACAGAACAGAACACACATCAACGCATTAACCTGGCTATTCTTTTATTTACCCTCTTCAGAGTTTGTGTTCAGATGCTGCATGTCCATTTGTACCGAATCCACCCTGATTTCCTCACATTCTTCAATTCCAGATGAAGCCCCTATGTATAACATGCACAACAAATGTATTTGATACTGCACATAATTCCAAATTAAATTATTTAAATACATCTTAGAAATCCAGAATTTTGTTCCCCACCTGCAAGCTCCCTCGAATCTAAGGATGCATGTTCTGCATGAGGAGTCTCCACTAAATGTTCTCGCTCTTCCTCCTTGACAGGATAAAAGATACATTGCTTGCTGTAGGTCTGCGGGGGCACTACACGAGAGTCAGAGGAGGTGCCATCTCTGTTCTTCTCTGCAAGAGGAATAAAAAAAAAATTTTAATAGACAAAATCTTGTAGAAAGGCTTCATAAGAATACATTTAGTAAAAAATGATATAGTTGTATTAACAAAAATAAATAACTAAGTCAAAAAGAAGGAAAACAAACAGTAATAATGTTGTAACATCAAAGTAATATGAATAAATAAAAAGTGGTAAAAGATAACACCAGATAACATCTGGTTAAATGTATTTACTGTATGTAAAAAAATTATTAGACCCTAATTAAATGTAAAAAAAAATAATTAAGGTCTAATCATTTAGTTAAATCTGACCTGTGGGCTGGACTGCCTGAAACATCTCATTCGTAGTCAAGTGGTCTTCTGCTTTCACGATAAACATCTGTACTCCACGCATCAAACAACTCTGAGACAAATTTGAAGAACGTTCTTCTATTTTCATGTCAGAAGATGTGTAAGCTGAAGTCACTTTATTGGCACCCAACTTGGAGTTTGCCTTGGATGAGAATACACAATACAAACATTCGATACTTTACATGACACAATATATAAGGGGTTTAAAAGTTATTATTCAAATGTTGAAGCACAACATCTAAAAAGTCTGAAAAACATGCCGAAACCCTCACCTGTCTAATCTGACTCTGGGTGTTTGGATTTTCCATATTTCTCTCACGCGCTGTCAAGTATTTTTCCAATATGATTCCAGGAGAGCTGCCGTCTCTGACCAGCTCTCTAGATGTCTCAAATGATCCATCTTCAGAGTTCACAATGTCCATTACACTTGTAGTAACAGAGTCCAACTCGAAAATGACCTGTTCCTCAGGAGCCTCCTCAGAAGACGATGGTTGACAAGTTTCAGAAGCATTAACTAAATTTCTCTCCGTTTCTTTGTTCTTTCTCTCTGGAGTGTCAAGTACACACATATGATAGAGCACTTGGCATTCTTGTGGATCCTTATTTCCTTCAATATCCTTTTTACTTTTGTTTTCTGTGCTAGTTCTTCTTCTTTTGCCCTGGCTTCTTCCAACTACTTTCTTACCCCTTTTCACAGAATGTCCTCCCATCACGCTTTTATGATCATCAACTCTCCGTACAAGTACCTCCTCTTCTTCTTGCTTTATCTCTGGTTCAGTAAGAACTTTTTGAGTTACTTCATCAGCATCTCTTGCAGACTCTTGAGTCTGAGGACTTGGATGGCTTTCTTCATTTTCATGCTCTTGAGAGACACCTGAAATGTTATTTATCAGAGTGTTATGGTTCTCGTCCTCATTTTGGTCTCCAATCATGACTAAATTGACACCTATGGGCAGTTCTTCTTTAATTTCTTCCTCCAATGCATCTTTGAGTTCAGTGCAAGAAGTTTCTGTGATGGTCCCAACCTCATTGTTCTGTTCTTTTTCTGACACACCCTCACTAGCATTTTCAGGTAGCTCCTGGGGCACGATACTTTTGACTAAGGCTGGGGTAGACATCTGTGAAGGGATCTCGCAAACTTCTAAAGGATTTTTTTCAGGAGTTTGCTCAGGTTCAGGAACAATTCCTTCAACATATTTGTCTCCTTCTTGTTGCTTTCCTTCCACACTACCAGAAGCAAGTGTTAAAGAAGGTGACGGACTTAATGCTGGGAATGATAGTCTTTCTCCCACAATCTCCCCCACTTCAGACTCCATATCCCAATCTGATGCAACCTGAATTTCAAAGACATTTGGTGAAATACACTTTTCCTTAGGACCAGGTCTCATGTATCGTTTTTTAACAACAACAATTGTCTCATCCGGGAAAGCCTCCTTTCCAGCGGAGTGCCAGGCCGCCATGTGTTCCTGTAAAGCAGACACTTCTGAAAATGTCTTCCCACAGTCCTGGCACCCAAGAGTAAGTTGAGAATATGGGGGGCTCAATGCAATTTCCTGGTCTATTTTTGTAGGTGCTTTGCGTTTCCGTACAATTTTGGGCTTTGTAGACTCAGAACCATGGCTGTTGTCGACAGAGGACATTTCAAAAGACAAGGGCTCTCCGTGAGACTCCGTTAATTTATTTTGAACTGATTTTTCTTTCTTTTGGTGAGCTACATTCAAGGATTTCCTAGGTGCTTTTTTTGTTTTTTGCAGTACCTTTTTATTGTTTTTGCTTGGGGGTGATTTTTCGAGTTCAGTAGCATCCAACTTGTGTACCTTCAGCTGAGGCTGCTTGTGGCCTTTTAATAAGAGCAGAGCTTGTTTCTCTATGTGAGGCACGTCTGAAACATCAGGTCTGGGTTTTGCCTTTGTGACCTTATGCTTTGGTAATTTTTGGCAATTCTTCTGAAAATTATTATTTTGGGTCTTTCTAACTTTGGGTTTCTTGGGACAGTCGTCTTTAGGTGTTTTACCCTGCTTGTTTTTCTTTCGCACAGATGCCAGTGTTTCATCTTGTTGGACCTCATGGACAGACTGCGCCTTCTTGAGCAAATTGTTCTGATTCTTAATTTTTCTCTTCTGAGGTTTCTCTTGTTGTGCTGCTTCTGGTGCCACCAAAACAATGTCTGTTGTTGCATTATTTATTTGACCCACTGACTTCACTGCTACTCCTGAAGGACTTTCAACCCCCTTTAATTTATCTTTTTGCACTTTTTGGTTAAAATCCAATTTATCGTCATGCTGAGACAAAATAGGCACTTGGTTTTGATTTTCATCACTAATTTGCTGGTTCTGTTTTTGTTTGGTTTTAGATGTTTTTATTACCTTTGGTTTAGAGGATTTTTTCTTCTCGCTTGGTCCAAATTTGACAACAAGTTTTTTGTTTTTTGTCTTTTCTTTTTTCTTAGTTATCACTTTAGATGAAGTATTGATTTTCTCGGTAGATGCTACCTGACCATCACATACTTTACTTGCTTCCTTAGTCTGTAGTTTGTCAGCCAATTGTTTCTTAGATCTTTTTTTCTTTGTTGGAATTTTCTTCTGAACAAAAGGGCAATCCTGTAAATTGTCTCTAGTCTGGTCTGGTGTTGGCACAGAGCTTTGTTGAAAGTCACTAATGATGTTGTTCTGCTCAGTTTTGAGGGAATCCGGCTGAGATTGGGGTTCCATCACGGATGGTTCTTTCTCTGACTCAACTTGGTCCTTTTGAGCTTGGAATTGATGAAGTTCTTGAGGCTTAATTAAGTTGCTTATATCACCCTGTTCACTCACTACCTGTGAGTCTGATTCCACTGACAAGTCTATTGAATCTTGAATTTTAGTAGGACATGCTGTCTCTGCATTGGTAAATGTCTCCTCGGGTGTTACTGTGTTAACCGGAACATTGTCTTTCTCCAAAGTCCTCTGATGAGAATTTGTTATGTCAGGTTGAGGAATTAAAAGTGGTTCACTGTTTGTTTCTGGAACATGTTCCTCTGCTGTATGTGACAGTTCATGAACAGAGTCATACTGAGACGCTTCATTCTGTAAAGATGTTTGATCCAAAAAATCTGAAGTTTCAGTCTGTATTGGTATAAGTTCAAGGTGAATTTCGTCCATTTGCATTTGGTCCTCTGTTTGTGTCAGTTTAACAGGTGCTACTTGGGTCTCTGAGTTTTCTGATGAAATAATAATTTCCTTTTGTGACACAACAGTTTCCTTTTGTTGCAAATCTCCCATTTCTGCTGACACTTGGAGGTTAACTTTCTCTACATTTGATGGGCCTGTGTCAGGTTGTACACATTGTTTTTGCTGAATGGTTGATTGAGTAAAATTCACATGTAATGGTTGCATTAATGGTTGTGGATGGGTTAACCCAAAGCTTTGTGGCTGCAAAGGCAATATAACCAACTGATTTACTTTCTGTACATTTCCAAGTTTCTCAATTAGTCTTTTAATTTGCTCAGCATCCAGTTTGTCCATTTGGGGTGGTGCTGATCCAAGGGTCTCAATGAGCAGTGGTGGTCCATTTGCTGTCTGCGTCATAGTAAGTACAGGTGGTTTTGGTTGTGGCACCAACACAGTGCTACTTTGTGACTCTGGAGAGTGCTTATTTTTGATGTGAAGAAGATGTGCTTTGGAAGTCTTGAAGACTGCATCGCACTGTGAGCATGGCAATTTTCGCTCATTTGTTCCTGCAGAAAAACAAAATTAAAAGTATAAATAAATCAAATGGTCAGCATAGCAACATTCTAATTTAACAATCCTTCTAATCATTATTAATTTCTAAGTGATGAAAGAAAGGAATAATTAGCAGCCCTGTCTAGGCTCTTCCCCGGTATGGTTCGTTATTCTGGTTGTATATAAGAAAAAGGTGAATTGTAGCTATTCTGTTGCCCAGATCTGAATAACAATTGATGATGGCACAGTTTGATCTTCGGTAGACCAATCAGGGGACAGAGGCATTTTATTCTCGCCCACGTACCAAGATCAAATTAGGTTTTCACATTTTTATACTTTCATTATTAAATTAAAAACGACTGAATGAATGATACCTGTAATGTTTTTGTCATTTACCTTTAGTTCTCTTTTTCTTTGTGGTGGTTGAAGCATTTGTCTGGTCACCTTTGGTGTCTTCTTTGTGATGTTTTTCTAAGTGGTTCTGAAGAGACTTGGATGCAGAAAACTTTTTACCACAGTGTTTGTGTGAGCAAACATACGGCTTTTCCGCTGTGTGTACCCGTTGGTGGTATCTGAGCAAAGTAAAGGTTTTGAAAGGCTTGTCACACTCTGAGCAGGTGTATCCATGTTTGCTGTAGTGAATTTTTTTTTTGTGACTTGTTAGATCACAGGATTGGTAGAAGGCCTCACTACAGAATGGGCACTTGAACCGCTCGTTACCAGTGTGTGTGCGTTGATGGGCCATGAGCTCTGTGGAGGAGGTGAAGTGCTGATCACAAACATAGCATGTAAAGACAACATCTCCCAGCATGGACTGCTGATATTCTGCAGGGTGGCTCATTTTAAGGTGCCTATCTCTGCTTTTGGAGTCACTGAAGATGATGTGACAGTCTAGGCATTGTAGTGAGAGCTGGGATGCTAGAAGTCAGTGTGATAAAACAAAACAATGCATGTTAGAAAAGAATAAATTGCTAGAGCAAACAAAATTGTACTTGACTCCAAACAGACATGAAACTTTTGTTATAGACTTTACAACAGCAAATGTGATGTTTTCTAAGTAAAATCGCTGTTTTCGATATTTTATTTTTTTTTTTAAAGCGTAGGGTGTGACTTGATTTTATACATTTGTTATTAATCGTATTGTGAAAAGCGAGCATTACATATCGGAAGGGAAAGATTTGAAAATGATTGGCCTAACTTCAGCAGAGAAGTGAATCACAGAAATTACCTATAATATAAAAAATGCCACACGGTTTAATCCTTCAAAATAAGAAAAAATTCAAAGAACAAAAAATTGATTTCATAAATTTCTAAATATATGAGGACTATAAGAATGGCTCTTTAAAGAAAACATTCAAAAGTGTTAAATAACTTACAGGTGAGAGGTATTACTTTGGCCATGTCAAGTTTCAGAGGGTTAAATTTGTCCTTCTTTGGAGGGATGTTCTTTCTCTCTGCATTGTGTGCTGTACCTCCAGTTGATGATTTAGTGTTGGCACCCATTTTTGGTGTTTCATTGGAGCTCATGGGCTCTTCAGGCACACAACTTGCAGCATTAGGGTCTGATGAGCCAGATTTGTTGAGTGCACGCTCACATTCCACTTCATTCACAGTATCTGAACTCGACTCAGCCAGACTTGACTGATTTTCACAATGCAATCCTTCAACATCAGCAGTTTCATCTGTTTCCTCTATAACGGCTTCAGGTTGTGTGCTGTCATCTTGTTTTGCCACAGGAAAAGCACAGTGCTCCACTGTTTCCTCTACGGGGGTTATAGGTTCTATTATTGGTGGTGCTGGGACATAGAGGTCCAGTTTCAACTCAAGACCACTGGTTTGATCTGTACTTTCTGTAGCCTCTATTCCATGTATAGTATTATCTAATGGTGCTTCCAAAGGAGACGGGTGGTCTGAAAGTGAAAGGTGCGCATTGTGCAGATTTGCTTCAAGAGCAGAAGGTTCACTGAGTGGGTCATTAGCATGTTCCATGATGCTTAACTTCTGATGTGAATCTCAATGGTCAATTGAACTCAGATCTCCAAAGTTTTCCTAAAATAGAAAGAAATTATGCAGGTTAACTAATGAAGGTAAGAGTACATAGGTTACATAGTACATATTTGTTGTACTATGTATATCTTTAATCATTAGCATGGTAGTGGAAGTGTGTCTATTAAGCCCAGTCATCATAACTTCTTAAAGATATCTGAACACCCATCTAATAAAGTGGGACTGTAATATGAATATTTCATCTAAACATCATAAAGTGACAGAATTAAATTGCTTTGTAATTTTAACCTTGACAAGATCATTTAAGCCCACCTGATTTCTAAATAAGCCCACTATATATTTAAGTGTAAATGCTTCACATTTTATTAAATAAACAATTATTTTTGTGAATAATTAGCCTAACTAATTGCACAAAACTTCACAAATGTATTACAGTTATATATGACATGCATCAGCATCCATTTAACATTAACCAAACAAAAGTGGTCAAAGTTTTTTTTATTTGCATGTTTCTTTAACCTTGCCATGGCCTCTGTCTGCTCTTTTCTATGGCTATGCATCCAACTGGTCGTTCACTCTCAGAAACAGAGCCTTCTCCTATGAACTCTATTTTGTATATTCTTTTATTTTCAGGCCCCATACTCCTTGGTTCCCATAATGAGAAAATGCAATATTCATGAATTAAAAGTATATATTTAAGAGATGCTCCGATCAGGATTTTTGCAGCTGATACGGACAACCGACTTGTCATCATGATCAACCAATACCAATTCAGATCATTCAAGCTTTATATAAGTGATATAAGCTCTCTGTTGACTGTCACTGTTCCCTTTTTTATTTATTTTTTTCTTTCTGATGAAGTAATACCACAGATGTTGCCTTGGTTAAATTATTTACAGTAATGATGTAATTGTTGTTATGAATAAGTACAACAGATAGAAATTTTACAATAAAAATTTTAAAAGCACGAAAACCAGCCCAGACACTGGCATGGACACGGAAACCGGCACAGACACCGGCAAGGACACACTGGCATCGTTACCGTCTCCGGCATGGACAAGGACACCGGCACAGAAACCAGCACGGTCACCGTCTCTGGCACAAACACCGGCATGGGCACCAACACGGACACACCGGCACAGTCTCCACCACGGACACTGGCATGGGCACCAGCACGGAAACGGTCACTGGGACAGACACACCAACAAGGACACACCTGCTGCTCAGTCATGGTCACCGGCACAGACACCGGTAAAGACACCAGCACAGACACGTACAGCAAAAGATACATCCTTTGAAGATGAGGATATCTCAAGAGACAGGAAGTGAAACTAATATTGAATACGGATGTGCCTTGATGCATTCCTACCTTAGAATGCATTATCTGAAGGCAGAATGTTTTAAGCTTTCGGACGCAGCCTTTGACAGTTGAACTAAAAAATTAAAGATGGCATTTGAACATTGAGGTTGGCAGTGTCTACGATCAACTCCTAAATGAATCAAGGTTTTTAATTGAACTGGTTGAATGAATTAATGTTTCAATGATTAAAAAAAGATGTTCTCTTGTCCACCTGGCATATTGATGTAACCTACAAAAAGTGTCAATGAACGATCTCCACCACTAATTACCCCGACTGACAGCCTTTCTAGAACACATAGTAAGCAGACTAGGCTAACACAAACAGCGGAAAGGGCAATTTATCTAACCTTTGAGCCTGGTTAGTACCTGGATGGGAGACCTCCTGAGAAAACCAGGTTGCTGCTGGAAGAGGTGTTAGTGAGGCCAGTAGGGGGTGCTCTCCCTGTGGTCTGTGTGGGTCCAAACGTCCCAGTATAGTGATGGGGACACTATACTGTCGAAGAGTACCATCTTTCGGATGAGATGTTAAACCGAGGCCCTGACTCTCTGTGGTCACAAAAAATCCCAAATTTGCCCAGTAGCCTCTGTCCATAATGGCTTCCTAATCATATACATCGAATTGGCTTCATCACTCTGTCTCCTCTCCACCAGTAAGCTGGTGAGTGGTGAGTGTTCAGGTCCACTATGGCTGCCGTAGCAGATTTCAGGTGGATGCTGCACATTAGTTGTGTTTGAGGAGATTCCCCCTTCTATGTAAAGCGCTATACAATTGTAATGAATTATTATTCATTATTATTATTATTGTGATTTTGGACTATACATCATTTAAACTGTATCATAAACAAATTAATGTAGAAGTCGTCTAGGTATGGTCTACAATACATAGAATCCAGGGCAAGTGGATACTGATGTCACAAATCTGCAGTCTATGAAGGTACATCACCACTATAGGTTTTGAGACACAGCCCACTGTACAAGGGTTATGGTTAAAATAAGCTGAACAACGAAGGAAAGGGAAGTCGAAATAAACACGATTACAATAAAATGTCTGTGTAATCTCACTCGTCCAGTGGGTAGTATATCCTTCAATGTTTCGCTAATATGCGGCTTTGCTGTTCTAACCCATTGTGTGCAAAACTGCTTCTTATATGGCTCGTGTCTGTCCGTGGTTGTGTGCAGAGCCATAAAGGCACGCATGCGTATAGCTTTGTATTAACTAATATAAACCCCAAACTCACCGATTTAATTTTTTTCTTCATCCCAGCATCTTTCCAATGCAGTATTTTCTTGATAACCCATTGGTTGTGCCTTTATTTAATGGGCTTTATGCGAGATCGCCGCCATATCACAACACTGGGACGCAAGTTGTGTGACGTCACGCAGATACTATATGTGGGAGTTGTAGTTCGCAAAAAATAGAATTTTGTAGTCTTTAAAATAAATAGCCTATTAGTTCCTCAGAAAACAAAACAAAACAAAAAAAACACTGAACATCAAAATGTATTGTGTACTGTCAGCTGAGCAATGTTTCTACAACTGTATCATATCGTCCAGCTATATGGGAAATGCTAGCCTATGATGCTAGCCTAATAAGTTCACATAGCCTAGCTATATTCAAATACGATATCTAGGCTATTTTTATCACTTTGTCATAATGTCTACATTTTACAAAAAAAAAAATAGTTTTACAGTGTTTTCACAGTTATGGAATATTGCACAATATTTAATATAAATGATTTATCAGTGCACACTTGTTTTTTATGCTCATGTGGCCTCGTAATCTTTAATCAAAATAACTTCTCTCCCTCTTGCAACGACAATCTCTTCTCAGATGACGTTTCCATGGCGTGAGGGCGGGACAACCTGTCACTCAAATGAGATCGATCAATATAGTAGGCTCCAATCAATTGGCTTTATGCACAGCTGCATTACTTCCTGAACTTCAGCCAGCTCCTTGTTTCCTGTCTACCATTTTTGGGCAAACTTGATTAATTCAGGTGTGTCTGATTATTGTTGCCGTGACTACTGAGGTCAGGGACACCTGAATTGATCAATTTGTCCAATAATGGCAGACAAGGAGCTGACTGATATTCAGGAAGTAGTGAAGCTGTGCATAACGCCAATTCCCTGGTAAAAATTCAAGTTACTCACAACATTTTTTTAAGACTTCCGTTTCATGATGACAGTCCATTTCAAAATATAACACAGAGACACTTTTGCATTTTTCAAGCTGAATTTAATTTTAGATATTTAAGACAGAATAAGGATTTTTTTGTTTTTGTTGTAAACCAGGCTAAACAAACAGTTAGTTGTTAGCAGCAATGGTGGACTTGACCCAGTCAGTGTAGCGGCACACCTCAGTATAAACCCCAGGATAGTCAGGTTGAGCACAGCCTTTACCCCAGGAAACAATTCCTCGCAGTTCCTTATTGCACACCAAAGGACCGCCAGAATCAGCCTGAGAAAAAAATGAGACAATTAAAAAAAAGTCTTTGTAAAAATATCTACCATAGATATAGACTACGTCAATGTACCTGACATGAGTCTTTGCCTCCCTTCATGAATCCAGCACAGAACATGTTTTCAGTTATTTTCAATCCATATGCACCCTCACACTGTGCCCTTGACAGTACAGGCAAATCCAGACACTGCAGCTTAGAAGGAAAGGAAACTAAAAAAGAAAAATAGCTGTATATAAAATATATATATATATATATATATATATATATATATATATATATATATATATATATATATATATATGTGTGTGTGTGTGTGTGTGTGTGTGTGTGTGTGTGTGTGTGTGTGTGTGTGTGTGTGCGACTTCTACATATGTAAACCTTTATGCAATGATTATTAAACATTATTAAAGAAAAGTTTTAATACTCAGCCATCTCACCTGCAGTGGTGTTCTGATTTCCCCATCCAGAAACCAAGCACTCTTCCCTCGCAGAAGAGCAACTGGATGCTAGACGGATTGGCTGCACATAATCGTTGAAGATGGCAGGCTCTTTCAGCTTGATCAGCATGAAATCATTGTTATACGTAAAATCATTATAGTCCGGGTGAGGAATCACTTTCTCTGCCCCGATCCGCTGCTCTGTGCCCTCTTCAATGTCGATATTGTGCTCTCCCAGGTGGACAGTAAGACGAGAAGCTCTATTTGACAAACAACTCATATTACTGGGCTCTAATACAAATTTTATCAGCAATATTGCCTACATATTATGTCTATGGATAGTCTCAAATGTTTGGTTAATAGACTCTCATCTTTAGTTCAGAATTGAATGTGTAACTTTTTTAATAGCCTTTGGTTTAAAAATTCTTTATCTGTTACATTTTACAATCATCATTTTCAGTGTACACGATGCATGTTAAAGGAGTAGTTCACTTAAAAAAAAAAAAACTTTTGCTGATAATTTACTCACCCCCATGTCATCCAAGATGTCCATGTCTTTCTTTCTTCATCCGAAAAGAAATTAATGTTTTTGATGAAAATAGTCCAGGATTTTTCACCATATAATGCACTTTACGGTACAAAGTCCAAAAGACAGTTTCAGTGCAAACTTAAACAATTCCAAACGTTGAATATCAAAGCGAAACGATCACTCGTTTAAAAAAAAATAACAAAGTTTAAGTTTTATAGGCTCAAATGGTTGCCTTGCTCTGTTTTGTGATTCGTGACTCTTCAAAATGAACGAATCTTTTTCCGAGTCAATTTGTTAGTTTCATTCGTTGAATGAACCAAATGACTCGAAAAAAGATTAGTTTATTTTGATAAACGAGTCACGAACGCCCATCACAAAACAGAGCAAGGCGACCATTTGAGCTTATAAAACTTAAACTTTGTTGTTATTTTTTTTTAAATGAATGATCGTTTCGCTTGATGTTCATCGTCTGGAATCTTTTAAGTTTGCACTGAAACTGTCTTTTGGACCTTGAACCATTTGGTTCCCAGTTAAGTGCATTATATGGAGAAAAATTTTGGAAAGTTTTCATCAAAAACCTTAATTTCTTTTCGACTGAAGAAAGAAAGACATGGACATCTTGGATGACATGGGGGTGAGTAAATTATCAGCAAAAGTTTTTTTTTTTTAAGTGAACTACTCCTTTAACATGCAGCTGCTATTAATCCTTTTTAAAAAGTTACTCTATAAGGAAAAAAAGAGATTGGTGAGGTTTAACATAAATGTATGATATACTCACGGAACTTTGCAGTGAGCAGCAGAAACAAGCCATCTTTCATTAATCACAGATGCTCCACACCAGCGTTTCCCATTATCGGTAAGGTGGACTTGCCAGGGCTGGGAGTGGGGTAAACATTCATAACCTCCAATGATCAAAAACTTACCTGTACAATAAGCTGAAAAAAGAGAGATTTGTTTAAAAAATCCACATGTAATTTTCAAAAGGTTCATGCCTCTGATATGTGTCCTTAATTTTTATCATTTAATAATAATCAGTTATCATGTATGTATCAGTAAAATGTTGTATCATATTAAGGTTAAAGATAGGCAGTAGGCTATAGGACAGTAAAACATTGAAAATAATAATTAAGAAGAGATATCTACATACCCACAGCCACTGCCAACAGAGCAAACACAGTCTTCATTGTAGTAGATGAAATAAGTGCTCACATTCAGACAAAAGAAAGATCCTGCAAATTTCAGAAACAGCATTAATGTTTTAAAGTAAAAATGCAGGAAACACAAGGGGTTCAAAGGAAAAGCTAATTTAAATACAAAATAATAATAATAATCATAATAATTTAAAGACATCTAATTGCCCTGACTGTCATCAAGACTGACTTTGGTCACTGAAACATTTAGTTATTGTTATACAAATAAATCATACAAAGGAAAAACTGCCAAGCTTTCACAATAAATCACTAAGCTGTAAACAATATGTACACAACCCAACTAATACTACACAATGAGAAAGCAAATACCTTGAAATAGCTTTCAGTCAGCAGAATCTTCAATTACCTTGTCCAAAAGTGTGAATGAGCATACAAAATCTTCCCCATGGCTTATATAATGCACATGAAGCCCATCCCTTAAATTCATGTTCTTGCTAATTCTTTTTCTGTGCCTCATTTAAATGCTCTTGTTCTTCATGATGACTTTGTCACTAGTCAGATGATTCCCTATCAGATGAAGATGAGTAGTTGTCATCCTCATGACCAATTATGTCTGGATCCTTTTTTCTTTCTCTCCTCTTTATCAAAATCATTAATTGCCCCTAAAATCTTTTTTCTAATTCTAAAACTTTTCTTTCCCATAAACATGTGTCCCCAATGAGAACACCTTCTCCATGTTTCCCCCATAGCAATAAATTTTTTTTTTTTTTTGGATTTCCAAGTTGTGTGACGCAAAAAACATACATCTGACTGCATATACCAACAATGTTTGGTTCCTGGAATAGACAACTTAGCATTCCCTGAATCCCTGTTGATTAGACAGAAAAAAAATGCGTCCAACACTCTAAAAAATGCTGGGTTGTTGTAACCCAATTTTGGGTAAAATATGGACAAACCCAGCACATTGGGTTAAAAATGTCATTTAAAAATGTAACCCAATGGCTGGGTTTGTCCATATTTTACCCAAAATTGGGTTAAAACAACCCAGCATTTTTTAGAGTGAATAGATTTCTGAGAAGTTTATCTATGTATCATCTTTTTACTCTTTTAAATCATTTTATGACTGTATCATATATCTCTTTTTATTCCTTTTATATTTTAATTTCCCTTGCTTTTACTTTGTGATTATTTTAATTCATTTCTGTGTAAATTACTGTGAATTGCCGTAGTGTATGAAATGTGCTGTATAAATAAACGTGCCTTGCCTAGGAACAATATCTATTTTGATATCCTGCATTTAACCTGCTGCATGTCAATAGTCAGTCTTTGTTCCATTGTTGAATTAATGATTAAAATAATCCAATCACACAAGCATCCATACATGGAGGATAACATGAATATATTGAATTAATACAAACAACTAATTTTAGTGAGACTTTATTTTAAGGTGATGTAGTAACATTGTAGTAAGGTGGTGTAGTAACTGAGCAATTTTAATTAAATATATACTTTATAATGTTATCTTAAAATAAAGTGTTAAATGAATTTTTCCCATAGATATTTAAATACTATATTTGTTTGATTAAGAGCTATTTTACTTTTTTTTATCTAAATATTCAATCACTACAAGAAAAAACTCTAATAATTAATAGGAAGCTATAGTTTAAAGCAGCCATAAGTCAATGTGTCATTACATTATTATACAAAAGGAAAGCATGGCAAATATGTCATCGATACATCTCTATATTGCAATGCATGATTTGTTGCATGATGTCTATGCTTTATTCATCAATGAAGACTCCCCAATAAAATGACGTAGCCACTAGTGTCAGGTGAATCACTCTCACATGAGTTGTTCCAATTGAATCAGTTACACTGGAGAGATCTAATGACATTTAAAAGGGCTAAAACACATTTACAACTTTTAAGTGCAGAATCGCTGTTTTGTTTAGAGGAGATTTGTAATATTGCTCTAATTTCACCAGCAATGTTTTCTTTCCCTCTACAATTTCAGTTAAAAAGTGGAATTAAAAAGTTATTTTTCCTTTAAAATACTTCGTTACACTCACAATATAGGTAAAGAGAAAATTAGTTTAATTACATACTAAAACCAGTATGTTCTCTGTGTGTGGCAAAAAAGAAAGAAAACAAAAGAAAAAAGATTGAAATGTTCAACATACAGCAGATCCTTTCCTCACTGAATAAATAAACAAACCCCAGAGGTCACGTTTCTTTCAACATCTCGTCTCCAAACCGGCGTGATTACTTCAACTTACAAACAGATGGAAATGGACAAATACTCTCAATGTTTTGATCCAATTTGTTGTCACCTGATGCACATCCATGTTGTGAATCTCCCATTCAAGCACACGCCAAAGGCAATTTGAGTATATTGAACTCACTGTCTTGTTCAACAAACCAGTTTGAGATGATTTGAGCTTTGTTACATGGTGCATTATCATGCTGGAGGTAGCCATCAGAAGATGGGTACACTGTGGTCATAAAGGGATGGACATGGTCAGCAACAACAGGTAGATTTTGGCATTTAACAATGCTCTGTTGATACTAAAAGGCCAAATGTGCAAGAAAATACTCCCACACCATTACACCACCAGTCCAGCAGTCTGAACTATTGATACAAGGCAGTATGGATCCATGCTTTTATGTTGTTTACACCAAATTCTGACAACCATTGTTTGTTTTTTTTACATGTGAACGACTATTTTTTTTTAAATTATTTAAGAATTTAAACTCAAATCAATATCATGTCCATGTGTGAACAGCCATGTAATAAGCAAGGTACAATTATTCAGCCATTATTACAAAATAAACCCCTCCAGATTGCATTTTTTTTTTTCATTATTTTGCAATAATGACCAGCTGACTGTATGTTATCCCTTTCTTATCTCTTTATTGTCTCTTTAAATTCCCCTTGTGATGCAATTTCTGATATCACAAGTCTCTGATTGTGAACACAAGGATTAGTTATATGACTCTCCCTTATTGGGTTTACATTTTGGGCTAAGAGCAACCTTGGCTAAGAAAACTTAAAATACTATATCCATATAAAAAGAATAGACAGAAACACTTTTATTGTTCCAAGCTGAATTTCACCACAGATATTTCAGGAAAAAAAAATTAAAGGTCCAACAACAAAAAAAACCATTTAGTTGTTAGCAATGGTAGAATTGACCCAGTCAATGTAGCGGCACACCTCAGCATAAACCCCAGGATAGCCACGTTGAGCACAACCATAACCCCAGGAAACAACTCCTCGCAGTTCCCCATTGCACACCACAGGACCGCCAGAATCACCCTGAGCATAGTTTGGAAAAGGAAAAGAAGAAATGTGTGATTTTCTATGAAATGAAATAACAGACAAAAAAAAAAAAAAGTAGTCAGTTCAGGCTATGTCAATGTACCTGACATGCGTCTTTGCCTCCCTCCATGAATCCAGCACAGAACATGTTTTCAGTTATTTGCCATCCATACGCACCCTCACACTGCGCCCTTGACAGTACAGGCAAATTCAGACACTGCAGCTCAGAAGCATAGTCAACTGGAAAAAGAGTACAAGAACAACGTTAAAGATTTAGATAGATAGATAGATAGATAGATAGATAGATAGATAGATAGATAGATAGATAGATAGATAGATAGATAGATAGATAGATAGATAGATAGATAGATAGATAGATAGATAGATAGATAGATAGATAGATAGATAGATAGATAGATAGATAGATAGATAGATAAATAGATAGATTATGGTGCAATTTATACGCGAAAATTTGTTTTTACATGCATATACGCATAGGTTGGTTAGGGTAGGCTTAATAGTTCAAATAAAACAAAGCATGAAACAAAACTATGGACATGGACTCAACGAAGGTTACAGGAAACAATACAAAGAAACATCCTCTTCTTCGGCTGCTTAACAGCGGATGCGGACAAACTTAGCGCAGTACCGTCACTCAAGAGATAAATTGTGCTTGATCCGTCAACTTCGATTTGGCAAAATCTGCAGACTGACTATGACTTCCCGAAACTAGCATTAACTCATCCAAACTCATCTAAAGTCATGCAGTGTATTCCAGCCTTTACATATCACCGCCTACTGGCGCATTGATGTAACCTGCAGTCACTGAAAAATCTCCACTATTAGCTAATACAAAGACCAACAGCCTGTCTGGAACACATGAAGAAGCAGAGTGATAATAGTTCCAGCACTGACGCTCGGCATATCATTGGCCATATATGGCCTTGGATCAAATCAAGATCGGAACTGTTCTATAAACACATAATATTTTCATTACTCAGCCATCTCACCTCCAGTGGTGATCTGATTTCCCCATCCAGAAACCAAGCACTGATCCCCCGCAGAAGAGCAACTGGTTGCTAGACGGATTGGCTGTACATACTTGTTGAAGATGGCTGGCTCTTTCAGCTTGATCAGCATGATATCATTGTCAATCGTATAATCATTATAGTCCGGGTGAGGAATCACTTTCTCTGCCCCGATCCGCTGCTCTGTGCCCTCTTCGATGTCGATATTGTGCTCTCCCAGGTGGACAGTAAGACGAGAAGCTCTATTTGACAAACAACTCATATATTACTGGGTTCTAATACAACTTTTATCAGCAATATTGCCTACCTACATATTGTGTCTATGGATAGTCTCAAATGTTTGGTTAATAGACTCTCATCTTTAGTTTAGAATTGAATGTGTAACTTTTTTTTAACAGCCTTTGGATTAAAAATTCTGTATCTGTTACATTTTGCAATCATCATTTTCAGTGTATTCACAATACACATGTTAACATGCAGCTGCTATTAGACCTTTTTAAAAAGTTGCTCTATAAGGAAAAAAAGAGATTGATGAGGTTTAACATAAATGATATACTCACGAAACGTAGCAGTGAGCTGCAGAAACAAGCCATCTTTCATTAATCACAGATGCTCCACACCAGCGTTGCCCATTATCGTAAGTAAGGTAGACTTGCCAGGGCTGGGAGTTGGGTGAACATTCATAACCTCCAATGATTTTATCATCTGCACTGCAAGCTTCATAAAAAAAGTTAAATTGTTCACAAAGTGCCAAAAGTAAAGTAAATAAAATTACATTACATGAACTGATGTTTGTTTTTCATATTTTCCTGTTTTATCTGATCAACCAACATTTTAAGTCTCAGATTAATCTTAAAGAGGAAGGAATTTTTCAAGTCACTGTGTAGGCAGACACTAATATTTGACATTATATAAATAAGAGAAATCTACATACCCACAGCCACAGCCAGCAAAGCAAACACAACAGGCTTCATTACAATGAATAACAGCAGAATAAAGTAACAAGAGAGAAGACTTCTGCTGAGTTCAATAATTGCATCAGCTTTTTAAGTTATTTAAGGGGTTTTAACATTGGTACAACAACCAATAAGATCTTGGCAAATTATTCATAAGTGAAAACTAGCACCTGGAACAACAATTCTTATCAATAAGTTTTCCATGAACATGATAAAACCAAGGTAGTGTACATGCAATACAAAGCTTTAATAAAAACAAAAATGCTTTTACATTTTTAGTAAAGCACAACTTAAACCATTTATCATTTATTTAACTGTTTAATCAACACAAGAGCAACTCTATAATTAACATATCATGTATTGATAATGCATTGATCCAACACATGATAACAAGTAACAATTTTTAACAGCAATAAATAAATAATAAAAAAAACCTTCATTTGGTAACAGACAATGGTCCACTCTCAACCAACAAAGATTCTCGATTTAAGACACTAGTAAGAAGCAGACATGAACAGGCCAAAATTGAAAAAGCAGTGGTAAAGCAGAGTCAAAATCCATTGTTGCCACATTAATAATAAGCATCTGTGTATTAAACTTCCACTTGCATGCTTCATATAATCCATGTGACGCTCAGACTCTCCAATGAAAAGTGAACCACACATTGATTTTCACTTCACCGCTTTCTTCATCTGGGTTCGTTTTCATTTCCTCTTGTTGATTGAAAAAAATGAATTACTCCTAAAATTACTTTTTTCCATGACACTCAATTCTTTCCTCTGAAACCAGTGTCCTTTCTTCCAAAGGGAACATCATCTCCTTCTTTAAAGACCTCCAGTAGGTGTTTCTTCCAATGGGCAATTAAATTTCCTACTTGCGAGAAACTCTTGTGGCAACGGCCACGAGCAAGGCCTGGCACCAGTGTAAACGTTAAAATGGTTCCGAAGTACGTCTATAACCCAAAAGGACTTCTAGCAGATATGTTGCATGTGTGTATTTTTTGTTGTTGTTGTCATGGCCATGCAAGTGTCTTTTCAATCCCTTGTGAGAAAAGAGCAAAGCAAAATTCCAATGTCTGCTGCAACATTTTCCCAACTTAAGTGTTTTAAAGGGGTAGTTCACTTTGAAATTAATTTTTGATGTTTTAGCTTACCTCAAGGGCATCCAAGATGTAAGTGTCTTTGTTTCCACAGTATTTTCAATTTTGATATTTTTAGATCAAACCATTCTTGTCTGTCAGTCATATAATGGAGGTATACGGGGTCCACCTCAAAGAGCATGCACAGAGAAGTCCAAATTAAACATAATTTAATGACTCGTAAATGTAAGTGCACTTTGATGGCCTAAGACACGAAACGAGCAGTTTGTGTGAGAAAACAATCAACTTTATAAGGGAATCAAAAGATGGTACTTTATTAACAAACCAACCCATAAACCTTTACTCTCATCACCCAGACAAGAAAACAAAATGGAATGTTAATATAACTATTCAATTTAATATCACAAGGCGATTTGGTTGTTCAAATAATTTGCCATTTTCTTTATGATTCATAATACCATATACCTACACAAAACCTTGCCTCTGCTTTGCCATTTGCATCTTATTAATACATTCTTAATGTCACTAACATGACTTCAGGGCAATTTCACAAGGAACATATAACATTATATCCAGAAAGGAAATCTTCATTTTCAAGAGAAACATCAAACCCCAAATGTTCTCAAAAAGTAGAAAGATGAAAAGTTTTAAAATGCAAACAGAACGGAATTGTGGTCTGTAAAATGTTGATGTTAATAGCAATTAAGGAACAATGGCACTGGCGTTAACAGAAGCTGTACAAATCCCAAATCAAAGTTTAGCATGACCATGAGACTTAAGCTGTAGGCTAAAGCTTACAAAAAAGATCTTCAAACTATTTTTGAAATAACATGTAGAAAAAAAATATCTAGCAAAGACCTTGGTAGTTTAAATTAAGTACCCTTTACAGGTGATAGAAATCAACACAGACAAAAAATTGGGCAGTCAAAAAAACAAGGGAAAGTAAATCCTTTAAAAACCTCTAAATAGATAGAACTTGGAGAGATCGAACAAGATTTTAAAGGGAATGATAGAAATGCACATCTTTTATGCAAGTAATTACAACACATAATTTGGTTATTTGGTTTAGAGGACATCTGCAATAATGCTCTGAAGCCTTTCTCTTTACAACAATCTCAGCAATTCTTTTTTTAAAAGGTATTTTAGAATTTAAAACCTGAAAGGCATTTTCCTCACTCCTTAAGCATACAGTCATATCACTCACAGCAGGTCACAAAACCTAGAATCAAGTCCTCGATTAAATCAGTGCAGATGCAGTAAACAGTGTGTTAGATACCAACATCCCTCTCCATGCATTTTTTTTCACAAGTTTTAGAACCCACGTGCATGTTCAATATAATGCTGATGCAGTTCTGTTTCCTGTTTGAAGGAAATGCCACACTCAATGCATGTCAGGTTAGCAGCGTCTCTTACTTCAGAAGCTGAGCTACTGTCTTTTAACTCTTTATCACCCAGACACTCCTGATGGTGGTCGGTAAGAGTTCTGAGATCACTAAATGTCTGTGAACACAGCGAACAATGGTACGGCTCCTCGTCCTTGTGAAGAGTCTGGTGCTGCTGCAACGCACGAGGTGACAAAAAGGTTTTTCCACATTGCTGACATTTATGGCTATTCGCTTGTGGACTCACAAGGGCTACTGGCAGCTTGACTATAGACTCAGATCTGTGGGATAAAGCCTGCTGGTTGTCTGAAGGCCCAGGTGTCAGGGAAGCACTCAGTCTGTATCGCAGCTCAGTTGGGAGACGCCGGCGCACTTCGTTGTGCCATGCGAGATGATGCTGCAGCTGGTTTTCAGTCCAGTAACCACGGCAGCAAAGAGCGCAGCAGTGCGGACGAGTCTTCGCCACCTCCTTATGAGCGTTTAACTGCTCCTCACTGGGAAACGCTTTAGCGCATTTATCGCATTTGAAAAAACATTTAGCAAATTCGAAATTTCGATTGTGCTGTACGGGATCCTCCTCCGTAGATGCTTTCGGCTCTTTCTTGCTGGACGTTTTACGAAGGGACGCTTCAGAAGCAAAGGGCTTTACATATGCAGAGCGCTCTTTTATAGAGGCAGTGGGTCGTTCACTAACCTTGTGGTGTTTCTGCCATTTGTGCGCGCGAAGGCCACGTACGTTCAGGAAGCTCTTATCACAGTGTGAGCATTGAAAGTGTTTTACCTCAGTCTTCTCTCGTTTGGCAACATCCATTTTAGATGCGTACAATAGTTTGACGGGTGGACCCGACTCATCTGTAGAGAGGATTTCAGACTGTAGTTTCTCAGTCTCAGTAGGCTTGCTGTGATGGTCTGCAAAGTGAGATGTTAGAAGAGACCCACTTGAGAAAGACATGTGACAATCTGGACAGGTAAAAACACCGTTTGTTTCGGCAACTTCGTGCTCTTTTTGGGGTTGAGTCTGCATGGTGGGGTGGTGTAGTTGATGGCGGCGAAGAACACAAAGGTAGAAGAATCCTTTCCCGCATACATTGCATAAGTAAGGTCCACCGTCCACACTTTTCTTTGAGTGTATCTTATTGGTCTTTGAGAGAAATCTGGCAAATTTTTTGTCCTTGTGCCACCGCTTATGTGTCCCAAGAGCTGAATTGGTGCTAAAATATCTTCCACATTCTGCACAAACAAAAGGCGATTTTGCCAAACACTTCTCTGGCTTTAATTTCCCAAGCTTTAATGGCTTTGCCGAACTGGATTTCAACTTTTTAGATTGGTGACCTTTACGATGAATTCGCTTGTGAAAATTTAGAGCACCAATTACCGAAAAGCTTCTGCTACATTCTTGACATTTGTATTTCAGATTTGAAGCTAAAGGTGTGTTTTGTTCTTTTTTAGAATCAGTTGAATGAGAAGTGTCAACAACATCTTTAGCTTTTTGGGAGGATGTGTCTTGGTCCGCTATCTCAAAAAATTCTTGTGGAAGTTCCATATAGTCCTGGCGTTTTACACAATGCCTCTGATGATTTTGTAGTATCGACTCAGATGCAAAAAAAGAGTAGCATGTTGGGCATTGAGGTCGCTCAGAGGAGTCAGAGTCCATCAAAGGAAGGCCGGTCTCATAACCATGGCTTTTCATGTGAAACTGGAGGGCCATGGCACGCGAGAAAACTTTTGCACAGTCGGGACATTGGTAGGAGTTCTTTTTCAACTGTTGGACTTGATAGTCAAAAGATTTGACAGCAGGTTGGGTGTCATGGATAAGTTTGTGTTTAAGAAAACAACCTAGCATGTGGTATGATTTGCCGCACACCTCGCATACGTGTTCCTCTCTTGAATTCATAGGGTGCACTCTTTTATAACCACCCCTGCGACCCCTTTTCTTCCGTCGAATGTGACAGTTCTCGGTGTCAGGTGTACCTGGGGCCCTTGTTTCGAAATGTGCACACTCTGAGTGGTTTTGTTTGTGATGACAGAAAGCACCTAACGACCAAAAACCTTTACCACACTTTTTACAGTGATAAACCTTTGGGCCCAAAAGTGACTTGGTTGGGTTGAAATTCTTTCTCTTTTCGTCTTTAGCACCGCCGGAGCAAACCTTCAGATGGTTGTACAGACCACTTGCGGTCGTATAGCTCTTGTCACACTGCAAGCAAGCAAAGGTCTTTTTATTTCTATCGTGATGCTGTTGGTGAGAATGCAGTGCAGATAGTCGGGAAAAACACATGCCACACTCTTCACATTTAATGTTGTTCTTCTGCAGATTTTCAAGTTGGTATGAAATAGACTTGTACGCCACTTTATCCTCATGCTTTACTGTGTTAAAGCAATCAGCACTCTTGGAGGGACTTTCATGACCAATCACATTGCATGTTAAATGTTCCTCCTTTGTTGGCGTCACTACGTCAAACTTCTGCCTCCTATCTGATTTTTTTCCCATGGATCCCTTGTGCCAAAGTATGTGACAGCGCAAGGACGAACCCTTGACAAATTTACGATCACAGTGTGGACAATTATACTTTGCCTCTTGAGGACGGCTTTTGCTCAAGAGTTCTGCACTTGTTAATGGTTCATCATTTAAATGCTCATAATCAATCTGTACAATTTTGACATCAATCTCTGGATTCAACTGCAGGGATGAGGTGGATTCAGCTGTCTGACTCAAATTAAAGCCCAAGTCATCTTTTTCCTCTTGGTCTGATTCACACACTAACTCAAGATCAGGATGTTGATCCTGAGAGAAACCACTGTTGTTTTCATAATCATCTGAAGCCGTGATATGGACAACTTCATAATCAACATCTATGGCCCCATCTTCTTCTACTGTGTCGGTGGAGTTAAAATCTTTATTTTGAACTTGAGCGAGTGAAGTCTCCACAGAATGAATAAACACACTGTCAGCATTGTCATTCTGGTTTATTTTTAATGTTTGAGTGGCTGTGCTCATCTCAGGCTTCTTCTCCATGATGTCGCCGAAGACATCAGTATGACAGAGCTGATGCGACTGCAGGGCGGATGCTCGCGAGAACCGACGACCACACTCCGGACACTCAAAAGCCTTCTTCTTGAGCTGAATAACTTGATGAAGGAATGATTTTGCTGGCAGCTCTTCACTGTGCGCCAATCGCTGATGCTTATTGTAAAATGTAAGGGAAGTGAAGACCTTGCCGCACTCTGTACATTTATATGGCTCGCTATTGCAGTTAAGTTGTGCCCGTCTTTTATGCCAACGCTGATGGCACACCAGAGCCACAGAGCTAACGAAGGTCTTGCCACATTCAGAGCAAACAAACGAATGCTTAATTTCCTCCTTCACCTTCCCATCTGAACAGCTGGTTGAGAATCTCTTGTGAGTCATGAGACCACACATGGCGCGAAAAGATTTGCCACAGAAGCACTGAAAAACTTTTTGCTCATGCCCCTCAGTCTGTTCAGAGCTTGTGCTGTTGTCTTCAGTTTGACCTGGAGATTCATTAAGTGGCAGAGGTTTCTCAGTTTCACAGGTTTTGGATTTCACCAGCTTTACCTCATGACAACGACGATGTGCGTCAAGAGCCGAAGCCCGAGAGTAACAGCGTCCACAGGTGGGGCACTGAAATGACTTTTTCTTTAGATGAGCAAGCTGATGAAACACAGACTTTGAGGCCTGCTTATGTGAACGCTGATGGTTGAGAACCTGACCAACAGTCGTATAAGCTTTACCACAATCCTTGCATTCAAAAAGCTTCTGTCTTCCTGCACCCTCACCAAAGCCGTTGCCTGTCCCCTGTTTAATGACTTGATTGCGATGTTTCAGTTGATGGGTGAAAAAGCCTTTCGAGCTTGAGAACTTTTGTCCACACAGAGCACAGAACAACGTTCTTCGGCCTCCGTCGGTCGAGATGAGCAGGTCATCCCACTGCGAATCTGTGTCCAGGCAGACGATGGGACCATCATGGATATGCTCACTGCGATGCTCCAAGTAATCCTCCTTATTCCCAAATGCCTCACTGCAATCTTCACAGCGAAAGGGCCTATCCCCTAAAAATACAAGAGGGGAAAATGGGAGGTCAGGGTGAGTCCTGTGGCCAGAGGAGAGAAAAAAATAAACAGTGTACAGAATCAACTAATTAAAATGAGGAGACCCCTTATACTCAAAATAATGAAAAAAAAAAACTATAATTATCTTATAATGGAAACAATGTATTAATTCAGGTCAATTTAACAGAGGAAAGGAATAGGATAACAAATCAGAGTCAGACCAAAAACAAAAACAAAAAACAAATAATAATAATCACATTTTGCATTGGGTATTGCAACCATCAGAAATAATTCATCCATTACAAATGATAAGGGGAAAAAAAGAAAAATACAATCTACTGTTTTTTATGCAACCTCTGTTCCTAACAAGAAATCCCCCCCCCCCCCCCAAAAAAAAAAATAAAAAAATAAATAAATAAATAATACACACACATTCATAAAACTACAAAATAAAAGTTAAAATGATTTCATCGTTTAAATTTTACACAACTGTAAATTAAGACGATCTGGCAGGCACCTTTTTGTTAAAGAAACCTGTTGCCAGGTAACAATTCTACTTCTGGTTCGAATTATTTATTCCACCTGAAATGAATATTAAAGATAGTGACATTGACCATGATATGATCCAATAAGCCACATTAAGATACTTAATAAAATATCAAAATAAATTTTACAAACATATAATCTAGAGAATTAAAACACAGGAAAATCGTGTCTTAAAACAATATTTAATTCGCCTTTAATTTTATTATTTTACGCACATGCGCAATTCAAAAGTTGAGTAAAGACTGCCATCTACTGCAAAACGGCGATACTGCGATATAAATTAAGGTGGAGCTGATTAAATGAACCAGTAGCCAACATCTCGTTGCCTACTACAATATCTGCTCAGCTGGTTTGAAAATAAAAAAAGAATGGTTAGACGAAAATCTCAGCGTTGTGAAATGCCAGCCAAATCAGTCAACCATAATACTAAAATATAATGACCGACAGGAAGCAGAACATTAAAAAAAAATCCTCGTGGACAAGCAGTTCTGCGCCTTTTTTGTCATTCCTCATGACGACACGTCTTCAATGGTGCAAATTAACCCAGCTGTTTTAACGCAAAATCTAAACCATAATAAGTAACAAACACGTCTGAATTATGTACAATTATATGAAAACAAAATGCAAATGTTGTGAGTAGTAGTTACTAGTAAAATGTGGAAGATGGTGTTAATTTAATTTTGGGGGACTTTATATACCTTCTTGGTTTGTTTTCAAGGTAAAAGATAACTTGTAGGTAGGAACTAATTGTTGTCATAAAAAAAGTTGCTTACCTTCGGTACTTCTATCTCTCTCAGACGAGTCTCCTGTACTGGTAAACATATCAGCCATATCTCCTTCCTCCACCTCGTCCACATGTACAACCACACATTCATCTTCCTCCACTTGCTCTGCTTTAATCTTCATGGGTGGAAATGCAGCGTTGGCTGCAACAACTTCGGCGTGGTCCTGGGCTTTCAATGTAGGGCCACGGGGACATATTTCCATTTCTCCGCCCGTGTTTCTAGCATTACTGGCTTTGCTATTGCTCACTGGATCGATGTTTACATCTTGGGCTGAACCTTTCGCATGTTCAGAGGACAAATTTTCATTATTTAATTGCAAATTGTACTCCTTTTCCGAATAAACCGCAGCCATAATGGCTCTAGCCAGCTCAGGCTTACGATGGGAAAGGCACCGCACTTTTCGCGGTAAAGGACAGTGTGTTGTTGTTGAGGGAGACAAATTTACGAAACCTACTATGGCGAAACGTCGTTAGCTCATGCATATTAATTAGGCTATGGTCCTTCTTGACTCCAGCACACATGACGTCTGCCTGAACAAATTCCATAGGCGCAGTATGATCATATAAGACATGTAGAATAGTAAGATATAATAGGATGTGATAATACGATATTCATTGATAACAACAACTATTACATATACATGAAATAGTAGGGAATTATATGGGCGGGGCTTAGCGGCCCGGAAGTTGTTTGTAACGTTAATATTTTTACAGTCTAGATAATTTCCCGGGTCATATTTCATTTATCTAAATTAATCTCCTTATTTTTTTTATTTTACTTTTTACATGCATTTTTCATAATATATTTTCAGTTCAAATGTTATATCTGTATCGATTGTGAAAAACGTTGTCCATTTATTTTTTGTAGACTTCATGTAGATTTAGTATTGAAACGTTGTGTTAATATACAATCCTTCAAGAAGACAAACACGTTCTGAGATTTGTCTGTGGAAGGAATGTGTGCAGGATGAATTTCAGGTGTACAAACATATTACTTTAGATACAGTATGTGGGTAAAAGACCCACCTTGCCACCTCATATATTTTAAAGATTTTTAAACAAAACAAACCACTTTCATTATTTATTTTCATATTGCTCCATCAATGTTCAATACAAAAATTATTTCTACAATCATACTCTATTGGAGTGAAAGGCACATTTTATTTTCTTTAGGTGTGCCTTTGTATCAATCTATTCAGTCTTTATACTTCCTGTACAATGTTTACAATATAAACCAACAAATATGTAATCTTTCAGGTTTCAGGTCTCTATCCCATAAATTATGAGGATGGCTGTTACAGTAATTAAAAACATCTATTTTTTTTGTTTTGTTTAATGAAAAATGTAAATTTGCAGAAAGTTTTCAATGAGGTTTATGTTTAGGGTTTGGGTTAGGGGATAGACTATTTAATTATGTTAGCTAAGTATAAAAACAATTACAAAACAAAACAATTGCATACACAACAGCACACCCAAACACATACTTGATTCGATGAAGCTGAAACCACTGGATATAATTATACTGTATGTATAAAAATCAGGCATTTCAATGACTTGCAACTTCATCTTAATTACATTCAACAATAATGATTTAAGGTAAAATTTTAAGTAAAAAAAAAATGAATAAAATTTTTTTAAAAAGCACCAACATCCTCGAATCAGTATTTTGTGCATTTAAATGAAACGTTAAATTACTATTAATATTTAAAATGATTTTTTATTTATTTTTGTCTAATTTTATATTAATACCAAAAGTTTAACAATGGTGAAAACAATCTAAACTTGAAAATTTCAAATGTATTACTGGTTATCAGAAGGTTATGGCACATTATACCACGGGCTGTTTAAATACTCGATTCTGATTGGCTGGAAGGTGTGCAGTAAAACCGTTTAATGCACAGGTAGTTCCAGTCAGTTTGATTACAGTTCGAAATGAATCAGCTTCTATAAACCGTAGACTGTAAAAAAAAAAACATTGGTAACCATAGTAACAGTTATGCTTGCAAACAGATTCATAATTAATTCAAATAAATGCAATCCGATGGCTCTACTTTATTTAAAGTGGACGGAGTAGAACTAACGAGCCGTAACGTAGAGGCGTAGACTCCGCTTCACGTCGGGTGGTTCTTCGCCTCTACGCCGTGCAATAAAATCCTTTAATGCATGGCTAGCCGTGGATTATCCCTTACTCATTGCATGACAATTACTTCTATTTTAAATTTCATCAAAAATACATGAACTCATTCACTCGTGGTGAACGTCCTTGTGAATATAAAATCCTATTTGAACTCCATCATGCTGACCATAAGATAACAATTTCTGTATACAGCAAAAAGGTTTAAGCGAAAAAAAGTGTATGATTGAATTTGAATTCAATATGTGCTGAAGTTACACAAACACTGCTTACACAAAAATTGTATCCCTTATAACTAATCTTTATCACCAAAATGACATACAAAGTTTTTTTTTTTTTAACGGCAATAAATACGATTGGCCTTTTGCATAACTACGTTATCAAACACTAATAATGTGTTATTTCACAAACCATGTTCCTGATCGCCATCTTCGAGTCAGTTAGCTGCCTTCAAAAAAAAAAAAAAAAAAAAAAAAAAATCAGCCAAACTTACACCACAGGGGGTCTTTTAGGGGGATAACAAAGCACACAAAACTAGTATATAAGTTCAGCTGGAAAATTTAATAACTGAATAAAAACATTAATACATTTTTAAATCATCATGACACACTCCAGCAGCTTGACAGCAATGTACAATAAAACAGCAAAGAGACAGTCTAAACTGAGCTATTGTTGCTTTGTATATCATTTCTAAAAATCTAACTCAGACATCTCGCTGTGCATGTTGCATATAATGCATTTGTAATTCTAGTTCTCCAGGCAAAGAACAACCACATATCATGCACTGGAACAGGTGATCTGGGGCAAAAGGCATTTTATTCCCCATTTTGTGTAGATCAGTTTGTTGGGCATACTGAGGTAAGTTTGTTACTTGTGACATGAGTGGTATCTCATTTATGTTTCCCTGTGAGGTGAAGAAGATGCCTTGTGGTAACGGACCTGGAAGTTGCCTTCCAACAGAATGTATTGGATGTGGAGCAGGTAAATTTAGAGCTGGTGGAGGAAAAGGTGGTGAGATAAAAGATGGAGGGCTATTTAAAGGAATCCGCTGGCCAGAAATTAGAGTTACGTGCTGTTGGATGTGGCCTTGCTGAACCGGTCCATTCACAAGGGTTTGAGAAACAACTGGAGTAGCCTGAAACCCCCACATCGGAGTTCTGTCCCCAAGAGGAAAAGGAGCAGGTGCAAACGGAATGTTCAGGGGTCCCATCTGGTTTGGTGGAGTTGCACTAACCCAAGTAGGAGGTATTTGAGGCTGTTCCTGGAGTTGTGGCTGATGAAGCTGCTGTTGAAGAAGCTGCTGTTGTATCTGCATTTGTTGAGGCAAGTGCTGGATTATTCGGCTTTGCTGCTTCTCTAACGCATCCCCAGGTACTTCTTGTGAGCTCACAGTTGTAGACATTTCTAAAGATGTTTTAATTCCCCATGGACTAGTATTCGGTTGAACGGAAGCACCAGCAGATAGCACTACACCACCAGCCTGACCCATTTCTGTTTTAGTCAGACCAGAGGAATTTGGCATTTGCAAGTCATGAGTGAGTTTATCAGATTTGTTGTTGGGTGATGTTTCCAAGTCAACAGCTCCTTTACCATCTTCTGACGCATTATTGAACAGTTCTGGATTAGACGTTTGCACTGAATCACAGAGTACTGGCCATTGCGACTGCTGCGGGTCTTGCATGGACCTCGGTGACTGCATGTTCACATTCAGAGGTGAAGGCCTGTCCATGTGGTGTTGTGATTCTGATGAGGACTTCTGCAGAGTGGAGTTTGGAGTATTCACCCAGAGAGAAGGATGCTTGCCCTTTTGCTCTGCTTCAGATACATTTATCTCGGAGTAATGATTAGGTTGTGTTGACATGGGTACACTTGCTTGAGAATGTTGTTGCTGGTGCATGAGCTCTGGGAGATCCTCACATTTAGGCAAGATCGTCTTAAGGTGACTTCCTGGCCATTGCTGAGCATCCAATGAACTCGTGGGCTTCTGAGAGAGAAGCAGCTCTTCTGATGAAGGCGCCATTTGTAGCTGCCATTCTTGCTGCAACGGAACCTGCTGGGAATGATTTCTCACTCTCAAGTGCATCTGTTCACGTCTATTTGCATTGAAGCTACTGGATTGTTGTGGAACCACATTTGGCAACTGTGTTTCTGGTACGATTCTACCAGGTAGAGGTGCCGTCCTTCCGATGTCTCGATCTAACCTTGGCCTACCTCTCCTGCCTGTACTTACTCTACCTCTTTGAGAATGTATGGACAGTGAATAACCGTGACTCTGACCTTGCCGTTTACGCATATGAATCTTTTGATGCACGAGCAGACTGCTAAGCCAAGGGAATGACTTATGGCACTCTTGGCAGCGGTGGGGTCTCTCCCCTGTATGAGTGTTTAGATGGTCTCGGAGCAAGTAGGCCAAAGCGAAGCTCTTGTCACACATATGACACTTGTAAGGTTTCTCTCCTGTATGGGAAAGCATGTGCCGCTGGAGCTGACTCTCATCACTGTAGCCCTTACGGCACTGCGTGCAGCGAAACGGCTTTTGCTGATGCAGCCGCTGGTGCGTTTTCATGTTATGATGAAATGCAAAATCCTTTCCACAGTCTGGGCATTTGTATGGCTTTTTGCCGGTGTGGATAATCGAATGCTGCTGCAAATAGCTACTAAATCTAAAGGACTTTTTACACACTTGACACTGGTAACCCTTGTTGTGTATTCGCATGTGGAGCTCTAACACTGAACGGTAACGAAAGCACTTTCCACAGTCTCGACACCTGAAAGGTTTCTTCTCTGTTTGGTTCTCCAAACCCCCTCCTCCTGACATGCTGTCAATATCTGCCTCATCCATTCCAAAATCCTGCTTTTCAAGTACTGCTTTAACCTGATTTGTGATATGCGTTGCGTTGATACTCAAAATGTTTGTCATGTGTGTTTGCGAATGGGACTGCAGGAGAGATTCTGTCTGGAATTTGAGAGGACAATATTGGCATGCATAGACCTTATCGAATCTCTTGCCATTGCTCATTCTTTCATACTCTGCTTCATGGATTAACATGTGTGCTCTTAAATCAGACGCTTTATAGAAAATTTGAGGGCATAGAGGACAGTTGCGCTGCTGCTCAAATTTTGCATTTTCTTTACCTACTTGCCCCACAGAAGATACATCATGGTTTACAATACGTGCCTCTGACCTAGCCGAGATCTTTTTGTGTTGTCGACAATGTGCTCGCATGTTTTGCGCGAAAGCGAATGCTTTTCCACAGTACGAGCAGTGGTAAGGCTTTCGGCCGGTGTGGAGATACTGGTGCTGTTGCAAAAGGCTGCTGTATTTGAAGCTCTTCCCACAGATTTTGCAAAGGTGGGGTCTTTCTTCCATGTGCTTGCGTCGATGGTCCTCCATAACGTAGCGATGCTTAAAGACCATACTACAGTCTGGACACTCATACGGCTTCAGTGCAGCATGGGATCGTTGGTGGATATGCAGCGTCCCCAAACTCTGAAAGCCTTTGTTGCACTCCAGGCATCGATAAGGACTGTCTAATGAGTGACTCTGCATGTGGGCATTGATAGACACCCTATACTGGAACTCTTTGCGGCACAGAGGGCAGCGAAAAGGCTTCTCCACAGTCTGCTCACAAGCATGAATCCTTAATCGCATCATTGTCGAGAAACACATACCGCAATGCTCACACACAAATCTCCTCCGTTCCTTGTACATAATCTTAGAGCGTTTTGAATGAGACACACTTGGTAGGCTATTTTCTTTATGAATACTGCGGTGTTTGATGAGGTCACTTCGATGCTGGAAAGTGATGCCGCATTCTTTACAAACAAGGGAAGCCTGCTCATCCTGATGCATGTGGAAGTGTCGATGGAGGTTGTACGTTTCACGGCGTGTAAACTTTTTACCGCACTCATTGCATTCCAGCCGGCTTTTCCTTCGTTTTACAACTCTACCTGTCCCGTCACTCTTAGATTCATCTTCCTTCTCTTCGGTGTTGTCCTTCTCCGTGCCTTTGGGATCTCCTTTGTCTTCTGTCTCTCCTTCTGTGCTTTGTGCGTCCTTCTCTTCTGTGTTGTCCTTATCCTTCTCCATGCTTTTAGGATATGCTTCGTCCTCCATCTCCACTTCTGTGCTTTGTGTTACCTCTCCATGAGACTTTGATTCTTCACTTACATTTTTCGACTCTTCATCTTGTTTTGCTGGGTGTTCCTCCTCTCTAGCAAGCTTTAAATCTTTGCTGACATTTTCTGTAGTTTTGTCTGCCGTTTCATCTTTGTCTTTTTCTTGCCCTGCGGAATGACAGGAATGAAAACATTAAGAGTCATTTGCAATGTAAAACCACAACATGTAGCAGTCATTCAGATAAATAATTGCAATAACCTATTTAGATTCATTTAATGTTGTAAAAAAGGAGTAGAAATAAGGCTATTAAATACTACCCCTGTTATTGCCCAAGAAAAAAAAAAAGAGTAAAAAAAAAGTTAACTAAATACACACTGCATTTGTGTGACAACATGCTCATTAAACAGTCTATTATAGGCTTTTCAGCATTTACAAAACATATAAAATTAATTAAATAGCAAAAATGTAAAAGGTAAACCTTTGTTTTGACCAACAAATATTGTAATTAATATACAGTGTAATTTTATAAAATGTAAAACAAATGACTTGCCCTGACTTGACATTCATGAAAAATACCCTTGTGCTGAAAACATGATTAAACCTTTCAGCTAAAATCCATCTTCATTATATAGCTGGCACATACCTGATTGACATTATTGACATCACATGAGCGCAGCTATACATAAAAATAAGATGAGACTAGAATTTTGCTTTGATGAACAAAATGAAAAAAATGAAAATATAAATAAACACTTGAAACCTATAGAAGCACTGATCATCAGACAGTGAACATCAGATTCAAGACCCCCTTTCCCAGGCTGTGATGTATTTCCATAGTAATTAACATTGTAAATCAATGTTTTTCCATTTTTGAATTTGAAATTTTTTAATGCACATCCATAACACTAAAATTGCGAAGTCATTCGGTTTCAACTCAACTATTGGTACCCTGATAATATTTTCCAGTTTCATTTTTTTTTTTTTTTTCATTTCGTGGTAAAAAGAAATAGGCAACATAAATGAAGAAAGCCAAAATATTGCATGTCTTGATGTATGTTTACTATGGAATCCACTATTTTGTAATTAACCAATATGGTTAATTTCCATCTCAAGTGACTCCATGAGTAAATTGGTACACATTTTAAGAGGTCAAAAACAGCTGATACTTTTTCTTGTAAAGAGCAATATCTGATCTCTTCTTCTGACGAATGTTATCAATATCTCAATATTTTCTAATATCTAAAAAGTTATTTAAACGTAAAGATTTTTTTCTTTTTCTATTTATGCAAATTGGAACGCAAAATTTATATTTCATTGTTTCCATTCACCACAGTAGAAATGTATGATGACTTTCGATTCTGAGAACCACGTAAATGTGAAATTTTCATTCTGTATAAGCCATGAACCAAGCAAGCCAGCTACAAGATGAATCAAACATTACAAACTTTGATTTGAAGCAAAAAAGGAATTTCAAAATTAGACATAAATCAGGTACAGGAGGACTGTGTACTTCATGGCTTTAATGTGATAAAGAACTACAATAATATGAAGCATTGCAAATGACCAATAAAAAATGATGGAGGTGAATTGATGTAAGGTTGTTGAATATAGCCTACAAATACAATATATGTTGTGTATATTGCAACTTATGCATATCGATATGTCTATTCAAAATTTCTACTTACATTAAAAAATAAATACTCTTTTGTTATCATGTCATGGCTTGTTTCACATGGACAGTTCAATCATCCTTTTTAATTAAACCTGATACGCGGAAAATGTATTTAAATGACCTTTTGAGGTGTTGTATGCAATTCCATTTAATTAAAACTCTAAAACGGATCTTAATTTACAAGCATGAAAGGGTTAAACAAGCAGTTTTGTTTCTGATTGGGTTAGAACAAGCCAATTGCAGAGTAATTAATTGCTGCCATCCAAAAAAAAAAAAAAAAAAAAAAACTCTCAACGAGTTTCTACATGATCTCCCCACGGCTGAATATATGTGTGTTTGTGAAGTCTAAGCGATCTTCAAGAGAGCGCTGCGGTCTATTTACTGTCTGCCCTTGGTGCAAAGTTGTACTTACCGATGTTTTCATTGTGCAAACGATCCGAGGTCTCCCCGCAGTCAGTTGCGGGCTCAGCTGAAACAAGATCACCGTTATTTTCGAAAAGCACATCCGTCTTTTGCTCGTCCGCCGTAGATTTCCTATTACATGACATTCCTGATTCATCTTTGTTGCGTGGTGAAAGAGCAGCGCCATGTGGAGATGAATTTTCACTTGCTGGCGAGGACGGAACACTAGGCTCTGTCGCCCCTTTTACGCCGCTGCCTTGTGCACAAACCTCCGCGTCACAACCAGCGACTGTAGAAGATGCAGGTTGTAGGTCAGGTTTATTTTCAGCGAGTGTACCGTTAATGAGTTTATTATCTAATGGTTGTTCGGATTCAGACATTACAGTAGCCATTTTCACATTTTCTTTCTCTTTTCTCCACCCCTAAAAACATGGAAGCCAGCGATTGATTGGAAGTCTGTAGTTACGTCACATGCGCTCTCTGCGACTACATTTAAAGCGACATCTTTCGATAAGCGAGTCTGCGACATCTTAGATTTACATATCTTATTAATTTAGTAAATTTATTGATAACCGTGATCATCATTCCATGTGTTTACCGAATGTATTCAAGTCCTTTTGTGTAGATTTAGTAATGAATATAAGCCTATGCATTTTTAACTCTTTAGTAAACTGGTTACAATTTACAGGAAAAGGCAGAAACATCCACCTGGGGCCATTAAAAAAAATCACAAAAATAGCAACTAAGAACTTTAAAAATTGTTTTTTAAAAATATGATTTATTTCTGTTATGACAAAGCTGAATTTCCATGATAAATATTTATTACTATCAATGTTGACGTCCTAACAGTTGTGCAGCTTAATATTTCCAATTAAAAAAAAAATTGGATAAATGTATTGATTGCTTTTATTAAAATGTGTTCATAGGCAGACATTTTTTTTCCAAATATACATTTCTTTTTTAACATGGTGAAACGTTTACAAAAAGGTATATTTGAGCTTAGCTATCTTGCATTGCATGCAGAATGACTGAGCAATCTTAGATCACTGTGTTAGTCAGCAATTCGGATCACTGTATTTATTTCCATTGAACTGGAGAACCTATATGCAATACAATACCCTTTAAAACAGCATTTGGATGTATCTTCTTAACCAGTGAAAGTGGTAAAAGTAAAACATCATTTTAAACTGATCTGCGGTGCCTCGATCAAAGAATTAAAATGAATTAATTATATCATGCAACAGCATGAATACTAGAGAATATTTTTCTAAACTTATATATTATGAACTTTAGCAAGCAGATCCAAGTAATTGATGATCAGCAACAAGAGTTCATAAGTCAATTTTGATTATAGCTTTGAGCTTTTTGGTGTACACAATACATTTTATTATATATCTGCAACAGGCATAACATATAATGTGGCTGCAATGACATGGCACAATCTGCAACTAGGTAACCCTATAAAACATTGCTTTAAATAAATACATTTACTGTAACCGAATACAGTTTATTTTTCCACACCTCACGGCAACATCAACGTCTGCGTCTTCGTCTGAGGTCTACTGTTCTGCCACGGCGTGGCCGTTGCAATTCTCCATTTAAGTCAGTCGGTGGTTCAGTGTTCAGAGTACCATCTAAAATATCCGGAGGTGGCGGTAGAGGTGGAAGAGTTGCTGGGATTTGCTGCTCTAGCTGTGGATGTTCCTGTGGCAATAACAGTTGCTGATAAGGCTGCTGTTGTGGAGGTTCCTGTTGCTGTTGTGCAGGTTGCTGTACCTGTTGTTGCTGTTGTGGAATTTGCTGCTGAGGCGGCTGATGCTGCATCTCAAGTAGACCCAACAGGCGTTGCAAAAGTACATTATTCTGCTGCAAGCTGCTTGTAAGGGCCTCTTGTGAAGCCACAAGGGTCCGCATATCGCTTCTGAAGCCTTCTGCAAACTCGCGCAGGTTCTGCTCCATGCGATCTCCAAGCTGCATGGCTGCTTCTCCCAGTCCACGAAGTTCATCTTCCAGCCAGGAAGTGCGTGGTGGAGGGGGTTCCAGGGGGCCCTGGTGGGTCCCCAAGGATGGTTCTGGGCTTGTATGAGGGGTCCCGTTGAGGAAAGGTGCGCTGTAAAGGGGTGAAGGTGGTAGCCAGCGTTCTGATGTCGGAGGTGGTACTATTCCCAGACCCAGGCCTAAGCCCAGTTTATCCTCCATGCTGCTCTCCACACCATCACAATCATCTCCATCATCACAGTCTTGCTCACCAGCTTCTTCCTCCTTTTCGAAACCATCTCTTTCAGAACCATCTCCAATTGCAACTGAAACAGTGAAAAGATATGTAAACATTTAATATTCCCTTGCTTGAGAGATTTTATTACAGAATCAGATTTGTGAGGTCACTCAAAACCTGAAGCTGTTACCTGGATCAGTGTCTGACAAGCAACTGAAACTGGGTTTTACTCTAGTGCTCTGCTTTTGACGAGACTGCTGGAGCCTTGGGCTGACTTGACTCGGCCTTCCCATAATTGCGGCCCCTCTGCTGGATGGCAGGTAGCAGGTGCGGTGCCTTGCGTCAGCCAGTCTACCGCCGTTACGTCTCTTCAGGTCATCCCAGCGTTTCTTCACTTCTCTTAGAGTGCGTGGTACTCTAGACACAGCATTGACACGCTCAAGTATCCCGGCCCAAATTCGCTCTCTTTCTCGGCGCCGGAGCCTCCCTGCTGGACCGAACAGCTCCCCCTCACAGCGGGTCACCTCTGATACCAACACCTCCAACTCTGCCCCGCTAAAGCGGCTCTTCCTTTTCCCGACGCCTCCTGCGGCTAATGCTGAAGACACACCCCTGTCTTTAATTCAAAGGCAAGTTTTATTTTAAAAAATTAGGCTACTGTATTTCTATTTAAAGGTGCACTCAGTAAATTTTTGCTTTTGTTGCTCCAACAGTATTTTTGGACTTAAACTGATCCAATGCAGCATTAATGCCGCGTCACACAAATATTTCTCACAAAATTTTTATTTTTTAATTGAAATGTATTTAAGCCACTGTATGTCTGTATGAACTGCACTGTACTTTGAACGAGTTAATAGAAAAGTTAGTTCATGTGTTCATGACCTCAAGGCTAGATTATTGTAATGCTCTACTGGTTGGTTGCCCTACATGCTTAATAAACTAGTCCAAAATGCAGCAGCTACAGTTCTTACAAGAGCCAGGAACCAAGAAGATTCAGTCAACACTGCATTGGGTCCCAGAATTAAACGTTGCATACATTAAAAAAAAATCTTGTTTATTACTTATAAAGCACTGGATGGTTGAGCTCTCCAGTAATTGAGTGAGCTCTTAATGCATTATAGTCCTGCATATCTATTGTGGCCCCCAAATTCTGATAATCCATTTACATTTATTCATTTAGCTGATGCTTTTATCCAAAGAGACTTACAATTGCTATATATGTCAGAGGTCGCACGCCTCTGGAACAACTAGGGGTTAAGTGTCTTGCTCGGGGACACATTGGTGTCTCATAGTGGATTCGAACCCGGGTCTCTTACACCAAAGACATGTGTCTTATCCACTGTGCCTTCACCACCCCCTAATATCCAGAATATCAAAATTGCCTGTAGGCAGTCAGCCAGATTAGATGGTCCATATGCACGTAGACACGACCACAACACAGCCCTGAATGTCAGCAGAGACCATATCAACTAGACAATCCCATGGGAAGACCTTGTCGACACTACAGCCATCAACAAAGATCCTCAGTAAAGACCACGAGAACCAGAGAAGTCCTTTGCACAGACTCTGATGGCCAGCTTCGTCTCCATACTGGCGTAATGAATCCGAACTTCAAGCAGAAGGAACTGGATGAAATATTTTGAATGATTCCAATTCACAATCTGTTTTCTGACTCGTAATCCAGCCTGGAATTAAACCACAGCATGTTTGTTTGGTGGCCAGAAAAGAACTGACCCCCCTGACTGAGCCTGGTTTCTCCAAAGGTTTTTTTCCTCCATTTTGTCACCAGTTTGGGTTCCTTGCTACTGTCGCCTCTTGCCTGCTTAATTGGGGACACTTAATATTCAACAATACTTTTCATTTAAACTGACACTATTGGATGAGAGCTGAACTGAGCTGGATGAATCCATAATATTTTTCAGCAGATCTGCTTTATAGCTGTGTTATCATCATGTGAGTAAAAAATTTTGAACATTTATTAAATGTATTATTAATTTCTACATTTATAAAACTTTGATAATGAGGGGGGAAAATTACAGAGTGCACCTTTAAATAATACTGCAATGTTAGACGTTTCCTGATATTTCAGGAAAGTGAAATCACATATTTTTAAACACTTCCTATCATCTAAGACTTACTTTGTTCGATTGGGATGAGTTCATCTGAAGACATTCCAGGTGCGACTATGTTGGGATGCACAACCACAACGTTAAAGGGCAGACTGCTAGGCAACCCACCATTCTGGTGGTCACAACTGGCCTCAGAGTCGTCGTCTTCCCTGGGGAAACCATCCTCTGAGACCCCACCTCCAAAGGGACCCTCTGGAGACTCCACTTTGATGTGCATGGGAGGTGAGTGCTCATACAGCAACCCTCCCTCCTCGTAGTATTCAGTCATGGATATGTTGTGGTTTACAGACACACCAATGTGACTTTTGGACAGTGTGCCATTCACAAGGAGGGTAAAAAGCCACCATGCTGTTCCATGGCAACTCATTCATTGCTTCATTGTAATGTAATGTCAAATAAGGACAGCCTTACTAATGGACTCATCAATACACATCTACATAAAATAGATAATAGCTACGGAACGGCAATAGGTTAACGTGTCATTTTATTTTAAAAAAAGTTTGTGTATTTACACTGATTCTGCGCAGTTATTGCGATATTTTGTAGTCTGTACCTTCTATCTCTAAAACAAAAACCTGTGGCTTTTGTCTAATGTTCTTCTGATATTCTGTTATGTGTGACATTATGTTTAAGTATCATTAATTACATGCAGACATCGTAGAGCTCTCCTAATTAGCAATACATTTGGCAATGACAAGGAAAAGTCCGAGGCTAAAAGAGGAGCGGGCGAGAAGTAAAAACAAATAATGCATGGATAATATAGTTGGATTCGCATTTAACGAATTGTTTAATTAAGGGAATATCTTAAAAGTAAAGGCCAAAATTACCTGTGTCGCTGCAATGCGCATATATTCTGCACCACATCCGCAATGGATGCGCATCCGCATAAATTACGTTAGCCGCCACTAGCTCTTCTCAAGCAAATACTGCTGTTCGTGGAAAAGTCTTAGCCTATATGCGACGTGCCCGCATTACGAGACAGATTTAGTTTTTTGGGGGGGAAATCCGTACTCACACCGTCGGACTATGATTAATGGCCAGAGAGTTTTAAACATAATGCTAACCCGTTTTAAGTGCATAGATGCAAAGCTAACCTTTTAGAATCCTAAATGTACACAGATCACAAATCGTCGCAGGAATATGACGTCACACAAAGCTATCTACCGTGTTGCTGTATCTGAAATTCGGAAACAAATATTATACATTAAAACGGAGAAACTATATTTAAACAAAGTCAGCTCTACAATAATACATAAGTTGTTAGTATATAAGTTTAAGCTAAATGAAAAAAATAATATCGGAAATAGTTGTAGTCTAAATGATAATGCACTGGATTTGAGTAATGTGAGGTCAGTTCAAAAGGAAAAAAAAAACTGTTCCCATTTTTTTCCACATGGTTGAAGAACATGCAATGGCTTGGACTAGCCTAGCCTACTAGCTTCACTTGCTTCACCAGAGTGCTTCGGTGAATATCATAGCCTCTAGCCTATCATAGATCTGTGGATCTATTTGGTTAAAATCAATCTTCACTAGTCACGGAGATAGGCTATATCTCTTGCAACAATGTCCCTATGTGTGATAGAACACAAAGTGATATGGATGTACGATTTTTTCCTTGTATAGCCTTATTAGCCATCTGTTTGCTCCCACAAAAGCTAATGATTAAACTGTGATTTCTCTGGAATTGGAGTAAGACAGCCCAAGTCAAGATCACATAAACCACAAGTATGGTACACTCTAAAAAATGCTGGGTTGTTTTAACCCAATTTTGGGTCAAATATGGACTAACACAATTGTTGGATTATAAATATATCTAAATATATTTGGGTCAAATATCCATATTTGACCCAAAATCGGCTTAAAATAACCCAGCATTTTTTGGTAACTTTTTTGTTACCATAGTTTAAAAGTGACAAGTCTGAGGCTTCTAACATAATGCAATGTTCAGTTTATAAGTAAACATAGAATAGACATATAAAGATGACATGAAAAAGGGGAAAAGGTCATTTGGATTGGCTGTAACAACGGCCATGTTTAAAAATGTTTTTATAGATCTGTCTGCTGTAGTTTACACCATGCATCAAAGGGTTAAAAAAAACTTAGATTTCTTATAGTTTAAGTAAAACTCTAACCAGGGATACGTGCAGCAAAATAGCTATTAGAATACATAACATCTGCTGCTCACAATTTTATGCAATAATGCTATTCTTTATTGTTCCTGGCAAATGAAAAACTAAAACAAAATACAGCTTTCTGACAAGCAATATATAATTTCAAAATGTCTGATTAAATATTTCAAAATTCTTTGACAGTCGATAAGAATCTCTGGTGACAAACATCTCGAATGGTTTTGCTGCCACATGTTGATTCAGTTGAACTTTCCCATGCCATGTTTATCTAAACTGGTTTGTAGTATTTTGTAATATTACAGAAAATAAGGTTAATATCAGCCAAGATTTCACAGCTTGAATGTTTTTTTTTATAATCAAGGGGAAATAATATAGTTACATGGGGAAATTAATCGATGCCCACTTTCAATTAATGTTAATTTCAATGAAAACTTTTTACTTTTCACAAATAAAACTTTTCACTGGAGTACTCCAATCTGAAATAGTCTGTTTTCCACTCAGTCTTCTCTAATGAGGGTTAATTGTTATTTTTAATAGTGAAAGTAGTGAAACACCACATACTCTAACATTAATCATTGTTTGCAGACAATTGCACCACAATGTAATGTATGCTAATTTAGCAAATTAAACTAAATGTAACATTAAGATATGTTAAATAACAACTATATATTTAACATTATAAACGGGGCCAATTTTAAACCCTTAGAGTTGCATGTTAGTTTCCAAAGATAATGCCATACTAATTAAGCAACAAAAATCAGTCAAAACCGTTGTGCGAAAAAAAGAGATGAAATAAAAAAGGAAAACATTATTAACATTATATGTCCCTAGCGCTTGTCATTTTTATTAAAGTAGTAAATGATAAGCACATATTTATAACTCATGATAAATTTGTTAATTTTCTGAATAAATTTGTTGCAAGTTGTAATTAATATGCAACAAAATTTCCCTTTTATAAATTACTGCTGTAAATGATTCCCTATTAGAAAATAATAAGCCATTGACAATTCATTGAAATTTGTGAATGTTGTTTCTTAACATGCAAAAAATGATTTGCAATAATATGTTAGAAAGACAATCTGAATTATGTTGAAGCACGTGCAGGAGTCACACACTGGTTGCTATTTAAGGCTTACATAATGAACCAAAATCGATGGATGTCCTTGAGAATTATCTCGAGCTGTGGAAAAGACAGAGTATAAAAAGTGGGTCTTAAAATCATGGGAACGCACTCAGCAGTCTCGGTCTCAACATGAAGGCTCTCATTCTTCTGGCTCTGTTCGCTGTGGCTTGTAAGTAAAGGGGCAGAAAAGATTTAGATTGGAATTAATACAGATCTGTAAGGGTTTTTTAATTTTTTTTTTCTAAACAGAAACTGTAAAATAGAATCATTTTTGAATTTAATTCAGTATGGTTACAGCTCTGTTCATTAATTTTGGTAAAATGTATGTAAGAAACAATGAAACCTTATGTTTTCCCAGATGCCGCTCCTCTGAATGAGGATGACAAGATTGTCGGTGGATTTGAGTGTACTAAGAACGGTGTTCCATACCAGGTTTCACTGAACAGTGGCTACCACTTTTGCGGTGGCTCTCTGATCAGCAACCTCTGGGTCGTGTCAGCTGCTCACTGCTACAAGTCGTAAGTGAAAGCCTTTTTCGCATAAAATATACATAGGGGAGACAGGGCCGGAGCTTGTCACATGGGGAAGTTGTTACAATAATTATATCTCAGGTGGTTTGACACCAAAATCCAATACAGAAATTACTTTTCAAAAATAAATAAGAGGAACATAAGGGATAAATCATTAGTAATCACTTAAATTTCAGCCAACAAAGTGCACATTTGCTTAGGTTCAATAAAAACATGTTTTGTAGAAGTATGTTAAAGAGTGTTAAGTTAATTCTTTCTGTATAAACCTTACTTGTGTCTATTCTCAGACGTGTCCAGGTGCGTCTGGGTGAGCACAACATTGACACCACTGAGGGCACCGAGCAGTTCATCAACTCCGATAAGGTCATCAGACACCCCAGTTACAACAGCAATACTCTGGACAATGACGTCATGCTGATCAAGCTGAGCAGTCCCGCCACTCTGAACAGCTACGTCCAGACCGTTGCTCTGCCTTCAGGCTGTGCTTCATCTGGTACCAGCTGCCTGATCTCTGGATGGGGAAACATGAGTGCCACTGGAAGTGAGTGCCACTGAATTAATATGGAATGAAACTTCCTGCATAAATCTTAAAATAAGCCATTAATGCAAAATAACCAAATGGGTACTTGATGTTTTCTCAGGCAACTACCCCAGCCGTCTGATGTGCCTGTGGGCTCCCATCTTGAGTGACTCAACCTGCAAAAATGCCTACCCTGGTCAGATCTCCTCCAACATGTTCTGCGCTGGCTTCATGGAGGGAGGCAAGGACTCATGCCAGGTAAGATCAATGCTAAACTTTTGATGTCAAGCTAACAGATATATACATTTTTGCATTAATTATTGACTTCTTTGAAACGCTTCTGTATCGCAGGGTGACTCTGGCGGCCCAGTGGTGTGCAACAACCAGCTGCAGGGTATTGTGTCCTGGGGTTACGGCTGTGCCCAGAGGAACAATCCTGGTGTCTATGCCAAAGTCTGCAACTTCACCACCTGGATCAGAAACACCATGAACTCCAACTAAGCTCCCATGGATTTTCAAAGCCATAATCATAATGGCATGTTGCAATATCATTTGACAAACTAAAATAAACATCTGACAACAAACATTATAGACGTTTCTTCTTAATATATATTACAATTTAGCTAAGTTTTGAGATGTCACATTTTCACAGTTTGAATTCAATATTATCATTAATTAAATTGTACTTGCTATCTAAAAAAACCCTGACTGTTTATCCCAAACAGATATACAGGTATAAATTACGTAAGACTTGAGCAATATCAGAAAAGCCATTTAATCGGTTTTAAATTTTCAATTACAGCACCAACACCAACAGACATCTAAATCAAACTATAGGATCTCTAAATTAAACAACACTGTCCATTACATGGAATAACTAGTCCAAATATATTTGAAAATGTATTTTTTTAAACATAATTGTGTCAGTACAGTAAGGTTGATATCACATGATTATTCATATACAGCCAACATTTTCACTAGTTTTAGAAGTCATTCCCATACAAAAGTTCCTCACATACTCATTGAACAAAAGAGAACAACTTTTACAGAATATTCATATTTGTCCTCTGGCATGGTCCAAGTAATGTCCATGCAATTCTAGAAGGTCGGAAAAACAAGCGTTACACTCAGTGCAAACCAAGTTACCGGTTGTGTCCTCTGTCTTCAGTACAGATGGTGAACGGCTTGAACCATTTAATTCTTCCATTGTTGACAAACTGTTCTCAATACGTTTAACCATTTGCCCCTCATTATTTTGAGAATGGGGAAAGGAATGTGGGTTTGATGACACATTAGCCAATGTCCTGGTGGTACTTGGGGCCTCAGTGTTTGGTTTTTGCTTCTGCTTTGCTAATGGATGTAAGCTTGAGGGACCTAAGTGTGACAATGAATGAGGCATTCCAGCACCATTTGAAGAGGAGAATGAGAGGAGTTTCTTTTGCGTCTGACTATCAGAAAGGCGGTAGCTGTGGCTTTGACGCTGGAAGTGGTGAGATTGATGTAGCAGCTGGCCTTTCATTGCTATTGGCCTTTTCTCTACGGGCTTGTGGAGGAGCTGATGATGGAAAAGCAAGTCTAAGGTCTCAAAACTGGCACTGCACGTACCGCACTCATAGGGATGCAGCGCAGACTGCGGATCAATGGTGTAATGCGTCTCCATTGTTTCATTTGTGAAGTGAACGACTCCATGTCGTTTGAGAACGATCGCACTTGGGAAACCTTTTCCGCAAATATCACAAATAAAGGGCATAGTTGAGCGGTGCCACTCTTCCTGATGATTTCTCAACTTTTGTGCATTTGAGAACGTTTGAGGACAGAAGGGACAAACATGAAAGTTAAGTTCTGGATGCTTCTGCAGATGTTTATTGTACGAGCCCACAAATCGAAACCCCTGACCGCACTTGGGACAAAAAAAACGCCCTCTTTTCTGTCTATGCAGCCGCTGATGAATCCAAAATTTGTTCCAGTTTTTAAACGTCCTGTTGCAATCGACACAGGTGAAGCCTTGACCCCGCGAATGAGTGAGCATATGGGCTCTCAGCCTTCCTACATGCCGGAATACTCGTCCACACCGTGGGCAGAAGTACTTTCTTGGATCTGCTTTTTGGTGCGTACTGTTCAGTTGAGAAACAAAATAGCTGCATTTGATCGACTGATTCACTGAATAGAGATTATTCTGAGTGTCATAAACAGACATGGTCATTACCTGAGGAGGGCAAGCAAGCAAAGAAGAGCATCTTTTGAAATTCCTCAGCAAAGAAAAATCTTTTTCAGGAGATTTTACTGGACTTGCACTTCGCATTTTTTGTGCTGTTCTTCTTTTCAAGGAGTTTTTGGGTTGTAATCTCTGAGGAGAACTGTAACCAGAAGACTTGTTTTTTGTGAGCCGCATGGCAATGCAGTGCTTGCTGTGCGTATGTAGCTCTGAGAGAAGACTGAACGTCTGCTTGCAGCAGTCACAGCTGTAACGCTGGGTATCCTTGTGTCCTTGCAAATGTAATTCATACTCATCTCTGGTGCCAAAGCAACTTTTGCAAAGGTGACACCTGAAGCTGATAACACCATCCAATTCCATATCTTTCAGCGTGGCATGTGGGTGTCTTTTACCTTCACACGTGTGTATCTTTAATGGCCCGATCTGAGAAAATCCCTTACCGCATTTTGAACAAAAGTAAGGCCTGATGGACCAATGCACTCTTTCGTGGACACGTGCAGTGCAAGCCTGAGTAAAGGATTTGCCGCACACCTTACAAGAGTATGGTTTTTCTCCACTGTGAATACGAAGATGGATTTTGAGGACAGACTTGTAACAAAAGACTTTGCCACAGATTGGACATGTTTGAGGTTTCCCTTTTCCCCTCCTCCTTCTTCTAGGGGTGACTTGATTACTACGACAGTCGCTTTCCACTTTGTCGATCACGCTCACATGGTTCATGTCTGCATTTTTCTCAGCCGTGGCTCCACTTCGCTCTTGGTGTCTGTGCGCACGTTTCCGACTTTTGGATTTATGGACTTTGCTGTGAGATCGCAGGTTAGAGAGTTGAGCGAAGGCTTTACCACAATCCTGGCATGTGAAGGGCTTCTCACCTGTGTGGACACGCAGATGAATGATATACGCAGAGGCATGATTGAACGGGCGCCCACAATATTCACACTTGATGACCCGTTTCTCTTTGCGTGGCCGTCCGCGAGAAAACGAATGAAATGCACGTTTACTTTCTTTGATCTCCACACTGCTTGCCTCCGCAATGGCTTCGGTTGAAGGTGTCTGGACATTCAGCTCTGAATTAGGCTCTTGCATTTTCTCAGGTGAATGATCTAATCCTGCATCATCCAATGTTACATCAGTTTGGTTTAATGTGTCAGATGGCACGGCTTCTTGATTTTCAGTGTCAGAATTTTTTGCATCTGCAGTGTCCTCATGGATTTGTTTTTCAGAATCTTCATCACACTGGCTATCACTTATAATAGGACAGGATGTATCACAGACATCTTTCTCAGATGTTTGGTCAGTTGAACAGTGGGCTTCATTCATGTCAGACTCCCTTTCAGACTGACTACTTGAGATTTCATCTGTTTGAACAGATATCTGAGTGTCGATTTGTGGTTTATTTAATTCTGCATTAAGAGGCAGTGATTTTGGTCCATTATCTGTGGTGCTGGAAAGACAATTAGAACTTGACTCTGGCTGATCGAGGTCCTCCAAACATTTCTGAGCATCCATTTCAGCTTCTTTGACAGGGGTAAAATCAGACTTAAATTGCTCTGGAAATGCATTTACATCTGCATTACAAGAGCCTTTTTCACTGTCTTTTTCGTCAACATTAACAGGCAAGGACTCAGGTAGGGTATTAGTGCCTGCAGGCGACGGTTCCTCCACTCTTCTGTTCTGGGAGCTTAAAGCCAGACCTTTTGAAATGAATTCCCCCATACCTCTCTTCACAGATTGTTCCTTGGTTTCATCCTCATCAGTGTTGGTTCCTTGCTTCTTATCCTCTCCTTTAAGCATGATGTGTGAGTCGCCTGCAGGTTGCCTGAGTTTCCCTTCACTCAAGCTGGAACCAGACAAAGGAAAAGGAATGAAAGATATATATAAGATATTAAAAGATGTATTGCATAATGATAAGTTTCATCAGTATAATTAGATTAGTAGCTACTTCACAGCAGGTTATCCACATAATAGGTGTATATGTTAATATTGTTGTAGTACAACATTGATTAAAATAATATTATATACATCATGTTTGATCTCTGGAAGAGTGTGTCCCATGGCATCTGACTGTAAAACAACACAGCACATTCACTGGACCTGATTGAGAGCTGCTGATGGACACTGATAATAATATGACCAAATCATTTATTCTTACTGCAAAGTTGAAATGATATATGGTCAATTTTAAAATGTTGTTATGACACATACAAGTATTTGTATTGTTTTGGTATTTCTACATTTTGATGGCAAAATATTATATCCCTAAATGTATAATGTCATAACAGCTACGTTTGTTATTTTGCGGCAGGATATCATTAATATTTGTAACTTACAAAGAGTTAACTAATATAATAACGAATAAAACATAGGAACGTAAGTAGAATACCTAACGATTGTTTTTATATGCTATGTTTATTTATTTTTTAAGTCGATCTTTAAAAGTATCTTTTGCAGCGATTTTTTTTTTGTGAGCATATCAGTGAACACCCCAGACCACTCGGTGAGTTTCAAGTCTTTGTAAACTAAAGTGTTATGCTTTTTATAAAGGATTGTTCCTGTGCACGTTTGCAACCATTGTGAAGGTGAGGGGTGCAACCACAGAAACTGAAAATTCTCTTAACCATTTGATGGTTAAGAAAACAATCTTAACCATTCTATTTCATCAGAGACGATATTAAAACAGGGCTTAATTGTAAAATACCGAACTTGTCCTTTAATTCACGTGTTTCTATGATTGTCAATAGTGGCTCGTGGTCCGTTCATTTACTAGACCGAATCATTCAAAGAACCGGTTCATACGAGTCATTCGTCAGTGAAAAGAACTACAACAAAAAAGCAAAACAAATAAGGGTTTTCAACTCAGTGTCCCCATTTTGAGTGCTTACCCAGTATTTATATTTAATTATATTCAATAATGACCGCAAAAGCACAACAACTAGGGAACAAAATTCACTGCCGCAGTAGATAACGGTTGAATCAGAGCGATTTGACGCTCTGCAGGCGATTGCAAAGGCCATTCCTTCCAAAATGTCTCTGTAATGTTTTATGCATGCGCTGTTACAGTTAACGTTAGCCCTGCATCTCCCATTACTACAGAACCTGTCCTTTAAGAACGAGTTTATTTTGAAAAGCGAAATCAGCGTCTTTTAACAGGATCAATGTGTCTGTCGATTAATTCAACGCACGACTTAACGAATAATTTAAAACACCAACACTTGTTTTTTTAAAATAAGAAAAACACTACTTCAGTGCAAAATTACACATCGTTTGATCGACTGCATAGAATGAGCTTTTGCCTTAACTTTGCAGAAAGTACATGCGAAGAAGCAACACAAAGAAAGGCAACCAACCTTACCTTTCATGCTCGCTCTTTTCAGCTGCACCAATGAACTACGATTCAGGACTCATACTCTAAACAAATGGAGTTTCCCTTTCCGTTTCCGATAAAAGCCTCTTCGACGTCTTTTTGTGGATGTGTGGGTTTGTATTAAAGAAAATCCCTCCAATATGTAAACACACAAATAATTAGTTAAATAATTCTAGTTTGACTGCCCCCACAATGTATACCAAACCAGCAATTGCATACAAATACATGAGTATGGTATGACTTTTATTCAATTTTAATTGCAGTAAAATAAATAAAAAATATATACAGCACTAAAACGTTTCAGAAAGCAAATTGTTCACTGCAAAAGCCATGCATCTAATGTTCCATTAAAAGTTGCAAACCAAACCATAGAAATAGTTCAAAATTAAATGTGAAATCATAAATAAAAAATAAATAGCCAATATATAAAATTCTAAATCCATAAATGATAAGCAATTTAACATTGGTCATGGCAACGGCAAGTGTAGGGCTGATCTGATGCTGCCCTTCATTTAAACAGAACCAAGTAGTGCTGATTCAGAACAGGTATTAGTTATAAATGTAGCCGACTATTGGTCAATGTTAATTAAGTTCATTCATAATACAGATTATGAACTGATATTAATTTAGCTATTGGGATATTAAAATGTACTAGTGCATTTAAAATATTATTTTAGACTAATAAATGGAAAATGTAAAAATATTGTCCATTATTTTTTCATGTCTGCTATTGAAATAAATTAGAACATATAACCTTATAGTGAATTGTTACCAAAATAATGTTTACACAATAACTACTGAACTCTGATAAGCAACTTGATTTTCAGATTTTTTGTATGACCACATATACACTAACAATTGACATTTTTTGTGTTTTTGATGCAAATTTAACATGTCGACTTAGCTCACTATCTAAAGCAATTAATGCATTTTAATTTGTTTGGTCCTCCATTTTTCTCATTTAATCAGTTCACCAAATCTTTCAATCTTTATCATTTACAGTAGAGGTGTCCAACAAGTTTTGGTATTGCTATGAACATTTAGCACAATACAACATGTGTGCATGACCACATCTGTTATTACTTACTGGAGACTTAGAAAGGTGTCACTATAGTGTTTATTGATGCAACGTAGAACATGTTTACACCAGAATGTATTATTTACATTAGACTAACAATACACAATGGCTACATTAAAAAAGTCAGAAAACTGTTTGTTTGTTTTTTAGTTTATACAGTGCATTCACCAAAAATCTCTGTATTAAAAAAAAATCTATATTCAATAGATGAATTCATGAAACCAAAAATACAGAGGAAGCCAAATATAATATCAACAACACAAATTTTCTACTACTGATCAGATATGAAACATTTTTTAAACATTTTAAACTATTCAAAATTATTTTTCACTAGTCTTTTAAAAATGTATTCAAACTTCTGCTTTATAACGTCTTTTTTATTACAATTTGATCGCATATGCAGCAATGAATGCAAGTAGTAGATCCAACTTTTATGTATGCAGAAAAGGTATCGGTTTCTGCTCTAGATCATCTTCTGTGTCATTTGTTGTTGTAGTTGATGATGTTTCAGGCACTGGCCCTAATATGCGGTGTACCCTTCTTGAGTGATTCTTAAGGGACACTATGTCAGGATAGCTGCGTTGGCAAATCTGACACTTGAACAGATTGTGTTGAGCAATGCCCTTCGACAGCTCAAGACCACCCACGATGCCATGGACCCTCCTTCTGTGGTTTCGGAGGGACTGTACATCTGGATAGCTGCGTGCACAAATGTGACATTGAAACTGATTGGGAGTGCTGTTTTGCTCGGCCCCCCTCGATGGCTGAAACGCAGCACTAAAAATACGATGCACTCTCCTTTTGTGGTTTTTCAACGATTTTATGTCAGGATAGGAGCGGGCGCATATCTGACACTGAAACTGGCCAGAACGGACAGGTTCTACATTACGGACAGGTTCTACGTTACGGACAGGTTCTACGGTACCCAGATTTGGCTGTTTAGGCCGATGAACTTTCCTTAAGTGATCCTTCAGGGATTGAAGCTTTGGATAGCTGCGAAGGCAAATAGGACATTGAAAAGGAGAAGGTGAACTGCTTTGTGTGCCTGCTTGTGGCAACCGTTCCGGCGCGTCCTCCGCTGGCGTCATTCTGCTAATGACTCCATGAACATTTCTTTTATGCTCCTCGAGTGCCTGAGGAGTTGGACAATTATGGTCACAAATCTGACATGTCAGCCCAGCTTGCCTGCTGTGAGAGACTAGGTGTCTCTTGAGCCCATCTAGACAACTGAACCAACGCACACACACCGGACATCGAATCGGTTTAAATGCGGGTCTACAAGTATTACTTTGGATGTGAACTTTAAGGGTCAATGGGTTGTTGAATGTTGCACCACAACGAGAGCATGCGTGTTTCCTCTGACTTGTAGTATCACCTTTGCAACGTAACCGCATGTGTCTTGACAAGGAACTGCGGAGACTGAAGTTCTTTTTGCATTTATGGCAAGTCAATGTCTCAGGAAGTGACCTATGGTTCACATGTTGAGGTGGCGGGAGCGCAGGCGGTTGTGCTTTAATGTTAAGCGGCGAAAAGCCTCTAGATTGTTGCGGTCGAGTCGGGGCATTCGATGGTATCGTTTGAGAAAATGAACTAGGTTGTTGCTGGGAACCTCTTTGCTCATTTGATGGGATTTTAGATTGCTTGTGCAATTGCTGATGTGCTTCAAAGTCCATCCACGACTGCAAACTCTCACCACAGTGAGGACAAATGTAAGACTCCTGCGCATGCACCTGCAGATGTTCGAAGAGAAGTCGAGGACAAGTGAACGAGGCTCCGCATTCACACGTCACCCTCCTTGGGAGTACAGATGGAAGTGACATGATCCCCCAGTTTCTGCTACTGCTAGTATTTTGAGTGTTCTCCTGTTGGGCTGCTTGGTTTTCTGTAGATGGAGACAGGACAAATAAGTTTTCCTGAGTTGCAGGCGTTGTTTTAGACTCCACGGATCTAGAACTTATTACTGAATCCGTTTTTGTTGCATGGCAGTTTTTTCTGTGCTTATTTAGATTGTCTTTGCGGCTGAAGAACTTGCCACATTGAGGACATGGAAACCGTTTAATTGGCCCAGGCAAACCAGATGATTTATTCTCAACTTTTTGGTTTTCCAACTGTCTCACCTCGCAGATCTTCAAGTGCTCCTTTAGGGTAAATAAGCGAGAGTAGCTTTTCTGGCACCCATTGCAAACGTACCGTTTCACACCTTTATTAGTCACATGCACCTGAAAACCATTACTATGTATTGCTGAATTAATTTCCTTGCCCTCAGGTGGATCTACAATGACAACATCCTGATCTTCATCACAGTCATCTTTAGCCACGTCAGTCAAATCATCCTCATCAGAGTCCTTTTGATCTACATCTATTAGTACATCAATTTCAGCATCATCCAATGGCATGGTCCACTCCTTTTCAACCAATTTCCCTTTTTCCTCTACTTTCGTTTCAACCATTTTGGCTGGAACTCCAGCGTTTTCCGTTGATTTGGAGTTAGAAACACTGGCAAAAATGGACTCATGGGTTTCTGGGGGATTTATCAGATCCTTCCGCTGCATCTTCAACCCACTCTGATTTTTCTTGTCAATTGAAAATTCTGTATTCTGTTCCTCCATCTTTATCAGCTCTGTGCCTACGCCAATATTTATATGCTGCGATGACATTTGATTTGTTTTTGAGTCTTGCGTTGCTCTATTGCACACTTCCATATTTTGGAGTTTGACGGGAGGTTGGTTGGCAACAGTGGGCGAGGATTTCACAGAAGATTTAAAAGGACATTTATGAATTTTGAGGCGGTGCCTCCGTGTGTAGCCACGCTTGCATAAAGAACAGTAGAACAGTTTGTCTAGCTGTTGAGCTGTAGGGCTGATAGGCGCAGAAGTCACAGTCTTCTTTCCCAAAGATTGAGAGTTTCTAGAAAATGCAAAGCAGACGTGGTTCTCTGGGACAGAGATTACTGTTATCACAAACTCTTGGCAACAAAGACAAAATTTAACTCTCTCTTTCTTGTGCAAGGCATGATGCATTATCAAGCTGTCTACGGTTTGGAAAACCCGACGGCAGAGCCTGCACTGAAGTTTGCCTTCAACGTTGTCCCGGCCAAAAAGTTTTTGACGAGTCTCGAGAACCACCACGGGGCAGAGAGTTTGTGTCACGGATATAATCTTCCCCTTCTTTGACAACATCTTTCCAATTTTCACATTGACCACATTGTCTTGTTTCATCTTTGATAGATCCCCCAGTGGCTCAGGCTTTGATATCGTCATGGCAGGTGCAGGTTGCATTGGTGCTCTCGGTGAAACTTTTCTGGGAGGCAAGTTCCTCTGTTTCATTTGGGCAGGTTGTTTATGACTCATGTAGGCAGAAGCTAGCATCTTCAGGATTGATTTCTTATTAAATGCAGTTGGTTCTTCACAAGATTCTGGTGCTTTCTCATTGTCATGCACAGAATGGTTTACCACGTTTGAAGTGTCCTTCTCAAGGATCTGCACTTGCTCTTCTCCAACCACGTTGGAGGATTTTAAAGTGTCACTATCAAGGATCTGCACTTGCTCTTCTCCAACCACGTTGGAGGATTTTAACGTGTCCATATAGAGCATCTTCCCTTGCTCTTCTCCTACCACGTCAAAGGATTTTAAAGTGTCCGTCTCAAGGACCTGGATTTTGGATTTTGAAATGTCTATATTGCGGATCTGCACTTGCTCTTCTTCTACCACAGCAGAGGATTTTAAAGTGTCCATGTCACAGTTCTGCACATGCTCTTCTCTTACCACGCCAGAGGACGTTAAAGTGTCCATCTCATCTTGCTCTTCTTCTACCACATATGAGGATTTTAAAGTGTCCTTCTCAAGGACGTGCACTTGCTCTTCAGTTACAGAGGGAGATTCAATTGGTTTCAAGATGTTGCTTTCCATGTCTGCAGAGGATTCAGTCTTCTTGATATCAGCATTTGAAGTGGGAGGTGCGCTTTCTGCCAGGGATTTTTCATTGGAATGGGATGGTGAGAGACTGTGGAACACTTGGTCAGAGACATGACGGCTGGAGTTTATTTTGCTATCTGGCACAACAGGAATCTTCCCCAAATCTGATTTGTCCTTATTTTCTGGCCCATGTTGCTTTTTGTGGGCCTCAAGAGCTGTAACACCACTAAACTCCTCACCACATTCACACATGTAGGTTTGGGCTGGAGAGACTGGTGAGGCCGACATTGTACAGTGGTGTTTTTCAAGGAGATCTTTACTCGCAAATAAGTTGCCGCAGCTGTCACAAGAAGGCAGTGTTGATTCTGTCTGGCAAGAGATTGCACTTGCATGAGTTGCTTGGTGCACCAGGAGTGATGCCAAATTATGAAATGTAGCTGAGCATGCCACACAGCTGTAAGTTTTAGGACTCCCAGCTGACTTTGTTTCTTGAAGTCCAAGCATTTTTCACGTGCCAGAAGGTTCCACAGCCAAATGTTAAATTTAAGAAGTGTTACCAAGGTCTTTGTTATTGCTGAGTACCTCCTAAAAAGAAAGCAAATAAATAAAATTAGTGGCATAGCACGAGTTTGTTTTCAATACAGGCATACATCATGTAATGTTATAGATCTAGGCAGTGTCATGTTCAGGACCCTATAAGTTTAGTAAAAGACAATTCTGCAACGCAGTTCTAAAAATGAAATTATTCATGAAATGTATTTTTTTTTAATCAAATAAAACAATATAATTATATATATTAAGTGATAGAAGTAGAAAGTGATTAGCCTTTATTAATATTTATTTACAGAGCAAAGACAGTCTGTTATCAAATGGACAAGGCTGTTTTTTTATTGATTAAAAAGATCCTGTAACTGTCAAAAATCTTGAAATTCATTACATTTAAAAAAAGTAGTTTTTTTTTTCAAACTAATGTTTAGAATACTGTAAATTTACTGGAATATTTTTTTTCATTACTTTGTGTAAAACAAAACAAAAAAAGAATAAAAAATAACATTTCTAAACACTGCATTATAAAAACTAAATACTTTTGAAAGATGCAAGCTATGCCTTTTACAATATCGGACATCCACATGTGTCATTAACCACAGTGAGTACATGCATATTTAAATGAGAAAAACAATTTCTGCTCAGGAAACTCAAGCTAGTACAAATAAAATGCTGCCCTTCTCTCGTTTTTAAATAAAGTGTTTAATTATTCGTAATCGTAACAAATAGCTTACGTTTCAAATGCAGCAACAATAGAGGACAGAGAAAAAGGCAAGACGGCTCAATGCATGCTTCGATTTTGATAGGCCTGGCCGCTTCCCGTGGCTCTTTACTCAAATATATACAATAAACATCATGTCAATAAATAAATAAAACGCATACCCAGGTTGATATGCATACTACCTGCTGGTTTAGCTTTAGTATATAGTTTAAAAAATAATGAAAATAACACAAACCCTGCCAATAACAAACGCTGCAATGGATGCTGCAGACTTGGCATCAGACTAAACATGTTTAACTGTACAACCAACCTCCAACATCTAAACGCGAACACCACCTCTTTTCCAAAACAAACGCGCTTCATATGAATATCTGATTGCTTGATATATAGCGCGTGCGGAACGTCATTCGCGTGCTGCACGGGGAATTGAATGACAAAAACCGCAGCTAACGAATGTAACGTATGCGCGAATAAAAACGAAGCATAACAAGTACTTAAAACAGTTATTGGCTTGCACTCACCTTGGGAATGTACGATGTGCAAACTTGCATGATTTTACTCGGATAAGTTATTTATTTTCACTCCGAAAGACGGTATGTATTTTGCAACGGGTTTCAGTATAGACATGTTATTCCAGCTGTTTACTATAGATGGCAGTAGATATGAGCTCTCACTTCCACTCCCAGTACCCAGATGTATGGATTAAACATACCGCCATCAACTGGTGTGAGGGACCGCTGTTGCCTCCCAACAGAAATAGACCTTCACCTTCCTCATTGGGTTATTTTATAAGATACACACCATTGAACGGTACGCTCATAGGCCTACGTGATATAGAAGGTAGGCCTACAATATAGTTATAATCTTTATTAAATAAAGGTACTATCATCATCAAACTTTGGAAAGAGACACATTTCTGATCTAATTTGCAGCTCAGTACTTATGGTTTTCATTGAAAAACACTGAAGATATGGTGACAAAAAATAATAAATGCAGGCTAGAATGAAATACAAGAATGCAAAATAAATACAAAAACTAAAATTATACCTTTATTCCCATGTTTATTGATTATACCTTTATCCTCCCCATTATTAATTTGTTTATGCATTTATTTATTTCCACATACATTTCTTTGTATGGTAATGAGAGGGTGTGTTTTACTTTGCAATTAAGCTCAGAGCTGAAATGCAAGAGCTGGGAGAGAATGTGCCTTTGCAAGATGACTTAGGCAACATGACCAAAGTCGGCTGAAAGGAAGCAGCATGGCTTAAATATTCTCTTTTAAACTATTACTAGCTTAAACCGGTAACTGTGTTTTGGAACTTGGAACTTCTGTGATATGTGGATCCATAAAGAGAATCTACAAAAAGCCACTTCTGTGATATGTGGATCCATCTACAAAAAGCCACTTATATGTGGATCCATAAAGAGAATCTACAAAAAGCCACTTCTGTGATATGTGGATCCATAAAGAGAATCTACAAAAAGCCACTTCTGTGATATGTGGATCCATAAAGAGAATCTACAAAAAGCCACTTCTGTGATATGTGGATCCATAAAGAGAATCTACAAAAAGCCACTTCTGTGATATGTGGATCCATAAAGAGAATCTACAAAAAAGCCACTTCTGTGATATGTGGATCCATAAAGAGAATCTACAAAAAGCTACTTCTGTGATATGTGGATCCATAAAGAGAATCTACAAAAAGCCACTTCTGTGATATGTGGATCCATAAAGAGAATCTACAAAAAGCCACTTCTGTGATATGTGGATCCATAAAGAGAATCTACAAAAAACCACTTCTGTGATATGTGGATCCATAAAGAGAATCTACAAAAAGCCACTTCTGTGATATGTGGATCCATAAAGAGAATCTACAAAAAAGCCACTTCTGTGATATGTGGATCCATAAAGAGAATCTACAAAAAGCTACTTCTGTGATATGTGGATCCATAAAGAGAATCTACAAAAAGCCACTTCTGTGATATGTGGATCCATAAAGAGAATCTACAAAAAGCCACTTCTGTGATATGTGGATCCATAAAGAGAATCTACAAAAAACCACTTCTGTGATATGTGGATCCATAAAGAGAATCTACAAAAAGCCACTTCTGTGATATGTGGATCCATAAAGAGAATCTACAAAAAGCCACTTCTGTGATATGTGGATCCATAAAGAGAATCTACAAAAAGCCACTTCTGTGATATGTGGATCCATAAAGAGAATCTACAAAAAGCCACTTCTGTGATATGTGGATCCATAAAGAGAATCTACAAAAAGCCACTTCTATGATATGTGGATCCATAAAGAGAATCTACAAAAAGCCACTTCTGTGATATGTGGATCCATAAAGAGAATCTACAAAAAGCCACTTCTGTGATATGTGGATCCATAAAGAGAATCTACAAAAAGCCACTTCTGTGATATGTGGATCCATAAAGAGAATCTACAAAAAGCCACTTCTATGATATGTGGATCCATAAAGAGAATCTACAAAAAGCCACTTCTGTGATATGTGGATCCATAAAGAGAATCTACAAAAAGCCACTTCTGTGATATGTGGATCCATAAAGAGAATCTACAAAAAGCCACTTCTGTGGATCCATAAAGAGAATCTACAAAAAGCCACTTCTGTGATATATGGACCCATAAAGAGAATCTACAAAAAGCCACTTCTGTGATATATGGACCCATAAAGAGAATCTACAAAAGCCACTTCTGTGATATGTGGATCCATAAAGAGAATAAATAAATTTATCCCCCCCTCAAAGTGATCAGTGATCCTACACTAGTGGTGAGATGGATCAGAAAACCTATCACGGATCCGTGCTTTGATTAAAGTTAATTTTATTTTTAAATGCGCTACTTTGGCTCTCATAGCTGCCGCTCTGAACGAGTCTGCAGACTTACTCAATGTCCCGCCCACGGCACTATCTGATTGGTTACACCTCACGGATAATAGCCTATCAACACTTGCGAGACGGTTGCAGGTCCGCGCTGGGCTGTGGAGCTGCTTGTAGAAATGAAGGCAGCATAGCTATTCAGAATAAACATCACAATCTGATTTTCTGTTTCTATGATGACAAGCAGAGCTAGTGTCCCAGTTACTGAGAATGGCCGAAGTTATACACACGGTGTTTCACTCAACTGAGACTAAAGCAAAGGTTTTTTGATTAGTCACTCACTCTTGAACATCTGGCGCGAGTGATTTCAATGTTAATTCTATGTAAAGACGCGTTTACGCGTCTAGAGGTTCTGCGGCGCAAATGAGGCGAATTGACAAACATAGATAATGCATCTGTCTTTTCTATCATTTCACTGTAGCTCAGCATCGCGATGGAACGTTAACATTATAACTTGAATGTAACAGCAGCAGTAAAACTGTTTCTATTATGGTTTAACTTTGGAATCAATCCGTGGTTCAGGGGAGGCTGATATAAATTAGCCTACCCTATTAATCGCTTGATTTAATTATTGCATGTTTTTTCGTAGTGCATGATCACAGTTCATATATGTGTGGGAAGCTATTAGAGTAAAAATATTGCGTTAGGATACTTCATGAGTTAATAAGAATTTTTTCCCCTGCAAATGTAGTGATGTTCATGTTCTCATGATTTATTTTTTTGAATTTTTTTCCCCCAAAACACCCCCCCCCCCTCTGTTTTTTTTTTTTACAAATCGCACCCTGTATATATGTATGTATATAGAAAAATAAAAATCAACTGTTAGTAGTTGTTAAATACTTATGACAGTAAGAGAATGCATGTACAACATATTTATACTTGCTTATACCAAAATTCACACTAAATCAAAGAATTGTGAGTTTTTTTATGAGTTATACTTTCTTAGTAAAGCCTACCTTAAGTGGATAAAAAACATGTCTCAACGTGATTAGTTACCTCAATTCATTCCTAAAGTGAAAGAAAGTTCTCAATAACAGCAAAGTAGATGTAAATGTTTACTAGTTGAAGAAATTATCAACGTTGCCATATAATACAAAAGTAAAACTATACATCAGATTTTATAGTCATATACACGTTAGGACTAATGTAGTTTAAACAGAAAGGGTACAGTATTTTTGTCAAGCCTGTTCTTTTTTTGTTGAACAAAGCCATTGAAGTTAGACTGTTCTCAAAAAGATAAAGCTGAGTTTTAATGAAACAGAATACATTTTAACTCAAGGCATTCACATTATATATAACCATGATGTGATGAACCCTTAACTTGACCTTAAATGTTTACAAACACATAGATAGTAAAAAGAAAAAAAAAAACATTACTTAGAAATATTAACAATTGAATTACAAATTTCCTCTAATTTTCAAAATGATTTTTAAAACACGTTTGCCTAATAAATTTAGCAAGGTCAAAAAATTACTTCAACAATGAAGGAATGATGCAGGGTTTTCAACTATACATCCTTGTGAACTGCACTGTGGGACATTAACATCTCCAACTACTTCATTTAAGCATGCATATATACCTATAGTTCCATACATCATCTAAATTGCATATTAATATAGACACATCAGTCTGAGTACTGTACAAAAGAGAATTTAGTCAGCAGTTCACAGAACTGTAGAACAAGAGTAGATTGTATGAACATTTACAGACCGATTCAGAACTATAGTAAAACACCCACACTATATTTCAAAGTGGATAAAAGCAGTTAAGCCAAGTAAAAAGAACAATGGGTTCTATGTACAGTTCATCTTAACAAATAATGTTCAGAAAACTGAATGAGTTTGAATAACCTGCATTGCAGGAAACAGTCATCAGTAATTTGACCTTTATTCATGCATTGGGCTTTGGAAGGGGAAATGTATCAATGATTGGGACTGAAGAGATTCTGCAGAAGCAGAAGCAGCAGCATGAGTCAGCTGATGGTCCTCCAAAAGATTTAGAAAAGCAAAGGCTTTGTCACATTCTGTGCATTCATAGACCACTTGTCCTACATGGGTTTCCTGGTGCTTTTGCAACTGATCAAACAATGGGAAGGATTTATAGCACATGTCACACCGGAACTCATTGTCCTGACTTTGATGTTCAGCATGTTTCCGTTTATGTTTTGCCAGATCGTGTGCTGTAAGGTAGGTTCTGTAGCATATTGGGCACTTGTGCTGCCTTTTTGCATCATGCATTCTGCGGTGAGATATGAGACTTGGTTCCGTTTTAAAGGATTCTGAGCACACGTCACACTTGTAAGGCCGTTCATTGTGTATCTGCTGATGCTGCGTAAGGTACCGTTTCTTCGTAAAACCTTTATTACAAACCAAGCACTTGAAAGGACGCGGATCCTCGTGATACTTTTTATGGTGTTCCATTAAATCACTATTGGAGGAGAACCGTTTTTTACAGATAGGGCAAATAATGAAGTCTTCTCCAACATCAACTTCCTCCTCTTCATCACCTGCTTGAAACGGAGTCCCTGAACTTTGCTTCTTAGAGGAAGAGACCGAAGACTCTGAATGGCGCTTGTCTAAAAACGTCAAATTTCGATTACTACAGTGGTGATTGCGGAAAGCATCACTTCCAAGAAAGTGGTCTCCGCATTCGGTGCATTCATACTGAGTAGCAGCAGTCAAATGGCATTGTTCATGCTCATCAAGTTCTTTCTTAGATGGGAAAGTCATGTTGCAAACGCTGCACATATGAGAATGAACAGAGAGGTGATTTGCGAGGTCCAATGCTTGGTAAAAACTCTCAGGACATATGGGGCACTGGTAAATTTTGGCACGCTTCACTGTTTCTACTCGTATAGTCTTTTCACTGGTAGGAAAGTTACTGTCCTTGGAAGCCTTTTCATTCCTGTGGCTTCGTAAATGAGTGAGAAAAAGGTGGTGGTGGGTGAAGCTCATGCTGCAATGATTGCACTGATAAGAACCTGGTCCTGACAACTGATGGCTGAGCTGATGCTTTTTAAGGTGGGAACCATGTAAGAAATACTTGTTGCATTCTGGACAGGAGTATGGCCTCTCTTTTGCTGGATTGCAGCCATGTTCTGAGAGCTGTTCTGGATCCGGAAATCTTACTTGACAAATTCCACAGCGATACTTGTACTGCTCAATGTTACTTGATGACAGGCTTTTACTGGAGATGGCTGAAGTCCCTTGCTTTGTTTGAGGCTGTTGGGGTGGAATCAACGGTGGAAGCTCTTCTTCATGCTCTGTGTGCATCTTACGATGCTCTGCCCGACTCATTTTACAGGAAAAGGTTTCATCACAAAGGTCACAGGGAAAGTTTTCATCGCGGTGGGTAACCATGTGCTCAGCTAGTTTCGTTGGGCGAGTGAAGCTCAGTTGACATTTGGTACAGCGGTGAGCACTCTTCCTGATATGTGTTTGCTTGTGTTTGCGGAGGGTGAAGAGCGAGACAAAACCTTTACCACACATTTGACACTGAAACTCAGACTTGTGGCATCGCTGATGCTGTTGCAAGTTCGCTAGCTGAAAAAAGCACTTCCCACACTCCTCACACTCGAAGGGCTTTTCGCCAAGATGACATCTTTGATGATCCTCGAGATTTTCTGATGTTAAGAATGTTTTACCACAAACATGGCAAGGAAAGTATGGCGCAGAATCGGAGTCATTGTCGCTGTCATCTTCATCTTCAAAATTTCTGCTGGACTCTTCCTTATCTGACTCCTGGCTTACACTGGCAGATGCGGGGGTTTTGACGGAATCCAGTCCATGTTTTACTTTGCAGTGCTTTGTGTAGGACTTTTTTACCGTATAGGTTTTGTCACATGGTTCACACCTATATACTTCAGGCTGCTCTGTTCCTTTTTTCACACTAGGTTCTTTGGAGCTGGGCAGGTGTGCAGGCAAATGAGCCATCCTTTGGTGAATGGTCAAGGATTTAGCAGTCCAAAACCGCATCTCACAATGGTTACAGACAAAGGGACGACTGGGGTCATGACTAGATTTATGGATGTCCAGGTCAGAAGGAAAACGAAACCTCTTGAAGCAAATTTCACAAGTATTATCCATTTTTTTCTGATGTTGGATTTTCATATGCCTTTGCAATATACCAGCTTGAGCAAAGACTTTACTGCACACCTGACATCTGTGGATATCTGATTTGCGCTCTTGATCTTCACGGCCATGCTCCTCTAAATGACTTATGAGTCTCAGCCCATCTGTAAAACTCTGATCACACTCAGAACACTGATACTTGTGAATAGCATCTCCTTTTTCTGCATTTCCTTTTTCTGCATCTCCTTTTTCTGCATTTCCTTTTTCTGCATCTCCTTTTTCTGCATTTCCTTTTTCTGCATCTTCCTTTTCAGCATCTCCTTTTTCTGCATCATTTTCCTGGTCTTGATCTTTACATGAGAACTTAGTCTGCAGTACTCCAGTTCCTGTTGTATTTGAGCCCTTGTTAAATATTAACACAGTGTCATTTAGAGCACAATCTGTTTCGCCTGCACTTTCCAAGGCAGATTCATTATTTGAAATAATTGTGTGACCCTTACATTTTCTTTTGTGTTTCTCCATTGTCCTTTTGGTCCAAAAACCAACATGGCATTTTGTACAAGCAAGGGGATACACACCATTATGTATGCGCATATGCATACCTAGTCCAGTGCTCCTGGAAAACCGCATGTTGCACTTAGGGCATTTAAGAGGCTTGCTAAGGTCTATGTTTGAACATGCACGTCGCTCCCTTATCGGACTGCTGCTTTCTTGGCTCTGCCCATCCTCCTCCTCAAGTGGCTCTTGCTTTATTATTTGCAGGTGATTTGACATCAATTGCTGTTGATCATCAACTGACTCTTGTGGCTGATCAGATCTATGCTTCGCTAAAAAATGCTGCTGGAGCTGTGAGAACAATAAAAAACGGTCACTACAGTTAGCACAAGAGAAACCTTTAATCTTAGTGGGGCTCTTGTTTACCTCTTTAGAAGATCCAGGTGATTTTGAGCTGACAACACAGGTCTTTTGGTGTACAGACAGTGCATCTCGGGTAAACAGGTCACCACACTTGTCACAAAGGACTTTTTCTACGTTTTCCCCCTTTCCGTTGCATTTAATCAAGTGCCGTTTCAAGTAGTCTGTTCTGATGAAATGCTCTCCACAGTTAGCACAGCCATATGGTTTTTCTCCTGTATGAAGACGTAAATGAACCTTCAGTTGTCCCGATAATTTAAAGCGTCGAGGGCAATACTCGCATTGGTATTTAAATTTATTCATGTAATGCACTTGTATACGTTGCAGAAGTTTGGAGGTTTCCCTGCATGGCTGCTTTTGAACATTGTTTGTGGCAGATGGCACACTTTCCTTTGAAATCTTTTTACATCTGATGTTGAGGTTGTGCCTGCTCAAAGTCTTTTTAGAACTGTATGTTTTGCCACATCTTTTGCAAGGAAAAGGTTTATTGGTAATGTGGAGCATGGACATATGGCGCTTCAGATCACTCTGTGTGGATAACCGCTTAAAACAAACTGTGCATTGCAATGGGTCACCTTCCTGGGTTTTGCTTTGGGAACTTGTGTTCAAGCTGTCGAGACTCATCTTTACAACTCGCACCTCAAGTCGTCGTTTTCCTCTGCAGCGGGCTTGGTGCAGTTTTAAATGATCATAGCGTGAGAAACAGCTTTCACAAGTCTTGCACCGATACGGCTTGACCTCTGTATGAGTGAGGATGTGACGTCTTAGATTTCTGGCTCTCAAAAATGATTTGGTGCAAAATTTGCACTTCAATGCCTCACCATTTTCGCCAGGAACCGCAGTGATGTCCTCCTGATTTTGTACTTCAGCAAACATTGATTTCATTTCCTTAGATTCTTTTAAACTTTCAAATCTATGTTCCTTAGATAAACCACCACAAAAAGCCTCGTGTTCCAAGTATCGATTCTGAGTGTCAAAATTCTGTCCACAATGTATGCATGCATATGGGGTTTCCTTTGAATGAAGAGAGAGATGTTTCTGGAGAAAACTTCTTGTTCTAAAACATTTAAAGCATTGTGGACATTTGTGCTCAAACCTGTCCTTCTTTGTACTTGTTTTGACTTCAGTTGATAGCTTGCCCTTGCACTGATTTTCGTGACCATTTCTGTAGCTTTTTCTAGAAAAACATTTCCCACATTTTCTGCACGCAGGTTTTAGCTTGTCTCCATTGCAGATTGCGTCGTGATCCTTAAATTTTCTTTTCCTGTAAAACTTCCCACACTTTGAACAAGGGAAAACAGTCTTTGCCAAGTGGGCTCTTTCATGGAGTTTCAAATTGTTGGGAAAACGAAAAGAATGTGGGCAGTATGAGCAATTATAGACATTGTTGGTCTTGCTTAGTGGAGTGTCCACACTCTTTTCTGCCTGTATTTCTTCAGCATTTGGCGTCTGTACGGACTGCTCCACTGTACATTTTTCCTCATGTATTTTTAGATATTCCTTTCTGTTGAAGTGTCTGCCACAAGTTTGACACGGAAAAGGCCTTTCACCAGTGTGAATGCGGATGTGACGAATCAGCGCAGCATGACTCGAGAACTGGTGCTTGCAGAACTGACATTTGGATACAGAAGGTCCAGGGATATGAGTTAAACAATGCTCACTAAGTGCCTTTGAGTCAGCATAGGTTTCTTGGCAGAGAGCACATTTGAACTCCTCTTTGTAAGATTTTTCTACCTTTCCAGCTTGGTCCTTGGGAGGGACATTTTTTTCTACCTTTAGAGTTCCAGCTTGGTCCTTGGGAGGGACATTTTTTTCTACCTTTAGAGTTCCAGCTTGGTCCTTGGGAGGGACATTTTTTTCTACCTTTAGAGTTCTAGCTTGATCCTTGGGAGGGAAAATTTCCTCAAGCTTACGTCTTCTCTCATGCACAGCCACATGTCGAAGCAGAAAAACTGGAAACTTAAACTGCAACGGGCAATCGGGGCACTTAAGCATGCCTTTTTTTGGATGGGACTGTCTGTGATTTAACAAATCTCCAATAGATGGCAGAACTTCCCAACAGACTAAACACTGTACATTCCGCTTATGCACATTTTTGTGAGTCATTAGGTGTCCATGCCTGGAAAAATTTTTACCACAGTCTAAACAGCGAAAGGGTTTGTTTCCTTTATGAATTTTTAAGTGCTTTTTAAACGAGTCAGATAAAGTAAAGGCTTTTCCACAGAAGCGACAAGAGAAAGGAGGGCTTGCATCCTTATCAGCAGATTCCTTGCTAGTTTGCTTTTGACTGGCAGGGCTTGAACTTTTCAAATCGACACCATTATCATGTTTGTGTTTGATTGCTTTTTTGGCATTTAAAAGCAATTTATGCTTTGCAAGATGGCCGTAGTATCCAGACTTGCTAGAATACACAGACGGACAAAATTTGCATTTGTACCGTGATTCTTTTTGTACAGGAATAGGCAATGTTGTCTCTTTGTCCTCATTTTTGGTTTTAATAACTTGCTCTAACCCTTTTCTTTTCTTTCCGTTTCCTTTGGATGTATACTTTTTAAGCTTAACACAAGTTTGCTTGATGTGTCTATTGCGGTTGCTGGCCATGGTAAACACATCCTTACACAAAGGGCATCGATACTTTCCACCAATTTTTCCTTTGCCTTTTTTAGTGTATTCTTTGAGACACTGTTCACGCAAATGGCGTGTCCGATTGTAGGAGTACTTGAAAATGCGAGGACAAATGGGGCATTTAAACTTTGGAAACTTGCTATCTGGGACTGAAGATTTTTCATGAGGAGCAATCTTTTGAGAACACTGCTCTCTTTTGTGTTTGTTAAGATTCCAGGTATATTTGAATGCTTTTCCACAGTTGTCACACTTGAAGGGCTTCTCATCTGAATGTGATCTAAGGTGTGCTTTTAGTTGTGCTCTAAGTCTGAAAGTCTTCCAACAAACTTGACAATGCATTTGTTCAGGCGATTGGCTTGTCTTGGACACATCCATTAGTTTCACGTAGCAATTACGAAGTTCTTTGTGGGAGTCAGCTGTTTCAACCATGTCTGGTATATCTGTCTTTCCGAGGGTTGATTCGGAATGCTCTGCACTCTGTACAGAAGGGTCTAGTATTAAGGGTGTGCAAGCTGCTTTACGCTTGTGTTTTTGACATTTTTGAGCACTAGGGAAGTACAATCCGCAAGAGTCACATCTATGTTGTGTGACAACTATGTGCTTCAGCTCATGATCTTCATAATACGCTTGTCGAACAAAGGACTTCCCACAGTACCTACAAATGAACTTTACCTTCTCCTCAGTTAGCCCTTTACTGTATGATGGTGATGATTTTAACGTGTCACTAAGCTTTACTTCCCCACTGAAATGTTGTGTCAATGCGCCACCACTGAAGTGACATTCACGAGGGGGACTATACTGAGATCTACTGAGATTATGGAGAGAATGTTTGCTATGGTAGTGCTCGATAAGCTCATCTATACTTTGTGTTGACCCCTTGCACTCAAAGCAATGGTAGTTTTTTCCATAACAAGTTTTTTTCTCAGTTGTCTTGAGGAGAACAATAGGTTGCAGTTTTCTCTTTTGGGTCTTGAAATATGATAACGAATCTTTGCTTGCAATGGTGCTCTTGTCAGTCTGACATTTGTGCTGTGCAGGATACAAGGAGGTTCTGGATGTCTGGTCAACACAGAGTAGTAGAGGATCTTTTGGTGCATCAGTTCCTTCATCCATCAGATGATTAGATTCAAAAGCAGTTTTTAGAACAACTGGCGGTTTCGTGCGATTAAACAGATTCGACTCATCAACTTGGTTTATGTGCGCATTTTCCAGGTATTTCAGTTCCTCAATGTTTTGTGTTTCACTTTTTAAACCAAAACAAGACTCAAGGAATCCAAAACTACTCCGCTCAACTTCTTCATCAGATGTGAAGCACTTCTGTCCTTCCAGCTGAGAAGAATCTCCATGGCCAGGTTTTGAGGATGTTTTCTTAGCATATGGTTGGTCACTTTCTAATTGACTGCCACCAAGCGAATCCTTTCCATGGCCAGATATCTCAGTGGTCTCTTGAAATTCAGGTTTTGGAGGTGTATTTTTAGGATCTGGGTTCATTCTGTCCAATTGGTAGTCACCACATGGAACTTTTTTAATGCCAGAAATGACAAATGTATCTTCAAGCTCAGGTCTTGATGATGCATTTTCAGCATCTGGGGTTGTCCTTTGCGATTGGCAAACACTTAGTGAATCTCTGGTTAGGCAATTGTTTTCATCTTCATTAGAAGTGGAGGAAAGGCAGTTGTTTTCATCTTCATTAAAAGTGGAGGAAGTCTCAATATGATTTGAAGTGGAACCACCGTGAGAGGTATCAAGTTCTTTGCAATGCATCGTTGTTTGATCCAAAAAAAAATCCAAATCACAAGAATGAATGTCCTTTTCCTCAATGTGCCCATCTTTTGAAAAAAGCATTACACCATTCATATTATCCACGCCTTGTACTTCTGTACACGGATCCTCAGAATTTGAGATAAGAGAGTCCTCATTACAAGTATGGTTTACATCACCTTTGCTCTCACCCATGGTCACTGGAGGTCCAGTGTCCTGCTGTAGATTTATTTCACTCATATCTGCTTTCACAGTACTATGGCAGACCTCAGCAGAAGAAAAGTCCATTGCATTACTTGAATTTTGGTCTCCTTCCTCTAAAGACAGACCAGCCTGGTTGCTACTAATGTTAACTTCAATGGATGAACTCAAATTGCAATCAAGATTTGCATCCATGTCAGAACAGCTGCTAATATCGGAATACTCCACAAGAGCGGCATCTGTCTCGAAAGCAGTTTCTAATACGGCCTCGTCAGAATGTCCTTCCGATGTAGACTCAACTTCTGAGTTAGGCAAGGGAAAGGGTGTCATGTTACCATTATATTCTCCTTTATCCCCTGACTTTTCTTGTTCAAGGTCACCTGAATTTATTACATCTTGCCAAGATGATTCACAGCATGAGTCCTGCAGAGAACCAGACTCAAAGTCTTTCATGTCCGATTCTGCAATATCTTGCAAATCCATCATGCTTGAAAAGTTCTCCTTCTCAATTAATTGTTCAATCTCATGTGCAAAGTTCTCCTCTGATTCCACTGGAATTCCATTACATTCCATAGTTCCCACAGACATTTCTGGTCTCTGGTTAGAAAGAATCTGTGCTTGCTGGAAGGCATTCCATTTTTGAGCCGTCCTCGTGTTCTCCTCCAAAGGCTAGCTCTCAAACTCTGTAAGACAAATGTCCATGTGATTACCAAAACAGCACACATTTGTAAATAAATTTAAAAAGGATGAAATTAAATGCTCACCGCACTTATCCACTACATATCAGTAGGAACATTATAGCTGATTTGCCCAAAGACCTGCATAAAGAAAAAGAAATCTATTTCAAAAGCAGCATATATAGTCAATTACTGATAAATTTGCTGGTTACTGGTATAATATGGATGTTTAAAATACTATCACTAATAGAGATGCACCGATTACAATTTTCTGATTCCGATCGGAATCTGAGTCCGATTTTAATTGAGTTTGACCTGCCAATATCGATTTTAGCCGATTCCGATTTTATTTTTTCAAACCAATTTTTTATATTCAATAACAAATATTTATTGTCTATACATTTTTTTATTCATAAAACCCCAAATACTTTTACCCAAACTGAATAATAAAAACAAGTTTAAATGGGTAAATTTTCTATAAATATTTTCTAAATAGAGTCTTCATTTTAATTTATGACATAGCCTACTCCTAGGCTGGGAAAACCCAGACAACTTCTGGCAAATTTAGATTTGCACTGAAAGTTATTCTGGCAAAGAGCTCATTCAAGCCCATTTCCAATCTGTCGAAATCGCGGCACCAATCAGAAACGTTGGGGTGGGCTTTACACGATGACGACAGCACAGCGACGGTGAAGCAGATTTTGAATATTTACAAAGGGGTGTGACGGTTATAGTTGAGCACTGTCATTAGAACTCTATAACAACCAAAAGCATGTTATTGAAATATTTTTTCACAAACATTTTTTATCATATAGAATGTTTAAATACTAATATCAGCTTACGAGGGAAACGGAGGCAGAGTTAGTGGTGCTTCAAAGACTGCTACTGCTGGAGACGATTCGGGAGACTTCTGTGCACCTTTATACCCATCAGGGCACGCGCTGACACGGAGTAAAGCCTTGTTTATACTCGAGGCATCCGCACGAGTGCGAAGTTGCGAGGCAAAAATGACCCGTTCGGTGTGCAAGACCGATCCAATTTCCCTTAGTTGTGTTGAATTAAGATTGAAATCAAATCCAAGAATTTAACTGAATAATACAAACAGTGGCCTACCAGTCATTGTACCATGTAGGCTACAACATTGTAACATGTTGTTACTTTGTTACATGTTGTTAAACTTAATAAAATTGTTTAGTTACCATATGTTTTGAAAATCACAGTTACACATTGTGATGCAAGTTGTTGTTTTTTTTAGATACTCACTATCCATCCGTTTCTCTTGAACAATTAAAATATTGTGATAACACCATATATCGTGATAAAAGCTCAATCAATTAACTGCATTGCGGCATGAAAATTTGATACAGGTACATGCCTAGTCACTACAGTGAAGAAAAGACGATAACAACTTCTGTTTCATGGCAGCTTTAAATGTCACCTTGTGGATGGAGGTTTGTCAAATTCAGTTCCTGGAGGACCTATCTAGAAGCTTCATTTTCTGAAGGTAAGGTTTAAAGGGTACCTATTTTGGGTTTTTGAAAATTGCCCTTCATGTAGTGTTTAACATAGATCTAAGTGAACGAAAACATCCTGCAAAGTTTTAAAAATGAAAGTTCATCGTATACAAAGTTATTGTCTCTCAAAAACAAGAGTCGACTCTGAGTCGCTGATATGAATCGTTCGAAGAACGATGCTTTTCCTTTGTCTGGTTGACGTCAACTTGACAAGTTATTTGAATAAGAAACGCCCACTTATTGCGCTCGGAGACGCTAGGGAAAACCGGAGCTCCAGGGGTGGCGTGCAAATCTGAAACTGGACCAGGACGGGCCACCCTGCCTGGGCAGGCCAGGGAGGTCTGAGAGCATGGAGGTTTGGACCCACCGCACCTTTTTGGACTCTGTCGTTTTTCGAGATCTGGGCTTCGGAAAACAATCATGTCGACGAGCCGCTGTGTTTTGAAGTGCGACGCAAAAGCGAACTTTTTTAACCTGCCAAGTGAGGAGTATTTGAAGACTAAGTGGCTGCAGTTCATAAGTACTGCTATACCACACAAGTATAGCTCAAACCTTGTTCTGTGTTCGCGTCATTTTGAAGATGATTGCTTCACAAACCTAAACGCTATAAAGTATGGATTCGCGAGCCGGCTCTATCCTAACGAACTGAGGATCTGAGGTGTGTTAAATGAGGGAGACATACACAATTGGCAGAGCACTGGGTCGCGAGGACTGGAGTTGAGAACCCATTTAAGGTAATAAGAGTTCCGTTTTTCTGCACAGAGAATACCAATCACAACTGACTAGGTCATCTGACCAATCACCGCAGATTAGCGTCACGCAAAGGCGGGTTTTGGTATAAGGACTTGCTAAAACGATTCATATGGGAGTCGGTGGGCAATTCAGGTAAAAATAAATGCATATTATAAGACAACAAAAGTGTTTTTTGTCATTGCATGCTTGTAAAACTGTTGTTGGGGAGTCCCAGAACAATATTAGGAACATTTTAAATGACATAATAGGTACTCTTTAAGAGTGGCCATTTTTTTACACAAAATGCACAATAATATAACCAGCAATGGAAAGAGTTTGATACAAGTTTAAAGATTGCCACAATTTCCTGAATATGATGTAGAATTTCTCAACTGTCTGCATAATATGCCAAATCAAAAAGGTATATCATATCAACGATCAAAGTTTATGTAGCCTATATGATCAAAATACTTTAAACAGGGGTGCCTAATCCTGTTCCTGGAGATCAACCTTCCTACCACCTCTGCTCCAACACACCTGTTTGTAATTATCAAATACTATAAACTGTAAAGAAAGAGCTTCCAGTTACAGGCATGACTGTTGAAGTGGTAGTAACAAAAAAGCCTAAAATGGCCATGAAGCAATGGAAGTGGACAATGTCGAGGAGAAGGAAGGCTGTTACACCTATTGTGAGCCAAACACGGAGAAGGTGGTGATAGTCTGTGGCTTGGCTTCTATTGGAATACCAATTTGGTCCTACATCAAGACAATGACTTAAAACATCTCATGTCATATTTACCTTATAAGAAAAAGAACAAGAATGTAGGCTTCAGAACCACTGACTTTTGGGCAGTACTCCAATATATTGTTCAACAGCGCTTTGGGCAACCTGACTTTCCTGATCCCACACCCCTTTCTCCCATCACTTCCGGTCTCTACTGTGCTCTCCAGTACAGCCCAAAACTACTAAGAAAGATTTATGAAGACTTCAAACCATGGAAAAATAAGCACAAGACATAAACCTCACAAAGCTGGTCTAGGATGAATGGTTGATTAACATTTTGAAAACTGTTTTGCAATTTTTTTTTGTCTTAACTTCAAAATTACAGTAAAGAACAAATAAATGTCCAGAAATAAAGTAATAGTTTAGCAATCATTAATGTCAATGTTTAACCTGTAGTGTTAACTAAAAAAGTAAACAACAAATCAATAACCAATAAATATATTACTAAATCTGGGTGCAGTCTGGGTGCAGAGAGAACCCAGGGTCAAATACATCTATACTTCTCACCCAATGAGTAGTATGGCCAAATATGCAACATTTATAAAAGTCTAGTATTTATTTTTTGTGACTGATCTACTAGGAACAGGAGTACGCTAATTCAGACTGGCGTTGTGATCCATTGTTATGTCGACATTACATATCCATGATACCATTGCATGCTGAGATTTTGCAGGTTTCAGAGGAAAAATGTATGCCTATATACAGTGAGGAAAACAAGTATTTGAACACCCTGCTATTTTACAAGTTCTCCAACCCAATCATGAAGGGGTCTGAAATTGTCATCGTAGGTGCATGTCCACTGTGAGACAATCTAAAAAAAAATCTGAAAATCACAATATACGATTTTTTAACTATTTATCTGTATGATACAGCTGCAAATAGGTAGGCCTATTTTAACACCTGAGAAAATCAATGTTAATATTTGGTACAGTAGCCTTTGTCTGCAATTACAGAGGTCAAAGGTTTCCTGTACTTTTTCATCAGGTTTGCACACACTGCAGGAGGGATTTTGGCCCACTCCTCCACACAGATCTTCTCTAGATCAGTTAGGTTTCTGGGCTGTCACTGAGAAACACAGAGTTTGAGCTCCCTCCAAAGGTTCTCTATTGAGTTTAGGTCTAGAGACTGGCTAGGCCACACCAGAAGCTTGATATGCTTCTTACAGAGCCACTCCTTGGTTATACTTGCTGTGTGCTTCCGGTCATTGTCATGTTGGAAGACCCAGCCTCAAACCCATCTTCAAAGCTCAAACTAAGAGAAGGGGGTTGTTCCCCAAAATCTCGCAATACATGGCCGCGGCCATCCTCTCCTTAATACAGTGCAGTGGCCCTGTCCCCATGTGAAGAAAAACACCTCCAAAGCATGATGCTACCAACCCCATGCTTCACAGTAGGGATGGTGTTCTTGGGATGGTACTCATCATTCTTCTTTCTCCAAACACGGTTAGTGGAATTATGACCAAAAAGTTATATTTTGGTCCCATCTGACCACATGACTTTCTCCCACAACTCCTCTGGATCATCCAAATGGCCATTGGCAAACTTAAGATGGGCCTTGACATGTACTGGTGAAGGGGTACCTTCCGTGCCATGCATGATTTCAAACCATGACGTCTTGGTATATTACCAACATTAACCTTGGAAACGGTGGTCCCAGCTCTTTTCAGGTCATTGACCAGCTCCCCCCATGTAGTTCTGGGCTGATTTGATTCTCACCTGTCCTATGGCGCTTTTCCACTTTACAGTATCAGCTTGACTCGGCTCGCCTTTGTTTGGTTTTCTACTGTGTAAAAGTTGTACCTGTACCTGCTTTCGGGTACTCTTTTTAGTATCATCTCTGGCGAGGTTCTAAGCAAGCTAAGGCGAGCTAAGCCGGTACTAAAATGTGACGTGAAAACAATGCCGACTGCTGATTGGTCAGATAGAATCGTCACCATTCACTGCACGCAACAGATGGAGTATCCAGAATATCCCTGCCATTTTTAAATAGTTTGGCCAGAGATAATTTCTTACTACTATTATTATTATTATGGCAACTCAGAAGAATATGCCGTGGTCAAACGAGGAGGTGCAGACTTTCCTTTGTTTGGTTGCCGAAGAGAGGACCCAGCGAGAGCTTGATGGGGCAACGGGGAAGGAAAGACGTCACTATGACGACCGGGTACTATTGGTGGCGGTAATTTCTGCAATGGAAAACGGTGAGAAAAGCGAGCCGAGTTGAGTCAAGCTGGTACTGGTAATGGAAAAGTGCCATTAGGATCATTGAGACCCCACGAGGTGAGATCTTGCAAGAGCCCCGGTCCGAGGGAGATTGACAGTCATGTTTATCTTCTTCCATTTTCTAATGATTGCTCCAACAGTGAACCTATTTTTACCAAGCTGGTTGGCAATTTCCTCATAACCCTTTCCAGCTTTGTGGAGGTGTACAATTTTGTCTCTAGTGTCTTTGGACAACCAGGTCTTGGCCATGTTAGTAGTTGGATTCTTAATGATTATATGGGGTGGACAGGTGTCTTTATGCTGCTAATGACCTCAAACAGGTGCATCTAATTTAGGATAATAAATGGAGTGGAAGTGGACATTTTAAAGGCAGACCAACAGGTCTTTGAGGGTCAGAATTCTAGCTGCTTTTTTAGATTATGTCTCTCACAGTGGACATGTACCTACGATGACAATAACAGACCCCTCCATGATTTCTAAGTGGGAGAACTTGCAAAATAGCAGGGTGTTCAAATCCTTATGTTTCTTACTGTATGGGCAAATGAAAATGTACATTAGTTGGTGCAAAACGCCTACTCTACACTAAGGCTGAGTTTGATACAACTGTGTCGCTCGCTACATACTACTTGTCGATACCAGGATCAGATATTGATCAGAAATGTACTGAACGTAACATGTCCAATTATCAACTTAAATGAACAACAAAATACACCCAAAATGTGTATGGAATTACAATTTGGAATAAATCCTACAAATTATCAAGAACTTAAGAATCAAACAAGATTCAGGGCTCTAGGGGATCAATTTGGTCACATGTGACCAGAATTTGTAAGGGTGAGACTAAATTTTTTCCTAGATCGCACTGGTGCCCCTAACGTCCTCGCATCTGCTGCCTCTCCACAAACAAATCGCCTGATCTCCTTTGACAGAACTCAAACTCATGGTTGGACAATATCGTGGTCTAACCAATCAGAGACAAGAGATGGGGCGGGTCTTTGCCTCTAATTGGCAGTGCAAAAAAAAAAAAAATTACAACTCAAAACAAAACTAGATGGCATAAAACTACAAAAAAATAATAAAGGAAGATAGCCTAGATGTTATTATAAGTAAACACCAGAACATCCTGCGTCTACATCCTGGGGCATAGCACACTTCTTAATTTGTATTAGGTAAGACCGAGGGGTGTCCAACCCTGCTCTTGAATGGCCATCTTCCTGCAGAGTTCCAGCCTGCTCTGAAAATTCTAATAATGCTGGCGGACCTTGAATAGCTTGTTCAAGTAAATTTAATTTTGATTTGGAGAAAACTCTTCCGAAATATGGCTGTCTAGGAACAGAATTGAACATCCCTTGATAAGGCAATACCCATTTCCTGACAAGAAATAAATAGGTAGGAATAAATAGAAAACGTGATACCCCAGTGTCTTGTGTTCTTAAACATCATGTTGATTTGCAGAACTTTGCATAATCTTGTACTGCATTCAGTGTTTCCCACAGAATTAGATTCTATTTGTGGTGGTGGGGTGTTTTGGTACGGGGGGGGGGGGGGGGGGGGGGTTCTTATATGTGCCACAGGGGCCTATACGTATTGTAAGCATGTTATCAATAACCTTCATTGGAATATAGATGTACATAAGCTTAACTGCAGGAATCTGTGAGGGCACTGACAAGAAAATTGGAGTACCCAGGCCTAGTAACAAAAACCCTTGTATGGTTCTTGTCTATACTATACTCTAAATATTAGTGCTGTCAAATTGAATGCTTCGATCAAAGTGATTTATCTAAAAATAAAAGTAACTCATAATCCTGATTGATACCTTCCAGATTGATACCTTCACTATGCTGAATTATATAGCAGGGCTCAAGTTTTGAAGAAAGGCAGCAGAGGAGTGAGAGAATTACGTGAACAATTTCAGGATATAATTTTTTTTTTGGTTGTTGCATTAAATCTTACCCGGATACAATAATACTATTTTCTGATTGGCTATTTTATAGCAATTTTCTTCTTTTTTGATAGGCTGATAAATGGCAGGCTTGACGGCAGAACTTCAGGAAAGACGCGCTTGATTCCGGCCGGCCGGTTTCCATAGTGAGAGCGGCGTGGCCAGAGACATTTTGGGTGCTGCGACTATGGTGCTGCGCATATTAAACATATTATAAACAGTTTTTACTCGAGATAAATAGATAAATACAAAAGACCGAAACGAGTGACTGTGACGATCAATGCGTGACACTTCTTGCAGGTGTGATGCACCGTATAGGCTACAAACCGGAATAATATGTTTATACTTCTCATCCAAACACAATCAAATGCATTCTATCTGGATGGCGCGATTTATCTGGATAGTTTTTTTTATGTCAAGCAGAAATGAAAACAAGCCGAAATGCCATAACAGCAGGCTATTTATTAAAATGTATGGAGTAGAGAGTAGCCGACAGATAGCCTATGTGAGTAGAAGTAAAAAGTCGGCTGAAAAATAAATAGCCTAATTACTCCGGTAAAGTATAGGCTACGTTTGATACCCAAAATGTGTATTTGGACAGAATACGAGAGAGAATTATTTATTAAATTCATAAAAGACGAAATACAGGAATACTGGCTTCTAAACCTCAAAGAAATGCCATAATCAAGACCTCGGAGGCACGGAGCAGAAAGAAAACACCTCATGCACCATGAGAAAACACCGCTCACAGCATAAGAGTCTTTCCTTGCCATTAATGCTTGGACAACACGCTTAGGCCGTCTCTTTATCAGTAGGCTAATAATATAATAATGTCTAGTGTGGTGACTCTGTGATATATTTATACCTAACGTTACCAACTTCCGTCTCAATGATTTTTGAATGACTGATCGCGAGAGGAAAAAATGACGTTTTAGTAAATTGCGCGAATCTGTGGTGGAAACGCGACAGCATTTAACATAGACTAACTTTTTAGAGTCATAGTGTTCATTATACTGACCATTCAACTCCGGATTGATTCTGGAGGAATAAGCACTGGCAACAATCCGTCCTCCAACGCATGCCCATGTTTTGATTCATATTATATCGCGCTCGAGGGGCCGCTATTCGCGTCTTCATTGTCAGTTTGTGAGAGTGGGAGGGACTGAGGGAGGGAAGGAGCGCGCAGCGCGCAGCTCTACAATAAAATAAAAAATCTTGAAAATCAATGCGTGGCGGTCAGTGTTGATATTGTGGCGGGCCGCCACAAATTAATGAATGTATGGGAAACCCTGGCATTGTTATCATAGATTGCATTCATCATTTAATACCAACATCACTCACCTCCAGCCCCAATGTCTGCTCAATCCTATATTTCCCTGTCCTGTTATTGTTCTTGTGTGGAAATGGAGGCAAACCTTTGCATCTCTGCAATGACCAGAGATGAAAAAGAATTCTGGTTCTTTCTTCCAAATCTACCCTATACTTCTACCATTCCTCTCCTTTATAGTCTGAACCTGGAGTTCTCAACTTTTGCCCTCAAGATCCACTTACATACAAAATTGAACTTTAAACTTATTAAAACACACCTGATCAAGCTCATCAATGGCCATTTCACAATACCAAGTAAACTTCGGACTTACATCCCTTGGTAGTTCGAACTTGCCAAGTTACACCCCCTCTGTAAATGGAACAGTGTTCTTGATAGTGCCACTCAGTTCGCTCTGGCTACTCCGGTATGTTTATTTTAGGCAACAATAAAACGAAATGCGTTAAACACAACTCTGTCTCTTAATTTTCATTTAAAAAACAAAAAAAAAAAAAAAACGTACACATTAAAAGGTGAAATATGCATTTTTAGCGACATCTATTGGTGATGTTTCAGATTGCAACCAATTTTTACAAGAGCGCTTGTGGTCTTGCTCGTACACAAGAGCGAGCACTCATGGTACCGGCCACACTGAGACTTTCAACACACCGGAGAAAGCATCACACAACATGTTGGAAACTAATGTAAACTCCCACTGCAACGTTACAATAATAGGATACTTTTATCAGCTTGCCATTGAACTAATGCTCCATGCTCATACCATGATAACATTACATTGACTACATTCAGCCAGCATGTGGTCTAGCATAAGGCATTTCACTAACTATTTGCATATCTTTCACAATCAGGCAGCAATGTCAACATAGATGAATGTATAAAATGATAACGAAAACAGTTAGTGAACTAGACTGAACAATTTCAGCACAACAGTTTGTTGTTGAAGTCTGTGTTGTGCTGGAGGCAGGTAGTTTTTTGGTGTTATCAGACTCCATGTTAGCTGCAGTGCCATTGCATAGACCGGATATATAAAAAGGAGCGAGGCTCTGGAGTGTGCAAGCACGTCACATCCTATGGATTTCACAAAATATCCGACCCGGAGACTTCACATAAAAATAAGAATACTGGCCTTCAGAGATAATAGCAAAACCTGACAAGTGGATCATTGTAATGTGCGATTACAACCCCTTCACACACAGGCAATAAAAAGGATTAATTTTAGAATAAAAGTTCCATATAGCACCTTTAATAGCCACACAAATGTGGTTTGGCCAACGGGTACATTGATTGTCTTCACTGTATAACAACCAAAAACCAGTCAGTATCTGGTGTGACCATTTGCCTCACGCAGTGCAACACATCTCCTTCACATAGAGCCGATCAGGTTGTTGATTGTGGCCTGTAGAATGCTGGCCCACTCCTCTTTAATGGCTGTGCTAAGTTTCTGGATATTGGCAGGAAGTGGAACACGCTGTCGAATACGCCGATCCAGAGCATCCCAAACATGCTCAATGGGTGACATGTCTGGTGAGTATACTGGCCATGCAAGAACTGGGATGTTTTCAGCTTCCAGGAATTGTGTACAGATCCTTGCAACATGGGACCATGCATTATCATGCTGCAACATGAGGTGATGGTCGTGGATGAATGGCACAACAATGGGCCTCAGAATATTGTCACAGTATCTCAATGCATTCAGAATGCCATCAATAAAATGCACCCATGTTCATTGTCCATTACATATGTGGAGGTCCTGGGCTGGTGTGGTTAAACGTGGTCTGCAGGTGTGAGCCCGGTTGGATGTACTACCAAATTCTCTGAAATGACTTTGGAGACGGCTTATGGTATAGAAATGAACATTCAATTCATGGCCAACTGCTCTGGTGGACATTCCTGCAGACAGCATGCCAATTTCACACTCCCTCAAAACTTGCAACATCTGTGGCAATTTAAGCATTTTGAGTGAGGCATGGTTGTTAGTGCCAGACGGGGTGGTCAGAGTATTTCACAATCTGCTCAGTTACTGGGATTTTCACGCACAACCATTTCTAAGGTTTATAAAGACTGGTGTGAAAAGGGAAAACATCCAGTATGCAGCAGTCCTGTGGGCAAAAATGCCTTGTTGATGCTAGAGGTCCTTGGAGAATGGGCCGACTGATTCAACCAGATACAAGAGGAACTCGTTACAAACGAGGTATGCAGCAACGCATTTGTGAAGCCACAACATGCACAACCTTGAGGCGGATGGGCTGCAACAGCAGAAGACCCCACCAAGTACCACTTATCTCCACTACAAATAAGAAAAAGAGGCTACAATTAGTCAGAATTTGGCATTTTAGAATGAGAACATGGATCCATCATGCCTTGTTACCACTGTGCAGGCTGATGGTGTTGGTGTAATGGTGTGGGGGATGTTTCTTAGCAAATTTTAGGCCCCTTAGTGACAATTTGGCATTGGTTAAATGCATTGGTCTACCTGAGCATTGTTTCTGACCATGTCCATCACTTTATGCCCACCATTTACCCATCCTCTAATGCAGGGGTTCTTAAACTCGATCCTGGAGGGCCACTGTCCTGCAGAGTTTAGCTCCAACCCTGATCAAACACACCTACCTTTGAGTTTCTAGTGGTCCTGAAGACCTTAAAAGCTTGCTCAGGTGTGTTTGATAAGGGTTGGAGCTAAACTCTGCAGGACAGTGGCCCTCCAGGACCGAGCTTGAGAACCTCTGCTCTAATGGCTACTTCCAGCAGAATAATGCACCATGTCACAAAGCTTGAATAATTTCAGATTGGTTTCTTGCACATGATAATGAGTTCACTGTACTAAAATGCCCCCCACAGTCACCAGATCTCAACCCAATAGAGCATCTTTGAGATGTGAATGTGATGGAACAGGAGCTTCGTGCCCTAGATGTACATCCCACAAATCTCCATCAACTGCAAGATGCTATCCCATCAATATGGGCCAACATTTCTAAAGAATGTTTTTAGCATTATTTAGTTGTTGAATCAATGCCACGTAGAATTAAGGCACTTCTGAAGGCAAGTCTGCATAAATGCTGCATTAGTAGAAAAAGAACAGCACAACAGTATGTTTGTTTGCCTTCGAGGCTGAGAGGACGCTAACATTAGTAGTACCTCAAGTGGTTAAAACACTCACAAAAATAAATCTAAGTCTACCCGAATGTTTAATGTCACAATTTTTTGTGTCACAAATTGGACTTGCAAAGTGTTAAACAGACATTTTGACATAATATTTTAATGTTTAAATTATTTTCATATGGCAATTGCTTTGAAGAAAGCACCAGTGTGGGAATATTTTACTGAAGTATCGCCAGGGAAAGCACAGAGTAATATCTGTGACAAAATAATCAGCATGGGGGCATAAATATCAACAGGTAAAAATACTATGAACATGTGGAGTCATCTGAAGCACATGCATCCAAGAGTCCATGAAGAGGCTAGAGGAAAAGCCAAGGTCTATCAAAATTGATGCCGCAGTCACTGAAATGATTGCCACTGACAATCAACCATTATCAGTGGTTTCATACCTTGGATTTAAGAGGCTTATGTCCCTCATGGAACCCAGGTACTGGATTAAAAATGCAAAGTTGTAAAGAAAAAAGATGCTTGAAATATATTCCAGAGTTTTGACAAAAGAGAAAATTGTAGCGACAAAGAACAAGGCCCCATTCATGGCCTTCACAAAAGACTGTTGGTCTGAAACTACAGAGTCCCTGATGAGCATAACTGGGCATTTCATTTCAGAGGACTGGTTTAGAAAGCAAGTGGTGCTAAATGTCAAGCCCATGACTGGATCACACACAGCCAGTTATATTCAAGAAACCTTCCTGAACATATTAGAAGACTGGGATACTGCAACAGATCATGTTGTTCTTGTCCTAAGAGATGGGTGAGCAAACCCATCCATGGTACCACCCATGGTAAAAGGAATAAAACTGTCTGAACTTCCTGATTTAAGCTGCACTGCTCACACCCTTCAGCTCCTTATCAATGATGGCCAATCTTCTGTAGGCAGTCCTCTACATTATTGTCATACTAAAAAGCTGTGCAACTCACTTTAGCCACTCTGTATTGGCTAAGATATAGGTCAAGAATCATTCAGGAGGAGCTGGGTGTCCCCAAAGCACAAATCTAGGCTGTCCCGACTCGATGGAACAACACTTCATATGCTCCAAAAAAAAAAAAGTATGAACAGAGACAGACACTGAATGTGTATGTTGGTGAACATGGGCATATCTGCCACACAGTGGGACATTGTCAGTAACCTTATTGACACACTGGTTCCCATCGAAGAACTCACAATGGAGATGAGCAACTAAGTCTTCAGAAGGATACATTATCCCCGGTGTCTGTTCTGAAGCTGATGCTGCAGGCAGAGGTTCCATCATCAGTGGGGATCAAAAGTTTGTGCAAGACCATGCTTGACATCCTGACAAAGCAGTTTTCCAAGGCAGAATAGACAAAAGTCCTAACAACACTCCTTGATCCTAGATACAAGGCTTATCAAGCGTTTCTTCAGATGCCTTTGCGTCTGAAGAAACACTTGAGAAAGGAAAACTGTTGCTAAAGGAGGCAGCTGAAGAAGAGCTCAGAGAAGATCCAAGCCCTGCTCCAGAAGGACCTGAGCAGGATGAGGGTTTGGATCCAGAGACAAAGCAGCAGAGAATCCATCAGCCCACTTTACTGGACACCCTGTATGCCAGGGTCCTTGGTGCCAGAGCTGTGTCTTGGGGGATGAACATGAACAGCTTTGAAAGTGAGCTTCTTGAGTGCTATTTGTCAGAACCTGTCATTGAAAGAAGTGACATGCCTCTGCAGTGGTGGCATAAAAATTACTCAATTTTAAAAACTATCGGCTGATGAATCAGTTATCGGCAAGTGCGGCCCAACCTAGCTATCGTATCGGCAAAGTCCACCAACGGTTGACCTCTAATATGCACTACAGAGTGGTTATCCCACTGTGATGAGATGCATGTTTAGTTGTCCTGTACAGTTCCAATAACGCATCACAGATGCCATGCAAGCATGTATAACTCAATTACAAGCACACAAAGCATTAATTGTACGTTTGAGTAAAAAATGCATGATGATTAAAATAATTTACACCAAGCAGCAGACACTAATATTGATTTGGTCAAGGTTTCTTTTTTCTAATTAAAATATGTATATATAAAGCAATAATGATGACTCACATGAGATGACATGTCTATACCAAGGGTAGCTAACCCTGCTCCTGAAGGGATACCCTCCTGCAGACTTCATTTTCAACCCTGCTCCGACACACTGTGAGTTGACCAATACCAAGGCTGCAGGTTGAGGTTTGTGCTTAACTGGTTTAGGGGAAAAAGAAATAGAAAGCATGCCTCCTGAACACCTTTGATCAACCGGTTACATATGTGCTTGATTAGGGCTAGAGCTAAACTGAGCAAGATGGTTGCCCTCCATGGAGCAGGAGGCCAGCCCAAACCTGTCCTGAAGGTTTACCAAACCTGCCCGCCCTTGCACATTTTAGTGGTCTCCATCTAACAAAACTGAATTAACTCATTAGCTCATTAGTGGAGACTGCAGAACCTGAAATTGGTGCCCCCAAAACCGGAGACATCCAAAATCTGCACGGGTAAAGTGTCTCCGGGACAGATTTGAAAAGCACTGGCCTGGACCAGAGCTTTCTTCAGAACACTGGCCCTCTAATGGCATTTTTTCCACAACACAGTACCAGCTCAGCGCGACTCGACTCACTTTTGTTTGGTTTCCCACTTACCTGCTTTCGGTTACTTTTTCTGTATCACCTCCGGCGAGGTTCTGAGCGAGCTAAGGAAAGCTGAGCCGGTACTAAAATGTGACGTGAAAACAAAGCTGACTGCTGATTGGTCAGAGAGAATTGTCACTGTGTCATCATTGTACGCGCTAGATGGAGTATCCAGAATATCCCTGCCATTTTTAAATAGTTTGGCCAGAGATAGTTACTAAACTTACTACTATTGTTATGGCAACTCGGAAGAATAGAAGAATTCCTTTGTTTAGTTGCCGAAGAGAGGACCCAGCAAGAGCTTGATAGGGCAACGAGGAACGAAAGGAGTCACTATGACGACCAGGTACTATTTGTGGTGGTACTGTCTGCAATGGAAAACGGAGCGAAAAGCGAGCCGAGCCAAGGCGAGTCGAGTTGGTACTGGTAATGGAAAAGCACCATAAGACTTGAGATCAAACCCTAACCAAACAGCCCAAAACAAGCTTAATCACAGTGTTCAGAATTACTTGCAAATTATAGACAGAAGTGTTTAAGTAGGCTTCGAACTAAAGACCGGGGGATACCAGCCCACCAGAACTAGAGTCGAGAAGGCCTGGTCTAGACATTAGTCATCAGGTAAAAATCTTTTCATTCTATATGGAGCAGGTTACCCCCTCAAGAATGTGGCCATGTTGGCATAACATGATAAGCCATATAGTAGGGAGGTTAAGCCCAAAAAATAGGCCTTTGACTTCAAGTCATGATGCAAAGGTCTCCTTTGGTATGGAAGTACCTTAGGGTCATACAAATAAATTTATCCTAAGACACAAGTGAGATCACACTTTGTATCAAAAATAAACACGTTTTTTAAAAATGGCCGCCAATGGGCTGAAAATACTCTAGAGCCCATATCTTTCATTCTATTATCGCTATAATGACAAATTTAGTGTCAAAGTGTACATTTTTGGGGTCAAGGAATCCAATGGAATTGGTTTCAAGTTTAAAAAAATAATAATTTTCCCCATACCATGACAATTGGGGGTAAATATGCACATTTCACATAAAAAATATGTCATCAGTGTGACTTTACATATCTTTTCATTCAAAAACTTAAATTTTGTATTTAAGCAGTGCAGCTACTTCTGTACATACTGTACATTTGTCCTAAGTAGCATGAGATTTCAACCAGTCAGGAGTAGCCTATAGCAAATCAGTTCCTGCAACAACACATCCCATCTTCACCAGGAGCTGTGACAGCTGTTGAAGGTCAGAGGTGACAGGTTAACACTTTAAGGTTCGTTTGACTTTCTTGTTAAATAGAAAAATGTTTTTAATGTTAGAAAACTAATAACTAGCTAGATAGTTGACTATGGAAAAAAAAAACCTTAGAGGAAAAACCTCTTCTCGAGAATAATGAAGGCAAAAATTATCCTTATAATTTGTATTAATTTAAATGCACTTGCTGCAGCTAGCAGACCTTGGCGAGGCATCTCACGCGCCTATTGGATGATATGCAGTAGAGCCCTGCGCGGGACTGTTTTCTTCATCCCACTCCTGCCAGCGGCCGCCGAATTTCTGACCATTACCGCCCACTCCCGCAAAGTATGTGCTCCACTCCCACCCACTCCCGTAATATGTATGTCCACTCCCGTCTGCCCCCGCAAAATTCTGAGAATTTATTCCCGCACAATATTAGAGATGCATTGATTTTGTGTCTTCTCCCATCCCACAGGAAAAAAACACGTATTTGTATTGCTATTATTAAAGAGAATCATGGGGTTGTTTTTTCGTTACCCTGGCCTGGGACCCAGCGGGACTCAATCCCAATGCAGCCCTCCACTCTGTGGCAACTGCTGCAACCTATCGAGGGACTGCTCGTGACGTAAGCACCAATGAGGGCGCCGGCGCCCTCAGACGTCACGTCCCGCGCGAATGGACGCGGCTTATGCCTATATAAGCCAGAGCTTGATAGGATGCTCCTTGGTTTTCATCGACTGAATCGAAACCAGATGGTAGCACAACCAAGTCTTGATTTGAGGATGACCTTGTAGTTATTAGGCCCAAACTCAAGGCACGACGCGCTAACAGAAAGTGCGTGTAAGTCACCCACCCACTTGACTGAGGCGATAGCCAGGCAGTTTTCAATGAGAGATACGCAAGGTCCACAGACTGTAGAGGTTTGAAAGGGACACCCTTAATGGCCTTAAAGACGAAGGAAAGGTCCCATATGGGAACCGAGGGGGGGACGAGGAGGGTTCATCCTTCTAGCTCCCCTGAGGAAGCAGACTACAAGGTTGTTCCTACCCAGTGACTGGCCATGCGAATGTTTCAAAAGAGCAGCAATAGCCGCCACATATACCTTGAGCATGGATGGGGATCTATCCTTATCCAATAGCTCCTGTTGGAAAGAGAGAACCTCCGATAATTCACAATCTTGTGGATCAGGGTTGCGAGCTGAGCACCAACGTGAGAACACTGACCACTTGGAAGCATAAAGCCATCTAGTAGAGGGCGCTCTAGCTTGCGTAATCGTATTTAACACTCCGTCGGGAAGACTGATAGGTATCCGTTGATGGCCCACACATGCAGAGCCCAAAGCTCAGATCGTGGGTGCCAAATCGCCCCCACGGCCTGTGAGAGGAGATCTCTCCTCAACGGGACAGGCCACACAGCCAAGCTCTGAAGCTGTATCAGCTCCGGAAACCAAACTTGTTTCGGCCAGAACGGTGCTACTAGAAACACAGAGGAACCATTCTCCCTGATACTTGATTACCTGTGGTAACAGCATGATCACAGGGAAAGCATAGAGAGGGTAGCTGGGCCAGTGATGGGCCAGCGCATCCTTGTTCTTTGTGAAGCATATTGGACACTGAGCGTTGTCTTGAGACGCAAAGAGGCCGACTTCTGCTGTACCACAACAGCTGAACTGTCTGAGGGTGGAAAGACCATTCCCCTGGGGGAACGTTGTCCCTGGACAGCTTGTCTAGACCCACATTCAGATGGCCTGGCACACGCGCCGCTCCCAACGAGAGTAGGTTGCGCTGAACACATACAAGCAGGCGTTCTGCCAGTGCATGAAGGTTCCGCGATCTCAGACCACCCTGGCGATTTATGTAAGGCATTCTCAACCGCCTTCATCTCTAGACAGTTTATGTGCAAGCTCTTTTCTTGGCTTGACCACAGGCAAAAAGTCGGTCTGCCCTCGTAGAGGGCGCCACAGCCCGAATTGGAGGCGTCTGTCGAAACCACTTTCAGTTTCGAGATTTCCCCCAGGTTTACACCTGTCTGATACCAGTCGACCGCCTCACAGGGCTCCAGAGCTGTGATACAATTCTGAGTTACCTTGAGACATAAACGACCGGATGCCCTTGCTCGACGCGGGACCCGCGTCTTCAGCCAGTGCTGTAAAGGCTGTAAAGGCGAAGCAGAAATTATTAAAGGGATAGTTCACTTGGAAATTAATTTTTGATATGTTTTAGATTACCTCAAGTGCATTCAAGATGTAGGTGTTTTTATTTCCACAGTAGTTTCAATTTTTTTTATATTTTTAAGTCAAACCGTTTGTGTCTATCAGTCATATAATGGAGGTCTATGGGGTCCACCTCAAAGAGCATGCACAGAGAAGTCCAATTTAAACATGATTCAATGACTCGTAAATGACACGGAACGAGCGGGTTGTGTGAGAAAACGAACAGTATTTATATTGTTTTTACCTCTTGTTACCACAGCCACAAAGCGCCTGCGCCCTCAGATCACTTGGACGTGGCTGTGGTTACAAGAGGTAAAACGATATAAATACTGTTCGTTTTCTCACACAAACCACTCGTTTCGTGTCTTAGGGCATCAATGTGTACTTACATTTACGAGTCATTTAATTATGTTTAATTTGGACTTCTCTGTGCATGCTCTTTGAGGTGGACCCCATAGACCTCCATTATATGACTGATAGACTCAAACGGTTTGACCTAAACATATCAAAATTGAAACTACTGTGGAAACAAAGACACCTACATCTTGGATGCCCTTGAGGTAAGCCAAAACATATCAAAAATTAATTTCAAAGTGAACTATCCCTTTAAGTTGTGATTGGACTGTGTGTTTGGTATGCTTTTTTGATTAAAAAATTGCATACTTCACCTCCAATTGTCATGGTAAGGACAACATTATGTTTTCTAGTCTTGGAACCTACTTTATTGGACTCCTTGACCACAAAAATGTGCACATTGATACCAAATTTGTCATTATAGCTATAACAGAAGCAAAGATATGGGCCTCTCAAGTATGATTGGTGGCCATTTTAAAAAAATGTGCGTATATAAGAAACAAAATGTGATCTCACTTGTGTCTTAGGATAAATTTATTTCTATGGCCATAAGGTACTTCCATACCAAAGGGGACCTTTGCATCATGACTTGAAGTCAAAAGTCGCTTAACCTCTCTACTAATAAGATTGTCATACATTTCGCTACTAAGTTCCTGTTGGATGAAATCAACCACAATGATTCGCTGCTCCTATATACAGATCAATGTTAGACTCAGTAGGATAAGGCGGTGAGTGTGAACATGCATTGGTCACAGCTGCCACTGCAGGCAGAGATATCACAGCTGTCTATTCACAGTGTAATGAAGCAGCCAACTTCATAACACGATCCACCAACAATACACAAAATAACAGGGAGATTTAATCCAAGAATGTCCATTAAGAATGTCTGTAGTATGAAACTGATAAAATGAATAAAAATCAATAAATACACAGCACAGGTGTAAAGGAGCAGCAGTTAAACATACTGAAATCTACTGTAGAGATCACAAACCAAGATCAATGACTGACAAATCCAAGAATACAGCCAATGGAAACTAAAAACCCTAATGAAAGTGCATGTGCCTTTAAGCAAGTTCTGTGTAAAACAAGAAATTAAATTGCAAGCTTGTATGCACACCTGGGACCTATCCCAAATGGCGCACTTGCGGTTTTGTGGACCTGCGATGACTGCAGAAAGCGTGTGCACAAGTCCATAGGGTGCACCATTTGACATTTCTAGGTTTGAGAAGGATGCTCACAGGTATTGGGACTGATGTGTGCCCTTGATGCACACTTTTGCCATGCTGGCCTTGAAACACTCTCCATAGCAGATGACTACCTGACAAGGACAAGGATCGTTGTTACCAGCGTCATTGTATTTGCGAGACATCAAACTCGCTAGATTTGAATAGCCAGTAACAGCCACCACTGCAGCACCTGTTTTAAAACTAAAAGGTTGAAGAAAAAAAAAGAGAAAGAAAACTTCCAAAAAAAAGAATCTGAATGTCTGAATCATGGTCAGTGGACAAAGTGCAGACGCTTCTCTCTTTGGTTGCTGAGGAGGGGATAAACTATAATGATCAGACTATAATCCCACCCACTTTGAAGCAGTACTAACTGCAGTGGAAAATCAAACTGAGCTAAAGCGAACCGTGCCGTGTTGAGCCGAGTCATACCACGCAGTAGAAAAGCGAAGTGAGCCGAACAGTACTGAGCCGTACCAGCAGTGGAAAAGTGCCATTAGACAACATAGGTGCCACATAACATGTTTACCAAAAAGTACAAAAAAAAATAAAGCTCCAGATACACCATATGGTCAAAGGTAAATGGACAACTACCTTTTTCTTAATAGGTTTGGATATTCCAGTAAATTCTCTGAGGATAAATCTTAATACTTCTGCATACAATGACATTGTAGAGACAGTATAGCAGGGTTGCCCAACCCTGTTCCTGGAGATCTACCTTCCTACAAAGTACAGATCAACCCTGACCCAACACACCTATCTGTAATTAGTGTTCCTGAAAATCTTAACGAGCTGGTTCAATTAGCCTTTCGCCGAGCCCCGCCCCCCTTAGTTACTGTTGCCACCTCCGTCAAACAAATGGTCAAACACGAGCAGCGCGACAGATTGCCATGATGGCAAAGGGTATTCCTGTGCGTGTCAGTGACCTTTTTTAGAGCAATACCTCCGCGGTATCAAGCAAGATCAAAGCAAAAGGGGTTACGGTATGCGGTGGAGGGATTTATTCCAAATATAAAAATAAGAAATGAATGAGACACGACTACTATTGAGGCTAATGCTTACCAGTCTCAAGCAAAATCAGAAAAATCCCATGACCATGCTGCCTCAAATGCAACCAGCACAGCCTTGAAGATTTTATAAACTGGTTTAATGGCTAATTGTTTGGAGTTAGAAATATATAACTTGCGCTGCAAATTTATTCATTTTGCCTCCGATACAGGAGTACACATTCGCTTTAACAAGCAGGTTGTTCATTACCACAGCAACCGATTGCGTGTCATGCTGAATGCGATTTTCGTGTTTAAAAAGTAACCAACGTTAAGCATAAGAGACGGAAAGAGGCAGAGAACCATACATTATTTAAGGTTATTTCTATTCGTTACGGTATTGAACTGATGTTGTCAAGTAAGCTTCCCCGCTGCGAACGTGTACTCCTCTAAACTGTAGTCTACGGTGCTGCACTGCTGACTGCTGCTCATTTTCCCCGAGAATATCATAATATGTTAACAACAACCCTTTAGAAAATTTAAGTCCTTTGTGGATTCTTTTGATCTGCTTTCTCCGTGCTTCTTTGACTAATCTCAGTCTCACGCACGCTGAACGCGAGTTAACCATGTTCGACACATTTAACTGGAATTGGGGCGTCCACACTTTTTGATACATCTTAGGCACCGCTCGCGTTGTGTTTTGGGCTTTGGAAAGGGAAAAAACACAACTTTTCCAGACAATCTCTCGGGGTATCTTGTGTCCGATTTACAAACGCCATGGGCGCACCGCTTACTGTTTGACGGAACAGCTCACACAGTAACGGTTGCTATGATGTGTGATTGGACAACGGCCGTTTTGTGGGAGGGGCCGGCGAAAGGTCAATTGTGTTGGATCAGGGTTGGAGCTGAACTTAGCAGGAAGGTAGATCTCCAGGAACAGGATAGGGAAAACCTGCAGTATATGATAGCCCTGTGCACAAAGCAGGTATCCATAAATAAATGGTCTAGGGAGGAACAATGTTAACTGGGTGATCAGAAACTTGGTAAACATTTGGCCCAATTGAAGTATTCCGCAAGAGGTTTGTTTTTGCAGGTACGGTTGAGCTTCTGTTTATGTTCGCTGATAGACCTTTGAATGTGAATAAAAGCCTAAAATAGATGTGTTCATCCTATAAAGCAATATCTCTTCAGGAAAATTTTGACTAAACCCCTCAATTCATATGGATTAGCCTTACGATGTCTTTATAAACGTTTTGCATAGCGGTCAACGGAGGGAGAGAAATCCTTCAGATTTCATCAAAAAGATCTTAATTTGTGCTCCGAAGATGAACGAAGTTCTTACGTGTTTGGACATGATGGTAATTATTGATAGAATTTTCATTTTTGGGTGAATTATCACGTTGAGGGATACTGGATCGTTGCACCCACAAAGTTTGCCATAAATGATGGCCTGTTTCACATAGGCCTCTACTGTTGGCACATTTTCAGTTACAATACTCACAATATTTTCACTGTGAAGGACATGCTAAGCTTGTCAGACAGTATGTTGATAATTCACCGTGAAGGACATGCTAAGTTCGTCAGACAGTATGTTGAAAACGCAGTATGAATTGTTTTACTTAAAGATCAATATAATTGAATTATGAAGCAAACAATTGTATTGTAATAATTATTAAAAGACAGATGCAGTACATGTGAAACAAATCATAAACCCTATTCGGACAGGACTAGTTTTCCAGGTGGATGTTAAAGGAATTCATGTTTCACAGACATACTTTGCGATTTTAATCCTGTTCGAAACTGCCAAGTCAGTGATTTTCTCAATCAACCTCAGTTAATATTCCTTTGCAAATTATGTTTCGGCAAAGTCAACGGTCCTCTGAGAAATCTAATCTCATCCAAATGCAAATGACAGTGATTGCCGTCATTGATTCTAATTCTTGTCATGCTAATGTTTCAACACCAATCTTTAGCATGCTTTCATTTAATTTTAATATGGATAGTTACGAAAAAAAATTACATAAATAACACTAAAAATAACATATACAATCAATACATAGAGCCAAATCGCAGAAACTGCAAAGACAGCCCATTTTACCCTCAGGTAGGCATAAGATAGGCTATTTGTTTAGACTTCTTCGATCACGTTTTTATAAACCTCCGCAGCTCAAAACTCATGAAGTTTACCTAAAGGATTAGTTCACTTTTAAAAAAAGTGCAGCACTTTTGCTGATAATTTACTCACCCGAGTCACAAACGCGCATCATGGAACAGAGCAAGGTGAGCATTTGTGCTTATAAAACAAACTTTGTTATTTATTTTTGAAATGACTGATCAGTTTGCTAGGTAAGACCCTTATTCATCGCCTGGTAGCGTTTAAAGCTGCACTGAAACTATCATTTGGACCTTGAACCGTTTGGTACCCAATGAAGTCCATTACATGGAGAAAAATCTTGTAATGTTTTCATCAAAAAAACTTAATTTCTTTTCAACTGAAGAAAGAAAGACATGGACATCTTGGATCTTTGACATGGGGGTGAGTAAATTATCTGCAAAAGTTTTTTTAAAAAGTGAACCAATCCTTTAAATTTGTTTTTAATAAATAAAAATTGTTTTAATAAATTAAAAGACATACGACATACGTGATGATGCATGCAAGCTGACCTTCTGTGACACCCATGTCTAGAAAATACACTCCCACCACTGTAATAAACACGGAGACGTTAGTCAGGTCTGTATCGGTACATGAAATCAGTCACCACCACCATACAATAAAAAGGGATAATTCTTTTAATGCAATATTGCAGTAATTATTATAAAATATTTATCCATGCATGCTCATTAGATTTTTTAAATTCATGTGCCCTCAAAATCATAAATCAAAATAACTTTTTGCAAACGACAGCTCTTCCCTGATGACATGCAAGGGCTGGACAATCTGTCACTCACATGAGATCACATCAATACCAAATAACATAGCCTAATGATATTTTTTTTTTCTTGTCAAAGAAACCTTTTTACCTGGGTAATCGCAACTAATTTAACGTCGTCCTAAAGCGCACTGTATTTTTTCTATTATGTTTGAACTGGGCAATATGGTGCAGCATCATGAAAAGGAAATAATTTTCCATTACTGATGACACTGTTTAAACACACTTTTCAAAATCAAAATCTATTTAAAATCAATGCGTTTGTTTTCCGAAGCAACTTACATTGCATTCAAAGTATAAACTTTATCAGTTGTGCATTCTGGGAATGAAGCCCATGACATTTGCATTGTAATAGTTTTCTAATAATAGGGGAATTACAAAGATAAAGCAAGTAGGCTAGTACATGACTGGTCATCAACATGGCAGCCCCCATGAGATGACCCACTTCATGCAAAATAAATTAGCTTTTATTATGCTACTGATATGAATACTTTTAATTTAAAAGGCAAAATTAACAAAAAACAATACACAACAAAAACTGTGGAACTTTTAAAATTGCAGCGATGGAAAGACCATTAATGTTAGCTTTTTTAATAATCATTTATTTTCCTTATCACATATCCATCTACTATCACTCACTGATTGGATTTTTATAAATAATCTATCTCTTCAGTCACATTTGGGTCTTAAACCACACTCGTGTTTAAAACTGGATTGGTATTCTTGCTACTACAGTAGGTTTAATGACAAATCAAATGACTTGTAAAGTCACTAACAAGCTAAATGTGAGAAAAACAGTATAATTTTGCCATCAAGCAAGATGATCAATCCAACGAACGCTGTTGACATGACAAACAAAGTTTAGTATTAATATACGATAGACATTCGATCATATTCATAATCAATGTCATCTTGGGCTCATACACAATTGCCTGCATTCAAGTCACAAATATGCTCAGGTAGGATAACAGATGTGCATGCATACAGCAAGTTACCTAACTAATAAATCTATTTTAGCACACTAACTTGTGTGCAATATGAATGAGTGCAGTAAAGAAAAAAGTCACTGCTTTGACAGAACATAAATCATTTGCACGTTGCTATTATATGGTAAAATAAAGATACACGAGGAAGGTTCATTGACATGATGTAATAACTCCTTTCAATTCCACCAGGAGATATCATACATCTTTATCTGTACAAAGCAACTAAACACCCATATGCTATGAGCAATAACAAATAGTGTGAAGAATTAAAAACAGCCTGCAAAATTAATAAAGTCAACTTACCCTAATATGCCAGTACACATTCCAAAAGCATATTCCAATCACCGTTTGTCCTTAAACACACTGTAAAATAAAAAAGGCTGATTATAAAACATGTAGACAGGGGAAAGAAAGACTTCTAAACAAAATGCATAACGTTACACTTGTTTACACATAAACAAGTATAAAACAGTGATTTACGAACATCTTGAACAATTTCAAATTCTTTAAACTTTACAAACTAAATATATTATTAAAACAAAACATCTATAATAGGTTCACCATAGAAACATTTAGCCTCTAACGTTAAACGATGGAGTCCCTCCAGACAGTGTGCAGTGACAAACCGGTGGCTGTTTCACAGTGATGCAGATTTTTAGTTGTAGTGCAACATTTAATAAATTATCAGATAAGTGTCAAGTACAGTGACAATGTAAATGTACGGATGTAAACTGAATTAAAACGTTAATTGTTGTATTTTGTTTGTAATTTGGTTGTATATAAAATGCTAACGGAGCAACCTGAAAGAGAAATGCACGAAGCTAAGCTGGCTGGCTAGCAACATGGAAGTCCAACGTCACAAAACAAAATGGGCTGCATGCTTGGAGCCTGGAGTACGAGCACACAAACAAGAACTGGCGATCCAAGAAACTACGAAAATAAACGTTAACATTTGCGATGTAAATCTTATCTAGTGCAGTATACACTCTTAGTATTGTAATGCTCCGTTCAATAACGTTGCAAAGCAGTATAAGCTTCTCCCTATGAGCTTCTCCCCTTCAGAACGGCTCGAACTCACCGTCGTGCTCGGCTTCCTGCTGCTGTCGTTTTCCTTTGTAAGATGCACCTTCCCGTTACGCAATGCGCACATAAGATCTTCCCAAACTTTCAATCCAAGTTAAAGCTCATTGGAACACTATTCGTTATTTTTTTTTAAATCATTGCGGGTTTGATGTTAGTTCGATGCACATTCACCAAACAATGTGGCTCACCCGACCCCGGGATATTTCGTGACACTCGACCACTTGAACCTATGAGAAGACGGCTAAAGGAGAGGAAGACACGCCTCCAGTTCTACGGGGCCTCCATTTCAATGTCCAATGTGTGGAAGCATTTTTTGCGCATGGTATCTTAGGAACGTACCTTAAAATGGCTGCCGATGTTGTGGGAGGTGCTTGTTTGATACTCCGTCGACCATCCTACTTGATGCCTGATTTGATTGTTGCAGGGTGCAGTACCTTACAGTTTCTTGTCAAAGAACTTGACATAGCAGTTTACCCAGTGTTCCAGCAATTCAAGCCACCTATCTTGGTGCGGTAATATATTTCATTATTACTATTGTGACAAATATGCCACTGAACCGATTTTGGAGCCCACCACAACTTGCACTTGATAACCTACTGTAAAAGTTTAATAAGCAATGTGGAGATTGGAAAAGGTAATTGTAACAAACAACGAATGAACCAAACAAACAACTAAAGAGGTTCCTCAGGCTTTGATAAATCAGATTATCATTGTGAGTCTGAAAAAAAATTCAATCACTGAGAGAATCCATTCACTCATTTCCTTTGAGCAGGTTGTAGAAACAACTAATGCAAATGCTTGCTTTTTTAACCCCAAGGGATTTCCTGGCAAAGGTGCAAATGCACCTCCCAGAGAAAGGGTCATCTTAGCTCAGGGAGTAAAACAGCCCTTAATATTTTCAATTTCCCTCTATACTCCTTCCTGCTTCACCGGCTCTACCCATTTCTTAGCCCAATTTCAATCATTTGGATTAATCCCTCCCTCTTCTTCCCAGAGTTGTACCTCTGCAAGGAACATAGATACAATACAAGAAAGCTGTCACTCATAGTGAAAGAGAACCATTATTAATGGCACATTGGTTGAAACAACACATTATGGCTACATATATTATAAACAGGGAACATAGTGTCAGAGCAATAGCCTTGTGGGCAGCACTCCAACATATGTCACAGCTGTTTCAGGCAACCCAAGTACAAGGACTGACTTGTGGTCCTTTGCCTGTCCTGTTCCCCTCTCTCCACTCCACTGCTTCTTGTGTCCTCTACACTATCCTAGCTATCAAAGGCATAAAAGGCCAAAACCATAACTTGAGGGGAAAAAAAAACAAACAAGGAACGTGGTGAGCCTATAATGTCATTAAGGCCTATTGATATGAATTTCTAGGTAAGCCTATAACCCTGCATTTGGTTTGGGAGGTTGCTGACTTTGGAGCGCTTTTACTTGTATACCTTAAAGGTGAAGTATGTAAGATTTTCTTTTAATGGTAAAATACATTCCCTTAACCCAGTTTGTTAAACATTGAGCCCTCCAAGTATCATATAAACATTGAGAGGGGTTCGGTCAGATCTGTCAATCTCTTTCCAGCTCAAAGAATATTGTGAGTTTTGGCCAAGGTTGCTGTAGAAGGCTGAGCCAGTGTGGGACCAAGGCTGACACGCTACATGGGAAAAGACATTCTGCAGATGTGCAAGGCAAAATTCACTCCATTTAGACCTTCAAAGTTTAAACAGGTTATGAACACATCAAAGTGAATCGGACACTGCGATGAAACATGTTACAATGGAAGCTTCAATATAGAGTTCTTCAACACTGCTCCTGGGTACACACTGTCCTGCAAAGTTTACAATCTGCTTCAGCACACTTGCCTGTTTATTTTCGAAGATCTTGAAGAGCTTGATTAGCTCCTTCAGGTGTGTGATGGTTAGAACTAAACTCTGTAAGGACAGTGGGTATCCAGGAGCAGTGATGAAGACCTCTGCCATACAGAATCATGCACCTTTCAGAAAAACAAAGTACAAGGTTATAGTGTTTACTTTGACATGTCCAGTGTCAGCTTCAAATAGTTGTGATGTGTCATGTCATAAAATACGTCTGATGCACTTTGATTGGGTTTATTATAAACCCCAGATGCACAGGTTTGGTCTTGGCAGAGTGTTAGCCTTCTCAATTACTTACTCATGACATAGCAACACAGCTAAAAGTATTCCTACAATGTTTGACCTTTATTGAAAGTAGCCTGCTTTTACCTGTTGAGACATACCTTCATAAGCACCCACAAGAACAGTATTTGTGATGTTTTAATTGGTGGAGGCATGACACACAAAATGGCCATTTGCAAAATATGCTATATTTTTGTAATTCTGCTAGGTGCCACTAATGTCACAGGAACATACATACTTCACCTTTAACACATTGTTGTACCACTCACTAAAATGGTCCTAAAAACAAAATTACTTTACTCATTAAGAAATATTTGAAATACATTGCACATAATCAGAATCCCCCAATACAAAATATTTAAAATATACGACATACTGTATAACTGAAATTTATTTTTTTTACATAAGACAGGGTTGGGCATCTCCAGTCCTAGAGGGACACTGTCCTGCAGAATTTAGCTCCATCCTAATCAAACATGCCTGCCTATAAATTTCAAGCAATCCTTTAGACTTGATTTTCAGGTATGTGTGACTGGGGATCGAGCTAAACTCTGACAATGGCCCTCCAGGACTGGAATTGCCGGTCCCTGACATAAGACTATTAAAAAAAGGTGTTGTACAAGGAAATGACTCTAAGTGGGAGGTAGGGGGCAATATGCAAACGGACACTTGTAGCCTACAAGAAAGTTTTTTTTTAAAAATCCAATGACATACTCTCACTCATAAAGAGGCACACACTGGCATTCGTGTTGACTGATGAGTTTGAAAAAAAAACCAGACTTCCACACAACACAAACAAATGACCATTAAAAGGAGATATTGTTTGAGAACTGTTAAATGGCTTCCTTATATTATTTAATGGAAAAAACATGTCTTTGCCTGATTCTATAATGGGGGAGAAGTAAATCTTGACAGTATAGTTATGCATTTTTGTGTCTGGGTATTTGGGGTTTTGGAAAATTCTTTATAAAATAAAATCGAAGTTGAGGTTGATACAAAACAAGAGTCGCTTCACTTATCTTTGGTTGCTCTGCTGGCTTCTGGCAGATTACTTGTTCAAACATTCTTTATATTAATCTACCCATAAAATACGATAGAACTTTGCAAATAAGCATTTTCATTTACATTTCTTCATTTAGAGCAGGGGTGCCCAATCCTGTGGCCAAAGAAAGCCAAAGTCCTGCAGAGTTCTAGAGTCCAAACCCAATTAGACACTCCTGAACCAGCTAATCATGGTATTAAGGATTAGTAGAAACGTATAGGCATGTCCCTCCAGAAGCTAAATTGGGCACCCCTGATTTAGAAGATGATTTATCCAAAGTGACTTGAGAATAACATATGTAGAAGCAATTGATCCAAGGGACAACATAACAGAAGTATATCATACCAAACAGTTTTTATTAGGTACAAGTATAGTATGTTTATGCAGTGTAAGTGCATATATATTTTTAAGCTCCTACAGAACATGACTTTAGCCATTTCTCAAAGAAAGTAAGGGATTGCATGGTTAGAGTGAAGGTTGAGAGTTCATTCCACTACCAAAAGACAGGAACAGTGTGAAGGTTAGGAAGTTCCCCATGACACTGTAATGGCACCATCATGAGTTCTTTGACTGACTGCAGGGGATATGGGAGAACGTAGTACTGGTCTGGTAAGCTAGTTTTGGAACCTCGAATTGTATGTAGATACCTATCAGAAGAGTCAAGAGGGGTGTGTGGATTTTTAAAATTCTGACTGACTGAAGACGAGAACGAGATACTCCGATGTATTTTGGATCATCTGCCAGGCTTAACAGCTGGAAGGCCAGATAGTAAAGCATTCCAATTCTCCAGGTTTAGGATGACAAGAGTCTTGACCCAGAGTTACACAGCATAATCAGACAGGTGTGGGCTAATGTTCTTTATGTTAAAGAGCATAAACTGGGCCGTTATTTGGATGGTTGTTAAATATACCCAAAGATGTCTCCTTTATGGTTGAGTCTAACTATTTGGTGTGGCGTTCAATTGATGGCCTGGCTGGGATTTCAATGAGTTCTGCCTTTGGAAGATTGACCTGGATATGACATTCCTTAATTCAGTCCATGATATCAAAAACATTTAATCTGAAAGACAGAATGAGAATGTAGGATTATCAGGCTGGAAAGACAACTAGGGCTGTGTTACATAGAAGAGGAAAGGGACACTAGTGCACCCTAGGGAACTCAAGTGGTTAGGGTGTGATTCAGACACTCTTTCCCTCTCACATGAAAACTTGAAGAATCTGCCTGTAAGATAGGACTTGAATACAAGAATCTGCCTGTAAGATAGAGCAGGACCAGTGATGCACAATTTTGAAAGGGTTGATAGGACATCTAATGACGTCAAAGGTTAAGCAGATTGAGGACAGATGATCTCAAAGTCATGCCAGTCAAAGGGATTCAGGAAAGAAGAGCATGACAAGAGCAAAGTGAAAAGTCTTCTTTTCAGTTCTGAAAAAGGAACACAAAAAAATGAAGACAGCCTTTTCAATGTTTTTGGACAGGGAAGAAATCAGAAAGAAGTGTTTAACATTCATCAGTTCCAGCTGAACTAGTAAAATAATGGTGCTTGTGAAGCAGTCACCATTGGTTGGATTTTTAAATTCACTTGCAGGTGCCTTTTGATAAATGCACCAGCAAAAAAATAAATGGCAATGTACTACTGCTGGGTTATGTGTTGGTTTGAGTGGGGGGGTACAGTGGGTATAACTGAACCTGAACCTTAAAAGTAGCTGAGAAGACTCCACTGGAAGTAGACACGATTATGATGTGTTTGAGTACAGATAAGAGTGCAAGAGAGATGGTTTGAGGAAAATAAGCATGTTCAAATCTAGGGGATATAAGCCTCTTTTCCACCATTGGACTGAACTTTTCTAAGAATGATAAGGTACAGTTCTAGTTGTATTTCCACTTGAGCCTGTTATGGCACTGCATGACAGGGCATGATTACAAACCGTTCTTGGCCCAGAATTGGTCAAGAACGTGCTGGTAGAATGCGTGCCTTGATGTCACCACTCAGGATTGCTTACTTGTCTGTCGCATGGTACCAGTTTCTCTGTGGCCAGACGTGCTATTTGACAAAGATGTAACTAGTCAGTGGTGAAAGGAAAATGTGGAGGAGGATAGAGGAGAATGTTGTGAAGACTTTCTGAGTGTTGGCAGTACAGTTTTATAAAGGTTGTTGATCTGCCAAAGGTTCTCCAAAAACTAGTGTTATACAAAACTGTAATACAACACTGAATAAACAAATTTCACAACCTGTCAACAAAAAGATGCTGTCTACTAATGTTGAAAACCACGCAAGTGTTGGTTGTTTTGAAATAACAGATTAAAGTATATTCAAAGATTCTTCCTCTAATTTTGAATGAGGTGGCAAATGAAATATAGCTGTCTCTACTCTCTAGATATAGACCCAAAATGGAAAGATTAAATCTATTGCATAAGTTGCATTGCAGAAATCTGAACTAATACTCTATACTTGCCATGAAAATCTGGATTGTTGGTTAATCTACATTAGGGGCTCTTTTTTCCTAACAAGGTTTTCCAGAAATTTTTGAACCAGGGCTCAGGCAATTCTGTCTACAGTTTGGATACGGGAATTCCTAACAAGCAGACCTCAATACATCCTCTCTAGCTTACTATTTTAGTCCTGGACTGTACTTATATGCCTCCTTGTTCACCTGTACAGCTACTCACAGCAGTAAAGTTGGGCAATGACATGACTGGGCTAATTAACAACAACAATAAGTCATGCAAGAACATAGGTGAAGGTCTTATAAGACCTATAGAGCAACACAATCCCGCCCACAGCCGGTGCCGGAAGTAAGAATTCAATACAATTTCTCCATTGACATTTGGGATATAAGCCATAAAAACATAACCATACATGGTAGCCTTAAAATCAGCTACGGCTGTACTAAGTTATTGTATGGTCTTAAACGCCAAGAGTTCATGGGGCACTAACCTTGTTTTAAGATAAATGCATTTAATTCACAATGTCTTGGATAAGTACTTCATTACCCACAATCCTGAACAATCCCACAATCCCACAATCCCTTCGCTTGGTGGAAGTCGTGTAACTGTTGGGTTAAACCCCACAAAGGTCTGTGTAGACTGAAGATCATGTTATGACGTAGGGCTAGTTCATTGGTCGCAAGTCAGAGGTGCCCGTGCGAATGGATGTGCAGTTGCCGCAGCACAGCCTATGAGCGAGCCAGATGCTCAATGTTTTAGCATGTGTAGTTGCATATTCGTTTTACATATAAGCTTCAGTAAATTGAGGAAAAGGAGTTGCCCTGCACATTCACTATATAAAATTCACTGTAAGAAAAAGTTCACGTGGCCGTCGTCAGTTTGGAAGTCACTCAAAAGGCTCTTTCACGGTTGTGGCTTCAGTCGATTTCAGTGAGGCGCCGTGGTTAGGGTATGAGTAATTCCTTTGCTCGGAAATGAAAATATATACACAGTCTTGTACCCTTGACGTTTTTTTTGGATTTTCTCTTCGTTTTTTCACTCGAAAAGATATGTTGTATGTTTATGAGTCTAGCCGTAGCTGGTTATCCTCAGACATGATCTAAAACTCTTTAGATATGGATTTTACAAAACGTCAATGGGAGAAATGAATGAGAAATTTACTTCCGGCACCAAAGCTCTCTTGGGCTGTGGGCGGGACTGTTATGCTCTATTACAATGGCTTCAAATATGCAGAATACAGGTGCAACAACATTACCAGCACTACCGTGGAAATGATGAGATGGTTCAGGATGCTCTACTTGAATCTTATTTATCTGATCTGGCCCCACAAAACTGTAGCCATTCTAAAACGTACACCAATTCCTGCACTTTCTAAAGAGTCTTAAAAGAAATCCTCACTTACAATATGACTGTTACAATATAAGAAACACAACTTGGTATTGCCTGCTGAACTATGTCTATTGTATCACATGGGCGTATCTAGTGTTTTGTCTAATATCAACAATTTCTCTCAAACTAATCATAAAATAATATTGTCAGCAATGGACACTGTTGTTAAGTCTCTCAGGTCCTGTTTACACTTGGAATTATGGTTTTGGTCAACCTGACCACGTGAACAGCAATATATGTTTTGAGATTGTCCACTTTCAACTACATTTAGAGGTGGACAAGAATGCATTTGAACAAACTGCTGACCAAAGTAGACATGGCAACATGGAAATAGAGTGCTCTGCGATGAACCCTTCAAAATAAAACATGACACCTCTCTCAAATTGTTGAACACAAGTCTTTGGTCACCTAAATTACTTTGGTCAAAAATAGCAGGTACCAAACAAATGGGAAGCTAGAACATTGTTACGGTTACTACGGCTGATCGACACAATCAGCGTTTGTTTTCTCCTTAGCGTACCTTTACATCAAAGAGTTTATGAGGCCCAGGTATAAATGGTAATGTGTCTTATTTGATCACTTGTCATCAGATTAGTTTCTGGATGTTTCATCTTTGTAAACATGGTAGCAGATGTGTCAGATGAAGTTGGTCATTTCCCCATGACCATTAGCTTATTTCTATAACTTAAATTAAAACTTAAAATGTAACATGTCTTTGCGTATTGCAACGCTGGTGTCATATATAGACACAGTATGCCAGCGTTTTTATTTCTGAGGTAGTTTCAACATTACAAGCCATAGTTTCAACATATTATCTGCCATAGTTTCATAGTTTATAAACATGGATTTAGTTCTGTTCTTATCTGAATGCCTCCAAACCAAAGAATCCGATTAGTGTGTCGTAGACATAAACCTAAATTTGACCCACACCACTGGCTGAACTGAGATTTGACAACAAAGCAAGATTGAAGGACCACAAATAACAGGAGTAATACTTGTGTAAAACAGAATCTGTAGCATGCTGTTGATTACCACAGAAATACATTGGCTTCTTTTTTTGTTAATAACTAAAATGCAAAATCCATATACAATTTCACCATTTTAAAATATATCAGTTTACGTTTTATAGTCAAAGTTCAATGGTATAAAAAACATCACATAATATGTTATAGAAGCATACATAAGCATTATGTATGTTTCTATAACATGATTTTATGTAATGCTATTTTTTTTGTTGTTGTTGTGCGGACTATATGACATTTTTGTAACAGGGATTACAAGACAAAGCGTGTTGTATTCCACTGTTCATAGAACCACAACTTGTCTGCTAGATTAAATTGATGTTTTTAGATTTTATTAAGAGATGTAAGCAAATTTTTAAAAAGTACGACTTATTTTTCTAACAATGAATACTGAGTGCATCTTTAACTCTTCATAATTAAGATTCATTTTAAATTATTGTAACAAAATTTAAGGTCAGAATGTGTGTATTCAGCATAACCAAGGTCAAAGAAAAGAATTTGTATGGATAAAAACAAATTTTAATATTTTGATATGAGAAATAAATTAAACAATTACAAGGCCTTAAAGGGGGAAACATAATTATCTTTATTTAAACATGTAAAACTAGACTTGCAGAAAATGGTTACTGATGTATGAGAATTGTAATAATGTTTTGCATCACAACTAAAAAAATTGTACAAAAAAAATCTATTTAGGGCTTGATCTTGTTCAGAGACTTAGGCTGTTTCTCAATATGCATTCTTAAGAGATCTTGCGTGACGTCTTGTTTTGAAAGTACCTGGATGTGTTCTTTATATTTAGGATGCATTAAATGCAGATTTGAGAGAATCTAACCATTAGAAATCCCAGAAGACAATGCGGGCAGTCAACGTACAGAAGCCTGTAGCTTTAAACTTTTTTTCTCACTTAAGAGATTCCCACAGATTACGAATAGCTCACAAATACGTGAAAGCTTGTGAAAGTAAACATTTGTTTGTTTCTTTTTCTTAATTTTAATGTGATAAAGATTTTTTTTTTACTGCCATTTTAAAAAATATATTAACATTGACAAAGGATTGGTAAAATTAAACATACAAATTCATTTTCACAAAACACATGGGAAAATGTCTATAAATGTTTTATGTAAATGTAGGTTATGACACTCTTCTGTGATGTTATGTTGTATTTTTGTGCATTTGCTGCTACTTATATTCTGGGACAGTCAGTTGAGCAACCAGATCACAGCACATCTCTATTCTCACAAATATGTGTTTTGTGTTCTCATGTCCTTCAGAATTCGTTCTTTCAAGGTCGCCTAACAAGATCAGTCTCTCTACGAGAATGCAAGTCCGTCATTTGCGTTCTTGGAATTGAGAAACAGCCTTTGACTTCAGTGTGTGTGGTGTGGGGGTTATGGGTATTAAAATCTAGACTGTTAGTTATAAAAAGTATAGCTAAAATGCATATTTCCCTAACTGTACCAGAAGTGCGCTCTTAATTCAACTATTAGCAAAGACTGTTCGAATGACATGAGTAATACCAGATTTAAAAAACTTCTACTTTGCTCTAAATGTTCAAAGTATTTTTCAAACTCAGACACCATGGGTTATTTTACAGTTCATGTTGGTTCATGCATGCCCATGGCATTGACGTGCCCATTTTGAAAAAGAATTCGAAGAGCACATCCAAAAATCAGAAAGGGAATTTGATGACCTTTTTATAAACAACAAATGGAACATACAAGAAAACAGTATTCATTCAATACATCAAAGAAGTCTATAGAATGCTTCTAACGCTATAAAAGTACAACACATGGAGACTAAAAAAAGTGTGTCAATTACTATTTAAATGTGAGCATTCTGACATTGCTGACATACATTATATCTTCATTATTGACACTCTTTTAATGAACAGGTTTGGCATTTCTCCAGATATTCCAATGTCAGACTCTAATCATTCTATTCAATGTTTTTCTACAGAATTCTGTTTTTCCAACTTTGTTGCAACTATTGGCACTTTTCCTCTGCCTAATACGGTATGGCTTGGCATGGCTCACTTTGTGGTGCTTTTCCACTGCATATGGTATGGTACATTTGCTTCGTGAAAACATTGCAGATCACTGATTGCTCAGACAGAATGATCACTATCAGAGTCATTGTATTTGTGAACATCAAACACGCTAGATTAAAAAAATCCAGTAACAGCCACCGCTACAGTACCGGTTTTAAAAAAGACTTGTTAGAAAAAAAAAAAAGAAACTTCCAAAAAAGAAATGGCTGAATCTTGATCAGTGGATGAAGTCCAGATGTTCCTCTCGTTGGTTGCTGAGGAGCAGATAAACCATAACAATCAGTCTATAATCCCACCCACTTTTAAACGGTACTAACTGCAGTAGAAAATCAAACTGAGCTAAAAGTGAACCGAGCCTTGCCGAGTCATACCAGGCAGTGGAAAAGGGAGTCAAACCATGCTGCGCTAAGCCGAACCGTACTGAGCCGTACCATGCAGTGGAAAAGAGCTCCAGAAGTTTCCAGAAGTACAGTCCTGGATTGCATGAAGACCGCAATGCCTTTGTGGCAAATCAGAACAGAAAGACATCTTTCTGTTCTAAGAGACATCAGTCCCTTACCTTTGATGCTCATACGTTTCATTTCAAAGGCATGATTAAAAAAAAATCTCTGCTTTTGGTTCTGTATCAGCCTCCAAACTCTTTCAGGGAGGAATATTGCTGAAGAGACTTGCTCCAGAAATAAGAGCATCAAGGAGGTCAGGCAATGACATTAAACATAACATAGCCAAATAGCCAAACCTGTTAATTAGAAGAGGGTGTCCATATACTTTTTTTGACCATTTTTGTGCATCTCTAAGTCTGAGAACATTCAGTAGACTCATTCATTATCTCAGATGACATAACATTATCAGCTTTTTCAGCATCAGCATTTTCCTGTTGAATTTCGGAATCAACTACATTGGTCTCTGGAGCTTTTGTGCCATCATTCTCAGAGTCTCCTTTATGATGATTCTCAAGATGGCTATGTAATGCAGAGAGGAATGTGAAGCGGCTTGGACAGAGAGGACAACTGAGCAATACCTTACAAGGACTTCGCTTGTGGAAATACAAATGCCGCTTATAAACACTAAGTAGCCCAAAGACTCTACAACATTCTTTGCATTTGTACTTCATCCTTGGTGTGTAAGTTCTCGTATATCGAGAACCAACCAATCGGTCATCTGCCTTAGACTCGGACTGATTTTCTTCTTCAAGATCCTCTTGTTCACTATCACTTTTTGTTTGTGTTGATGCTTGTGTGGGTTCCTGTTCACTGCTTTTAACCTCATGTTCACTGCTTTTAACCTCATGTTCAGTCTTTGACTCCCCAGGAGGCTTAGGTTGAGGCGCTGAACTGTGGTACATGGCCACATGCCTTGTGACATCACATCTTTGTGGAAAGGTTCTTCCACAATAAACACAGGAATGCAGAGTACCCTTATGGTACCGCATATGACGAGAGAGACTGCTTGAGTGCACAAACACTCGATGGCAAAGTTTGCAGGAGTATATTTTACCACCAAAATTGCCTCTGCTCATTCCTCTACGTCTTCCTCTCAAGCTTGGTCTTTGTGGCTGCTTTTGCTGTTTTGCAAACATTTGTTGCATTACACCATACTGCTGTTTTGTTTTAGATGGTAAATCTGAAGTGTCCTTTACCTCAACCTCATCTGGATGCTGTGTTTTATGATGTTCTCTTAAATCTGAAATTTGGTTAAAATGTTCTCCACACAGGCCACAGCGACAAGGCTCATTAACTGAATCATTGCCATTTTTCTTACTTTCCTCCGCAAGAGATTCCTGTTTTTGCATTGCATCAGTGGTTGGCTTGTTGACACGAGAATGACTGTTTAGGTGGCTTTGCAAGTCAGACAACCAAAAGAAGCGTAAGCCACAGATTTTGCATGGGTAAGACCTGTCCATGCTACTTTCTTGATCTTCCTCGGATTTACTAGTCTTGGAACCAATAGATCCATGCCACTGTTTTTGATGTGACAGTAATGTCTCTTGTCTTAAGAATCGCTTTCCACAGTGTCCACAGCTGTAAAAGCGTTCGTGAGCGTGGTTTTGAAGATGGCTCAGCAGACCCTCCCTGTCATTAAACACCTTGCAGCACAGGGTGCATTTGAGCCCCTGCTCAAGAGCACGGTACTGCTGATGCAGTTGTAAGCTTTTTAGGGTTTTGAACGCTTGCCCACATCTTTCACATTTAAAGTGAGCATACGGTTTCCCTGGCATCTTGGACAAAGTCAACGCTTCTTGATTAGAGGGTTGGCACCATAATGACTTGTTTGAAGGTTTTCCAAACAAGAAAGTAAAGTTAGATAAAACAGATCGATCAACCACAGTCAGCATTCCGTTTTCATGGAGAGCAACCTCAATGGATGCGTTGATACAACTACCATTACTTATGCTTAAACCATCAGAGGAAAATAAGCCATTAAGTCCATGAATGGCCATGTGTTCAACTAGTTTAGGATACTGACTAAACCCTTCACCACATTCTGTGCAGATGAATGCATCTCCTCCACCTAAGTCCATTGAGTACGCCATCCTGACAAAGCCAAATGTGGATTCTTTTGAGTAATAAATTTCAATGGTTTAGGAAACTGGGAACATGAGTGGAATGATTAAAAAATACATTCATATATATATATATATATAACTTAGACTATTGGAAATATTTCCAGGAAATAAAATGTTAAACATCCAATCTAAATTAAAAAAAAACTAAGAAAAAAAAATAAATTCACATTCCTAAAATGGCAACTCTGCCAACTTCATTAAAACAGAAAATTGCATAAAGGATTAAAAAAAATCTATCCTTAAAAGTCTTTGATCGTCATATCAATCATCATCAATTCCAAAATTCTGTAGGAAAATGTGGTCTTTGAGCATAATGCAATGATGTAAACCTCATTAGATATGGCCTGCCTTGTTTCAGGTGCTGGCCCGCAATTCAGATATTGCCATCTGGAAAAAAAGAAAAGAGAGGAAAAGTAAGACAAATAAATTTAGTGTCAAGTGATAAGTGAAATAAATATTGTAATAGTGAAAATGTAAAAGAAATTAAAATTCAAACTTAATCCATTGAGGCTTAAGATGGTATTGGGAAACATCCAAGAGCAGTTACCAAATCAGGGGGCTTTTACACTGGGCTCGTTTTCTGTGGTCCGAGCGCTTTTGTTTCCGGCGCCCCCCGCAGTGTTGGTCTGGTTTCACGCTCAACCGAACCCTGGTGCTTTTGCGTGCATCTTACGTCATCGCGAACGTGCGCGTCGCATGATAGAAAGCAGAACGTGGGTAAATATTGTGGGTTTTTTTATTAATTTGCTGCTATTATGAGCAGTTGAGTGAACAAAACAGGTTTACTGTGCGTGTGTCACATAAGGTGGACTTCTGCTGCTTGCAAACGGACTCTTTTGAGGAGACAGTGGATTTCCAAATGTGTTGCTCTGATTCCATGCGCAATGCACGAATACACTGCAGGCTCACTCTCGTTCGTATCCAAGGTAATTCTTCAAAACTATCATCCCGTACAAGTGTTTTATTTAACTGAATATATCACAATAAGCTAAAAAGCATGCGCAGGATACTTTACTTCCTGAACAAGTGCGCGCCCGAATCCGTGTTGATTTCCCATTCATGCGAACCGTGGCACGGTTCGGAAGTCTCGGGTTCGGTACCCCAGTGCGCACCCGGGTCCCATGACAGCGTTCACATTAGCGATTTTTCATGCGAACCGTGCCCTGTTCCGAACTAAACTGCCAGTGTGAAAGCCCCCTCAAACACCTACATGACCTAAATGAGCCATATGTACAACCACTGTGGAATTGGTGTTGGGGATTTGTATGGATTTAGATTTCCCAAGTTGTTGTGAATCAATTAAGATTAATGAGAACATTTCAGTTAGAATATTCATTTTACTTAGGAAAGAAACTCTCTGAAATAATACTGTAAATTATACAGAGATTTCCAGTTTTTATACAGACCCTTCCAGTTTTCGATCTCTTCAATCTATGGAGGATCCAGCTCTCAGATTTAATCAAAAATATCTTCATTTTTGTTCCGAAGATGAACGAAAGTCTTACGGGGTTGGATGTTAATGTTAAACGGGGTTAATGACTAACAAAAGGAATGTCGTTATCTTCTCACTTGCAATACCTGCTAAAGAAAGCATCCAACTAGTTTACATGATAGCAATTTTGTAAGTTCTGAACTTCTGCAGTTCAGACTCAAAGTGATCTTGATGGGACAATGAATGCAGTAGCCTTGAGTGAGTGGAGAAGCCTGAAATAAGTCTACTTCAATGATTGTACCTGTTTGGGTGTCTGTAAAACAAAATCCCAATTATGAGAAAATGGTGTATGCGCTTTTGGATTCTCAGAGTGATACCATATTCATTGATAAGGGAACGAGCGATGCTCTACAGGCAACAACATTTCCAGTAAAATTGAAGCTCACCACCATGCTTGGAAAGGATACCATCCTGCAGAGTGAGAGTGTCAGGACTCCAAGTGAGCATAAGAATCTGGAGGTTATATTGATTTACCGCCTACCTACACCGAAGACCACATACCAGTTAATCGTGGCCACATTCCAACCAATGTAAGATACCAAGATACTTCCAATGTAAGACTGTGACGTTGTCCCTTTAATAGGCTACGATTGTTCAAGGTCAAAGACTCCAAGAGAAGTAATAGCCGGAGGAGATGATGAACCCTACGCCATTCGGACAGATTAAAGATAGAGTATAGTAGGTTGTTCTTCACCACACTCTGATTTAACTGGAGTCAGTAGATTGTGTCACCGCATTGCAGTTAAGGAACTTCCTTCCATCACACCAGGCGATGTCATTCGTGTTCTTGAGAGTGATTTTAAAGACACCGAGGAAGAGAGGACAAAGGTTTCCCAGGATGATTCTCTTTCTCAAGAAATTATTGAAGGGTATACAGAGGAATGTTCATGGTCATTATCAAATGCCCCTTCCCTTTAAGGTGAGAGCCAACTTACCAAGCAACAAACAAAGTGTTATAGTTAGACTAAACCATCTTAAATGAAAGATGGTTGTTGTATAAGAAATGCTATGAGTTCATGAGTGAGATCTTGCAAATAGGAGATGCTGGGGAGGTACTCCTTAAACAATTACTTACTTCAAGGTCCAGATTTGATAAACAGTATAAATGGCATCTCAATTCCATTCCCCATCGCAATTATGTGTGATGTAGAGAAAATGTAACATCAGTTTCATGTCACCAATTTTGATAGATACTTTCTGCGCTTCCTTTGGTGGAAGGATGGAAGGATTCAGTCAGCCTGCAAGTGAGTTCCCTATGAAGGTTCATCTCTTTGGTGCAACTTCATCTTCAGGGTGTGCTAATTATGGCTTAAAACATCTTGCAACTGAAAACAGCGAGTTGTATCCACTAGGTTCACACTTTGTGATAAGGAATTTCTACGAGTACGATGATGGAGTGATCAGTGTAGAAAATGAAGACACTATTAAAGTTGCAGAATACTGCTGAACAGCATTCCCCCTTCAGAATAATCTCTGATGTGAAAATTTGTGATCTTTCATTTGACAAGTTACCCCTTGAAAGAACTCTTGGCATACAATGGGAAAGAGAATCGGACTATTTCAAATTCAAAGTCCAGTTGAAAGAGGATCATAAATAGAAGCAATACTAGACAAGATGCCACGTCGAGTAACAAGTTGACTGTTACTCGACGTGGCATCTTGTCTAGTATTGCTTCTATTTATGATCCTCTGGGACTTATTGCACCAGTGCTGTTGAGTGGAAAATGAATACTGCAGGATTACTGTGTAAATGTGGCAGTGGATGGGATGATCCTCTATGAATGATCTTGATCTAAGGTGGGAGCGATGCTGGCAAGGTTTAAACCATCAGCAGGAAATAGATGTACCACAAACATATGCACCAGCTAGTTTTGGAAAGGGTATTCAAGTTGAATTGCATCACTTCTCTGATGCTGGTGTCAATGGATATGCCCAATGTTCACACTTGAGACTCAAAAATGAGGAAGGAGATATTCACTGTGCACTGGTGATGGCAAAATCAAGAGTTGCACCTCTTAAAGTTACAACAATCCCCAGATTAGAATTGGCAGCTGCCGTTGTTTCTGTCAAAAAAAGTAATATGCTTAAGAGAGAACTGGACTATGCAGTGTTCAAGGACTTGTTTTGGACAGATTCCAAAGTAGTACTGGGATATATAAGTAATGAGGCACGTAAATTACATACTTTTGTCACTAATCGAGTGCAAAGAATTCACCTCAGTACAACCCTGCAACAGTGGAAGTATGTTCCGACGGAGGAAAACCCTGCTGATCATGCTCCCAGAGGTTTGCCAGCAAAGGAGTTATTCACCTCAAACTGGTTCACTGGCCCTAAGTTTTTGTGGGACAGAGAAATGTCTGTGCCAAAAGACCATGTTCCTGAACTTCTGCGTGGAGATCCAGAGGTGAAAACATGTTGTAATTTGAATATTGTTTGCACAAAAAAATCTGAGCTTGATAGATCTTCTTTCAAAGTTTTCTTGTTGGTCGAAAGCTATCAGAGCTGTAGCTCGTCTTTTAAGGAGAGCTAACAAAGACAAGTCAAACCATCTCAGGACCGTGTCTGAGCGGAAAAAGGCAGAACTTCATATACTCAAATGTCTGCCAGATAGTTCCAACAAGGAAGAACTGAGAAGGATAAAAGGTGGAAGAACTATCTCGTCTCGCAGAGCATTATACTTTCTTGATCCTTTCATAGATAAGGACGGTTTCCTCAGAGTGGGAGGTAGACTTTGCCGTTCAACCTTTCCAGACTATAAAACATCCTAGAATCATCCCGAGAGATCATCAGATCACAAAAATGGTTGTTGCTCACGTTCACAACAAAATTGCGCACCAAGAGAAAGGATTTACCATGAATGAGATAAGATCTAATGGCTTTCGGATACCAGGGATCAACAAAATTGTGACACCCTTTATTAGGAGTTGTATTATTTGTAGAAAGCACAGGCAACCTGTTGAAGGACAGAGAATGGCTCATTTTCCCAAAGAGTGGTTCCATCGCCTCTATTTACATATACTGGCATGGATTGCTCTGGCCCATTCCTTATCAAGCAGGGCAGAAGTATTCATAAACGATATGGTCTTCTTTTTACTTGTTTCAGTTCCAATGCTGTACACATTGAGATGCTTACTGATATGACAGCTGATTCTTTCAATGCTTTGCATTCTTTTATTGCCCTAAGAGGCACTGTGCAGATAAGGTGCGATCAAGGAAGTAACTTTGTGGGAGCTAGAAATGAGTTGAGAGAAGCACTTAAAGAGATGGATGTGGAAAGAGTAAAAACCTTCCCATCAGAGAAGCAGTGCGACTTCATCATGAATGCACCACATGCAAGTCATGCTGGCGGCGTTTGGGATTGTCAAATTAGAACAGCAAGATCTGTGCTAAACGTTACTCTTGCACTTTATCCGGGAAGGTAAGATGACTCTTCTTTACGAGCTTTTTTGTGTGAAGCAATGGCAATTGTGAATAATAGGCCACTTACAGTTGATTCCCTGACTGATCCTCAAAGTCTAACACCAATCACTCCAAACCATCTGCTTACATTAAAAAACGACTACTGCTTTACCTCCACCAGGAAATTTCATCAAGGAAGATGTATGCGCGGAAAGGACGGAGGCGTGGAGTATTTAGAGAAACAATTCGCTGGCGCAAAGAGTATCTTGCGAGTATAGCTACCCGACAAAAGTGGAACGTGTCTAAGAGAAATCTTCAGGTTGATGATCTTGTTACAGTCAAAGAAGAAATGCCTAGGAACGAATGGAGGCTTGGCAGAATAATGGAAATTATTTCTTCCAACGACGCGCTTGTAAGAAGAGCCAAGATTTATCCAGGCGACCCAAAGATTGAAGCAAAGAGGAAGCGTGTTAGCAAACCATCTGTAATTGAAAGACCGGTGCAAAAAATTTTTATTAATGGAAGGAATTTTTTTTCCCTCTCATTTAAAAAATTTCTCATTGAGACGTTGAAAGATCAATGAGTATTATTTTTAATTTTTCTACATTTTTAACGTTGGTTTAAAGTCAAATTGGAAAAAAGAGGAAAAAAGGGATAAAACAAAAACATGTAAAAAAATAGGGGATAAAGAGAAATTATTAGCGCTTGTATATGTGGTGTAAGATTTGCACTCATAATTTGGTGGGAGTGTTAAGGACTTTATGTTGTCTTAAAAATATAGTCCTTAAATGATTTATTTTTTTGCTTGTTTGATTTTGAGTTATCTGTGGTGTGTAACGGAGGTCTTTTATTTTGAAGTTCATTCGCATGAGCGGATATAGTGCGCATATGGTCCAAACATTTCAGTATGAATGAGACCCAGGCAAACATGGTTATGAGAGCAAAGGCTTATGGTTGGCAAGGAATTTTTATAAGGTTTTAGCTCCTGGTTTGACTAGAGAACAAGGTAAAGACTTCCTGTTATTTTTATGTCTTTGTTTTGATTTATATTACTGGTATTTGTATTAGGATTACATATTTTTTTGGTTTTGATGGATGTTTATTCATTTTTGGTGTTTTGTTTTCTTTTGTGTACAAGCTTTTATGTTGATTCTCAACGTGATGTTCAACGGTGCCTTTATGTGTGATGACGGCCATTCCAATAAAGCATGGGGAAATCATCAGTTAAAGAGTCCAACCATACTTGAACCAGGCAGCTACATTGGAACAACATGAGGGTGAGTAATTACTGACAGAATTGTCCTTTTTGAGTGAACCAACCCTTTAACAATGTGGACAAATAAAAAAAACAGTGGTTTAAATGCAAACTTTTCAAAGTTGTCTTTAAAAATGAAAGTAAAAGAAAAAAAAAGGTTATAAAAAATGTCAATAATTATCTATACCGAACGATATGAAATGTTATATCATGATCCATCTTTTATCTATATCGCACAGCCCTATGTGAGATACAATTTATCTCCAATATTCTTGTCACAATTCTGCACTACACTTATAAAATGGTAAAACAGACCATCTTTCGAAACATTTTTGTTTTGGTTTGTCACAAGACTGAGAACGTAATTTAAAAACTTGTATCATAATTAGTACACAATACCTTTTAAGATAAGGACAAAATTGAGAAATTGAATTAGAACTAGCAGTACAATATATGCAAAGGCATATTTCAATGGTGTTCTTTACAAGTCTCACAAAAAACATACTATTTTCAAAATGCAAAAGGAAAACAAATGCTGAAATATAAAATAACTTAATCATTTTACTGGTGAGAATGGATTATTTGTCTGCAATTCATTTATGTTTTTTGCATCACAATTGCTGTGAAAGGGCCTTAAAGGCCCTGTTAACACCTGAAAGAAGCAGTCAATCCGATACCAAGTAGACGCCACTTATACAGGTGTATAGAGAATTCAGAAGTTTCTGAACCATAATTTTAACACAAAAACTTTTCCTTACACAGTTTAAGAGACAAAGAAAAATCAGTTTAACAGACCAGGGGCCATATATGCCACAAAAGAGTAAGGCCATGTGTCCACCAAAGCGGTTTTCCACGCGCCTAGCCTATGTTTTCAATGGGAGTGCCACATTTTTTGAACGCCACCAGCAAAACGAGGCGCTGAGAGTTTTTTGAGAGTACTCTATCCTTTAACACTGAGAGTACTCTATCCTTTAACACACTTCCAGATGCTCATTCATGTTTATTTGGCGCTGTGACTGGTATTATTAACCCGGAAGAGAGATCAGCGCTGCTGCTTCTCTTGAGCTGCGCCAGAGCGATCTCACGCCACAGCGCCAAAACGCGATTTATGTTTTTGAATTTCAAAAGAAAATGGATGTAATTTGAAAATAGAGACTTTGTTTTATATCAATAGTAACAAAGGACAAAGATTATTGCGATTTTTTGGATGTGCGCAGCCGCGATACAATGTCCCATTCATTCAAATGAAACAGGATGACTAATCGATTCTTGAGATTTAAGAATCGATATCGGTTCGTAAAAATGAGAATCGATTAATATCGAGAAATCGATATTTATTACCCAGCCCTACTTTTTATCCATCCATCCAATCACAGTGGAGGAGGGGCGGGACTAATGCCACACAGACCAACTGTTACAACATTCTTTCTGTGCAGCGACATCAACCAGCAGAGCTAACCGAACAACGTGGATGAAAAATATTTTTAGTATGAAAAAAATTAGCAGCGAAATCAGTTACAAGTAAACTATGCTGCTGATATTCTGTATCATAGCAACAAAATGACTCAACAGAAAAAAACACTGCGCTGCCAAAATGCTCTCAAGCTGGCTAAAAATGCTTTGGTGGACACACGGCCAAAGGCTAAACGTTGCTCCTAATTTTAGGTCCCATAAAGTTTTTATCTGAAAGTAATTCACAAAGCATTTTAAGGGGAAAAGCAGGGTACCTGCACTTCTTTTAATATCAAAATTAAGTCTTTTTAAGACATGAAGAAAGCAAGTCTGTTGGGAATGGAGCAAAGTTAATCACTAAACTTTTATGGTTTGCTTTATTTAAAAAACAGATGGTTGTAATACTATGCATAAATAAGAGAAAAAAATTAATAACTGTCATCATTTTAAATTCAGATGTAATTTGGGTTTATGGTTTAGAGAATAATTATTTTGTTTTGTTTGGGCTACTTTCTTGTTGCATTTCTGATTTGAATGTGTGATGAATGAGTTTACAAGCCGGGTGCACTGTAAAGCAGATTTTCTTCAAAAACAATTTTTTAATAAAAAGTTTTATAAATTGTACACAAGTACTCAGGAGTTCAACTTTTACTTACTGCAATCCTGATATTTTAAAAGCGACCACTCCCTCTTTTTTACAGCCAGGACGAAACCCAAAGACAACACAGCACTTCTAAAGAAAAAAGACAAAACACAAAAACTATATTAAAGCTGGTAACACAACTTTGTACAGGTTTATGATAGAACACACAACAAGGGTCTGACAAATTACCTTACTCCATTTAGAAAACGTTTAAATAAATTGTGACTTTCTACATTTATGACTACAAAAGAATTTCATGAACAGACCAGAAACTCAACATAGCAGTACAGATATAACCTAATAAAGAGCAAAAAACAATGATTACACAACACAGACAGATGCTGAAAATTAAATTAACCTTCAATTTGTTTAGCAGGCTAATTTATTCAAAGCAACGCCATAAGCACGTTGGTACATTTAAATTAAAACAAATAGTACAAGTGAGAGAAACTGTTCACAAGATGGTTTCAGTATAGGCTACTCGTGGCAAGTGACTCTAATGACCTAGGTTGTCCTACCAATGTAACATAGCCAATTTTATCTAGAACACAGATTAAAAAAAAAAAACACTTTAAAGTTTTCAACATTGTATTTTTTTCCTAATTTGAGCTAACGTTAAATCCTTCCGTCACAACAGGAGATATTAGTTTGAACTTCGGCCATTATTCAATTTTGACCAAACGTGTAGCTAGATACTTAGTTTCGAATTTATATTTTGCAAACAGCTAACTACATTATTTGAGCAGCAACAAGTTATTTCTGATTTAAGGTTCATTTCATATAAAGGGTTAAGGCATTGTGGACTCTAAATAAGGCAAGAGACCAGCCAGCTTCGATTTGAAATTAAACCATGTAATTTAACGATAATTTTATCTTAAAAAAAACAAACAGAAGTGAATTGGCGGTAAATGTACACATCTATAAGAACAGGGAGATTATATAAACAATTACGACTCAAACCAAACAAAAAGACGCAACACCGTACGCCACATTACAAGCCCAAACAACACGCTACGTTAGCAAAGTTGATTTAATTGTAGGTATACGTTATATAAGTAAAACCAAAACTATTATTTACGCGTAATTTAGAAAAACAATTCATTTTTTCATAAGACAGTATCTACACATAAAAACAAACACGTGTTTCCCTAAATTACCTCGTCGATGTCACTCCGAAGACGTTCAAACGCAAGTAGCAACTTTCCGTTTCCTTTTTGTTTTGTGTGTAGCTGTAGTGAGCTCCTTTGTGAATTTAATATTTATCGTACATTTGTTTCGGTTTTTGAGCAGTCCACAAGATTATTTGTTTGTATATCTCAAAGAGGTCCAAATCCTTGAGAAAGAGGCAACAGAAGCGGGTGGGAAAGAATAAACGAAAGCTTCCTTTTCGCCGCCTTCTTCGCGTGAGGTTGGCTTTGCTGCATTACCGCCTCCTACAGGACTGGAGCAGAGAGCGCCAGTGACTGGGATCTATATTGGGTGCATGCATGTAATAGGCAATGTTATCCAAATCATTTTTTTACATTTAACTTGGCTCTGCATTATGTAGCACATTTGTTTGTCTGTCCTGGTGCACTTTAAGATGATTTTGTAACGTGAGCTTTTATTTTCTGTGAAAGCTCAAATCTTTTCTTGCATATGCTGTATAGTGAGGGTTGGATAAATTGTAATGAAATAGGCTACTTTAGGAAACCTGCAGTGTGCTGTAAATTATTTTTTTTTTTATAGATAATTAGGCTATGCAACTAAAAAAAACAGCCAAATTGATTATTGTCCTCTATCTTGACATGTAGCCTACAGGGCATAGCTTTTTTAGCGGTGAGATAGCCTAATATTAACTTGATCAAAGCGTAATTCAAGATGATCTTGGGGGTCCGTTTAATTGGTAGGCCCAGGGCCATCAATGTTAAAAGCAAAATGAAAAAATAAATAAATCTTTCAGTTTCTTTTCTCTGAGCCTGATTTCTGTCTGAAGTTCAGCAAAATGAGTGCTTCCTTGAAGCTTCAGATTTTAATCAAATTATAAAAAAGACATGAACGCATTTTTTATATTATGTACCGCCTCAACATTTCTGGGAAATGTAATCCTGAGGGATAATTTATTTTTTGGGCATAAAAAAAAGAACAAGTCATGTACAGATGGAGTGAACAAAGAATACCATTAAAGGGTTAATTCAACCAAAAATGAAAAATAAGTCATTAATTACTCACCCCCGTGCTGTACCAACCCCGTAAGAGCTTCGTTCATCTTCGGAACACAAATGAAGATATTTTTGATTACATTTGAGAGCTGGGTCACCGTAAGGGATTGGAACTTGACGGCCCAGAAAGTCATTGAAGAAAATGTTTAAATATTCCATGTGGCTACAGTGGCTAATATGTAAGTTTATCAAGCAACAAGAATACGTTCTGTGTGCGAAAAAACAAAACAAAACAATTTCATTCGACTATTCCTTTTCTTCCTTGTAGGCCTGAGACAAGAGTTCAGGAGGTTTAAATTTGTCAACTAGAACAAACTTATTTAACAGTACGACAAATAATAACACTAGGCTACTATAATGTAGGCCTATCTAATTAAAGAACATCTTTGTATGTACATATTTATGTAAAAACAAAAAAAACATGTCTCCCTGTGTAAATTAATCTACTAGACACACGTATACTAGAAAAACGGTTTACTTACAAGTAATTACAACAATAAACACTACTTCAATTTATCAGATTAAAGAACATCTTTCAAAGGAGCATTGCAGAAGTTTTGAAATTCATGCTCCTCGGCTTTATTTAAACCACTGGCAGAGACACCTCTGTCAGTCTTCCTTTTTCATGCCCTAGTCAAGAAAATTCTAGTAATGTAAAGGGAAGGTTGTGACACTTTTTAAATAAGGGGCACATCCCTGTCAGCCAATGTTTAGAGAGTAGTTTTAGCATAGTGGTTTGAAATTAGCAGGGGAAAAATGTATCACATATTGCCAAAGAAACTACCATTTAATCTAGGCTAATATAAGTCACACAATTTAATCTGCAATAAAGATACAAAACAAAATATAGTCTAGGTCAAAATAAACTTAATACTATTTTTAATATATGAAATAAAAGATGCTTCATAAAAAAAATATGTGCAGACAATACAGTAAAGAAATAACAAAAAAGCTACTTGCATCACATGCATAATTCATAAATTATGAATTATTAAAATTGCTCAAAACTTATGTGTGTCAAATACTTCATGGGTATACTTCACGCTGGAAACCTATTGTATTTAAAAGGTGGCTTTGGGTGATTCTGTCAGATTTAACTCACGTCTGGGTACAAATTTGTCTCCAAAATATGGTTAAGTAGGTACACACACAAATGTAAATAACAATTCTGCATTAAATTATTATTTCCACATAACAGCAATTAAGGCAGTGTTTTATTCATTTAAAGCTTCAAACTAACTGAATTTCTTTTGCTCCAGTTTCTTCAGGTTAATGTGTCTCACTTTGATTTATGATGACGCTAAATCCACATGAGACACTCTGTAAAGTCCTCCTTTTGAAAAAGTGCTTCATGTTATATGGTTATACTTCCGCATCAGAGAAGGACTTGCTCCCATTCTCTTTATTACGAATGGTGGGCATTGAATTTGTGCAGGTATTTGTGCGTGAAACTTCCTCCGTGAAAGCGGTTTCCAAAACCTTCAGGATTGACCTGCGCACCTTGTCTTTAAAGTCTTGTCCCATGAAAACATACAGCAATGGGTTCAGGCAGCTGTTTAGGAAAGCCAAACTGGTCACAATGGGAATCCCAACAGTGGTGACATATTGCAGGCTGGGGTTGAATTCCTCTCTCATGTGGTGTACCATCTCAATGAGCACCAGGATATGGTACGGAGCCCAGCACAGGAAGAAGGCAGTGATCACAGCGGCAATGATCTTGAAGGGACGTCCAGTTCGGCCAGACATTGAGCGGTTTCTTCTGAGACGATGGATGATGACCGCATAGCAGGAAACGATGATCACAAAAGGCAGCACAAAGCCTATGAGGAAACGGGTTATGATCATGGCTCTATGCCGTAGAGTACGGAGCGCCACTACCTCTGGTTTCTCATAGTCATCAGAAAATGCAAAGTTGTTGAAGCAGTTGATTTTGTCTGGGCTGTCGTGGTCGGGTGCAGTGTCCTTGAAGACGAAGTAGGGTGAGCTCAACAGCAGGGCGAATAACCAAACTCCAAAGCTCACCGCAGAAGCACGTCTCACATTCCGATGATTCTGTGCCCAGATCGGACGCACCACAGATACACAGCGGTCAACGCTGATCACGACCAGTATGTACACACTGGCAAACATGTTGAGGAAACTGAGAGTACTGTTGAATTTACACATGAACTGGCCAAAAGGCCAGTGGAAGCCCATAGCAGTATAAGCCACGCTGAGTGGGAGGAAGGCAGTGAAGAGGAAATCTGCCACAGCAAGGTTCAAAAACCAGACCGTGTTGACTGTCCTTTTCATTTTGAATCCAGTTACCCAAATTACAATGCCATTTCCCACCACTCCAAGTACAAAAGCCAGACTGTAGACTATGAGTGACATGACGTTAAGAGATTTTGCAAGCGGCGTATCCTCATAATCATCGTCATATTCTTCATCGGATAAGTTGAAATCGAGTGGGCTCACTGTAAAATTGGATTGATCCATCATTGTACCTTCAAACCTGGATTGACAGAATGAATAAGGTATTTAGTGAATAATTATAAGCCATCAGATAGACCGCGTCTAGTAAAAGGAATAGACAACTAACATGTAATTCTACTTTTTTCCACTGGAGGCCAGAATTTGACTAGTAAAGTAATGCCTTGTCCTTCAGAACATCATCTGAAAGCACTTTCTCTATTCTGCCTTCTCAGATGTAACATTTTACATGGGAATTCGCCAACAATAAAATCTAAACTATATTAAAAATATATCTGCATTTTAGTGATTAAATTGAGCTCATCCAAAAAGGCTATATATACAATTTTCTGTTTGTAAATTAGCTCATTATTTGGCCAGTATAACAGACATAAAGGCAGTATCATTTTTGCATAACAGTTTTCCTTTAAGAATATGAGCAAATTAAATTGTGTAATATTATATGAAAAAACTGTTAACATTTCTTGTTTAGCTGTCTACAAAATTATTTATTTAAAAGTAATAAAAGCACAAAAGACCATTTACTTTTAAAACATAGGCCTATAGACCTAAATGGTTAGGCTAATAATGCAAATGATAGAGCAACACATAACTTTAAGTTTTGCCTTGATCTCTGTTGTAACAGAGACAGTTATCAATAAAAAGGTAATGAAATGACTGTAAAATATTCATACATTTGAGATTTAAAGAGATTCAAAAATAATATTTAATGACTCCTTAAAGTTGCATTTCAGAATAAGCATAATAATCATATTAAAGCATGATGCTTACCTAGTGTTGCCTAATAAATGGCTTCAGCAAACTTTAAAAGTAAATAGCTCACACCTGTGACTCGCGAGAGAGCAAAACTGCAATAATCTCTCTTGTTTGTTGTCGGGAAAATCATTGAGAACTTGGTCCTGGCTGCAGCCTGCAGATCAGGGCGGGGCTTCATGTATCTCCCCGCCCCATACATAGTCTGATTGGTTCCACGGTCTTTCATAGGGATACATGTTAGAAAATGTGTTCGTAGTTGGTGTAGGAAGGATTTTATGTCATTTAAAAAACTAAAGCTGTGCAGTTTCACAAGGCCTTCATTATAATGCACAGAAGGGGGAAAATAATTAGCATGTAACTTGTTATGTGCCTGGAATTACTGTTTTGCTGTTAATATATATTGCAGGAGGGTCAGGTGAATTAAATGACATGATGTTTTGATTATTTCATATTATATAGTATGAGAAAGGGATTAAATTAGTAACAAGACACACTTAGTTACAGAAGGTGTTTTTGTTCATGCAGTATGATAACTAAATGACACAATGTGTCAGCCGTGATATTTTTATGTATTTATGTGTGTGAAGCTTTCATTTTCTTCACTACATTGCAAATAACAGTTGCATAATATATAATAATATAGTTGCAAATACATTGCATAATATCAGTCTTTTTGCTACACAAAAAGTGACATGTGCAGCCCCGTCCCGATCTGCATGCAGCCAGGTGTACTTTTAAAAAATATATATACTTGGTAAAAATATAGTAGTTATTTTTATTACTGGGGGCATCTGAGAAGTGAGCCAAGTTTATGCCACTCTTATATATGTATTTATTTATTTATTTCAGCAACGTGTAGGCCTATGAACTCAATCCCCGTTTGAGGTGACGTCACACCACCACCTCCTCGTTTTATTCAGTTGTTGTTGCTGCTTCTTGGTTTAGGCAGGGCTGCCAACTCTCACGCATTGAGCGACTCACGCAATTGAGCCAATTCTCACGCTCTCACGCCACACCCCCGATTTCTCACGCTAAAGTGTCAAGTCAGTCGGCAAAATACCTGAAAGATAAGTTTATCTATAAATCCACTAGTTGAGCCACTCATGATCGACTAGTTTTACCACAAATCAGTTAAAATATCCTCTAATCTAATCTAGAGCGATCATGCTCCTAACGGCGCGGACGCAAAACCAGGACTGGAGTCAAAGCCAATTCCTCTCTGCACTCTAAGGGTTCTGTTATCACTCCGATTACATCCACTACGGGTTTTCCAGTCTCACGCATAGGAAAAACTGCTCCGTGTTCACGTGAGCAAAGTGCACACATTTCTCTAAAAACACCCTGCAGATGCTCTTTCATGATCTACAGGCTCTACGTTCTGCGCCATTGAAGCTGTTCCGTAACAGGCGTGTTGTTGGTGTAAAGACAGGCACTGAATACACAGAGCACAAAATGAGATTCAAAAGTGTAGATTTTCAGTGAATAATGACTAAAATGGACCTACTTTACAATAAGGGTGTATATATGAAGAGTTCAGATGCAAAAGCCTCTAAATGCCATTTGAAATTTTCTTCTAAAATGACCATTTTATCAAGCTTGTATATTTAAGTTCCGTAATTTCACTTAAATGACAATTAATAGGTAATCTTCATTGCCATTTAAGTGAAATTACTGAACTTAAATATACAAGCTTGATAAAAATGATCATTTTAGAAGAAAATTTCAAATGGCACTTAGAGGCTTTTGCATCTGAACTCTTCATATATATAGACCATTTCAAAAGATGTAAACAACACTGGCCCAGAAGCACTTCCTGTTTCAGTTTTTTAACACTACATAAAAGATGGGATAAAATACAACCAACAGAACATTTAAAACTGAAACAAAAAGTTAAACAAACATCTTTAAAAAGTTTTCTTTACATGTGAAATAAAGAAAACAGTTACAAACTGAAACAGGAAGTGCTTCTGGACCAGTGTTGTTTACATCTTTTGAAATGGTCATCCCCCCCCCCCCTCCCCTCCCCTCCCCTCCCCTCCCCTCCCCTCCCTCCCTCCCTCCCTCCCTCCGGGGTCTCTCACGCCAAGCGAAACTCAACAGTTGGCAGCTCTGGTTTAGGAGATCTCAGTTTTATACTATTTTTCTCGTAGCTTTGTCCAAAGCGGTGTGTTAATGTTCACAGGCTTAATAATGTCAGGCTAATATTTTTTGGAGATGACACGCTTCTACTACGGGTAATAACTTGCCGAATATTTCCAGCATTTTTTTTCAGAGCCATGGAATGAGTGCGGTTTCCCGCATGCGGTAACGCAAGCTGCCATTCTTTGACACAAACAGCATGGTTTGAGTAAAGAGTGAGGCGAGCTCTCAAGTGAAATATCGAACCCAAACGACGATTTTCAACCATTTTAACGGCGTAGAATAGTTATTTTAGATCTATACACAGACAGTTATATTTATTTAAAGTTAAAGGATAAAGTCTATATTTATAGAGAGTAATGTGAGAGAGTTGTCAAAGTGCATTTAAAGTGTAACACATGTAGGCTAGATTGTTTAGCATGATGATGCATCTGCCATGCCTTGCCAATGTATTATTATGAAATAAATAAACACATCTGCTAAGTAGTTGTTATAGAACAAAATGTAGGCCTACAATTATTCAAAGAGGCTATCACTTTTGGGGTAAGTTGACCCCCTAGCTGGCTCAAGAAGCCCCTACAGTTAAACTTACTTTTGATATAATTCTTATTAATATTTATATATTTTTAAGTAACATTTATGTAAAATAGTAAATCAACTATTTTATTTAAAATACAATTTTGACTATTCAGTTGGATATTTGAATAACTGATGTCAGACAAAGCAGAATACATATCTGAGAGGTAAAACTATTCTATGACATATACAGGCATATAAATATTTACTTATCTAATTGACCATATTTTAACTAAAAAAATGTCATAGCACACTGTGAATGCAAATGTAATTAGTTCACTCAACTAACCTAGCCTATAGGTTTTAATGAAAGCCAACATGTCTGAAATTTAGCTTACTGTACATGGAAGTACTGACTAAAAACAGCATTAATAACAATAATTATTACATTTAAAAATAATAACACGATAGTAACAACAACATGTCACTCTGGACCAATTCTGAGGGAACTTCTAAACAAGCTGTATTTTAATTATGCAGAGGTCTATAATGAGCTTAATCTTAAATATACATGTGTATAGACAGTAAAGGGATTATTGTCTTAAACAAACCATAACATCACGCATAAACAGTCAAGACAAGGGATGTATGGAACTCACACAGACCTCAACACTTGTTCTGCATTCCAAATTTGCATTCTCCATTCCAATTTTTATGGCTTTTGATTTGCTAACTTCCCTCTGTCTCGTACACTCGGATGTGCGTCATTGCTAACATAAGGTTTAAACGGAACGCACTAAGCCACCGATCACTTGGAATTCACTGTGAAGTTGATTTATTATTTACCATTTTTAATTATTTATTTATTTTATGCACCATTCTATATGCATATAAATTATTGAAGAAAATATGTAAAATCCTATAGGTATATGAGCTGTTGGAGAAAATTAAAATTACACAAATGGAAAAAAAATATCAATAGCTTAAACTTTGACTGTGAACATAAGGTAGCTACAAGTAATATGCAATTAAATCTCTCAAAATAAGTAATATATCTTACACTTTACAGTTAAACGCGATCTCTTGTGACGTCACAATCAAGTTGAATTGTGGGACATAGAGCTACTTGAAGTGTACATCGGAGTAGACTCGCTCCCTCTGCCATAATCGAGGGGACGAGGGCCTTTCCACATAAACTTCCCTCACCTACTTGACAAAATGGAACTCGCTTCAAAATGGCGTTGATGATTCCCCCGAATGGGAAGTGCTTAGGTAAGTTAACGAGTGTATGTTTAAAAGCGAAGTGGAACGCACACTTGGTACATGAAACATGACAAAGGTAACTATCAACAGACCGATAATTATGAGAAGAATAAAAAAATACATTAAGACACAACAAGTCAAAAAGCTACTATATGTGCAACAAAATCAACAGCAATGTAAACTTTTCTTTGCTTCATGTGATGTAGTGACATATGACAGACCTATGGCTATGTGTTGACTGGTTAATGAGGGAATATTATGCACGTGTCTACTTTATTCTCCTCAGCAGGAAAAATGACAAGTCTAGTCGCTGCATCTGTTGACGATTTACTGTGGTCACAGCTGCCCTGTGTGTCATGGTGACTCCCTTGATTTGTCTTATTGTATTCAAAGGAAAACATGACCAGCAGCTTGTAAGTATATAACATATCATTTTTGGTAATCATGTCAAGATAAATGCTAAATCAGATCCATATAAATCAGTCCAAATATTTATGAGTTTTAAAAGTGGTTCTGGAAGCAGCCAATGCTGACACAACCTACAATAGTGCTTCTGTCAAAACTGGTCCTTTTGGCCAAACTAAACACTGAGATGAGCAGAGACAGTTTTGTGTTCTGCTTATTTTGGAATACAAACAATATGCTTATGCCAAATCCCCAAAAAATATTAAGGGAATTATGTAAAAATATTATTTAAATGTGCTCGTCAAATAGGCCACAAGCTTATCAAATAGCTACATTTATGCTCTTATGCCCAAAGTTTAAAAGAGGTTGTTTTACTTTAAGCGTTTTAATTTTTTGTTTTTGCAACTATGAAAACGTGAAAGTTCTCTTTCGAAGTGGAACTTCAATGCTGCGTCTTGGAGTTGATGCTATGGGAAACATCCTCAGTTTGTCCGATGTCTGAATACGTGTCTGTTACAATTTATTGGTCAGTACGGCAGTCCATGATGTCACAAGATTGCCTGTGAGTATAAGAGGGCGCAAGACACGTCTTCAGCTTTTTTGTCTTCAGGAGCCACTTTGTTTGTATGCATGCATAAAAGACGTCATATAACTGACGTTTTGGGACGTCTTTTGACCATACGTCTATATTCGCCTTTTTAGGGCCCCCTTAAACGTCGGTAGATGAGGTTATGGGATCCTATCTCTACCCCAGACCTAAACCTAACCCATCACCTAACTGACGTTAAAGGTAAAGCATCAGTTGTATGACGTCCCGGGATCGCCATCTACCGACCTTTAAGGGGGCCCTAAAAAGGCGGATATTGACGTATGGTCAAAAGACGTCCCAAGACTTCAGTTATATGACTTTTTGGAATGAGACTGTGTTAAAATATAAGAGAGCTGGATGCTGTCATTGTGATGCTTTCGCAGTAGAAAGCTCTGTTCTTACTTTATTCTCTTAGAGAATCAGGAGCGAGTTTGGTTTGGAGCGAGGAAGCAGGACACATTCACTGTGATTCATTCGCCATGGGAAGCTCCACATGTTTAACTCTCTAATGAGAGTTTTCTAGAAAACTCGCGGTTCGTGTGCCGCATCTAAAGGTAGTACACACTACAAGATATTCAGGGCAATTCTGGACCGATTTCTCCCCTTCCGACCATCCTAGGTGAAGTCCTGATTATCTTGACACTTATATTTGAATAAACCTCCTTTCTCGTTTGTTCGGATGGCTTTGTCTATTCAGTCATATTTGTGCACAGCATTTCACACTCTTGCGAAAGCGACATTCTTAATAAAATCCAATCGCAAGGAGTCCCAGGCAATGCATGTTAATACTAGAAGGAAATGACACATCTCAGCAGAGCGCTTGTAATCAGATCACAGAAAACGCAACTAATATCATGGCCTACGTGTAAAGCTTGTGTAAAGAATAATTATAAATAATAAGTTACAATCAAATGATTAATAAATTACATGCATTCATAATAATAAACGTAGCTTTAAATAAACGCAACTTGTTAGACCTGCTATTATGCCAGTTTTCCAGGTAAACCTGTTCTTGTCAACAAACTCACAAAATCTAGCAGTCTTCTTGCTGTCTTTAATGAACAATACATCTGCAATAACTTAAAATAATGTGTAACAATGGTTAATTTAAAAAAAAGACACTTGTTTGGACAACATAATCACATTGGTCAAAAACTGCAAACACAACTATGTAACATAAGAAAATCATAATCAGTCCAAGCTGTAAAAGGGTACTGTGTAGGTGGATGAGTGCTATGAGATTACAGTTCCCCTTCCATCCCTGCTTCCCATGGAGGTTACAGAAACCGGACAGCTTCTTCTAAGACACACCCAACCTACAGAGATGAAAATGGGGCCTGGAACCCCCTACGTGCCTTCATTTATTATACGCCCTCGTAGCAGAAACATTCACGTTGCTGTGTGGGTGTATTGTGAATATTGGCAGTAAGTGTGTGTGAACCTTTTTCTGTCTAGAGTTCTCTGGGGTTCAGGATGAAGTGTTTGACCTGGACAGCTGTGAAAATTTAAGCAATGGTTGGAAATCATTGTTACCAGCGGTCACAAACCCTTTGGAAAATGGTTTGAAATGTTTCTGTTTTTAATTATAAATGTGAACCGACAAAGAACCTATAGATTTGACAGTTCATATGTTGCAAGAGGCATGTTTGAATGTTTAGGTCATAGGTTATATATCTAAACTTCGAGAAAAGGCACACTGAATAATGGGGAATAGGAAAAGATGATTCCTAAGATGATTTACAACATGCATACTGTCCAAGGGATCTCACAATAGTTAAAATTCTCTGACCTAAAACCTTTTAAAGGGATACTCCACTTTTTTTGGAAATAGGCTCATTTTACAACTCCCTCAGAGTTAAACAGTTGAGTTTTACCATTTTCGAATCCATTCAGCCGATTTTCTGATATTTTTACAAGAATATCAGTAACCAGACAGTTTCTGGTCTCATTGACTTCCATAGTATATATTTTTTCCTACTATGGAAGTCAATGGGACCAGAAACTGTCTGGTTACTGATATTCTTCTAAATATCAGAAAATCGGCTGAATGGATTCGAAAATGGTAAAACTCAACTGTTTAACTCTGAGGGAGTTGTAAAATGAGCCTATTTCCAAAAAAAAGTGGAGTATCCCTTTAAGACAAGATATATCAACTGACCTTCTCAATCCTCATTGTATAATATCATAATGTATTATTAATTTAGCCTATTTACTTTATTGGGAAATCATTCTTTAAAAACAAACAGCTAGGATCATCTCTCATGGGGAGCTCTCCCATTTGCATAAAGATTTCCAATTCACAATCTGTCTGCAATGGTTTATTATACGGTGCATAAAAGATGGTCAATTTGAACCCACAACCTAAATGACATGAATCAGAGACAGGGATTTTGCAATAGTCTATTCAAAGCTGGCTTACAAAACACGCACAAGTATAGTTGTTAGTTGCAAACTTGCAATAAACCCCTTTAGTTAAGAAAACCTTTAGTTATAATTTGAAGTATGTTATCACTAACACCCTGTTAAAGCCTACCGGATGTGACCATTGCATTGCGTCAAATAAACACAATAATTGATGTTGTCTACAGTGGATGCATAGTGCCGACAGTAGACTGACGTCCTGTTCTCGGTCTTAACACACACACACTTGTCCTATACTTCTTAAATCAAGACAAATAGTAAAGAAAGACACTGAGCTGATCATGTTGGGACGCTCACTTTGTAGACAGATAGCCATGCCAATGGACACACCCGGTTCAGACAGTTCTTAACCTTCCCACTTTGGGGTTTACTGCAACGGCTGCAGAACATTACTGATGAACACTTTTTTCCTTCAGAGAACTTTTAAATTCCTCTGACTTTAAAATTGATTGCACCCATCTAATCCTGAAAGAGCATAAGCAACCAATCTAAAAGGCATGTAGGCTACAATGCCAATACAGATGTGCGGAGGAAGATGAAGTTATTGAACAAAAAAATACAGGAAGAGGGGAGAGGAGGAATGGGGGATAGAAGGGCGTGGAAGCTTAAGTGATTAAATGCATCATTCCTTTTGCAATAGTGAGCACCACCCAAACACTAATAAAACTGAATGTAAATTTTCCTTATCATGTTGTTTCTATCCTGACTAATGCTTAGTGTTTTCATATTGGGTGGCAGGGAAAACACGTGTTGAGATTGAATCTTTTACAATCTTTTTTTTTTTTTTTTTTTACAACACGGTTAAGTATTATGTTGCTGATTCATATTATTGTAGTTGTGAAATCCGAGCATGAACATATTAATTCCTGTTTTTGTACTGAACAATGCCGATATGTTTTGCTTTTTTAATTGATTGTCCTGAGTTTTCCCATAAAGCTGTTATGAGTCATTCATAATGATGGTGTCTGCACGGGATATTAATAGATCCTATAGTTTGCGGGCACCCAGGTCTCTCAAACTTGCAATTTGGTCAACCAACATAAATACCAATTTGGGTGTGTAAAACAACTAGTGGGACTACGGGGCAGAGAGAAGGTCTCTGCCTGGGCTGGGGGCTTGGTTGGAGTAGATTGTTTTGCGCAGATGAAACCAGGGTGTGGTCATGAAATAAACAGAGCCAAAGGGTTAAAAATGAACTCGCTCTGCTCTCATTTTGTGGCAGTGAAAAATCTAATGAGGCACTGTACAGACTTCCACCCTGTGTTTATGTAGCTGTTAGGGGAAAATCCTCACAACCCTATTCTAGTTCCAGCCCTCACTTTCTTTCTGAAATGCGAACAAAAACGATTTTGACTTTGAGAACTTTAAGTTTTTCCTGCAACCCTTCTTTTGGAAAGTAACACTGACCAGAAACCTCTTTTCGTGCTTTCTTTCTAAAATTAACACTATAGCGCACTCTCATGTACAGATACATGTTTCATTTTACTATTCGATTCTTAGGTCCTTAATACTTATTTTTACTTAGTGCATCAAATAAACAGTCAGTTGTATTCATTGAACCAACTAAATCGATTTGAAACTGTAACCATCAAAAGGCCTGTGCATTTCCCATTCATGTCAACTTCAAGATTTTGTGTGGAAGGGGATGGCAGTGTGGGAGTGAAAACTGTGGTGCATTACAGTTGAGAGGTCAAGAATTTTGTTATTGAGTCAAAGATTTTCTCCCCACATTGCCTGTCCGACCAAAAATCAACAGAGAGGGAATGGCGGAGCTCCCCTGCCAGACCCACATCCTATTACTGTTTCAACTCCCAACCACAGTGTTTGTAACCAGTGACACAAATATATAAGACTTCACCGCAATGGCAGCAAACAGGCAGACCAGTGTTTACTGTATACACTCTGTAAGAAAATCTGAAAGGCTTTCTGTCTAAAACAGCATGTTGGGATGTCCATAGACAGTGTCCCTTGGTGATCATAAAGACTTAATGAAGAATAAAGGATCTTTGTTTTTTTCACATGAACACAACCACAAGAAACCACACGAGAAATGCACATATGCATTTTAGGGGGAGGAAAATCTGAGCCAGGCAACTGGCATATGCACAAAGTCAATAAACCTTGCCGTATACACACAAGAGAGGACAGTGAAATTTTGTCTTCCCACTTTCTTTTTTTACTTCCTCCATTGACCACATTCAGCAAACACTGTTTAATCATCTGAAAAGGCATCTGTTGGGCACATGCTGCTTTTTTGTGGGAGCACTGAGCCATATTCCAATTTCAGTTTCACATCTGTGACACACAGTGTGGATATTAAAAAAATGTCACTGGAGAGAGAAACGTTGAAGCTTCTTCTTTTACACAACATGTGACAACATCAGCAACTTTAAAATGTTCCAACATATGCCCTGTAATGTGGACTTTTGTTGTGGTTTTTCATTGCATCTGTCCTGTTGCCTATAGTTCTTGTTTACTGCCACTTAATTTTTCCTACTTGTTTCTTGTTTCCACAAACGGTTCATACACATGTTGTTTCCTAACTTTTTGTAAGGGACATTAGTTGTAATGTGGTTGAATTTTGAATGATAAATCAAGTTTATCATTGTCATTGTCTGGTATAGAAAATGAACTTTTTTGAATTCGCTCAACTTCATGTTTTAATCAAAAGTTTAATGTTCATTGGTTTATACAAAATTTTATGAAACAACTTCCTTGGCATCATGAGCAATATTTCCTCTTCCCACTTTCTGCACTCACAGTGTTGATTACATAACAAATTACTAGTTAAATTACTATTAATAGTAATATTAGTAACAAAATACAAAACATTTAAAAACACTCAGCAATGTGATTATTTTACTGAGTGATAAGGTTTAATTAGTGACATTGTTGCTATATTTGCAATTGTGAGTCTTCCTGTCACCTCCTCAACTTATCTACAATCCAGTGTTTTTACACGTAGATAAGGTGAAAATTGTATTACACTGTCCAGTTTTCTCTCTGAACGATCATGTGAGTTCCTATAGCAATTTTTGATTCAGCAAGAATGACGTACAATGGCGAAATTTTTCACAATCACAACAGAAAATCAAAATACTTCCACAAACTCACTTGCAGAAAGGCAGTCCGATATAAACAAATCAGACCAGAACTCAACACAGCGTGGCGTTTCTGAACTAAGATAGTTACGTGTATAACTGAATGTTTCCACTAGCTGTTCACTGATCAAAATGTAGTCAATCTGCACTCTGGTGACCCTACCTGGGCTTCTAAATGTGTATCTTCGTTTTTTAATAGACAGAAACTGGTGTCGGTCGGTGAACACCAGATGCCCAGCATTACCAATGCAATACCTGACCCCGTTCATGTTTGTCACCATGCCCATATACTTTCCTAGAACACTTTCTTCTGCATTTTCTCCAACTCTGTTTGGAAGTCTCTGCAGATAATTTCTCGATCTTATTAACTGTTCATCAGGTTTGTCAGCTGATGGAGAATGGCATTACATTTCTGTTACATTTCAGGCAAATGTAGCAGAGATTATTCTGCTACTAACACATACTCACTGGGTTATAAGATGTCAAACATGGGTATTGACCCAAATGGCAACTTAACATGCAATTTGGGTTGTTGTTGTTTTTTTTTACAATAGGCCTCACACACAAAAACACTTTCCTCTAAAGTCTACACATTTTTGAACAGTAAATGACCAAGTAGTTCTAAAAACAGAGGGGATCTTTAAAGAAAAAGAAAACGCATTTATTTTCTTCATTATTCCAATGCCCAGGGGTCTCATTTATAAAACTGTGCGTAGGATCCTTACTAAAAGTGTACGTGCGCCCGAAAGCCAAAAATGGCGTACGCCAAAAAATATTCAGATTTATACAACCGTGCGTACGCCAGAACCTGCGCAGAATTCACTTTATAAATCCCAGTCAGCCGAAGATTGTGCGCACACGCGTCTCCTCCCCGAAATAACCATATATGGAGCTTACAACGGCTAGTTTAAATATGCATATCCTCATCTACATATCATTTGCATGTGATTATTCATCCACGTGATACCATGTTAACGTACAAGACGTTAGGAAAATATGAAATACAGATGTGCCGTGTCACAATAAATTATTTTATTTTTTTTCGTTGCCTATATCCTTGCCTTGTTTTTGAATGTATAAATCAAATATTGTCAAATACATCTCAGAGAAAGATCTTCTCAATCTTTTCCACTGGCCAAATAGTATTTTTAATGAATTTATATTTTTAATGGAAAGACATGGTTGTGCATTATTTGCATGGAATTATTTTCTCAGACAATCTGCTATTATCATGATTAGCAATTATCTGATAAAACATTAAAACACTGCATGCCAGAGGGAAAGTGTTTAAAAGCATTGCATCCACAACAAATATATATTTGTATTTATTGAATATATATATATATATATATATATATATATATATATATATATATATATATATATATATACATATATATATATATTGTAACTTCTCAGTAATGATTTCATGTAGTTTAAATGTTTAACTCCATTAATGAGAATGGCATATTTAATCTAAATGTTTATATCAGAAGTAAAACATAGTTTAAATCATTATTTCATTTATTTAAACTGTTATTGAGAACGTGCACTGTATTTATTAGCTTACTCATGAAGATATACTGTACGGTTCATCTGCAGCGTCTTATGCAGATTATGCGCGTCACTGAGAGGCGGTATTAACATTAGGCTTGTTTGAGATAAGCAAAATCTGCGCAGAACCGATCACCGGTGATCAGCGCGAGACGCATGCCGGTTAGAAATGTGTCCGAGAACGGTCCGCCTGACTCTGATGTCATGTCGACGTATGTCAAAGAACTCTCGCGAGCGCAAGGCGCACCTGTCGGATTCTGCAGTCGCGCGCAGTTGCTCTCCACCGACTGCGCTGATCAAAAGCATGATGGGAAACGACTTGCTGACGACACAGCTTAATGCTCATTGGTTTAAACAACCGTGATGTATTTTTCTTTTTTTAACATGCTTGATTTTAAAACTCTGATATGTTTTATGTGTATACATATTTGTTATGGGTGATTAAACTCTCTGACAGTGCCATATGGGTTATTATGTGATGTCACATATGATATTAATACATGATATTTTTATTAAAACAATATATAAAAACACATGTCTGTATTAAAGAAAAAATATTGATAAACACATATTTGGAATGTAATTAAATAAACAAGTACTTTGGGTGTCTTGTTCATTATATTTATTTTCATATAAAAGCAACAGAACTTAAAATTACATCCAGTTTATTAGCAACACGTGCACGTGCGTGAATCCCGTGAATCCCGCGATATCAGTCTTTGATCTCACAGGTGTCATATCCACTGCGAGAACTGAGATTTGTCCGGCTTGAATGTGCTTTTTTCACTCCTCCTCTAACTGCAGCCGCCTACTCTCGACTACATTGCAGGCGAGGCGAGGCGCATCTCAAACAAGCCTATTAAGTGACATGGGCATCTGACTCGCAGATGCCAATGGCACATGTCACTATGCGTATTGGCACATCCGGTCTCCATTGGCATGTGCCAGTGGTTAGTGACATGTGTCACTGACATAATTGGCATCTGCCAGTGGAAAGTGACATGTGTCACTGACAATAGGCTTGTTTGAGATGCGCCTCGCCTCGCCTCGCCTGCAATGTAGTCGAGAGTAGGCGGCTGCAGTTAGAGGAGGAGTGAAAAAAGCGCATTCAAGCCGGACAAATCTCGGTTCTCGCAGTGGATATGACACCTGTGAGATCAAAGACTGATATCGCGGGATTCACGGGATTCACGCACGTGCACGTGTTGCTAATAAACTGGATGTAATTTTAAGTTCTGTTGCTTTTATATGAAAATAAATATAATGAACAAGACACCCAAAGTACTTGTTTATTTAATTACATTCCAAATATGTGTTTATCAATATATTTTCTTTAATACAGACATGTGTTTTTATATATTGTTTTAATAAAAATATCATGTGCATATTAATATCATATGTGACATCACATAATAACCCATATGGCACTATCAGAGAGTTTAATCACCCGTAACAAATATGTATACACATAAAACATGATATCAGAGTTTTAAAATCAAGCATGTTAAAAGAGAAAAATACATCACGGTTGTTTAAACCAATGAACATTTAGCTGTGTCGTCAGCAAGTCGTTTCCCATCATGCTTTTGATCAGCGCAGTCGGTGGAGAGCAACTGCGCGCGACTGCAGAATCCGACAGGTGCGCCTTGCGCTCGCGAGAGTTTTTTGACATACGTCGACATGACATCAGAGTCAGGCGGACCGTTCTCGGACACATTTCTAACCGGCATGCATCTCGCGCTGATCACCGGTGATCGGTTCTGCGCAGATTTTGCTTATCTCAAACAAGCCTATTATTGGCATGTGCCAGTGGATAGTGACATGACACAGACATTATCGCGACACACTGACACTGTTGCGGAACTGGTTGCCGTCTTGTGACAGTAGTAACTGACAAATGAGCTGAGCAGCTATACTGACGTAATTGTGAAACAAACGCCTATATAAATTGCCTATTTTAGTGTTTTTTTTTTTAAATTAAACGTTTTAAAGTCAGTATTTTTTTTAAAAAAAAATCTCAAAGTAACCTAACATGTGGTGACAGTTGAGGAACATACGGGTGGTTAAATATTTATATTTAAGGGTATTCGATTTTCGGGAACTTTTACCTCGATGACAAAAGTTAACGTAGCCTAATCATCTAACGTTCTCCATCCTCAATAGCGACGAAGAAACCGCTTGACTTACCGTTCATGGTTGACCGAAAGTAGTTAACCGTTCATTATCTGTAGTTCACTATCGACATCAGACTCTGATTAGCCAACTCGTTTTTTTTTGTTGTTGCTACCTTCTTACTATACTTGCTAGTTGCTACTCATACAAATGACAAATAAACTACCCGTAGTCCGTAGATGTTCCTCAACTGTCGCAAGTTTTAGGTTATTTTGCGCTGGCCAGGGTGGACTTACTGACACCTACTGGCGTGCATGCAGCATCATCCAAAAATAAAGGTTACAGTTGAGTAGCCTAACGGATGCGTTCATGCGGTATTCATAATATTGCTATTCGTAGTAACTTCTGATTTATTCATTGTGTTTCCTATATGGGCAGTTTGTGTGATCAACAACATTGGCATTACATTTTTTAACATTCAGTGGCTTATAGGCTATGCCACTCAGATAGGCTACTGATGTGTCACAAACTGTCATGTTTGAGAAAAAAGTACTTTAAAACGTTTAATTTGTTGAAAAAACATCACTAAAATAGGCAATTTATATAGGCGTTTGTTTCACAATTACGTCAGTATCTGCTCAGCTCATTTGTCAATCCTACTGTCATAAGACGGCAACCAGTTCCGCGACAGTGTCAGTATGTCGTGTGTCTGTCATGTCACTATCCACTGGCACATGACCATAATGTCAGTGACACGTCACTATATCCACTGGCACATGCCAATAATGTCAGTGACACATGTCACTATCCACTGGCAGATGCCAATAATGTCAGTGACACATGTCACTATCCACTGGCACATGACCATAATGTCAGTGACACATGTCACTATATCCACTGGCACATGCCAATAATGTCAGTGACACATGTCACTATCCACTGGCACATGCCAATAATGTCAGTGACACATGTCACTATCCACTGGCAGATGCCAATAATGTCAGTGACACATGTCACTATCCACTGGCACATGCCAATAATGTCAGTGACACATGTCACTATCCACTGGCACATGACCATAATGTCAGTGACACATGTCACTATATCCACTGGCACATGCCAATAATGTCAGTGACACATGTCACTATCCACTGGCAGATGCCAATAATGTCTGTGACACATGTCACTAACCATGCACTGGCACATGCTTGACATCTGCGCGGATGTCACCAACCACTGGCACATGCCAATGGAGACCGGATGTGCCAATACGCATAGTGACATGTGCCATTGGCATCTGCGCGTCAGATGCCCATGTCACTTAATGTTTAAAACTGCTACTGGCGTCACTTTCACTAAACAGCCCAGTGTGCTGGCGCAGACACTTGAAGGGATGGATATTGGCTTCAAGTGATTCGCTTGGTGAGTGAAATTTTATTTGTAGGCTATTTTATTTTTGTAGTCTATAGATAGGCTATCAATTTCTTTAGATTTTCGGTCTAAAAGTGACCAAAAAGACATTTAACTACACCTCACCATCGGTGTCGCCAATTCCCTTTGTGTCCAGAATGTGCGTACGCACGGCTCAAAGTTTGCTTATTGGTGCGCACTTTCTCCCGTCAAGTTTGTTTTTTATAGATCACAACCTTTGCGTGGAAACTGGCGTACGTACGTTTCCAGCCCTGTTTTGTGCGTACGCACGCTTTATAAATGAGACCCCAGAACTTCTTACCATGTCCTTTGAAGTTAAACAAATAAAAGCAAGTCAGCTGTGACTTTAAGAGCAAAGAGAAGAGAACTTGCCCATACTGGATGGGAATGCGTTATATTTAAAAGTTAAGTACATATAATCATGGGGTTAGTGAAATGTACCCTTACATCTATTTTTCTGTCTGCCACTGATAAACACCTTGGCATATGTGTTTATATAGAGTGCCTGACAATCTGCTGACTGAAATCTACAGCCATTACTTAATACATGATTTAACAATTGTACACACAAGACTGACTAACTAAATGCATGTATTTAGTGTTCAATTAAGGCAAACTCTCTCATCACTTCTTCACAGGAAATATAGAGGAAGAAAAATATTTCTAGAAAATATGTCTAAAATTAATTCAAATTGCACTGTTGCACTTGAGTTGAACTACAGGGTTCTCAACTCGTTATTAAGGATTTAACATTTCATGAAAGTTCTCAAGAGCACCATGTGGTTTCTGTTTTTTATTAATAGAAATGAAGTGAACTTGAAATGTAAAAAATAATATTGCCTCATTGTGTCTTTGAAGTGTTTTCCATTAGTACTACATAATATCCACCTGCTGTATTCATAAGTTATACAATTATTGTTATTTTCCACAAATTAGTGTTTTGAAAAATATATTATTATGACAAATATGAGATCACATTTAGAAAAAAGAGACATTATTTACAAACTAACCAAAGAATATAAAAGATTGACACTTCCTCAGTTCCCATATATTTTTGTCACGCTGACAAAACATCTGGAAACCACTTTTAGCTTTCATATGACTTTCAGCCATCTGTGAAAAGGCTGTATAGTGAGCTGTCTTTACCACGTGGATTTGACAGTGAAGTTTTGCAATATATTACAACTATTTCACAATAAACACCCTTTTTAACCTTATGCATTTGAGGCTGCATTACATTCGTCAGAATTAAAAAGCTACAGTGTATTACTTCATGCTAAAATCATCAACAGTACATAGACAACACCAAATCGAAAATGTTCCTTATAAGGCAACAATTGCAAGTTACCATTTTTTATACAGACATTATCATTATCCATCTGATTTATGTTAATAGTTTACCCTAAATATTACATATATAGCACAATGTTTTTGCTTCATCATATCAAACTACATACACATTACAATATCATTTATCAATTATTTTAACATTCGTGTTTTCTTTTTAACAACTTCCTTTTCTTAGAACATGTCAAGTACTTTCCACAACCTTATTACTACTTCCTCATACAGTTTAAGTCAGCCTTAACTATTAATATTATTTATATGCATACAACCGTTATTAACCCCTAATATCTTACACAACACACACCAACTTTGAGAACAGCACATTTTGAAATAGCTTTTACAATCTTTGTTGCCTATTACCACTTTCCCAGTTAGTCAACTAATAGCCTAATCTAATTTCTTACATCATCTTGACAGCAGCTAATCTTGATAAAAGTTTAATAAAATGCCACTCCTTATACATTTATTTAGAAATCCAAATTAACAGTAGAAATGTAACCCCCTCGAAGATAACAATGAATCAATTCAGCAAACCACAGACATTACAAAACATCATTTGTGGGTTGATAGATAAGGATTAATCTTGAGATGGGTGATCAAAATAAATAAGGGGAGAGAGAGTCTAGAATAGATTGATCACTCTTAGATGGTATAAGCAATTTCTATAATAGCCTACTATAAATACTATAATACTATTTCTATATATAAAATTCTATATATAAAAATTATGAGGAACAAGACTGCAATATTAATTTCCTTTATATAGTATTTGTTCACGAACATAAAAGCAATCAAATATAGAACGATAGGGGGCGACTGAGTCACCAAGAAAACAAGATGATGTGTTGCTGCCCTCTGCAGGTATAATATGGTGATTAGAAAAAAGCGGGATTGTTCTAATTAACTAATTTGAAGGCCATAAACCAACAACTTCCATACCTAACCATCAAAAAAATAAAAACAATAAAAAATAAATTAATAAAATATCACCTCTGGACCTTCAAAAGCCAAAATTAGGGTTGTCTAGATAAACCACAGCCTATAAAGATTTTAATCTCTGACACTCAGAACTCGCCAATGGCCAGTTCAACTGAGCGAGCCTTCTCCTGCCTCTTATTTCGCGTCGGGGAACATCCTTTATTTTACTGTCATGGAAATATCCTAGAAAGTAACACTGCAGTTAATTAGAAGGCCTACATTGGCTTAGTAACATTATTGAATGATGTGTCAGCAACCCTGTGCACATGACTTGCTCGATTAATTAAAACTAGCCTACGTTTAAAAAATAGTCAGGAACATCAGAAGAGCAGGTAGACAAAAATTCACATTGATCTCTGAAAATCACAATACTGTAGCCTACCACAAGAGGTCGACATTCTGTTTTCTTAAATAAAAATACAGGCAGGGGAGTGGTGGGATAAAAGATCAAACTGTGAAGCACTAAAACTAGCTGTAAAGATATGTTTTGCTGTCAAACTCAAAAATTATTTGATTTGAAATTTAATCTGTCTCATGGTTATGTTACAATATGCCCCTCAAATATTACAATGTAGGCTACCCCACCAATGGGGCATGTTGTCACACTTGACTTCCATTCTTTCAAGGGAAATCAGGGGGAAAAAAGTATAAAACTGTAATGAAATAGTACTAAATAGAACTGTTTGTTAGCCTGCTACTTCTATTTAGTACTGTATCAACCCTGTATCCTGAAAATGGTTCTTTGTTAATTTAGGGTTCTTTAGTCCCGCCTTTTTGTTTTTCAAAGCATGGTTCTTTATGTAACCTTATAAAAAGGGTTCTAATTAGCACCAAAAATAATGATGTCCGCTCGAGGGGTCATCTCTGCCATGACCGCCTGAGGGGTCGTCTCTGTCATGGCCGCCCGAAAGGATCTCCGCCATGGTCGCATGCTCATCCTAACCCTGAACCTATCCATCACAGAAATCTTTCGGCATATTTAGATTTTCAAAAAACATAATTTAGAGTGATTTATAAGCTGTTTTCCTCACGGGACCAAAAAATCTCCACACAACGATTACAGATATTGCCATTTTTGTTGGGACATTTGTCCCCATAATGTAGGATTTACCTAAAACACACACTGGGCTTTCCTGTTTTATGGGGACTTTCCATTATGATTTTTATTCTGTATATTATATCCCCAATATATATAAAAACCTAAAAGAGAAAATAGTGCAAAAATTAGCGCGATAAATTATCAACATCATGCACATCCTTGTGAACCATGACTATTCCCTAAGATACTGAACCTTAACCAAGATATTACTGTAAATTTATGACGTTCCTTCTGCAAGCCTCACATACCCAACAGTAAACGCAATAAGAAGAGTACCGAGTTGTGACGTATATTGCTTGAGTCATGGATGGAAGTCCTTGAGGGAGGCGTGCTCCGAGCAGCGTAAGGCACATTTGCAGCTCATTACACATCCAAGGGTGTTCCCTGAGCTCAGATACAGCCTATAAGTTTGAGGTCCTGAAAGAACAGTTAGATCTAGAGGAGAGTGGGTTAAGGAAAGGTTGAATAAATCTGGCTAAAGATTTGTCCGAATAGGTATGTTAAAAACAGCTTATTGATTTTAATTCTATACTATTTATTATGTGCGATTTTACACGTTATGTGTAATTAAAATTAAATAATAAAGTAATTAAATCTTTTTTCATTCTTTTCTTTTTTCATTATTTCTAGCAATTTGATAATAAAATGGACATTAAGCCAGTATTAAGGAGTTTTGGTTCTCTGGTCCGAGCCATTCTCACATTTCTTTTTGCTCTCCTGGTCATTGGGGTGATGTTATGGGCGTACATTAAAGGTTTTGTGATAGTTACATCTCCATATAACATCATCTCATTTGGTTTCTATGGACTGCTGCTAATCTTCCACGTCCTAGTTCAGAGCCTTTTTGCCTTTGTGGAGCATCGGCGCATGAATGCAAGACGCAAACCTTGCTCTTTCACAAAATCCATTGGCTTCACTATATCAGCCTTTCAGGAGGACCCTGCCTATCTCCGTGAGTGCCTTCTGTCTGTAAGGGCCCTGCATTACCCAACTGAGCTGCTACGCATTGTCATGGTGGTGGACGGAAACTCTGAAGATGACCGCTACATGATGGAGATGTTCCGGGAGGTCTTTGCGGACCAGGACCCTGGCTGTTATATATGGCAAAACAACTACCACTCTTGGAACCCAGAAGGAAATGATGGGGTGATGTTTGAAGACCCCCAGCGCTTAGAGGTTGAAGAACTCATTAGGACCAAGAAGTGTGTTTGCATCATGCAAAAATGGGGAGGAAAGAGGGAAGTGATGTATACAGCATTCAAGTCACTAGGATCCTCTGTGGATTATATACAGGTTAGTGATATTTATAAGCACTTACACTAAGAACAAATTTTAGGGTAATAAATATGTAAGAAATACTCCATCATCATTATTCTACTTTTTGTAATCAGGTATGTGACTCGGACACAAAATTAGACCCTCTGGCCACAGTGGAGCTCTGCAAGGTGCTGGAGAGTAACCAGAAATACGGTGCAGTGGGAGGCGACGTGATGATCCTTAACCTTAAAGACTCTTATATCAGCTTCATGAGCAGCCTGCGCTACTGGATGGCGTTTAACATCGAGAGGTCCTGCCAGTCCTTCTTTGACTGTGTCTCTTGTATCAGTGGCCCCTTAGGTATGTAATACAAAACCTTTATATACGTGTATATGAAACAAAACTGACCCTATGTACTATGTATAAATGCATGTTCTTGGTCTTATACTATATGAGTCATTGGTGCAGCTTATTTCAAATAAGAAAAGTTTGTCTTTATATTGTGTCTTTATAACACTATAAGAAAAAAAGTGGTACTTTTAGTACTTGTCACTTGTCACTGACAGACAGGATCTTAGGGGAACTAAAAATGGTTCTTATATGGCATCTTTCTGAAAACCTTCTTGTATTTTTAAGAGTGTAGCATGAATAATTTTTTTTTTTAAATAAGTATTTAAACTATCTTTGGCTCACTGATTAATCGCATCCAAAATAAAAGTTTGTGTTTAAATAATATATGTGGGTGCAGTGTGTATAATTATTTTATATATATTAATACACACACATGCTTGTATATATTTAAGAAATATTTTCATGTATATTCTGTATAGATTTATATAAATATAAATATTTTATATATAAATAATATTTTTTTCTTAAATATACATGCATGTGTGTGTATTTATATATATATATATATATATATATAATTATACACAGTGCACCCACAAATATTATGTAAACACAAACTTTTATTTTGGATTGCGATTAATCGTTTGACAGCCCTACCGATTACTCAGTTCTCATCTGATCTAACCAAGTAGACGTATTTTTGTTACTCTGATCAAATGTTGTAATATTGTATGAATAATTGCATTTGATTATCTTCGCTTCAGGTCTTTATAGGAATGACCTCCTCCAGCAGTTTTTGGAATCCTGGTACAACCAGAAGTTTCTTGGCACCCACTGCACTTTTGGAGATGACCGCCATCTCACCAATCGAATGCTAAGCATGGGCTATGCTACAAAGTAAGTAGTTACTGTGGCCAAATATGATTCAACATTGACGATTTAGAAGTAAAATTGCCAAGTGATCGTCCTCTATAATGAGCATAACATTATTATCCTGTGAAAAAACTTTTAAACTGTAGGCCTCCTATTCAAACATGTTTTAACGGCGAGTTTCTGTTCCTATAAGGTACACTGCCCGTTCTAAGTGCTATACCGAGACTCCTGCCCAGTTTCTGCGCTGGCTCAATCAGCAAACGCGTTGGACCAAATCCTACTTTCGTGAATGGCTCTATAACGCTATGTGGTGGCACAAGCATAACCTGTGGATGACCTACGAATCCATCGTCTCAGGCATTTTTCCTTTTTTTGTCACTGGCACCATTATCAAGCTCTTCTGGACAGGCACTCTGTGGGACATTTTGTGGGTTTTGTGCTGCATCCAGTTGATTGGTCTGATAAAGGCAGCCTATGCCTGCATCCTACGACAAAACGCAGTGATGCTTTTCATGTCCTTATACTCTGCCCTCTACATGACCAGCCTCCTGCCCGCCAAATACTTTGCCATTATCACCATGAATAAAAGCAGCTGGGGGACTTCGGGTCGTCGTAAGATGGTCGGGAACTACATTCCCCTGGCACCCCTTTCAGTGTGGGCAGCCATCTTGTTGGGAGGCCTGGGGTACACGATCTACAGGGAATGCAACGAGAAGTGGACAACAGATGGAAAAAAAGAAGAGATCAAGTTTTTGATATTTGGATCTGCAGCTTATGTGTGCTACTGGCTTGTAATGATCTGCCTCTATTGGATCTGGTTTCGGAGATTACTACGAAAACGTTCCCAGAGTTACACTGTGAATGTATAAGACAATTATTTGAGCACATTTTTATTTATTTAAGAAAACTTGCACTTTTTCATGGTCTTCATGAAACTTTATTTATAGACTGTTTTTAAACTTGCAATTTTAATTTTTGATTTGTGTGTGTGTATTAGTATTGCACATAATTTAATGTTCATTAATACCATGAATTTAGAAATTAGAAATTATGTGGAAACTACTTGTCTTTATGAAATACAATGACTGTATTAAATGTGCAGAAAGCAATCGTAAACATTTGATGCTGTAAGGTTTTAAATTAAACAAATGTAGCAGTGAACCTCAATATTACAGATGTTATTTTATGTAAGAGAATTGTAACATTTTACTTTACATCACTGAGCTTACTGAAGTGATATTGATTTATTGTTGAGATAACTGAGGAAACACTAAGACCCTCTGTTACAACACTTGTTTAGTCATTATTTAAAGAATGCTGATAAAAAAGATGTACTGATGTGCTGATGATGATGTATTAGCATTTGTTATTATCAGAATGACTACTAACACAAATCTGACGTATTTATTTATTAATAAATGTTTTAATTATTAACACAAATATCATGAGATGAAATTGTCATATGTGGTGATTTTACAATGCTTGTAATTCTTTCTGATGTAATGTGACAGGGCATTTTGTTGTCTTTTAGCTCTTATGATGAGAGTATTGAGTCGTATATTTATTGCCAGAAATATTTTGTAAATGTGAACTCAAAAAAATATTTGTTATTTAAAACAAAACAAGTGAATAAATTATTTCTTTTAAAGGAAACCTTGCTGAGCTTATTTCAACCATTGCTTTGACATTTGTTGAAAAATAGTTTGTTATACTTTGATGGACAAAAAAAGTAAAGTATAGCAACAAGCAGCAATTAACGGAATTGAAGTGCTTTAATGCTTTTAAGCATCTGTATAAAAAGGTATTATGACTTATTTAGCAAGCCCGGTACCACCTTTCATAGATAGAAAATAACATCTATACAGCCAAAACAGGCAATTTTTAAACTTTTAAATAGTTGGGCTCTCGACTATTAAAAGTCTGGAGTTTTGGGGCGAGAAAAACTCACCCAAAAGAGTTTTTTGGCATCACTGCGTTTGGTGAAATTTGGCATTACTGCGTTTTCGGTGACCGAGTTTGGTGAAATTATCCCATTCCTTTCAAGAGGGACATCTGTAGTAATAGTGGCCATGCTCACTTCGAAAGTTTTGGCATCCTGTCTTGGAAGTGAAACAAAATTTGACTTTTTAAAAAATAATAATTACTGACAACTAGACTCCAAAGAATCTTCCTGCACTGGTTTGGTTCTAATCAGGCGAAAAACCTAGGACTAGTTCGCAAAAGTAGTTTTTTGTGGAATTTTCCGAAATACCTGTCAAATTCGAAATGTGCCCTTTTTTGTCTTGAACCAAGGATTCCAACGATATAAGGCACTTAAGCCTGCGACAAACGTTTTAGTTTATTTTATGATCGTTGTAGCGCCATCATGAACATGCCATCAGGCCGATTGGGGCGAGCTTTGCTGATGTTGTAGACGGGTGGGTACTATCATCCCTCAAAGTTTCAAGTCTCTTCGACTTACAGTTTGGTCTGCCAATCACTTTTAGGGGAGAATGCTGATACTTGGAAATTCTAACAATTACAATAGGATTTCAGTGCAATTTGCTTGAACCCCTAATTAAACCAAACTGATTTGAATTTGACTCAATTTTAAACACATTTCCAGCAATGTAGAATGTGGACTGGGGTGCACCTCTAAATACAGTTTTGCAATATATCTGAACAAAATACAGTATAAGAGAGGATTCCCTGACATTTGTACATCCAGACCAGAGCTGACGTAAATCAGTTTGAGTGTCATTTACAGCAAAATCAATAACACTGTAGGATAACAGCCCACAAATAAGTTATGGTTTGTCCAGGATAATGTATGCATGATCAATTCAAAGCAAATGATTTACCTTTTTGTGTGATTTAAGGCATCTAGTCACACAAGAACTCAGGGTGAATCAGAGAGGGGTGGGTGCCATTTGGGGGTAATTGTTCCATGGAAAACATTTTATGAAGAATACTTGCGTGTTATGGCATGTTTAGACTGTTACCAATGGCAACCAAGGTGGATCACAAAGGAGGTTTACATGTTTTAAATAAAACTATAAACAAAAAACATAAATTACCTTTTGTAATTTGAAAATTACATTTATTTTGAAGATAAGAAGTTACATTTACAGTAACAGGGTGTCAAAAATGATTACAATGGCATTTTCATTGTTGTCATGTTGTTGACTTCATGACAAAAAAACTCACGTTACCCTAAATGTAAAAATACTGTCAGTTAATGTTGGAATAGTGTACACTTTTCACTAAATCCATTAATACATACTTATTTGAATGCAAGTAATGATAGTAAATTGCGTATAAACATGAACAACATATTTTTCTGTTGTATAATTACGTTTACCAACAAATCAATGCCATATGTATATATATATATATATATATATATATATATATATATATATAAACTAAAGTAAATATGTACAGTAATTTAACCTTACAAAACAGTTAACTAATTATGCTGTTAATGTGAATTGATGCATTAGTACATGTGTGAGTTAACATTAACAATTATTAACTCATGCTGAACAGAGTTGGTGTTCATGGTTTAAGGGATAGTTCACTTTGAAATTAATTTTTGATATGTTTTAGCTTACCTCAAGGGCATCCAAGATGTAGATGTTTTTGTTTCCACAATATTTTCAATTTTGATATTTTTAGGTCAAACTGTTCTTGTCTGTCAGTCGTATAATAAAGGTATATGGGGTCCACCTCAAAGAGAATGGACAGAGAAGTCCAAATAAAACATGATTTAATGACTTGTGAATGTAAGTACACATTGATGGCCTAAGACACGAAACGTGCACTTTGTGTGAGAAAACGAAAAGTATTTATATCGTTTTTACCTCTTGTAATCACAGCAACATCCAAGTGAAACAAGCGCCGGAAGTGATCGCTTGAAACTACTGCGGAAACAAAGACACCTACAGTACATCTTGGATGCCCTTGAGGCTAAAACATACCAAAAATGTATTTCAAAGTAAACTATCATGTAATTCAACATGTAATTCATGTTGACTAATGCATGAACTAACGTTAACTAATTGTGTGACGTGAGTTAACGTTAACAAGTATTAACTAATGCTGAACAGAGATGTTGTTCATGGTTAGTTCATGTTAACTAATGTATGAACTAATGTTAACTAATGGAACCTTATTGTAAAGTGTTACCCACATTCTATGTGGAGTGACTCAGATGACCAACTTGCGCTTTTCAGTAATGTAATGAAATTCTGCGATTATTCTTTGTTTAAATAGTGAAAGTTCCAGTAATAGCCCTGCCCTGAGTGAATTCTTACTCATTCAACTTTATCAAGAGGTCGATAAAGTGGTTACTACTGACATCAACCAGCGATTTTCCGACCAGTGGTTTTCCGTTTTGTTTAGTCATGTTTTACTTGGCTTGATATACAGATTGAAGCTGATATAAAGATGGGATGACCTAAACACGCAACATTCATCATGATTTTACTTGAGAAAAATGAAGAAACCTCGGTCTGTTACTGGCAGTCCAGCCATGGTAAAAATGATGCTTCACCCTTAACAAATGTTTGCAATTATTCAGATCCTGCCCACCCTGTCTCTTTTTCCCTCCTTGCGTCAGAGGGTCAACAGACCCAGACTGCACATCTGGGAACGGTTAAAAGAGGAAACAGAGTTCTCTGAGTAAGAGTTACTGTAGGCCTCAAACAGCTGGTCATGTTCATGCATCTGTCATTTCTGTTTTCTTCTCACACACTACACTCGCCACAACAAAGCCATACCACAAAAGCAACCACAAATGAATCAGCCTCATTGATAAAAAAAAAATGCCTGTAACAGCCACCATTCACAGTACTGATATTCGCTACAACTAGGGCTGCACGATTAATCGCACGATGTTGTTATGCGCATCTAATCAATAAAGCCGGCTCCTTGATTAGTAGTAAATCACCTTCACCTGCTTTCAGATGGAGCGGCATTTACTACAACGAGCCGTAGATCACTGACAAGCTGAGCCAAATCGTGTTAAAATCGAGGACAAATCGCCAACGATATTTAATGCGATTTGGCTCAGCTTGTCAGTGATCTACGGCTCGTTGTAGTAAATGCCGCTCCATCTGAAAGCAGGTGAAGGTGATTTACTACTAATCAAGGAGCCGGCTTTATTGATTAGATGCGCATAACAACATCGTGCGATTAATCGTCCAGCCCTAGCTACAACTATAGAACAAATAATGATAACACTTTATTTTGTACATTTTGTTGAGTATAAGTAACTTTGCCACTACATGCCAACTAACTCTCATTAAAGTATTAGTAGACTGTCTACTTAATATCTGCTAACTCGTTATTGTGTTGGTCCTCCAATAGACTACTACTGACTGTAAGTAACTTTGCAAGTACATGTAAACTTATTCTAACCCTAACCCTACCAGTCCATCAATACTCTAATGAGAGTTATAGACATGCGAGAATGAATATATTGTAAATGAAACAAGGAGGAAATAGTTATTTCTAAATGGCAGATGATTACTTGCATGTTTGGCCATTCACATTACTCAAACACCATTGTAAAAAAGGAAATATGGTGAGAAAATATGATCAGAAAATGGGATACATACACAAACAAAGCAAGATCACAAACTTCTTAGATGGTGTCCAGTGGTTATATTATCTTATTACTTCCTGCCAAATAATTGTTTAAATTATGTGTTTGTTCATTTTGATCAATATTGCTCTTGATATTGCTGCCTAAAGTTGGCAGATTTTTTCTTTTCACAGGATTGGCAGTTTCTATAGATTACATTTTTTCTTCAATTGACATCCAATTACAGACACAATCTGGTGGACTCCAAAAGTTTTTTTTTTTTGAAGTTTGTAACCACAGTCGTTTCATGTTGAATGTCAAACATTTAGGAGTTTTTTTAAACGTTGGAAAGAACCGATCTCTTCAACATCTTGAAGACATGTCAAGTTTCCCATCAAGTCCCATCTGATATCTGATAATCACATCTGATGGTAATGATATGAGTTTTCTCAGGGAAAATCTTTGCGAGAGACCAAATCGGACATATTTATTTATTTAGAAGTTTCAGAACTTTGTAATGGTTCTATCAAGGGCAATATAATACAAGCGAAACAGCCAATGAATAGAGAAGCACTTTTTAAAAACTGTGCATGAAATCCTCAGAAAGAAAAATCCAGTGGCACAGATAGGGATTGTATCATAGATTGTTTTGGTTATATGTTCTTGTTTAATGTCTAAGTGGGTGGTGAAGGCGCCGTGGATAAGACACATACCTTTGGTGTAAGAGACCTGGGCTCGAATCCCCTGTGAGACACCAATGTATCCCTGAGCAAGACACTTAACCCCTAGTTGCTCCAGAGGTGTGCAACCTCTGACATATATAGCAATTGTAAGTCGCTTTGGATAAAAGCATCAGCTAAATGTAAATGTAAGTCAGGTTTCCTTTGTCATGTGATCCTGCCATGTGTTTCCCATGTAAATGTGTCATGTTGTCATTGGTTTATTGTCTAATCATGAGCACAGGTTTCCCTTGTCTTGTCATTATAGTGTATTTAAGCCTTCATGTTTGCCATGTGTCTTTGTGAAGGATTATTTTCTGTTTGGTGAGGTATGTTTAGAGTTCCATGGCATGCCTTTGTTTTATGTTTGAGCATATTTTGAATAAAGCTGCACTTGGGTTCTCATCGCCTGAGTCAGCTCATGGCGATGCAGCCCTGACAATTGTGGCCATGGCTATTGAGTGTGTGGGCCACTGACGCATCGACTGACGCATCGACAGCGTTCAGAGGGGACTCCAGCCCACAACCCCATAGCTCAACCCAATTTTTTTTTTTTTTAGGGCACGTGACTGTGACATATGCCATCAAAGTACGGCCAGAGCAATTTGCGCAAGCTCTAACGATACAGCTATACCAATACCACAATTGGGCAGATTCACCGAATGACGACAAGTTTTGTGTTTATTCTCACACCTTTAGTTCGACTAATGCTCACAAATCTGTTTTATAACAGTAAAATCTCTTTTTAGGTAGTCGTGATTTTTATATTGTCATGTTCATCAAAATAAAACAGATTAAAAAACAGACTTCACTACATTGGGTTTTTAAAGTTGCAGTGTGTAAAGTTGCAGTGTGTGATTTTTTTTATTTATTTATTTTTTATAAATGGCAGCCCACTGCTCAAAGAAGCTACGGTAGCTAAAACCTTTCAAAGAAGCTGGTGGCTATAACGGGACAAACATATTGTCGTCTGAGACAGCAGAGAATAGCCAGCCAAGAGTGTGTCACATTGTCACTGTTTCTGTACCAATTCATTATACACACATCATGGATGAAGTTTACAAAGCCATAGTCAGGTGAGGATCAAGGGTCTTAAATATATAATAATAATAATAATAATAGTAATCAGCTGATTGTCTCACTAACGTAACCAGCACATTTCTCCCCACATAGCAAAACCATAATACAGCGAGGGAGAAGAACCACAAGAAACTATGCAACTATATTTTTTTCTAACAGGGTAGTAAAAGTTTAGCAGGCTAAATATAAACTGTTACTGTGGCTGAGCTGGTCAAAGCATAAAGACTTGATTCAACTCGATGCGTCTGCATGAGCCCAATGGTGCGCGCGGCAGAAATAAAATGATTGTAACAGCATGCTGTCACATGTCTGTCCTGTCATATAGCACATGTGGTGTTTTGTGTTCCTGTCCCTGTCTTGACTCCTCCTTCCTTGTTATGATTATTGGTTAATTTGTCCCACCCGTTCCGTTACCCTCCTTGTTTGCTCTCCTATTTATTCTCCCTTTGTTTGTAGCGGGCTGGTTCGTTATTCTGTTCCTCCTGTTTCCTGCTGTACCTGATTCATTCTTTGTTTGTTTTTGTTTGTTAGTTATTGTATTTATATTTATTTTATCAAATCCTTTTGAGTCCTCGATCCTTTCATTATCCAGCCCTCTACCCTTACCCTAAAGTGTAAACATTAACAAACACAATTAAGCATTTCAAAAACAGTTCAGTACTTCGTTTCACAAACCCATTTTTTCTTTCTTTTTTTTTCTACCACCAATGCGCATTGGATTCGTCTTTGTTTGTATGTGTGTGCACACTGCCATTTGACTCAAGTTCAAGTGAAAGCGCTTTCATACCTCAGTTCCACAAACGCTGAAGCCTTTGTTGTCCGTGTGCTCGGTATTCTTCGTTTGCACGTGCGTCCTTCGAAATCTGCAGCGATCAATCCCACGCAATAATCCAATAAACTGTCACGAATGAGCCTCCTCCGACTTCAGATCAGCTGACTTTTCCTGTAGTCGTCCAATTCGATATGCTCCAGTCGTGACGCAGATGGTTTCATTTGTCTGTTTCTGACGCGTGCTATGTCTTGAATCAAAGAAATAAATGTCCATACCTTCAGAATCAATTTCAGATAAGCCAAATCCTTTTATTGTCCATTTGGCATTGCAAACAACAAAATAAAAGAAAATAAAACACTAAATCAAAATTTCTGATTCAAACATAGGCTACTGTTAGGCATGAGCATAATCCAACACTCCACATAGCACAGCACGGTCAAAAAGTTTGTTGACCTTCCATCAGCGCACCTGTAACTCATTATCACCACACTTAAATATACTCAAAATACTAATACGCCCTCTAGTGTCACAAACAAAAAATACAATTCAAAATAATGGCTCCAACACCTTGTTTCTGTTCCCTTCCATGGCCCTGGCCCCCCATCCCTCCACCGTGCCACCTCCCGCCTGGACTCTTGTTTTGTTTGTTACGTCTTGGAGCGTCTATCCTGTAATTTTGAAACTCTTTGTGGTCGACTTAAAATGCTTTCAAGATCGACTTGTTGATTGTAATCGACTGGTTGGTGGTTCCTGTAACATACTGTTTTACGGTCAATGACAAGAGTTCTAATCAGTTGTCTCATGAATACTTTGTCAAGTATTGTTTCCTTTTTCCAATGTTTGATGAGTTCATGTTCCTTTGTTTTATTTGATCATATTTTGAATAAAGCTGCACTTGGGTTTTCCTTGCCTCCAGTGGATGTTGATTACAGATTGTATTCTTTGAATTAAAATAAACTCTTTTCCACTTTACGTTTACACCATGTAGCCTTTTATTTTGGGTGGTTTCTCTGTCATGACCTCAGCATTGAGTTGGCGGACATCTTATCTACGAAAAGATTAGGAAATGCCAAAGGAGACAAGAAGCAGAAATATGACCAGTGGTAATGATAATCAACAGGCAGGGTTTAAGGGATGACTTATTTAAATATATTTGGAATTTATGGGAAAAAAAGGGTATTTAAATCTGAAGAACTGCAATAAAATCCAGACATTGTAATAAAATGTGCAGCTCTAAACTAAACATTGTCCTAACAAACATTATGGAAAATTGTAGTGCTGTACAATGAAATATTCCCCTCGCCCAGTTTGGACTTAATTGGTTGTTGGGACAACAGCAGCAAAACACTGAGTAAAGATTAAAAGGAGTAACGCCTTGAGTCACGTCTGGCTATATTTAGTAGCATAAAGTAGGCTTTATAACACGAGGTGGTACAGCCTCACTCATATGCTCAGATTCACTGCCTCTCCTATGTTCACCCAGACATTTTCAAAAACACACTTCTGTATAATATTTAAAGTATTTGTTCTTGAATAATTTAGTCCTAAATCATTTAGGAATTGCCTTATTGTTTTTCTCATGTTTAACAGTGAATCACATATTTATTTTCTGTAGATTTCATTTCTTGGGCTGGATCCGAATGATTGGTCCCGATCTGATTGGATGACCAATACAGCACCCTATGGACAAGGAGAGATAAAATAAAGACAAAACAAAATATAAATGAATCACCTTGTGCATAAAGAAAAAAAAAATGCATAAGTTTAATGTTAGGACCACTAAGTTTTGAAGACTTCAGATGCAAAAGTCTCTATCTGAAATTTTCTTCTTGATCCTTTTTATCAAGCTTGTATGTTTATGTTCAGTTATTATTTCACTTTAATGGCAATGAAAATTTCCAATTATTTGTAAAAGAAATTACTCAACTTAAATAAACAAGCCTGATAAAAATTCTCATTTTAGAAGAAAATTTCAGTTGGCACTTAGAGACTTTTGCATCTGAAGTCTTCATTTTTTTTACATAGTGTCAATTTTCATGAAAATAACACAGACACACTTCCCACCAAATTTCCATTACTGTAATGCAGGGTTTCCCAAACTAAAAAAATAAATAAATAAATAATAAAAACAACAGTAAGAACACACACAAACACGACGATGAAGGGAAACGGTCTTTAATAAATCCACAGGTATATCCACAAACAGAGAACAGAAATTCAACACAACTTTACCACAGATGAGACCAGACAGCAATGAACAGAAACAAAAGGAGCGTCCTGCCTCATCTGTCCTCATGTTAAGAGAAATCAAGAGTAAATGCAGAGGCATTTGAGTGAACAAAATGCTTACAGTACTTCTAGAATTAATGTGAGCATTCAATATTCCTCAAAATGAATCAAAAGAGTGACACACAAACTCAGAATTTTTTTTTTTCGGTCAAATTTTTCAAAAAGAAATCGATTGCTTTAGGTGATTCCTAATTGATGAAAAGTAAAAAAATAAATAAATAAATAAAAAGTTATTGATATAGCATCAGAAAGCATCTTTCTAATAAAAATATTTTTTATGTAATTAATCTCACATTGCTGCTGAGATTCGATGATCCATTTCAACCATACCAATAGGCAAAAATGACTTCCCATAACCAAACATCACATTTGTGTTTTATTTTTTGATCTTCCTATTTTTCCGCAAATCCAGATTCCAGCTAACCTGACTCCGCCAGATGGATTTGCTCCGAGATCAGGATGGTCTCACGAGGCTAGATTCCAGCACCATTCTATTTGTTTGACCTGGGCCCTCTACTGCGCCCTCTACTGCACAAGTGTGAATTTGCGTTTCCTTCAGCCTGAGGATTATTGTGAAGGGCCTTCATATTTGCCAAAAACTTTTTATGGGTTTTGTTTAAAAAAAAAAAAAAACATAAATCCAGCCGGTGAGAAAAGGAATGCAAAAGCAATGCAACACATTAATTCCATAAAAGGTAAGTAAATAATGCAATTAGCTACGTTTTTAGGGAGTATTGTAATATTATAACATATTAATTTTAAAAGTAACTTTCCCCAGAACTAGTGGCCCTTAATCGATAAATGAGAACCGTGAACAAGCAAATGTGTTATAATATTTGAAATATTAACTTATATACTGTATATATATATATATATATATATATATATATATATATATATATATATATATATATGACTTATATAAGGAAAGATTTTAAGAGTTAGCTGACAAAAAAAAGTTTGGGAATCCCTACTGTAAGAAATTCTAATGTTTTAATTTTCAATAAAATGAAATATAGAATAACACAATTAAATAAAGTAAAATAATAATTAAAAAATAAAAAAAGAAATATTTATAGGAATTACACTGAATAATTATATTGAAAATGATTACCCAAGCATAAGGAAGACCAGCAGAAACATTGCAGTCAGACAGGTGGTTAGAAGGGCTGGTCTGGGCACCCACAAGGGGAATGGATCCTTAGGGGACAAGGGAGGGAACTGGCCTCCTGGCAGGAGAGCCTGTTCAAATACATCCTGTAGTTCTGCATGACCTAACTGTGCCAGAGGGACCACTGAGGTGGAAACCACAGACATAGAAATCGAGATCAGTAATAGCAACAGTAAAGGAATGTCATTCTTTTTTTCATACGTGCTTGGTTACCTGTGAGGTAGTAGTAGATCCGGACGAGAGAGTGCTCCTGAGAGAATATTTCACACTGGTAGGTGCCTGAGTGCTCTGGTCGGGCAGAGGAGATAAAGTAAAGTGGATCCACTCCAACCGTGACCTCATCAAACCGATCCATCAACATTGTCATCTCCTGTATGTCAAGTTTGGCGTTTGTAAGTACAAAAAAGTAAAGGAAGGAAAGGTTTAAAAATTCTGAAAAATGAGACTATATAAAAAATCTAAAAATAATTCAATTATAATTACAGTATGTTTCCTGCAGAATTTACCAAAATTAGAGGGGGCTATATTATTACATATATATTGATTAATTCCGCAGGAAACATATTGTAATTTTGTTTACATTTAAATAAAAAAATAAAACAAAAACAAGATGAATTAATTAATGACATACTGTAATTTTGAGTCCGCATTATTATTATTTTTACATTATTGCTACATTCCGCTCTAATTTTTGTAAATTCCACAGCTTAAAATAAAAACGATTTATTATTTTTAATTTTATGATTAAAAAAAATAAATAATGGATGGATAGCCATACTTACAATTTTTTTTATGGATAAAACACACCCAAAAAACAAGGGGTGGGAAGGAATGAATGAATATATATATATATATATATATATATATATATATATATATATATATATATATATATATATAAATTGTAATTAATATTCATTTTGCACATTGGCCATTTTAAACTTTGTCAGCTATTATGTCATGGTGACCAACTCCTCACCATTGCATATCTCCAGATAATCTCTGCACCTGTGGGCAATGGGAAAGGGACCTTACACCACATCTGAGTCATGTTGTTCTCTTGTACAGTGATTTCCTTCACTGTAAAACACATACATTAGACACACACACACACACACACACAAAAAAAAATACATTGGACACAGATCTGTATCACTTCACCTTGCAACTGAATGCCTTTTGTCAACAGAAGGACAGAGGCAGCACAGTCTGCCCACCATTCACCTAATTATAATATTTAAACAGAGCCTCTGGTGAGAGCAGCCAAGGAAAAGATACATTGAGCAGTAATTGTAGCTGTACTGAGTGGAAATGAATACCACAGTGTGTGGGAGAAGGCCTGCCATCTTAGGTGACCCACATGTGTGTAAATGTGTCAAGGCCCAAGGTTTCGTTTAACAACTTCGCTGTGCACTTAAGTAGAGTTAAAAGCTATAGATGTCTGCGCTGTGTACATGCCGTCACATAATTACAGAGGTGGTTCTGTCAGGTTGAGTTATAACATATCCATCATGTCAAGTGTGGAGAGAGTAAGTGGGAGGGGGGGGGGAGGCATAGAAGAATTACACATCATAGTCGATTGAACAGAAAACTGTGCAGATGTAAAGGAGCCTGTCAACTCACCGGGGCAATCCAGCGGGAACTCACAGGAGTCGTACTGACAGGTCATGCAGTTATAAACAGCCCCTTGCGCCTGGAAACCTAAGCCATACATTTCATTGCATTTATAATAATTTATTTTTTTAAACTGTATTTGAAAATCAAAACGCATGTATGTTTAGAGAAGAAGTGTAAGGAAGAGCTTGCACATTGCTATCAATAATGAAAAGATCAACACATTGGTGGAGATATTTTGCTAAATAAAATGATCCTGTCAGAAGAATTGCATGATAACTTGATTATGTCTTGTTCTGTCTGTATTATCAGTGAGCTTTTATGAGAGTTTACACATGCACTGTAGGTTCATTTTAGCTTTTTCCGACATTTCAGTGTGGATGAGAAACTTAAGGAAAACTCTTGAAAACGCTAGTGTGGACAGAGAGTGTTTTGAAACGAAAACTCAGTTTTCAAATCTATCCAGATTAATGTAGACGTAGCTCTGGAGACCATAAAATACATCACATGATATGTTTTGATCAGGAGGATTGAATAATTAAATATTAACCCCTTTTGAACTGATGACTGGAAGAGCAACACAACAGGAACAGGAGTAGATTCTACTTTGTTGCAAGAAAAGTTACGACGCTATCTTGCAATGCTGGGCAAAGCTACTAAAGACAATTCCAAGAAAATATGAGAAGCTTAACAGTAATGGGATGAAAAACACACCACTACTGACATTCCACACATTCCCGAAGCGGTTTTGTTATGATTAAATATATTGCTAGGAAAGACTTAAAGCCTAGAAGGGAGGGACCATCCTCTTAACAACTGATACAAGTGTTTGCATTGTTTCAGTTGTAGGAAGGGTGTAGGAACAGATAGATGGTATCATTGGTCACAAGTTAAACCTTGCTTAGTGAATGAACAAAATGACGATGATGGCTTATGGCCTGAGATTGAGCAATGTTCATCCATTAATTTTAAAGATCGGGAACAAAGAAGTGATGTTTAATTATTTTTCTGCTTCCATTTCAGGAATCAATTCCATTGACATTAATTAGAGATGGTTGCAAGTTACACCCCAAAACAGTGGCATGCTTCCTTTTAATTTTACTTGGCATTCATCAAGCAAGCCAAGCTTTATGGACTCCTCGAGTTCAAGGAATCACTTGGAATGCAACTCTGAAATCTGGCCAAAATTTTACTCTACCCTTTATTTCCAAATGGGGATTATGGGATTGGTAATGATAAAGACTTTGCTAAATATCGTGAGGACATCTTTGGAGGATGTAACTTTTACCATCAATGTAACAAAAGCAGAATAATTTGGCCTGTGAAAGACGGGGGGTATTCTGGTAGTGCTCAAAGACGAGAAATTTGTTCAAGAGAACAATAGGAAGTTGTGGGATAAGACCTTGTAATATCTAATGTGGAAATTAATTTAATTTTGAAACTTACTCACATGCTTACAATATGGGACTCATTAGCCCAATGGTGTGGACTCATTAGCCCAACTTCCTCAGGGACAACAAGATTCAAGGGAAATTATGTACGAGTATGGCAGAAGATGAGAATGAATATTGAGACTAAACTAGAAAATTGGGGAAATTGGACGGTGTTTTTATCTTTCTGCGGAAAAGACAAACAAAACTAAAACATGCCCAAATACAACTATTGCACCAGCTCATGGTATTTTGTTGGCAAAAGAAATTAAAACCTTGATAAATGAAGCCCACATGGTGCGACATGGTGCATTAATTATGACATGAAATCCCTTCTTACTGTTTTTGATCAGTCTTATTTTGGTAATTTTACACAAATAAGAAGTTGCTTGGAAAAATAAGTTATGTATAATAGCTCTAAAAATCCTCTGAGTAGTAAAAATCATAAAAGGACTCACTGAGGCTCTTCAGGGTTCTCTACATATTATAGCAATGGGTCAGCATATTAATAATGCTGCAAAGGAATTGGCAGATGCATTAACAAAATTGTCTGATTTTGAGACACATTGTGCGGCGTGTTTATTGTTAGCTCAGAATTTAAAGGATCAAATGGTAAAGGATATTCAAGTTCTTCGAATGGGTCAACTTCCTGAACGAATAGTGGAATCTTTGTTAGTGGTTTTTGGTAATCAACTTAATCTGACTTCTGCTAAACATGTCCCATTAGTTAAGATCGCCATTAATGAAGATTCATTGAAGTTGTGTCCAATTTCTCCTGATCCATTTTGCTTTGAGATTCTCTATCCTCTTCAATTGGGGGGAATTCATGTTCCACATGTACAATTGTTGCAGTTAGAGCCACAGCGATGGAATAATGATTTAGTAGAAGAAATGAATTATGTACTCTTTGAAATGGTTAGAAGAGTAAAAACAAGTGTTAAAGCAGCTCAAGAGGAGGGAATTCAAGCAATGGGTCATGTAATCATAGCAAATGGAGTAGCTAAATTGATGTCGGAGAGGAAATTAACACGAATTCTAGGGAATTTACCAAGGTCAGAATGTATAGTTTTAATTAGTTTTTGTGTTTCTGTTAGCAATACAACTCATAATATGTGTTGTTACTAGAAGGGATACCATACCTGTCAAATTTATTATTTGATTATTAATATAATGTATCTGTATTATTCTTCATTATTATTCATAATAATAATAATCAGTTGTGTTATCTTATGGAGTTTAAATGCATGTGATTGAATGCATGAAGAGATTATAGTAAGCATGGATTTATGTGGCGAACACATGTCAGACAGAGGGAAAGCTATATTTTGCTTATTCTACATGTTCACTCGGCATAGATGTTTCTATTGATGCAAATGTAACGTGTATGTATGACACATGTTCCATTTTAAGTTTAAGCAACAAGTTTTGTTACCTTACAAGGCAGCTGAAAGTCTCTCTGTGATGTATATAAGCTCAACCTGACTATACTGACTCAGAGATACATGGAAACGCATAGACCTGGCATGAATACAACATCCTCTAAAAGTTTCTCTCCTGACATACAAGAATAAAGATTTTTCTTGGCCCGGTCCCGTGAATCAAATAGCAACAGGGAAAAGGCTTAATTCCAAGTCTACAGGGATCATCACATAGATGTAACTCACCGCAAGGGGGGAAACATCCAGAGGCTGCAAGAAATAAATAAATAAATAAACAAAAATAAACATGTTTAGATACTGTATTATCCATGTAATAGGAATACTCAGATGGCTGGGTGAATCAAGTTTTAAGGCAGGAGAAACTATGAAGATAAGAGAGAAATGAGGAAATTGTGATGCGAAGAGTAAGAGCTGCAGGTTTGAAGATGAAGGCTCAGGTCCAGTTTTTCATGGTTTAGCAAGCAAAAGAAATGAAGTGATAATGTAAGTCTCACCTCTGGGCAGCCTTGAGGCTGCTTCAATGAAATTGTTTGCTGCTGCCTGTAACCTGAACTCATAAACTGTATCTGAAAAAAAGGAGGAGAGGGGAGAAGGCCAGAAACATTTATCTCAATTTCACTTGAAGTGTACATGTCAACTATTACATGTGTGTTCTATCAGGCTCTCTCACTGATATTTCACGTCAGTCTCTGTCTCTGTCTGTCTTTTCTGCTTTCCCCAGTGCGAAAGAAAGATGGGCTCTCTGAACTTAATTATTGAACAATTAGAAAACATTTACTGAAAACAAATCTGTATTTTCACTCTATTTTTGTCCTATTAGGTAAAACTTGTAATCAAACCAATGGAACTGACAGGTTTACAGCTTTACAACAACCAAATTCTTTCGTTTCTGGGTGCGGAAAGTGCTAGCAATCCCTTCACATTTGTACACATCAGTTTTCAGAATATGTTATGTAAGAAACCGAGTCTAGGTCTGTTTATTCTCTGTAATCTATACTGTTGGAGTGCACTGATAAGAGGATGCCTACACACATTTGCCATTTCATGAATCATGTCTGAAAGTAAATATTTACTCTGCTGTAAATCCTACAGGTTGTTGGTTATAGCCTAATTAATTGTCTGGTCTTAAACAAACAGTTATAACTTTGCTGGATATATTTATATGAATTAATCAGTTACCATTATTTATCTGCTCATCAAATTCCTCCACTATAGGCATAATTTCAGCCATCAAGATATTGTTCAGCATCACGTCATAGCCTCTTCCTGAGAACCAAATACAAAAAAAGATCTGTACAAGAACATGAATTGTAAAAATACATTAAAATAAATAAATAAAAGAAAATTCACGAGAGAGCTAATAATTGCTAAAGTAAAACTAAAGTGGACCAAAGTTACTTTAACACTTTTTCATCCCCATGTTGAGTTTAATTTGGCAATTTAGAAAACCTAATACATAGGCAATATCGTCCCTGTTAAATACATAAATAAATAAATAAATAAATAAAATAAGTTAAACAGGATACATTTTAATTGTATGAAGAACACACAGAGTGGAAAAACGTGAACGTTACCACTTCTTCCAAACGACGCACATCGATGACATCGAATATATTTTGTTAGTTCGTTTTTGTAAGTTTGTTAGAGCTGTTTTTTTGTTCAATTTGGAGATATTTATTTTTATTAATTCCATGTTAGTTTTTAAACATGTCATAATAAAACATGTTGAGTAGGCAGGCTAACCTCTGAGAAATGTGAATTTGTGTCTCGTAATATTACAATTTTCTATCCATAGAGAGGAGGCATAGCCTACTTTAAATGTATTGACATTAATAAGACTGACTTCGAGTAAACTTCGATTATCTGTTTGCCGGGCCGTGTCCTGGTTTTTGGTAACTTAATCAAAATATGGTCACCATAACGTAAACCATGCGGAAGCATATCATTTATTTATTTACTTAGGCCTAGTAAAGCATCTTAATAAATCAACATTTAATAATCGTAATTCGGTTGTTGATATTGACATTATATTAAAAAAAAAAAAAACCAAAAAGCGATCATATCATGGTATTTTTAGAGTCTCTCTGTAAATAGCCTATAACATTGGCTTTGTGACTAATTCACTCACGTAGCGTTTGGCAATGCTTAGTTGCATAATACTAATATGTGATTAATTCTTACCTACTTTCCCTGCATCGGTTACGCTCGGTTCATTGTTGAATATGCGATCCAATGTTTTGAAACAAGAGTCTGGATTCCTTACATTGTATTGTGTAAGCATATAGCCCCAACACATACGAAGACTATCGTCGACATCGATAAAGCACTGATAACAATTCAAAGCTGTGGTAATAATCGAGCTGAAAAACAATAGCTTCACAATCAACAAAAACATTTATGTTATTAAGCTACGAGAACTGTTATTGTGTTATTCTCAACCCGATTGAGAAGATAATATGAAAATAAACATCCTAAGAAAATTCAGTTGAATGATTACATCACCATGACGAAATAGTTACAGCCCAGAGCCGTTGAAAAACGGTTTTCACTGGCTCTGCGTGGATGGTGACAGTTTGGTGATGATTTGTGTTACAATTAAAAATAGCACAAAATAATACAAATAAATAAATCATTAGAAATAAAAAGCAAAACTCAAAAACCCTTGATTATAGGCTTATTTAGCTTTCTTAGAGGGATAGGCTAATAGCACCCAAAATGGAGAATTCTGTCAACATTTACTCACTACCTTTCAAACTTATGCAGCATTCTTTTTTTCTGTGGAACATAAAGGAAGATATTTAGGGGAATACTAGACTTCTATTGTAGCCTATGGAAAAAATAGGAACCAAAACAGTTTGGTGACCAACATTCTTTTAATTAATCCATGTGATGTTCATGGTGGTCTTGTGTAGTGTTTCCCCGCTATTTCTAGTTCCTAATTTACTCCATTGTCTTTTCAACACTCTTCCTGCTCCCATTATGCACCATTTTGCTGCAAAGTGAAGGGATTGGGAGTGTGTGTGTGAAAGAGAGAGGGAGAGAGAGAAGGAATAAGGGAGGGAGAGGGTGATGCCTGTGTGCCTGTTGATGATAGTGGTGGGGTGCCGTGATATTGCAAATGATCAGAATTGTCCGGAACAACGAGAGAAGAGCAGCAGACGAAAGAAAGGAAAAAGAAAAAAAACATAAAATTACAATAATGAGACATTATCATAATTGCCATTTAAAATAGATCAATATAAAGGTTGAAACATACATACATAAAAAAAAAACAATATGGTAGGATGGGGAAGGACTCCCAACATAGTGACTAGCAATAGAGACTACCAATCAAGCCCACAAGCTCATTGCATCCCATATCCCACACCCCTCCCCCAATTCCATCACCCCCAAACACCCTCTCCTCCCTCCACCCCCTCTTCCCTGTCTTTTCCAAAGTGTCGCCATGGTAACGAGACAGGGTGCCTAATACATGAAGTTAATATATTTCCAGTGGCAGGAGCGACTTGGGTACTAATGCATTCATCTGTCTCTCCAAAGACAAGGCAATCAATAGTGAGCAGGAGCCCCACCGCAGGCCTGCCAGAGAAAAGACGTTGTAGTCAGTCAGTCAGGCTATAAGCAATGATCAGAAGACAGGTAGCATTGCGCCGCACTGTCCTGAGATGCTTATTCTACAGCTGGCCCTCCGACAGGAGGGCAGCAAGTCACAGAGGGTGTGCCGAAAAATTAACATATCATGGCGTGCCGGTGTCTCTCCTTTTTCGGGGTTCATTTTTCATTTGTGATTTTGAATGTGCATCACATGTGGGACAGTGAGATTATATTTTATATTTTGTATTTATTGACAGCCATGATAGAAACCTTTGTCTAACATATTGCGATGTTGCTTTGTGGCGTTTAATTTGGATTCAAGTTTTATTTGTATAATGCTGTTCCCAATACACTGTAAAAATGAATATGCTTTATCTAATCAATAAAATTGTGGCAACATATTACAAGCAATATTATTCATTAAATTGAACAAATTAGAATTGAGTAATAGGTAATCAAAATAACATTCTAATTAATTCTAATTTGTACAATTTAATTAATAATATTGCTTGTAATATGTTGCCACAATTTTATTGATTAGATAAAGCATATAATTTTTTTCAGTGTACAAATTGTTTTACAGCAGCTTTGTTTCAATATAAAAAAATGTGTTTTTCAAAGAAATGTCCATATGACAGTAGTATAGAGCTATAAAATAATACATAACACATAATTATGTGGTTAGAAAGCCATGCATTCTTTTAAGCAGATACAACAAACATGTTAAGCGGCAATTGCAACTTGTGCTTTGAATGATTACATTATGAGGATTATATCTGACAGTTTTGTATATTGATCCATAATTGGCAAATTTCTTCTGCATCAATTTAAAAGGGGACCATTGTATTACCAATTATACCTGAAAAAAGGGGGGGTTGGACTGCATTGCGCTACTCAGATTCAGTAAGATTTTCATGCTCGCTTCATTTAAGCTGTCAGTAAATGCGTAATAATTGCACCAAACAACAAAGCATTCCCCAGAGATAATTTGAGGAATATTAAATTTCTCTCTAATTAATGGATTTCGTTTTAAATAGCTCCATTGATAAGTATGAACAAATTACAGTATGCACACATTAATGTCAGAAAACTCGTTGATATTTAGAAACAAGGTATGGGAGAATCAGACATAGGGGAGAAAAGATACGTATAGTCATCAACCAACAACTCAGTCCATAAATATATCCGTCTTGTCTTGTCTTGTATGTACTGAATGATAGTATGAGTGTTGATAATATTATGGGGTCACCACCCTTGGCTGTCTTCTCATTGGATCATTTCTTTGTGTAGAACACAAAGCCAGCCAATAGTGTGTGTCCCCAATAGTAACTACCTCAACTGGAGTACAATCTAAAAATATACAATATAAAAACTCTAAATCTAAACATTAAACTACTCTTTTTTCATTACATGTTTAACTGGGATCTGTAAATACGACTATGACCGATTTAAAGACACAAAAAAGCCAAATGTTTCTCCTTTGTTTGACTTTTTGGGATGACGGCGCATGCAGCCCTGTTCCTGAGGACCTCACCTGTGACCTAGTTTGACCTCACAGGTTAAGGGTCTCAGGGACAAAGAGACATACTGTGAAAAATACAGGACCATGTTGCTGGAACTAATGAACAATTACGTCACTTTCAAAGACGCTTTCTTTTTACTGATGTCTTCAAAACCTCAAACATTTGAAGTTTGACTGCATAGCACTGATCAGATTTTCACCCTCACTTTGTTCAGACAGTAAACACATAATGTTTGCACCAAACTGTGTTGTGTCAGTCATAATAAAACCATGGGGTGTTGTTGATGGGTACTTTTACTGCAATATGTTTCACCGCAGAGGCTGTAAGCACTGGCATCATCCTCTGCACGATTCTACCAGGAGTGGTAGTAAACCCTCATCTGCTTGAGGAGCTTTTCCTTTGAAAAAAATCAAAGGTACAGTCGCCGACTCCTGAGACAAAGATAGGGGACTTCTCCGCAATATCACATTTCAATCAGGAGAAAAACCAAGATCAAATAAAAGAAACTTACAGTGTAAAGTCATTCTTAGTAAATCATTTAACAAAAAGCCATAAATCTCATCAACAAAAACAGCCAGAACCATGTTAACACTTGAACGGGACCTTCAGCTGAAGTCACCAGGTAACATGAGGACATGGCTAAATGGAATACCTACAGCAACAATATGGGGAGGTAATCCAATTCCCCCCGAATGTCCAGGTGTTTGGACGAAACCTGTTAAGATAAAAATAATACATATATGAATATATACAATGTAAACATTTCAGAAGTCTAAACAAGTCCTTAAATTAACATTATAAATATTCATCTTACACAGTGCACAAACTCCAAAAGGGGACCAGAAGGAGGTAAAATGGTGCAATAGTGCCCCTTCTAGGCAGACACCAGGAACAACTGACACAGTGACTGAGTGAGTAGACACCAAACTGCTCTTCAAATTCTTCATCCTGGCTATCACCAAATGGGGAAAGATTATCAATAATAAAAATGATTCTTGCGCGAGTTGACAAACTGATTGAGACTAAACGGTTGTAGACATGCAATACTACAGACTGTGCGCAGACTAGAAAATATTATGACGATAAAATATTTCTCAAACATCAGTATCATGAATTATGAAAACGACTGCAGCAGTAGTTAGACCCACAGTGCTAATAAACCAAAAAAGCGTACCTCATCTAGCCGTCAGAGAAACATCATCTGTTTTGCATAAATGCATGTGCACAGGTGTGTCAATCACAAGCGCTACAATAAACTGTCCACGACAAATACAAGCCTCTGATGTGCCAAAAACAACGCATGATGATGTAGCAGGGCGAATGGCAAAAATCCAAAAGGAGATATACTACCTTATCGTGGCATCTGGAACATGCAGACTTTGCCAATGTCAACCTTTGCGGCGACCAAAAAAAGTCTGTCGAAAACTAAGCAAACGAGACGAAAAAGCAGCTTGCGTGCAGCATGAAGGATGCGGAAATGCGTCTGACTCGGAAAAGTTAAACCTGATGAGACAAAGACAAAGTGAAACAAAAACGGAAAACGAGAAAACGTCCATTCCACTCTCTATAGGTCCAATCTAAGTGTCTGGTCATCTCTCCCTCTTTCTCTGGAAAGAGAAAAAAAAAACAGTCAGGCAGCCAGCCAGACACACAGACAATGAGCTCACAGGCAGGTAGAGCAAATACAATCACACTGATCCCATAGGTAGCACACAACCTACCTCCCCTACAGCAATCCTATAGTCTACAGCACCATGAGCCCCTCAGACTGTGTCCTCCCTGTCAGACAGACACTCTCTCTCACACACACACACACACACACACTTTGAGTCTTCCATCACTCTGTCTCTCTTCTCAGCATCTCAAGCACTCACATCCCTTGTCCCCAATCTCAAACTCTCGCCTTTTTCCTCTCAATCCCTCTCTAGCCTACAACATCCCTATTCTCTCTCTCTCTCTCATTCTCTCTCTCGCTTTCCTTCGCTCACGTTTTTTTCAGGCATCGTGTCTCCGTTACTACCCCTGCCCCCCCTTCTTTCGCAGTCTGTGCGCTCGTGTGTGCATGCGTCTGAGAGAGGAAATGTGTGTGAGAGACAGCGGGAGCAGGGAGGGGGCAAAGGGGAGAGGAGAAGAGAGTCGAGAGTAGGAAGGAATGGGAAACGAAGGGGGAGGGTCAGAATCTCAAACAGGGTGCAAAAGCCACAGAGCATCAGGCTAGCAAAATGATAAAGCGCTGGAAAATATTACTCCCTGCGTTTGCCGCAATCTTGCGTTAATCAATCTGCGGGTACGCCTCATCAGATTACGCTCCGTCTCCCTGACGTGCCGCGCGGCTACATCGGTCCAGCAAATCGGCTATAGCTACTTGTTCACTGATGTGTTCACACAATACTACATATATTTTTCAGCACCCAAAGCTTCACATTTCGTGCGTTTGAATCAACTCACAGCAGATTAAAGGGACAGTTCATGCAAAAAACTATATAATTCTGTCCTCATTTCCAAACCTGTTTGACTTTCTTTGTTCTGCGCAACACAAAAAGAAGAAAAAAAATCTAGTTGGTGATCAATTTGATCTGATAAAAAACACTAATTTCCACGACTCAATGCTCCATTGTCCTCTCGTGGCCTCTTTAGCCGGCCACACTCCAGTCGCACAGCCTCAGTTGGAGGTGTAGCGTTTAAATATGATTTATGATATGCTGGTACAGTGAGTGGGGGTGGCTACTCATTTTGCTTTGAGAGCGAACAGTAACAAAGACAAAGATAGGCGCAAATATATAACCCCTTTCTCGTGCCATCACAACCAGCGAGTACGATAGCCCCTTGTTCTAGAGCCAAAATGTCTTTATTAGTACAGTGTGGGATAAAGACGTTCAGACATTGATGCCATGAAACATAAAAGGGCCCACTAGTATGGATCGGCTGTACATTAGCTTATTCAAAGGGAATGCTTAATAACCTCCATTTCCACAACACAGAGGGATGACAACAGCTGTTATTAGTGTTGCTAACTGCAGGGCAGACAGTCTAGGAGATATTTGCAAAAGCTTGTGCTTTATCTGGTTTTCTCTCTTGTTCATTTCCATGCATATCTCTTCTCTTCTTTATTACCCCTCCTTTCGCCTTTATATATTCCCTGTACTTCTATTGTATTGTTTTACGTCTCTTCTTTTACTTTGGACTGCTCTGTGTCTCCGTGCGCATGGATGCTCTAATGCTGTCCAGTGCACTGCATGCCTGCAGTAAGGGAGCACAATGAGACAAAGCGCTGAGGTTCTTGCTGGAGGAATGACGTCACCGTGTTCGGTGCAGGTCTCCCCATTTCAGGGCCCGGATGGCCACACTTTCAAGTCACTCTCTCTCAATTGAACCGCTCATCACGTGGCAAGACATCTGCTTCCTCGAGTCCTGCTTCCAAATTTTCAGGAAAATTTCCACTCAGGTTTAAGTTGAAGGAGAATGATCGCGCTACAGTATAGGAAAGAATGGGGTTAGTTAGGGCTCTAGGTAACATTATTTTTCAAGGTGAATAGGTTTATGGTCATTATACGTTTTATATGTTTGTGGTCGGTAAGATTTTTTAAGTCTCTTATGCTTACTAAGGTTGAATTTAATTTATAAAGACAACAGTAAAAAAAACAACATATTATTGTGAAATATTATTATGATTTAAACTAAACATAGTTTTTTTTTATCAGATTTTAAAATGTAATTTATTCCTATGATGGCAAAGCTGAATTTTCAGCATCATTACTCTAGTCTTCAAGTGTCGCATGATCCTTCAGAAATCATTTTAATATGCTGATTTGATGCTCAAGGAACTTTTCATATTATCAATGTTGGAAACAGCTGTGCTGCTTAATACTTTTTTCTGTGGAAACTCTGGAATTTATTTTTCAGGATTCTATGATGAATAGAACGTTGTTGAATATAAGTTTTGAAATATAAATCTTTTGTATATCATTATAAAGGTTTTATTGTCACTTTTGATTAATTTAATGTGTCCTTGCTTAATATCAGTATTTTTTAATAACAACTCAACCTCAACTTTTGAAAGGTAGTGATGAACATCTAGCCTAGGAATAAAATGTTAAATACACCATTCAAAAACATCAGCAAATATTTTAATATGGTCTAAAACAATAAGGAATTAATACATTTTATAAAAGTATAACATTTAAAACATGAGATAACCAGCTCCAATATATATATATATATATATATATATATATATATATATTTTTTTTTTTGTTTTTTTTGGGGGGGGGGGGGACGTTTAAAAAAACATTGTGCTTAAAAAAAGTTAAATTATAAAATATGTATACTGGTGTGGTTAAATTGTGTACACTAAAGCTAATAAAATAATAAATTATATGCATAAACATTATAAAATAAAAATAATTTAAAATCAACAAGTTTGAAACCAACACACAAAACCACAGCTGTAAAAACAACTGGATTTTGGACTTGAACCTTTAGTTATAGATACATCCATTGGGACAACTTTTCCCTGGCCTATACCAATAATTTTACATGTGCAGCTGATCTGAGCAATGGTAACAGAGCAGTGAAAATGGGTGAAGGGTAGGAAAATTAAAGCAAATACGAGGGCACAACTCGCACGGCAATGGAGAACAGACAAGTGAAATATATCATTATAACACATACTATTATGGTGTGTGAACTAATCCTTAATATACAACAGAAACTATCGACATCTGACCACAGAACCTCTCAGCACCCCTCCAGAAGGATAAATGCTGATACATGCCCTTTTCCCCACCCCATAGAAACAGAGTGAGGGAGAAAGAGAATAAAAAGAAAGAGAGGGAGACAGAGGGGGAGTAAAAGAGAGCTACAACGCAATGCGGATGCTGGCTGTCTGAGCCACCAGCCAGACACACAGGGGGAGATGGGGAGGAGGAGGAGGAGGAGGAGGAGGAGGATGGGGGTGACTTGGATGGTGATGCAGAGATAGGAGGCACAAACAAATAAACATAAACAAGCAGCAAACGCTTTTTGCTTTGTTAAATGCTTCTGTAGTTTCTGAGTGAAAAAAAAAGTTCACTCATAATTTCATACCAGTAGCCTATTCTTCAGGTAGAAATGACTATCATCAGAAAATAAATCATCCGTCCGATATTAAATATGTAATCTAATAAACGTTTAATTATAAAAGATTAAAAAAGCATGATCTGGAAGTCTTGGGTATCAGACATATTTTATCTAATTGGATGCCAGTGGCAATAAATCAGAACTAAAATGTCCTCAGCATTTCTATAGAGATGATACATGCGCAAAGCCGCATACCATTGGTGTGAGAAAAATTCATTTTTATGAACGCGCTGCTTTTCAATTTAAATAAGATACAGAAGGCCTGCTGCTTTTGTGTCGTTTACATTCCTCAGCCTCGACCAGACAAAAGAATGACTTTGATTTCAACAACATGCATACTACCTTAAAGTACATGCTGCTGAAGTGTCCAATGTATGATAAAAAAGCTTCAGTCTTTGAGGGTCATGTGTTGCATGATGTACAGTGGGATGCACGAGTTGGAGACCACTTCAAATTTGAAATGTAAAATTAACTTTCCACAAGTAAAACCCGATGATCATGTCCTCATGCATGATTTGACAATGATCCAAAGACCATCTTGAGCTTCACCGACATCTGACTGGCTGTACAAAAGTTCACTTCACGAATTTGCATATTTGATTTGTGACCTAAAATTGAGCAGATTCTTTAATATTTCTGATTCATTCTAGATCACACTGTTTTGTTGTATTACATTTTTCATAATCCTACAAATTAGTTTACTTCCAGGTTTTAAATGAGAGTTTGAATCCCTGATGCTCAATCTGGGACTCCTAGCAGGTCTTTAACAAGTCACATATCCACTACATAAGCCTAACTGAAGCATTGCTCCTGGCTGTCCACATGAGCTCATCCCATGCTGATTCTGCCGTCATAGTGGGTTCTGATAGCCGTAAGCGTGCAGCCGCAGGGAAAGCTAGAAGGTTGTACAGTTATCTCCGGGCTGTTTATTATGCGAAACCATACAACCAACTACCTCACACCGCAACGCACATGCAGGGCCACATACTTCTCCGTCAAAAGCCCAGTAGAGATTGCCGAGGACCTTATTACTCCGTTGTCAGATAAACTGGTGCATCTTTTTCTGTTACCATCTTTACCATTTCCAAGTACCTGCACCACACTATTTCACTCCCATAACATACACACGTCAAAGTAGGCGAAGCAACTTTTCTCCATTTACAGATGTGACGAGACACACGGTTGAGTGACATGTAAAAAAATATTGTTGGTTTAACTTAAAAAAAATAAGTAACCTGGCTGCCTTAAAATTTTAAGTTGATTGAAATGGAAAAATTGATTTAATACAATGAAGGAGATTGATTTAATCATCATAAACTCAAATTATGTTATCTGAACTACATAAATGATCTAAGCTGACTTGACAAAAGAAAAATAGTTGTGATTACAAATCATGAAAATATTTTTTTTTTACAGTGAGTGTACAAATATAAACGAAATATAAACGCTTATAATAGGCTTACGGAAAGAGAAAAACACGTTTTAGTAAAAGGATTTAATAGGATGCATTGACTCTCTCTTTTATTAATTTTTTTTTTCAAATTTTGAACAAAAATAAAAAGGTTATTTAGGCTACCTAGAGTTATTACTCTATAAACTATTTTTTTTTTGTTTATTTAAACTCAATTTATATTAGGCTTTTTTCGTAAAACTTGAATTTCTTGGAATTTTCTATTTTTCTCCTAATATACAATCTCTAGAAATGTAATCAAAACCACTATAACTCTCATAAACACTATAATTCTCTATTTAATAATAATGTTTGGGTACACAACACATACAAAACACAAACTCTCTAGCATATTTAGCTAAATATAAATAGCTATAATATGAAAACCCTCATCTTTTCCAATCATTGTTGTGGCATTATTGCCCTCTGCTGGTGATATTGTGCACTGAAGCGACTGAGCCCTGCCTCCTGCATTCTCTGCTCATTAGTGGCTTCACATACAATACACAAAAACTCATGCAGCAAACACACACACATGCACACACGCGCACACACACACACACAGTCTGACCTCCTTGGTGAAACCACCCACTCTCTGCAACTACTAAAATATTTATGCTGCCCTGATAATATGTTTTCTTTTATCATCATCAACCCCTCATAAACGAATCTCTCTCTGTCACACACACTATACAAGAAAAAAAAATCTACTTGTTAATTTTATTTAATGACAATGAAATCCTACAAAATCACTAAATTAATACATGTGTGTGTGTGTTTGTGTGTGTATGTGTGAAGAGCCCAGTGCAAATCATGCTTGTATTCCATCAGTCTAGACTGATTCTGCAGTCCTGGCAATATAGAGGCAGGAGTCTGTCTGCTAACAGAGAAGCTAGTGCTTATTCAGCAGGAAAGCAGTGGTGTAGTGCTCCTCTGAGACCTCTCATTTTCACACACAGACACCAAAGGCCTATACGAGAGCCATAGGTTAAAGTCGTATCACTTTGCATGCCGACGTTTCACAGATGGCATACATGCGAAGGAATGCAAATGTGTTTATCCACACTAGCATACGCTGCTCTGTCTACAGCCTGGCTTCTTTGTGTTTGTTCTCTACATTTGTTTACAGAGGTGTGAATTTAACCAAGAGGTTTTAGCTTAATGAGTGTATAGGTTCAGCTAATGATTTTACGACCTTCTGTGTAGTTACAGATATGAATGCTGGTTGAAAAAACAAGCCTAGCTCGATTCCATTGCTCTTATTTTAGGAAATGTATGTGTGGGTCTCTCTCTGTGTTATGTGAATGTGTTAGTTTGTGTGGTTTAAAGCTAAAATGTACCATTTCAGCACCACTAGCGTTACAAAACAGAAACCATTGATATACTGTTTTAGTTTTGTTAATATTTTGAAATAGATTTTATTTTTATATATAATTTTAAAATAAAATTTTGTTAAAATTTGATTCATTTTGTTATTTATTCTTAGTTTTTTATATAACTTTGTGTTTTAAATGCGTTTTAGTGTTTAGTTGATAAATCTGTCTATAAAAAAATTATACATTTTTTCAAGTAATGAAAATGTTTTTTTTTTTTTAATGGTTTTAGTTTTAGTTAACAATAATAACCCATGTGCGATTGTTTTTAAAGAAAGCAACACATTTCAAGCAAAAATTTACAAATATAATTTTGTTAGGTTTTAAATTATAAAACTACATATGTATCTATTTTCTGGTTGTATTATATTTTAGTGGAACATGTTCATAGTAATTTTGGGTGAAAAAAAAACCCTGTGGTTAATCTGCTGTAAACTGTGTTATTTATTGGTGTGTAATTCCTGTGACACTAAAAAAAAAAAAATCCATATCCCTGAATATTCTCCCTGTCTCCCATTGGACAATAATCAGCTGGTTGCTCTGTCTATTAAGGAGGAAGTCATTTTAAAGGGATAATTCACTCAAACATAAAAACTATCATCATCCTTATGTCGTCACAAAACCTCTATGACTCTCTGTCTTTCATGGAACATAAAATAATATATTCCGAATATTTTTGATAACCAACATTCTTCAACATGTTTTTGTGTGTGTGTCACATAGAGAGCAGGTAAAACTACACAAGCTCCACTTAAATAATCCACAATTTGTCAGTACCTGTATGTTCCTCTTACGATTATGTATTTTTGAACACAATAGAAACAGATGAGCGACATGTCAAAAAACTGTGACAATCCTGTGGCAAGTTACCATGGCAATATTTGGGCCTCTTTTAGCGTGTTGCCAGGTAGATTATTTGGTTCTGTCCTTTTTGTCTCCAGACTCCAGCCCTTTTTTACTTTCCTCTCACACCACCATGAATATCCTCAAGTTCTCTCCCTATTTCTTCCCACAGTTCAATGTCCCTCTTTCTGTCCCACTACTTCTGGACCACCTATCCAGTTCTCATTCTTAAAACCCTGCCTTTCTTCATTTATCCAATCCCTTTATTTCCCCTTCTTCTGTTGACCTCAGCACCCCCTTGTTCTCTTTCAAATAAAATGTCAAAAACTATGCATCCTTCTCTCAAGATGCATTCCTGCTTTAATAACATCCCCTCTTCCAGTTTGTATTTTTTAAAATCATATCTCTCCATCAGTCTCTTCCTTCCTTCCTTCCCCGCTCTAGACTCTCGCTCACCCTTTCCAGAACCCTTACGGACACTTTCCATATAAAACTGGATGAAGTAAACCTGAACGCATGTGTTCTCTGAAGACTCTGAGTGTTAATGTGTAACTCTGCGACACAAACACAGATGTATTAATTTGAACTTGATAAACTAAATGATAAAACCATGATTTGAACAAGGATGTTAAAGATGGATTTTTTTTATACACCTGTATGCACAGTTTGACTAATGTAAGCCAGCTCTTTCTCCACCATAAAGGCAAAATTAGATTTAGTTAAATCTACTTAGTCTTACAAAAACAACAACAACAACAACAAGAACAAAATCCTTTGGGATTGCTCCTCAAAAACTTAAAAAAAAATATATAAAAATTAAATACAATTCTCAAAAATCATACAACCATTCCACACATTTCCTTCCACGGCAAATTTCAGCAGTAATCCCTTTCTGCCTCTTTGCAAAACCTTCGCTACATTTCAAGGTGGCAAATAAAGTGGTTAAACGTGTTGCTATGGGAACACATTCCCTGGCAACCCTAGGCAGCCCGGCAATGTGCCAAGCGGTTGTTAGGGCAGAGTTGTCAATCACGTCAGGGTTAGTGTGTATGCCAGGCATGTTGGTGGGACTGAGAAAACAGAGAGATATATACACACACAGCTCTGGTCATCTGCAAAATATTGAAGGTCAGCTGGCATCGTAAGTGCACAATGGAATGCCAATGACATTCAGGAACAATCAGAAATATCCAGAGCAACTTGATGTCAAATGAAGCTGCTTCGCTTGACAATGTAAGGAAACGAGCGAGAAGCAAAAGACGAATGTGAGGGGGTTCAAAAAATATTTCTATCATAAAAGCGGACTCATACGGAGGTCTACAAACCATGGCAGAAGTATGAGAGATATGTAGAGGAACATAAAATAGCCATAAAGGAACTGATAATAAACAATAACAAAATAACAATTTGGAGCCACCACACAAAAGGCTGAGAAGAAGTTCTAAGAGTTTAAAGTTTCAGTTCAAAGGTGGGTTTCAGCTCAATTGTGTGAGCAGTAGAAGTATAGATAACAATGGCGGAGAGGAAAGTGTGGTTACCTGATCTCTGACCAGCTGGTCTGCTTTGAGCTGTATACTGTATGTCGCATGGAGTGAACACCTGATGTCACCGAGGAGGACCAGAGCAGATCTCAGGTGGTGCCTCCCTGCTTCTGAAAAGAAGCAAAGGTTCAAAAGATATATTAAATACACAAATAAATTGCATTGCACATACACATTCAAGGCATTCATATATTTTTTACACATGGTCTGTCCATCCAAATTCATTCTGGAACCACAGTAAATTTGAATGACTGTATTCTTATGCAACAAAATCAGCTTGAAGTTGTTTCTGCTCTTTTGCTTGCATGCAAGTTCTCATTTGTATCCAGACACCCAGGGTTTTCCCCTGACGCATCATCTTACCCAGATAATTATGACATCATGCCAAGAATGCACATAAGTGTTTAAATATAGACAAACCCCAGCCCCAGATCTCTGGTATGTAATTCATATTTTATGTCTGTTTTGACAGGCTTCTGTGTTCATCTGCATGAAAAAAAAATTAACCCTTCCGCCTGGCAGTAATCTAATCTGCACACAGCATATTAAACAGGTCACATACAGGTCAACGCTCACGACGGAAATAAACTGAAATGAAAGGAGCAGTCAAAAACCTAACTATTATCTTCATTTATGCGGCTATCAGGGAGAGAAAACCAAACAAATTATCTGTTCCAGGCCAATTTCATAGACTGAAGCAAAACGTATCTAACGCCATTAAATAGAGCAACATAAATTCCCATGAGCTGTTATTCTGTTCCACATACTTTGTGTCCTAGGGTGAGAACAGAACCCACGCTAATCTTATCAGTCCTGACGAGGACTCACAGCAAGTCATAACAATTCTCCGAGGAGAGGAGGAATCATGCTGCAGTTCTGGCTAGAAAGGATTCATTTCAAAGGCTTGTCAGGCATCAGTTCACTGGAGTCAAGTGTAAATAGGACTTATGTTATGCTTGATAGTCCTTTTACTATCCGTGATTTCCAAAGTGGTCCTTCTATATGTAATGGTTATGAACTTTTGTTATGTCTTTTCATAATTTCTGTCATGTCTAGTTCAGTTAATTTGCCCTCATTGTGTCTTCTTATTAGTTAACCATTCGCACCTGCTTCTGTTCTCCCCGATTATGGTCTCCCTCATTAGTCCCCTTATAAAGTCTCCCAGTTCTGTTCTGCACCTGGTCGGTGATTGTATATGTTACCCTGTGAGTGTACTTTTCATATTCCTGGATTAAATAGCAATTGTTTGGATTATCTTCATTTTTGTGAACTCAATTGAATTGACCACACGCAGTACTGTGACACTATACACATATTTATGTGATGATGTTAATAGTTTTGGTGGTATCTTTAGGGATCAGATGGCAGATTACAGTTGCCCTGTCAAAATAAACCAATGCGACAAGATGGTCTGTAATCACTTTTTGATCAGTCTTTTGATTGGTGGAATACTATTCTGTTTTTCTCTATTATTAAATCTTTACTAAAACTGAAATCTACAAAAAATACAACTAACTTTTAAAACTAGAAATAACATTCATTGATCAATGCTTTTATTCATCTAGGGATACTCCACTTTTTTTTTTTTTTTTGGAAATAGGCTCATTTTACCACTCACCCAGAGTTAAACAGTTGAGTTTTAGCATTTTCAAATCCATTCAGCCTATTTTCTAATATTTAGAAGAATATCAGTAACCAGACAGTTTCTGGTCTCATTGACTTCCATAGTAGGAAAAAATATACTATGGAAGTCAATGAGACCAGAAACTCTCTGGTTACTGATATTCATCTAAATATAAAAAAATCCGCTGAATACATTCGAAAACGTTAAAACTCAACTATTTTACTCTGGGGGAGTGATGAAATGAGCCTATTTCCAAAAAAAGTGGAGTATCCCTTTAAATTATCTTTATTTGCAGGCTTTTCTCAACAAATACTGCTATGCACTTAAAAACATTAATGTTTATATTCTTATAGCCTATCATTAATTAAATTTTTATACTTTAATTCAAAAAGGATGCATCAAATTGATCACAAGGGACAGCAAATACATGTATAATATTACAACATATTTATTTTTCCAATAATAAATGCTTTTTTGAACTTTCACATCATTAGAAAATCTTGAAAAAAATCTATCAATGCATCCACAAAAATATTAAGCAGCTTTTTTCAATACTGATAATGAGAAATGTTTCTTAAGCATCAAATAAGCACATTAAAATGATTTAAAAGTGAAGTCTGAAGACTGGAGTAATAATGCTAAAAATTCAGCTTTGCATCACAGGAATAAATTACATTTTATTGCGTTTTTTGTTTTTAATGGTATTTTTAGAAATTAACTTTTATTAAAATAATTTTTTATCCAATTACATTTTGATCAATTAGCATAATTCATTTAAATCCAAGTAAAATAAAGTGCTTTCACTTTCTCTAAAGCCCATTTTTAAGCGACTATTCTTATAATCAAATTGTGCTATTCTTTCCAACTAAGCATTCAACTGAAAATCTGCTGGTAGCTGCTCTTATCACGAGCACAAGCCCCATATACACAAGGGACATCATAGATCCTTTCATTTTTTTTCCAAGGCAGAACTGTGCCACGGATACATTCATCTGTGCCTTTTGTTTGTGTGTGTGTGCCTCCCCATAACTGTGCCGGTACCCCTGCATACAACGGATGTATAGAACCTTTTGTACCTCATTTTTAGAGAGGAAATGTCGCTCCATCTTTCTCCCCTTGGTTGGCCCCTCATGGGTAATGCCTGATTGACCAAAGCACCTCTTAAAGGGGTCAAAGGGCAGACAAAACAGTCTGGTGTCATGGCAACCTGACTCTCGGCAACCAGAATGATAGGGTAGGCAGGGAGGGCTTTGAACAGGCTGTCCGTCAAATTATTCTCAAATCCCTCTGCTGGTTTTCAGATAGGAACACACAGACAAACGGCAAAGTGTGATGATTGACAAGCATTTTTTTAAAGCATTAAAGATAAAGAGAATGAAGACTCTAAATAAACAAAATAAATGTAGTAAATATTATATTTAAAAATCATACAACCATCTTACATCAAAAGTATCTACTGTAAGAAAGTACATTAGTCACAATGCACAGATCAGCTCATTTCACTTTATGTAAAGAAAGTGCAAAACGGTCAAATTTTCAGTATGTTTGATTGGAATACCACTTTTCCAGAATCAAATATTGTGCATGTGGCTCCTTTAACTCACACAGCATCATTAAATTTGTATTTTTTTTCTCTTACACTCACCACTGCATGATATACAGATTTCCCATTTCCTGAATGTTAATATCTTATGCTTGAATATTGACTTTTATAATCCAATTTATTTTTTTTCTGCTGGTGTGCAGCAATATGTAATTTTGAATCACGCTGCCAAATAATGTGACCTCACAACACATGACCAACAGTGTGCGAGATGTTGTCAATTAATTCAGGGAAAAAAGCAGGAAAAAAGAAAAACAGGCTAAAGCTATTGCGGAGTACATTTCCATTGACTAACGCTTACCCTAAACCTATTTATGCATGTCTTTGGTAAGCAACTGATCCCTCCCTAGATGGATTTGGGCAGAGTACCGGGTGAGTTCACAGTTCTTTGTGTTCAGTGTAAAAATGGAAGGCAAATGCATTCAGATCAATACTATGCCATGAGAGGGGCCCATGAGTGTGTGAGAGAGGAGGGGGAATTGGTGGAATTGGACAATGGAGCCACTGATTAATCATTCCTGTGCTGTTATTGACTTTCTGTTAAAGGGGTGAGTCACAACCGAATTTGTGTGAATGCATGTGTGTGTTTACTTTCCAATACTTTACGAACAAATTTGTTTGCAGTGTGCGAAATCGGATAAAACCTTTAAGGATGCCCTCAGAAAAAAATATGCATATATAACACATAGTAAATAATATACTATATATATAATATGTCATTTAATCCTATAATATCAAAGCTGAATATGCAGTATCAGTCTTCAGTGTCACATGATCCTTCAGAAATAATTTTAATATGCTGATCAAGACATTTTTTATCATCAATGTTGAACACAGTTGTGCTGCTTAATATGTCTGTGGACACACTGATAAAAAATGAAAAAAAAAAAAAACTTTTTTAGATAAAATCTTTTTTTAGTTAAAAGTTCAAAAGTATTTATTATTGGAAATATAAATATTTGTAATATCTTTTTGTAATATTATAAATAATGTCTTTATGCTCACTTTTGATCAAATCAATGCATCCTTTCTGAATTAAAAGACTTTCAAATGATAGTCTATAAGAATATTAACATTATATATGCTGAAATATTAATTGTTTTTTAAGTGCATGTCAGTATTTCTTGAGAAAAGCCTGCAAATAAAGATCATTTAAAGACATTAAATTAGTGTGGTTATTTCTGGTTTTGGTAGTTGTATTTTTATTGTAGATTTCAGTTTTGGGAAATTTTTAATAATAGAGAAAAAACAGAATAATATTCCTCCAAACAAATGGCAGAAAAAGTGATTACAGACAATCTTGTCGCATTGGTTTATTTTGACAGTGCAACTGTGATCTGCTGTCTGATCCCTAAAGATACCCCCAAAACTATTAAAATAATCATTTAAATATGTGTATAGAAGGACCACTTTAGCAATCATGGATAGTCAAAGGACTATCAAACATTACATTACAAGTCTTATTTTTACTTGACTCCAGTGAACTAACCACTGGTTTGCTGTTGAATAAACATTTATTATTATCATTATCAATTTTGAGAACATTTATGATGCATTATTAATTTAATTTATTTATTATTTTTTTAATGATATTTTTCAAAATTCTTTGCTGAAAATGAAAATGGAACAGCATTTAGGCCTATTTGATTTTTTGTTCAATGGTAGTGTGTATATATCATTTTTATGTAAAATTAAAAAAAGGAATATATACACACACACACACACACACATATATATATATATATATATATATATATATATGTAATTAATTGTGATATTTTGGAAGATGTCTAAATGGTTTTTCACACAGGATGAAGAGTTTGTGTGTTAGCAGCACGTGATAATGGCCATCCCATGAGGGGTTAAATACAGACACATATCAGCCTACCAGACACAACATAGGAGGTCGTCGGTCAAGAGTTGGGGGGGAAGGGATGTGTCATATTTCCCTGGCTTTGACATCTGACCTTCTGGCTGTGACCTTGAACAATGTCTGAAAGGGCAGACAGAGCACAGCTGAGCACAAAAAAAAAAAAAAGATATCTATGAAAATGTTCAGGCCCTATCATAACAAATAAATATGATTGATAAAATTACAAATGATTTACTTCTCCTGGCCAAGGCTGCATCTCAATACTAGTTTTACTTGATCTTAGTGATGCGTTTGACACTATTGATAATATGGATCATGACGTAATCTTACAGTATATCTTACAGTATATGGAAAATTACACCAGTATTCAGGGACATGCATTAGGATGGTAAAAATCATACCTATCTGACCGTTACAATTTTGTTTAGTCAAACGTGGAATCATCCAAGTTAACATCTGTAAATTCTGGAGTGCCGCAAGGGTCTGTTCTGCCCTCTGCTATTTTCAATATACATACTGCCTCTGTAATATTATTATGAAACATGGAATGAGTTTCCAATGTTACGCCGATGATTTAATCTAGTCGAGATATATAACTATCCAAGTTGAGTGAGAAAATAGCATTAAATTCAGATAAGACCAAGGTATTATTTATTGGACCAAAAACCTCTAAACAGAATCTCTTAAAATACAATTTACATCTAAGGATGTACTGTTACTTCATTATACAGTTCATTATACTGTTATAGACCTGTGTACACAAAATGCAGCTACTAGACTTTATACCAGGTCAAGAAAATATGATCATATAACTCCAATTTTATAATCTCTACATTGACTACCTATTAAATTTTGTATCGATTACAAAGTATTGCTACTGACCTAAGGCCCTAAATGGTTTACCTATTGTGTATTTAACCAATCTTCTATTGCCCTACAATCCATCATTCTCAAAGTGACAAAACTCCGTACTTTTGGTAGTTCCCAAATATTTTTGATGGTCCTAACTCCCTTTTGTACATTCTGTTAACTAAAAGTAACTTCGCAACTACATGTAAACTAACTCTCATTAAAGTATTAGTAGACTGTCTACTTAATATCTGCAAACACTTTATTGTGTTGGTCCTCCAACAGGCATTCTACTGACTATAAGTAATCTTGCGAGCATGTCAACTTATTCTATTCCTTACCCTACCAGTCTACTAATACTCTACTAACACTCTAATGAGAGTTATAGACGTGTAGAGTAGGTGCACCATGCAACGTTACTTATAGGCCCTAGTCAAAAGAATGTGTTACACGGACCCCCAAAATAAAGTGAAACTGGATATCCATATCCAAGTCCACTAAAGGAGGGAGAGTGTTTTCGCATTTGGCTCCTAAACTCTGGAATAGACTTCCTGATAATGTTTGAGGCTCAGACACACTCTACCAGTTTAAATCTAGATTAAAGACACATCTCTTTAGCCAAGTATTAACATAATGCTCCTCATGACATTGTACTCCAATTATATCAGATAAAATGTTTTGCTTGAAATGTTATTAACAGTAGCTACGCTAATTATTTTCCACTTGCTTTTTCTGTTTCTACCTCGGGATTTCAAGGTTACTAGAGAGTCCGCTGGCTCCAGTTTGAATACATCCTTTTACAAAGATTTCAGATGCCCCACCACCACCTGTGAAGTGAAGATGGCAACTCCTGTGAGGATTTCAGATGATGCCAACTCTGAATCAACATCCACCCGTGCCAAATTTTCTATATATTGTAATCATGATGATCACAACTTGTAATAATTGCTTTAATGAGATCATTTTTTCTGCTTAAAAATTAATACATGATATCAGCTAACTGCAAGATTGATATTATCTAAGAACTGTACATTTTTGACATATGGATATTACTTTGACACGGTCACCTCTCTAAATTGTAATGTAGAAACCTGCATTTTTCTGTCGCTGCTTTGAAACGATATGTATGAAAAGCGCTATACAAAAAAGTGTATTGTTCTCTGTTTTTCTGATAAACATCAATCATGTCAACTTTAAAGGAGAACTCCGGCGCAAAATGAACCTTAGATCTAATAAAACATTGGTACTTTGTCGACCATTCTCTGAGATTTGTTTTCCGAGATTTGTTTGTGCCGGAGTTCTCCTTTAACCAGTTAAATTTGCATAACCATTCGAATCCACTGGCAGAAAGGGTCAGCTCTGTGTAAAGCCAACAAACAAAGTTTACAGAGTAACTCTTTTTCCAGTATTCAAGTCATTAATGCAGAAAAATTGTCAACATATTAATTAGGAAATACTACAGCTGAAGTGCTATCAAAAATAATGCTCTCACTGAGACCAAACCAAACAGTGAAACTGAAAACATCATGCTACAGTGCTACTAAGCTTATGGTAATTTTTACTACCATGTTTTCTATTAAACTTCTCCTTGAACTTGAACAATGCACAAGTGTTTGCGCTTGATCTTTTTCCTGACCTCTCTTTGCTCAAAGCAAAAGTCTTGAGGAGGGGAACCATGGTTACAGCTTTCATCTTAAAGTGTATAGTTCCTCAACACTCCATGTACTCAAAAGCCGCAGCTGCTTTTTCACCAACCATCTCTTTCATTGCCACTGGACCAGCCAAAAACAGTCATTTTCCTTATCTATTCCTCCATAAAAAGACAAATGCAAACGCTCAAATTACTGTGCCTCAAAGGTTTTTCTAACTATTTTTGTATAAAAATAAATCCTTTTATTTAGCAAGGATGCATTGAAGACTTTTACATTGTAAAACAAATTCGATTTAAAAATAAATGCTGTTCATTTCAACTTTCTATTCATCAAAAAAATCCTGACAAAAAATGTATCACAGCACAACTGTTTTCAAAATGTATTTAATATGAAATTTCTCGAGCGCATATTAGTATATAAGTAATATTAGTAATAAAAATATTGTATTTGTATATAATATTAAATATTAGTATATAAGCAATATTAGTAATAATAATATTGTTTTATTGTTGAATTCACCAATCCCAAACTTTTTAACGGTACTGTCAAATAAGAAAAGTACTTTGAGACCCTCTTATTTTATTTATTCCATCTGATTTTAAAAATTAAGCAAAATACTCATGCAGTCGATTTGCAATGTAAACAGCAAACAAACATGTCTAATTAACCCGAAAATGGAAGACACAAGCGATTACAATTTAACTTATGACAATCTGAAGGTCTAATAAAACTTGGTTTTACAAGAATTAAATGTATTGGACTAGCAGTCTAAGTTCTCCAAGAAGGAAACAGCATAAATCTCCATAATTTCAAACATTTTAAAAACATTAAGTAATGGTTAATGTAATGAAGCTCAAACCTTCAGTCCTAGATTTTGAAATTACAACAATACATGCAATATAGCTGATCAAACAAAATCTAAATACAACAATTCATCATTAATTCAGATGTCAAAATAAACCTAGTTTCTCATTTGTTTATTGTTTTTCTAAATGGACTAAAATCTCATTCAAATCCTTTAAAATTCTGCTTCTCGTTTCCCTGATTCTGAGCAGAGCATAAAGACACATATTGAGTTTTGGGGACAGAGTGTGACATAAATAACATTTTCTGGGGGAGCGCGCACGCGCACACACACACACACACACCAAGAAATAAGAGCAGGATAACAGCCTGGACAGTGTAGGATTAGAGGATAAGATAGCAGAGACAGGCAGGAGATAGGGATGCAGACACGAACAAGGAGCAGACACAGATGGGAGAGAGAGGCAGGAAAGAGAAAGGTATCTCCACAAGAAAGACAGGGATACAACAACACAAATGAAAAGAGCACTGAGGACACAGGAACAAAGGTACAATTGAAAAGTGGGTCGACCCTGAAGCTGCAGGCCATATGTTCAACTGAATTTCTAAAGTTAAAACCAAATATCGCCCTGCTTACGCTGGTGAAGGTGTACATAATACCCCAGTTTGCATATCTGCACGCTTGTGAATCAGTGGATGTGAGGGTTCATGAGTGTACATGTTGTGCGTGACTTACGTCGTTGACGCCTGGGTTATGTTTCCCTATTTTATTTCAATTTAGTGGAAAAGAAATCATAAGAGAATAGTTCACTCAAAAAAAAAAAAAATCATAAAAGTTTGACAAAGACAATGAGTGTCAATTTTTCATTTTGGGATGCTACATACTTTGGGAGCACATTTGGGGTTGATAAAATGTTTTTGAAACAACACCTACAAAGGATGCATGTATTTGAACAAAAATACAGTAAAAACACTAATATTGTGAAATATTTTTACAATCTAAAATAACTGTTTTATATTTGAATATATTTTAAAATGTTATTTATTCCTGTGATGCAAAGCTGAATTTTCAGCATCATTACTCCAGTCTTCAGGTGTCACCTGATCCTTTAGAAATCATTGTAGTATGTGATTCAAGAAACATTTCTTATTATTATCAATTTTGAAAACAGATGTACCGCTTAATATTGTTACTGAAACCACGATAAAAAGATTTCAGCTTCTTTGATGAGTAAAAAGTTTAAGGAGCAGCATTTATCAGTGTATAAATGCGTTTACGGACACATCCTAGCTAAATAAAAGAATAAATCTTACTGACCTCAAATGGTAATGTATAGGTACTCCCTCTTTACTTTATCAGAGCTGAGTGAAATGGGCAGCATCTGGTAATAAGAAAGATCTTCAACATAAATCCTACACAAACACAAGCACCAGACGGCAAGAGTGAATAGTGCATGTGGCTAGATTTATATAACACAAACACACACATACAGCTTTTCCTCATTTTCACCCAACCCCCTACACCTCATTTTAGCAGGAGAGAGGGGAAACAAAGAAAGAATGAGAGGATGCGAAACAATTTCATGTCGGAAAAGTGAAGGTTGAAAAATGAAAATCAAACCTAGCTAAAGGGGAAAAAAAGGGGAAGTGGAGAAGGTGAGAAAACAAGAGAGAAGATTGCCAGTGAGAGCGTTTGCTGAGGCAAGCAGCAGCACGGTGACCTACTAATGCAGAACTGAGGAATTCTCATTGCTGACCCGAAACACATTCCTCTGGACTGCAGATATTAACCCCCACGCGACCACTGTACGCACACACACCCGCCGATCGCTTTACACACACTAGCAAACCTCACGTGCAATTATACAGTCACTCAAGACATAATATACTTGTCACTTGGCCATGCATATTAACACTTATATGTCACCTTGTGCAAACCAGCATAGCACGCACACACTGAACACACAATAGCCACTTCTCCAGCAATTTACAAGTCAGCACTCCAGGTAAACACACAGTACTACAGCAGTCAGGCAACTGTTAATTAGCCCCATACTGTCAGCACATTTGATTATGCAGGTGCTGAATATCACATAAAAACAGCTCCACGGGAAATACTGCCTCTGAAATAAATATATTATTCCTAAAGGAATTCTCAAAAAAAAAAATCATCTTCAAAAGAAGATGTTTTGAAAAAATAGCTAAAAAGTTCTTAAAGATAGAAAGCCATTGGAATGATATCACAGGGGTGTCGGAATATAGCCTACCGGTGTTGACGATAATCATGATATTCAAAGCATGAAATATCAACATCGTGTTAATTTAGAGTGTGCCAATATACCGGTATATTATATGTTATGATAACATGACACGTAAATACTCCAGCGCGAGTACTTGGTTGACCTATCAGGTGGCTTTATTGCAGACGCAGACTCGGAGAAGAATGTCGTCTGAGCGAGAGAGTGAAACACTCTGTCCACACCAGAAAAAAGACAAATATTTTCTCTTCGAGTGTAGGCTGGCTACACTCACCAGTTGTGCCATTCGGCATCTGTCTGTGGCGCCCAGCAACAGCTCTTGTTCAAAATCCTGCCGCGACAAAAAGCGTCATTTACAAATTTTTATATTATATATTATTTATATTATATTAGTTTTATACATTTAGTTTTACATTAACTTACAGGAACCAGCAGCTTGAATGAAAATTGCTGATGTTATCGGATTTTTAGGTGATATTGTCAATTCATTCAGTTAATGTATGCTCTTAGGTAAAATGCTCAGGTCACAGACTCAGCAACTATTGTATTTAATTGTACAGTAATCATAACATATTACAGACATTATCTTAATGTCATAATGTCCTTAAACATAATACTGCTGGCCATAAACTTGAGAAAGTGCGCGTTCGGTGTGCCTCAAGTAGTCCTTGACGCGAAGCGGCACGGCAGAATATGCACCAACCTTTTTACCCATCTTCATGTCCACCCTGCAAATTATCCTATTATACAGAGAATACATTGCGATTATTTTACTAGTGATGGGAAACGTGAAATTAACCTGTTCATACAACTAATAAAGAGTGATTATTAAGAACCATCTTATTTCTGAATTTGCACTTGACTTTTTTGTTTGTACCTTTATGTTTGTTGGGTAAAAAAAATTAAAACTATATAAAACAAAGTAAAAATTAATTTGACTGGTAACTACCCCCCTTTGTAGAGTCTATAAATATCGCAATATATTGTGAATTGTTTTGGCCACAATAACCATGGTGTGAAAAATCTAACATTGTGACAGCCCTAATTTCTATATAATTATAGTATTCATTCATTTCATTCATTCATCCTTTTAAAGAAGAAATAAATGTTTGCTTGCCAGACCCTCACAACTGAACGTTAGACAGGATAATTTTTCAGAAATGTTAGATTCGTTTTTGCTCAATTTAACTTACTGCACAACAGTCTGTCATTTAAAAAGCATCAGCTCTCCAACAAATGTCTAAATTCAGCCTAATGTAGATGGTGAAGTGGGTTGAGATTTGATGAAAGAGCTATTTAGACATAAGTCTCTAAGGTTACCTAAAATGTGTACACACAATACCAAGTCACCACTACAATTTAGGCCAATTAGAAGTGTTTGCAGACACATTTGATACCAGAAGAACGAGGCAAATTGTCATTACTGTTCCATTATATGTAGACATGATATATTTATACATAGAAGAAGTAACAGTTTTTTCTTCAATATAACAAATGCATATGGCAATCAGTCATGAACACATTAGCATTGTGGAGGTCCACTATGTCTCTGTTAGTATTGTTTTTTGTATTCACAGCTAAATAAAATTTTCCACATTCTATTCCAGAGCAGCGCTGATGTTCAACCTATTGATTTCCTGAGCACTTCAGTTAGGGCGGGCTCAAGCAATCTGACACACTTGAACATATGGTGAGTCAATGGCCATTATACTATTTTGTACTGGTAGTAGTATTCAAGACTGGAGGCTCAAAGTGTTTTATTTGATGTACTGAAACTGATGTGGTAGTGTATAGATGCAGTTGCGGGCCAATAAAGACTGTCATTTCAACTGAGAGCCAAAATTCAAGAAAAACAGAGATGGAATAGAGATTTCGAAACACAAAATAATAAAAAAAAAAAATAAAAAAGGCTACAGTATAATATTATTTAAACAAAAAATGAAACAAAAAGCATATTTAGTATTACTTTTTATGACTTGTATACTTAGTAAAAAGTAACCAAGTAATGGGATAGAGTTTATATATATATATATATATATATATATATATATATATAACCTACTACCTAAAGGATTTTTAGGAACACCATACTAATACTGTGTTTGACCCCCTTTCGCCTTCAGAACTGCCATAATTCTACGTGGCATTGATTCAACAAGGTGCTTTCTTTAGCAATGTTGGCCCATATTGATAGGACAGCATCTTGCAGTTGATAGAGATTTGTGGGATGCACATCCAGGGCACGAAGCTCCCGTTCTACCACATCCCAAAGATGCTCTATTGGGTTGAGATCGGGTGGGAGCCATTTTAGTACAGTGAACTCATTGTCATGTTCAAGAAACCAATTTGAAATGATTCAAGCTTTGTGACATGGTGCATTATCCTGCTGGAAGTAGCCATCAGATGGGTACATGGTGGCCATAAAGGGATGGACATAGACAGAAACAATGCTTAGGTAGGCCGTGATATTTAAACAATGCCCAGTTGGCACTAAGGGGCCTAAAGTGTGCCAAGAAAACATTGCCAAAAGTGTGCCAAAAAATAGTCCTTGACCGCAGTGATCAATAGAACCATTGGGTGAAGCAGTTATAGCCGTGTTTTATCGTGAATAAAGCACAGCTATTGACCAATCAGAATGAAGGATTGGAACTAGCTGTTTATATATATATATATATATATATATATATATATATATATATATATATATATATATATATATATATATATATATATATATATATATATATATATATTTCCCAAATTGGAACATTCATTCCTTTGAAGTTTGCTTGACTCAGAGCATGAGAACGTGAGTGAATCGGGGATGGTCAAATATAATCCATATTCAATATGAAACTAGAACACAAACAGCTAAAACAGACAGTTGAACACAAACCCATAAAACTTAATTTCCCTCTTACTGGTGCCTAACTCCCTTTGTGATGATGTACATAACTGACAGACATTTGACCAGTGGTTCCCAACATTTTTGACAGTTTTCAAAGGCCAGTTGTCTTCCAGTTGTTCATGATGGATTAAGGATAAGGACATTTTTAACATTTTCAGAGCTTAGCATAAAAAAAATGCATCTTCAATATAAAAATGGCCATGGCGAAGCAAGATTTTTTTCCTTTACATATTTCAAAGACAAAAATGTAATTAAAATAAGAAATATCTTGTTTTTTAGTTGTATATTCTTATTTTAATTTAATCATTTTAACTCATCTTGAGTAGAAGGTTGCTGAGGCCACCTAGTGGGCCCTGGACCCCTAGTAGACAATTGAACTTCTCTCATTTTTACATGGATTTATGGTGCCGATTGAGGAATTAAGTTTAAACAGACCCTGTTAAAGAACCTTTCCTATTATATTCTAACTCAATTCATCTTTATCGCTAAACCGAATTGTCATCTGTGATTTTAAAGCTTTTAAGCAGAAAAAGCAATGCACATTTGCCACTGTAAAAAGTTAAAGAAAATCTCATAGTACTTACAAAAACACATTATTTTTAAGAACATATATATATATATATATATATATATATATATATATATATAAAGTTAACTGGATTGGGAACTGAAAATAAGCCCAAACCTAAAGGCTCTTAAATTCATCTCCATAGATTTATGTTGAAAGCAAACATAATTTTAAGGCTGTTTTTTCTGCTAAACTGCAATTACGCTTTTATATGTCAGCAGGTTAGCAGGAACCATCAGGTTAAGGGTAGTAGAGAATAATTACCTCGGAAAAAGGTATGCAGTCAGACATGAGATATAAAACACATTGGAGAGACAGAGGGTAGGATAGCATGCGGTTACAAAATAAGAGCAGAGGATTTACAAAGAAAGAGAGAGACAGTTCACTTTTGTATTCGTTGGTTTGATGAACAAGCGTTACAGTGGTAAACCTTCTTGCAAGGGTTCAGACAGAGGAAGACAGACAGCGGGGATGAGGGGTGATGGGAGGAGCGTGGTACACAGAGAGAAGAGGGGACACCCCAATAAATGGATTACGCTACATTTCAAAACGATTCAGATGAAACAAAAGTGCCACAAACCGAGAAGGCCACGATTGACTTCGCATAAAGATCGCGCTCTCTACAAGTGCATCAGTGCAGAACTAATTTAACTGATTCAAACCGTGAGTGCTAAACCTTTTATGTGATCAACTTGACCGGGCCTCATTTTAGCCTTTTGGAGAAGTCATGGATATTAGTCTATGATGTTAACAATAAAGTCTCGAACAGACATACATAACCAAAGCTTATGCGTGTCGCACAGGAAAACACAAGTGAACATGATAGCTGCAGGGATGAAAATGTGATGGACGAGGAAGGAAAAGTACTTAAAGTCTCCAAACAAACACATGGTTCATTTTGCACACAAAGAAGCAGAAAGAGCAGGTATAAACCAACAAAACACCCGGGAAAGAGATTGAAACATATTAGCATGAAAAAAAAAAAATAGAATTAGCAGAATAAGACAGATGAAAAATGAAGGCAAGAAATGACCAAAACAAAAGCAAAGTGAAAAGCAAAATACCAGCAAGTGTTGGAAAAGAACGGTGGCTTCCTTTCCCCCGATTTTGCCCACTTCCAGGTCAGCCATCCCTCGTTTCTCCTCTTACAGGTTCCTCTCCTACTTTACTCTTCTCCCTCTCGCATTTCACGTTTCTGCCAGTCCACTCTCCTCGGTCCTGCTCTCTTCGTTTACCCCCTCCTTCCTTCTCTCTCTCTTTCTCTCTCTGCCTTTTCATCATTCCTCCTCACAGACACCACTCTCTTCCGCTTCCTTCCTTTCTTTACGGATAAGTGTAGAGAAGAGGGAAGGGGGAGGGAAACCTGCACCGTAAAGAGAGCAAGACTTGTGTGTTACAAGTAAAAAAAGGGCCTCTCAATGAGAAACAGGCTATCTCAGTGTGTGTGACACAGCTGAGAGAGAGAGAGAGACGCATTGAGCCGCTTTCTCCACCCGTTGGGAGAAACAGAAATACTAGATGCTCTTAAAGCAGTGCGTTAAAAGAAGACCAAATGAGAGACGAGCTAGGAAAAAAAGAACAGTGGTGTTTAATAGTATGTGCATGTGCAGGAGAGAGTGAAGGAAATGAATACAGGACAGATCGAGATGGAGCGAGAGAGAAAGGGGGGTGGCTTCAGACAGAATATCTTAGTGGGAGGGAAAGAGGAGGAGAGTAGCAGTGAAGAGAAATCAAAGGGGTGGATTTTACTCCCAGTCTTCTCGTTCACTTTTTCTCTCATTCAGAATAAATGTACTGTTAAGGATACAGCAGCATACAGATGACTCCTCTCGGCTTAGTTACCGCATATTGTTTTCTTAGCTCTTCCACTTGGTCAGGAACATCATGTAATCTTGCACATGAACTTGAAACTCTCTCCCTGGTCTGCAAGCTGAAATCCCATCATGGCCTCTCCCTGCAGGTGAAACACACTGAACTGAGTCGGGGGGACAAGAAAAGGAAAGTGAACATTGATATGCAGAGCAGCGAGGTGCAGGACAGCCAGAACAATATCCTGGCATGGCAGGTTACATTATGACAAAATATCTCATATACTCTGACATCATGACACGCTTTTGGTTTAAATTTTTTGTTATAGTCTATTTGCCTACATACAGCATGGTAAACATTTACTGGAGTAAAAAGGGCGACAAGACAACCAGCCCAGATCTTCACCATAAATATGATTATACTCCTACCTTATTTCTTTGTTTTGTGAAGAAAGGTCACATGCGTAAATTCCAACACGATTGAGTAAAACATGTAGGTTTTTCGCGGTTTGTTTTTTAAAGTTTTGATTTGACGTAGGATCTGGAAAACGCTGCGATTGTTGCTCAAAACTGAAAAAAAATGATGCACGTCGCAAGTCAACAATTTAAACAGATCAAATAATTAACAAACTCAGTCGTCATCAACTTCATGGTGGTTGTAATGGGTTTCTTAACATAAAATGACCAAGGTAGGGTAGGCAAATTGTTTTTTATGTTGGTTGAAACTCTCTTCACATAATGATAGCAATCAATAACAGAAGTAGTCTATAAATCCTAAATATTAAAACAAGTACTTCTGTGGAAGTCCCAGGACCAAAAAAAATATTTGTCTAATCATCGAATTTATTCTACCCAAATGCAATGATATGATGTCCTTCCTGCCTGTCAACATTCCGCACAGACTGCTCATGCAGACATCATATTATGTCATCAGAGCATTCCGTAATACCCGGCGGTACACATTGTGTGATTTTGGGCTGTCCCAGACGAAAGATGACCAATCGTAGTGATTTTGATGGTTGCGACTAGCTAATAAAAATGCAACATGAAATCGCATATTGATCAATGTGACATGCCACTAAAAATACAACCTCAAGTTCCATTTGCTAAATTGGCATGCCAAGTTGGCTTCTTTTCCCTAGCCATGACCGCATCAATATTCCCCTCTTTCACTTTCTTCTCTTTTTCAGCGCACATAAAAATCATAATAGCCAGAGTTGTAGACAGACAGTCACTGAGCGTCACAAACAGCAGCCGCCTTTTACAGTTCCTCCTGAACCAAAACAACTAGCTTATGCTGCATTCACACTGTGTCATAACCGTAATTAGGAGAAGGCAACACGTGACATTCTACCTGGACTCAGACTCCTCAGACTCAGATTTTTGCTCAGATTTCTATGTTAACACTATCAATGGCAAGAAATGCAGCATTCAGGTGGTACAAGTAAGAGCTCTGCTCTGCTTTTTTACTCTCATTATTATTGTAACATGTAATTATTGTAAAGAAAAACATGTTCCCACCACTTTTGCCAGGGTCGAGATTGTCCCAACTTCCCACCAATCTGGGAACGCCCCCGGGAAAGCCCCGTCACGTGATGTGAATTTAGCCCGTGGGGGAAAACACTGCGTTGGCGCTCATTGAAATACATGTGACAATTGTGCCGAAGAGTTGTTGTGTCGTTTTCTGTACTGCCAATATAAAAAAAATGATAAATTGAAGTTCTACATCCTTCCTACTAAATGCACAGAATCGTGTGAGCCTCCAGCAGTGTTGTGCATGAACGCATTCATATTTTGGGCGAACGTGAACTGAACGAACTGTATCACTGCCTGATGAACGTTACTGTGAATTAGTTCATTCTGGTGTCTGTGAACGCACGCTCTCTCAGTTTAACTTCGTACAATAGGGTGCCAGATTTCTAAAGAGCCTTCCAGGTGAAAACCTGGCTAAAAAACACGTTAACACTTAACAGGCCTTAATATGCAGAGAAAAAAACCCAATCTGGCAACACCAGCCACCAGTGTCGCACCGCGGTCGCCGTCGACAAAGTAACAAGCGAGGAGGTGTCGATCAATTGAACGGGTTTTATGATGAGGTCGGTGAGGATGGGAAATAAATAATGGATAAATGGAATTGTAACAATGCCGGCTCCCACGAGGCTTCAACTTCCGGCTGATGGGGAAGTTGAAGCCTTGCAGGAGCCACCATTGTAACAGAAATTCACCTGCTGTTAGCATCCAATTGACTCCCATTCATTTTGGCGTCACTTTGACAGAGAATAACTTTACATCTGAGGCATCCAAAGACTTCATTTGTCCATTATTTATTTCTAAAGGAACACGACATTGTATAAAATGCTCCATTACTTTGTATCTTACGTTACGGCACCATAGAAGCCGTTTTTGTAAAAATAGGCAAAAGATTGTGTCGTAACCACAGGACTTTCTGACGCACAATTGAGACATTACTGTATAGACAGGAGGAAAAGCTCACAAGCAATCTTTTACTGTCTATGAGGCAATCGGGGAGACATGGAGGCATAAAGTCAAGGAGAAGCCCATATATAGACAGTCCATAACAGCAACAACAGGACAGAATATTTCAACATTTTGGGGGAATTAGGTGATTCAGATTTGGCTTGGCACAGCTACTAGAAGATTTTCAACTCGTCACACTCAGTTTGAGCCTGTGCAGTCGCTCAGAAATCAGACAGGAAGTGCAAAAATCGGGCTTCAGTCTTCTACATTGAAATCAATGGGGTCGCTGTGTCTTTCTTGTAGCTGCCAAGATGGCGACGTCCACTTCAGGCTTCGAAAACACTCTTCAGAAACCTACGGGTGACGTCACGGACACTACGTCCTTATTTTTTACTATAATGCCACCCATGTGTAATTAAAAACAGAGTAAACCATTATTACATCATGTCAAAATGCATATGAATCTCTTACACTTACCCAGATGACAATGTCAAATAAATGGCTTCTTCTCATTTCTCGTGAATCCGTTTCCTTTCCTCGCGACGCGTCAAGCTCCAACTCCGATGAGCGGGAAAGATCGGCTGCATCCGAAATCGTAGTTTCATTCTTAGTAGCTACTGTACACATTATGTGAAGAAGTATATCTGAATTCACATCACTCATAAAACAGTAGGCAAAAAGTACCAGTGGACTTCCATCAAGATTCTGTAGTGTAAAAACGATCGAAAGCTTACTATCCATGAGGTTACGGTGGAGGATTATAAATAATGGCAATGATGAAGCAACGCACCTGACGCTGCAGGTCACATCATGATGATAGTGACAACATGTCGGATGTAGTTCATCCAGATTACATTCTTCATACTAAGGCTTCGTCCAAATTAATCAGGATACATTTGAAAACGGCTTTTTCGTTTAAAAACGCTCTCCCTCAACACTAGCGTTTTCCAACGTTTCAGTAAACTTCTAAATTCACCTTATTGCGCATGCGTGAAACCTCAGAAGCTGTATGATACAGATGGGAAATTAAATAATAAAGTTATCCCGCAATTCTTCTAACAAGGATAATTTTATTTAGAAAAATATGTCACTAATATGTCATTAATTAAGTTGTGAATTAAATTGAACAAGACTCAAAATCATTTTAAATTATCAGTTGGTGAATAAAGCGCCTCGCTTTGTTGGTGGTCTTCTCTCAATTATTTTGCTTTACTATAGAGGTGCTTGATGGTTCGGCACAAAACTGATTATGCTGTTCTGTTATTTGAACTTTTACTGAAATGTCAAAAACCCATATCACAACTGCACTCATTATCACAAGCGATTTCACAAAATACTTGCATTTCAGCACATGTATGTAAGACCAACAGAGCTCTGCACTGTTGATGACATTGAGCAACCATTCAAAAGTAATCAAAATCACAGTCTCACCTCTTTTGATTGTCCTCACACAGAGTAACAAGGACAGATCACACCACACATTATCTCCACACAACCAACGAGGCAGATCTTTGAGCACACTGCAAACCTAAACAACTATCGATCTGCTTCAGAATTGGTGAGCGGTGGGATCACCGGGATGGAAGGAAGGGGGAGAGGGTAGACTTTGACAGAGGTCAAAGAGAATTGTGCTGCAATCTCTTTCACCTTCATTATAGAAAGTAAACTGGCCCTTCATACATAACATCATTACCAGAGTGGGAGAACAATTCCATTAGGAACACTTCACTCCTAATGCAGACAAACTGTTCTTTTGCCCAAGGACAATCATTACCTGGGGGTGTGAGAGGGATGCAGAGGGAGTGTGTGTGTGGCTGTGTAGAGGTAACTGTGCATGAGAGGATGGTATGCTTATACTGATGCTGATCTTGAAAGGCCATCGCTATCGATTGCATTAAGCTTGCTGGGAACCCAGGAAATCAATACATTTTTAAAGGTGAAGCAACTAGCAGACAGCATTTGTGTTTGAGGACTTCAATACAAAATGGATTCAAAAAGTGGTTATTCTAAAGATATTAAAATACACATAATCAAATAAATTATGAAAATGATACATTTTTAAATTTTATTATTAAAATATACTACAGTACAGTACATCCAGCTCTAATATTGCATAACAAATCAATTTATTTAGCAATTTTCAATGCAAATTCAGATACTATGTGCCGGTGTAGAAGTCATTTATTGCTGCAAAGCTCAAGCTGGGCAACAAAGAATAGCCTTGATAATTTCCTATGGCTACGAACGAAGCACCTGTGGTTTCTAATATGAGTAATATGATCCATTTTGCCTTGGTAGCAAAAGAAATAACCATCAAGCTACTTTTCAACCTCTGTTATTGTAGTGGATTTATCAAGTACCGGTACTTTACAAATTGATAACTTTGTATCAATTTGTGTCTCTTTTATGCAAATCAAATATACTGTGTTTGAGAGCAAAAATGTATTATATTGTAATTAAAAAAAAAGAAAAGATTGAAAATAATGTCTTCTTAAGACTGTTTTTAATGGAAAAAATAAAGTAATTGATAACAAAAACCTTTGCATTTCAAATGCATATTGTATTTTCTTTTATTCCTGTGCTTTTCTATGGACCCATACATTTTGCTCTCTGTTCTGGTGTCATTTTTTTGCGAGTTGAAAAGTTTTGCTTGCAAATTAAGCTGTATCTCAAAACATTTGCAATATATATATATATTTATTTGCTATTAGTTTGCAATGCATGTTTGATTGCATAAAAAAAGAAAAGAAACAAAAGTAACTCCATAGATAATAAGCCAAGTACTTTTGGGCATCTGGGAAAAAAAAAAAGTGTGTAACATGGCATTTTAGTCAAACTGGTACAAATTCTTACCAAACTAAAAAAAAATGACAGAAGACTCCCTGCTTCTGCAATTGGTCAATCAAACAAATTGCCCCGCCCCAAACTCACGCCATTGGTTGAGCCACTGTTGCTGGGCTGGTTGTGGTGCACAAACAAACAAAGTATTTTGATAAGAGACACAATGTTTGGGGTAATCATCAATGAAATTGCTAAAATGTCACATTCAAGAGGTAGTTCATGTTGGAAAAAAATATGAATCATATGCAAATGGACCATGGTTTCCTTCCTTATGATTCACATAACACCAACCTCTCAAGGGCTGATCGAGGTGCCCGGTCAAAGGAATGCATCATACTTTTATTTCAAGTGGGATGCCAAATCACCCATGGCTCTTTGACCAAATTAATTGCTTGTTCAAATGCATCCAGGAAAAATCCAATCAGTCCACCAGCTGAGGAACGGAATCACCCACTGACAAGGAATCTGGAGCCAAGAATGTATGCAGGAAAAGATGATGGAGAAAATGAGGAGAAATCACACTGTTTTCCTATTTTGTTCTTGAATTCCAGTTACAGCATTGAGGCAGGTTGATTATTCTCATGAGTGCACTGCCAGTAAAAAAAAATAACCTTATTGCATATTAATTATGACCATCTGATCCTCTTTCTTTTTTTTTTTAATTGTTTTCCACCTCCCTTTCTTATAGTTCTATATATTTCTATATAACATCTGGGACATTCATATTATCCGACTGAGTAAAAGTGACTGATTGTGACTAGGAAGGAATGTTATCAATGATAGCATTTATCTCATGCTGTTTTAGGCTGTTTGAGCAAGTTGATCTAACATGTAGCCTGATGAACCCGCTCTAACATCATATCTGTACCCAGAGGACAATGGAAGAGAAAGTAGCAGAAGTAAGAGAGAAAAAAAAAGGATCAATTCTGCCATCTGCTGCACATCAGGAGAAGTTCAAGAAATTCCATCAACAGTTGATCAGTCCTGAAGTCAGGCAATTCTATTCCAAACCGATATTGTTTTTCATATTGTGCTGGTTCAGTGGCACTATATAATGGTTATATATATATATATATATATATATATATATATATATATATATATATATATATATATATATATATATATATATATATATATATATATATATATATATATATTATAAGAGACTACTTAAACACCTCACTTTCTTTTTATGAACTATTTTTATGAACTTGATTATTTAGTAAGCTAATTTAATCATAATTTATTAATCCCATAATAACTTCTAAAAATGTTTTTTTTTTTAGGCTATTAACTGTGCATTTTTCTGGTTTTGATTATTGGTGTAGCCATTGTGTTTATTTAGCTTTTGTGTTTGGTATGTATACTTATCTATATTATTTTAAGCCTTTCTTACAATTCTTGTAGCTACAAATCATAAAGATTTGTACAATCATGCAAATCATGAAGATTAAAAATCTCCATAAACCTTCATCTTAATTCCTAGTACACTAGCAATGACCATATTTGGGTTTGAGGCGAGGTGAATCAGCGCCATAATAACAGACATGACTGCTTGTAGTAAAAAGGTGTGTAAAGCTGTACTGTATGGACAAGGAAGTGAGTCATATGCTAATCACTGACGGTAAAATGACGTGTTTGTTGGTCGACCGACCTCAGCACGAATGAAGAAACGCGGAACACTGTACTACAATAACCAACTACAACAAGGAAGCAACGTGGTTTCTCTGTTAGCCTATTTGGACATAACAGTTTTAAGGAAGTAGAACTAAAAAGAACGAAACATCGAGTCAGATTTTGGATTAATCTTATATCGGTAAGGAACAACTCTTGAAGTTTTTCTTTCTTATTTGTTATTAAGAGATTGAGTTAAGGGATCAAGTTGTAAAATGGATCAAGTTGTAAAATTGCGAAAATATAAATGTGATGAATATGTAAAATGTTAAACTCCGATTATCTTGGTCGTAGCTACTAGGCTAATGGTGCTACTAGCACCATTATTCTCATTATATTAATCTAAATAAAATCTGGAAATGATAAACACTATCAATAGGATTACACTATAAACTATATAATATAATATATACCCTATATATATATATATATATATATATATATATATATATATATATATATATATATATATATACAATAATCTATATTATTTTATAGATTATTATATATAATACATGTATGTATATATATAATACATATATGTATGTATGTATATATATATATATATATATATATATATATATATATAATACATGTGATTTTGGGGGGGTTTCGTTGGGAATTTCCGATGATGCACTTTCCCAGTCGCTTACTGAAACATCTTTAGTATTGCATGTGGTACGCGTGTAGCACGTGACTGAAGATCAGTTCTTTGGTTCGCCCCGTTTTTTAGTCCTTTATATGGCAATGGGCTCATAACCATACTTTTTAATAGACATATCAGTTTTAATAGGTTGTAATACTTGCGAAGAATTTGATTATTGTAAAGAACACCCCGTGTCACTATACAGAACATAAGACAAGCGGTTTGGAAAGGATGGATGGATGGAGCCGAACGCTTTTTGAGTTTCTACTACTATCTACTAGCTTCAGAGTATTTTTTTCACATTCATTTCACACATGTCTGGTACAATTATGTGGGTTTGTTTTATCAATACAGTGTATACTTTTTTTCTTGACATACAACGCCGAAAGAATGGACATGAAATGTGACTGACAACAATTGTCAACAATAGGCCCATATATGGGTACATTGTAACATTTGAGGGGCACATTGTAACATGACCAAATAACAGCTTAAAATGGTATCTGATCTACTCAAAAAAAAAAAAAAAAAATAATAATAATAATATAATACAAGACAAACTAAAATATTTTCTCAATAAAATATAATCAACTTTTTTTCATATAAATAATGCCATTTTTAATAATTAAAAATAAAATAGTTTTTGAGTTTGACAACGAACACATCAGAAAACACAGCTATACATAACATATTTAAAACATAATAATAGTTAATAATTTATGAACATTGACTATCAGTCTTTATTCACCCTTTTCTCATGTTTTCTCAATATAATTCGTAAAAGTATAGAAAATAATAGTATAGTTCTAATAGGGCCACATTGTAACGCATTGTTACTGCACAACTGGGATTTAAACCCTGCTAGTGTCTTCTGCTAGTTAGCGAAGCATTAAAGAACCATGTCAACTGTTAAAAAACATATTGGGGATTAAAATAATATCAGATTTGTCTAATTTAAAATAAACACCAAAAATAGAGATGAAAAATTAACATAAGTAAGAAATTTACTTTTGCTATGGTTAAGTAAATGTTCAGTGATATCCACCAAAGATTTCTGGATTAGTGTGGAAGTAGCCTTTTTAAAACAAGTGTGTTACAACTAGCTCGCGTTAGTTTGTGCCCCACTCTCCCTATTATCTGGAACTTTTGAGAACACATTCTTAATACATGCCTAAAATGATCTATAAGTAGCCCAAGAGTTTGAGGTGTAGGTGGAAAATAGAAATTATCTATGAGCCCCTTGTGCAGACTTACTCTTGAATGATTTATTATTGTGTCACTTAAATCAGCATTCTGACTAATGTCTGAGTTGACTCATAGCATGTTCCTCAAAGGTTGCATAATCCAACAACCTAAATCAGCATGTTTAGAGTGGAAGATTATTTGTTAATTTGGTTTAATTAATGTTATATATATATACATTTTATATGTAAAACCGATTTTTTTTTTCTTGGAATTAACAAAGACTAATGAATTGTCTTAAGTATGTCAGCATGTTTCACAAAGTAAACTGTGGATTGAATAATAAAACTTATACATGGTTTAATTTACTCAGAAAGAAGGTAAAATATTTACACATTTTATTTTTCTTAGTGAGAGTTTAGGCTAAAGAACATCAGTAAATGACTGCATATTAATGTCTTGGGGGAAAAAGGATAATAACATGATAGCATGATGATAACACTAATTTGCATTGAGTCCAAAGGATGCCTGTTTATTTGCTCTTTTATCTTATTTAGAAATATGCTGTTGGGAAAAGAGCAACTCTATTTCCTTATTTGCATCTTATTTTTCTTTAATGCAAATTATGGCTGTGGCATTCTGTCAGTATAACAAGTCTTTTACATGTGGTGTAGCCGAGTAACAGCTGACACAGTTTCAACAGGTGTCAGAGGAAAAAGAAACCCTTGCTTAGGGGAGTTCCCCTATTAGAGATGCTTATACTATTGACCTATACAAATGGGTAGATGTTTCAGGTGGTGGTTAAACATGGACATTTATTTATTTGACAGGACATGTTTTTGGGCTAGTAACTGAGAAATAATATGCTTTTATTTGAACCTTAAAAAAGCCAAGAAGAACATGCTTTATGTTCTTTATGTTCTATTAACATGCTTTTTGCATAGTTCACTTTAACACTGAATACAATATCTCTTAATAAGAATGCTTGAACTTTTTGACTTAACGGATGTCAATCAGAGATTATTATGTCCTAACTTTGTGGTTTCTGAATATAATAGTCCCAGCTTTTTATGTTTTTTTTCCTCTTCTTTTTTATTTCAGTGGCGAGAATGAAGAGAGAAGTGAGTGCTGGAGTAAACTTTCTAAAAGGTTTGGCAGTGAAGCGTGGAGGTGTGGATCAAATTAAAGCCAAACTTTTCGCTACTAAATTACAAGAGCTTCTGCTTGAAAAGTTCTCAGACCACTGGTACCCAGACAACCCCAGCAAAGGACAGGCATACAGGTAATGTCGCTTTGTTACTCATAATTCAAAATGAAAGTTCATTTTTTGATAATCTCCATAATGCCAGGTTGTTGCATTAAAGTCATGGCCATGACAAATCAAGTGACCTGAACGTGACCTTTCCTCTTAGTGTAGTAATGCATTGATCAAGGCATCATTTAATAAACACGATGTAAAATAGCTTTGTCAGCATTATCTCAATATACAGTATAATTCAAAATTGGGGTTGGTAAGATTTATTTAATATTTTTATGCTCTTATGCTTAATAAGGCTGCATTTATTGTATCAAAAATACAGTAAAAACACTAATATTGTGAAATATTATTTCAATTCAAAATAAATGTTTTCTTTTTTTAACTATATTTTTTAAATGTAATTTATTATGTGCTGGCAAAGCTGAAATTTCAGCATCAAAACTCTAGTCTTTAACATGAAGATGAAATAATTTAAATATGCTGATTTGATGCTCAATAAACATTCCGAATTATTATCAATGTTGAAAACAGCTGTGCTGCTTTAATATTTAGTCGGGAAAGAGCAATGGATTTTTTTCAGGATTCTTTAATTATTAGAAAGTTCAAAGAAGCATTTATTTGAATTGGAATCTTTTTTAAAATATCTTCCTGGCCACAAAATTTGCATCCTTATGCCTGCATTCAGTGAAGAAATCATTTAATTTGTTGTCAAAGTGGAAATTATTCATACTCTACATAAGGTAATATCTGAAAGACCTACAAACCTACATAGAAACTTTTTTACGCTCTCCTGGATTTCTCAGATGCATCAGAATAAATGACAGAATTCCCTGGGATGAATCAGTATCACAAGCGTGCATGGACAGTGGCTTAAAGCCAAGGGAGTTGGGCTTTCCTCGGGAGATCACAATGTGGATCGACCCATTGGAGGTTTGTGTGAGGTAAGTTGAATGATATTTTAATGAAATTCGGACATTTAGTCCTGGTCCGCTTGGCATCTAAATGGTATTTTGACCAGCTGAGAACTCGTGAAGAGCTTATAAAATGTGTAAAGGAGTTAAAATAACGTCAGGAATCGAATCAAGTGTGAGCACACCCTAATACTAGTTATATTAAACTAATGATTTACATTCATATGTTCCCACAGGTCTGGAGAGAACGGCAGATATTTTACAGTGGCTCAGTTTGCTGAAGTCGTGGATGATGTAAAGCACTTGAATAAGGATGACACCTTTAGCCAAGTGGATTCTGTGAATCCGGATACATCGGACTACCACTCTGCTACCTCATCTGACTGCGGCTCAGCAGTCTCAAGTGATACAGAAGAGGAGGTGAAAGAGGACGAAACGAAAAAAGTGAAGAAGAGAACAGTGGAGAACACAGTTTATACAACGAGATTTAAAGCAAGAGGGCCAAAAGGGCAACGCAAGCTTCCCACAGCTCAGGTAAATACCATGATGCATTGTTACAAGTTCACTTCAAACTACACTCAAGTTGAGTGAGGAAGGCTGAAATGTTGGAATTACTAGCAAGAGCAAAAAACCCATCCACATCAACTGTTTTTATATTCACTTCTTGCTATATTTGTTTTCAAACTATGATACCTTTGAATAAAAGGCCTGAGACGAGTCTTAAAACTGACATTGTAAAATATTTTCTCTGTCATTAACAGATCCCTGGCACGCAATACTTTTACAACCCTTCACCGATGTGGCCTCAGTACAAGAAAAAGAAAGGCATGTTCTTCACGCCCGTATGCCCACCGGCTCCTTCTCCTTTGTTTGCTTACTATGTTGTACCCAAAGTCCCTCCTCAGTTCATTGTGCCTCACGCTACCCTGCAAACCTGGGGGACAGTGAAAGGGTAAAGAGCTCGAAACCCATTAGCACATACACCTGGTATGTTAGAGTATATTTATAACGTATATGCCACTCTGCAGGGAACTTTATAGCTTTTCATAATGAAATCATATGCATGAGATATAGTGACAAGCATGGCAATTATTTAACTTAATGATGTTAGTCATATTTTTTACCTATTTCATAGTTATTTCTTTGGTCTGTCAATATATTCAAACTGCTCTTGCACAAAACACTCAATCTGTTATTGCTTGATCAAAAACTTTACAGTAATTTTTTCTGAACTCTGCAAAATTTGTTTGCTGAATACTTGAAATTTTGAATTCATCGAGATGAAGCTTTTCAGCTTTCCCACCCACTTCTGTATTGAACGTTTAGATGTTTTGGGGAGTTTTTAATCAAAGAATGTTTAAGAGTTATTTTATGTAATGGAAAATCTCAGTTGATTTGATTATCAAAGTTTGAAATCAATTTGAATTCAATGAGTATTCACAAAATATTACCAGCAGTTCAGCTCAGGTCTGAGTCATTTATAGAGTCAGCAATACCTCTGAAAACACCAAGCATCCCTTTTCTATACAAAAAAAAAAAAAAAAAATCAACTCATACTGAAGCCAAATAGTGCTGTGTGGATGAGGCTACAAATTTGCTGCTTTTAGAGACAGTTCCTGACTAATGTGAATTAACCTTTTTCACTTTCACTAAAAATAATCACATCTGCTCAAGATGTAGAGAGGACTGCATTAATAATAATAATAAAAGTTATTTCATTAACTATGCTAGATTCTGTGCACAATTTTACCTTTGCTAAATGGTAATGATAATTTTATTGTAATTTATTCCAATACCACTAGGGGCTAGTATAGATTGCCTTAAGCCATATTTCCACATTTCATTATCTTTTATTTGCTGCAGTTTTGATGTTTTGATTGTAAATAATTGATTTGGTACTGTTTTGTAAAACTGCATGTGTATAGTGTCATCTCACCAGTGCTGTTATACGTTTCAAAAACAATTATTTAAAAATGTTTTGTTTTATGATCTACCTTTTTTACGTAGGTTTATTTAGTTTTTGAACTGAATTGAGACTATTGTAACATATAAGTGTCTTTCAACACTGGAATTTTACTTTTGCTTTGTTTATTATTTTGTATAAATGAATCGTGTGCAGTTTTGTATGTTAAACTTATCACACCTTTACTACTTTTACAAACTTTTGCCTTTTTTCTTTGCTCAGTCTTCAAATGCATATTTATTTGTGATTTCTTTATATTTGATATATTTCTTTATATTCTTTGTATTCTTTATATAATGTTTTGATGTTATGCGACTTATGGAACTATTAAGTCGCTACTTAACTACTGTTTTAAAGCTATGTCCAACTGATCTGTTATAAATATATATTTTATTACTAAAACAGTAACACGAGTTGTCTATTTTTATTTTTTTGTGGTAAAATATAAATATTTACATGAATTATAATTTACATAAAATGTTTTGAAACTTTTTGTTGAATCTTTCCATAAATCTAAGTACTCTTGATGGGCTAGTTAATGAATTTGAAGTCAACTGTATTTATATGGTACTTTATAACAAATCGTTTCAAAGTAGCTTTACAGTGATAACAGGAAAATGATTCAACAATGCATTTTGGTTGGCTGTACAGCAGCTCTTTAAGAAACTAAGTCATTATTCAGTCGAAGTCAGTTTAGTGTTGATTCAGTACGGTTGTAAAAGGTAGTAAAGTAAATTAGATAAGTTAATTTATAAAACAGTTCTGCAGAAAACAGTGATGCCATCTCAGTTCAATTTTCAAACAATAGTGCCAGTGCAGTTAAATCAATAATATTGTTGAATATTAAGTAAGCCCACTGTAATGGCTAAAGGGTGGATCTCTGTAACCTCTCTTAAGACCTTCTAACCTCTGAAATCAGGCCAAATACGGTGAAAAGCATCTTAGAAATGTTGGACTAAACACTTATTGGGTTGGTTATTGTAAGTTCTGTGCAACAGGATGCCCTGGCGGAAGGATCCACATAGGGTGAGTGCGTCACATGGCCCAAGGTTATAACGTCATTCCTAAAGGAAGACAGGCAAGGACTTGAGCATAGAAATAGAAACTGCATTGAGTTTGAAGGAGTGGGGTTGTATACGAAGAGGAGAAGCCAACAAACTTTGTGGCCATGCTTGTCTAGTTTCTGAGTTCCTGTCCCTCCTTTGTTCATAATGGAAGTGGCAGTTTAATATTTCATCTCCCAAATGGTCTATCTGCTCATTTCTGGACAAGGGAATCTCCTTTTAAAATGCTTTAAATCAGCTGTCAGTCTTTAAAAACCATGGAAGTGCACCAACTGTTGTGGGAAGTAATTGGATAAAGGGATAGTTCGCCCAAAACAGTAAATTCTTCCATCATTTATACTTGTTTGTTCCAAACCTGTTTTAATTTCTTTATTCTTCTGAACACAAAAGATATTTTGAATAATGTCAGAAACCAAACAGTCGTTGGCCCCATTGACTTCCATTGAATTTTATCAACCTGCAAGCAAATTATGGGGGTCTGACCTCGATTTTGAGGCTTGTCCCCCTACAGGAACTCTATAGCATCTACATCTCAATTTAGGTCAAATGTTTCAAACACAAATATGGCAACTTGTTAACCATAGTCTTACACTACTTTACGCTTTCCGTTACAATCACCATTGGACGGTACACTAACAATCATGACAAATGCTGTGGGTTGGTTGCAGTTGCAGCAGAGATGGAACAGGATCTAAGAGAGTTCAGAGTCTTTAGAAATAAACTCAAAACTTCACAAAACAGAATCACAGGAACCAGGATCAGGAACAGAACAACCAACATAAAACTAAGTAGAACTGACCCAGAACTGAAAGAAACACAGGCCTTAAATAGACAGCAAACGAGAAGGGACACAGACATGAGCAAAACAGATCAAAAACAAACTCTAAACAGTCACACGGAACAGTTTGCTACCCCAAAACAAATACGTCTAGTCTAAAATATTTTTTAAAACTTCTAATTGGAGCACTAAGTTCACGAAACATTTAGTCTTGCACTACTACAAGTCTCCCACTAGATGTTCCCATTGGCTGTGAATGTTGGCTATTTTTAGCTTTGCTGAGAGAACAAAGATTCAAAATTTAATTCTAACACTTGACACTGTATGGTGATTTGTTTGGAGCTTCATATAATTTCCATAACTTCATTTTAGTCGCATGATACATGATCTTGGAATGTATAGACCTAGCTAACTCTTAGCCTACTGTATAAAACTTTGCCAAACGTAAGAACAACATATTTCTGATTTTCATTACAATTTCATTACAATTGCAACAAGCAAAGAATTAATTTATGTCACACTGATCATATGAGGGAACACTACTTCAAGATGAAGTTGCTGTAGTCCATCCACAGCATACGTAAGAGCGCTACTTCATAGAAGAGTTTCAGAGCGCCTACCCACAGACCCGTGTGGCTACAGTCAAATGTTGAGGCGCGTACAGTGTGAGTGAAAGATCGCAGGTAGGAGCGCGCACATCACTTTGTGCTTCGTAATACTGCTCGAGTCCAACCTGCTATGCCTTCCGAAATTTTGGTTGGAGAGGGGGAAGGATAGGATGGAGAACAAGGCGACTGAGGTGTGTGTGGACTGAAGACAAGAGCGCGCTATGGAGATGACCGCTCGCCTCGCGCACTTGGACACCAAGGTGGATGGCAGAAACTGTGATGGGCTCGTCAACCATAACGGAGAGACGACAGAGATAAGAGTACCGCTCTCTCACACGGGGAAAAGAATCAGTCCGATCGAGGGGGGAAATCTTTATAGACTGCGGGACAGAAAGTTCCTTTTGGAGGACAAGAAGCGCCTCTGCGCGTGGGCACTGGGAACCGCGTTGTTAGGCATTCTGCTGATGGTATTACATGCTGAGCTGTGCCCAGTAGTGTATAAGCCAGTAAGTATACAGCTATAATGAAATACTGGTAACGGTTGCGCGCTTGTGGTGCAATTTATGGATGGAGCATAAGCTCTGGAATTTGAAGGTTAACATGATAGCCTTAATAAGAGGAAATATCACCCAGATTTAAAAAGAAAATTATTTTCTCGGTTATCTTTTATCTACCTTTTTCTCGGGAGTCTTTTATTTAGGGCGTACACAGGGAAAAAACAAAACAAAACACACAAAAAACAGGTATTTAAAGTTCCAAAATTACGCACGGCTGGAATATTTAACTTTAGTTGTAGTATAGGAAACTAAAATGTCGTTGCTTAAGTAATATCTTAAAGAGAAATGGTGTTATGCGTTACACTGTAAAAAGTGGATAAATTGTTGTTAATGCACTTATTTTTTTATTAGCTAACAGTTAGCACATGAAGGACATTTTTTAAGATAGCTACTCTACAAGTCATATTCCCTGGGTAGCCGGTTGATCAAAAGAGGAAACATCTCTAAATAATAATCTTGACTTTATATAGCTGGTCTGTTTGGTCAAATATGTTTATATTTTCATAAGACAGAGATGCATTAATAATGTGAAGTTGAAAACAGAACAGATAAAGCACAACGCAACAAGATCCCATGTAAAACCACTCCTGTTAAATTCAGAGCTAATGACTTTATTAAAACGCTTCCCCAAAGTCCGTCTCAACTTTGACACATATAATGACCTGTTGGTCAGTGAGGTCCAATTAACACAGGGAATCTGTTAGCCTGTGCTCTGCAGTCACTTATGACCTGTTGTGTCCCAAACTAGAATTTTTATTGTCTGACATTTAGCAGGAAATTTTAGCCAACTCGACATACAGTGCATTCAGAGTTTGCATTGTATCGGTTCATGCATTCCTTGAGATTTGAACCTATGACCTTGGCGTTACTGGCACCATGCTCTGAGCTACAGAAATGCATGTTTATGATGTTTTTAAGATATAGACACATATATTTAGGATTTTTTAAAAATGCATTTAAAAATTAATTGGTATATCTTGTCGTGATTTCTTGTTGATAAACGTATTTTCATTCTTTTCATACTTTCACTGATTTGAAGAATTAATTAAATGTACTTTATATTTTTGCGAGAAAAACACTGTAAACATCACCTTATTTTCTTTACTCATATTTACAGTGTAACATGTGTCCAACAGAAAATTAAAACAAAAGTCATTTATGATTGATAACATTATAAAGCTTCTACATGTTCTACATTTAAACATTTAAACCAAGTATTAATATTTTATTTAAAAAACAATGTTGATTACATAACACATAATCTCTATATTAATCTATTTTTGTAGTCTCACCCAGAAATAGCTCAACATGAGTGACTGAAGAGTGTTTACTCCCTGACTGACTACTAATCAGTGTTTTCTTGATTTGCTGTAGGAAGTTTCCTATATATATATATATATATATATATATATATAGTACGTAGCATAGCCGGCTTCTGCAACCGTGACAACTTGCCATTCTCATGGAAACCAAATTATACAGGAAAAGCAGCTATTTATGCAAGTTTTTCCACATTTTGTCCCCCCTCCCTTTGTGCTGCTTAGACTGCCTGTTGCATCTTTCCACACCATTTAGTGCATAATTAGCGCCTGTTTGAATAATGGATTTAAGTGTTGACCTCAAACGGGACATAAGCACTATGCTGATTTTCACGTGTTATTCTGTCCACATACCGTGGTGGTCGGAGCGGTCAAAACAAACTTCAGCTCTACCTCCCGTAAGCTTTACCTGTTTCCTCAATGTTGCTGTGGCATTCATACACATTAACATGAACACCACACAAAGAAATCGTTCTTTTTTTCATCAAAAAACAATATTTGAGAATAGCTTTAATAACACTATAAGTGCAATCCATATCAACAAAGCAACTTTATCTATTCAATATCTATAAATTGTTTCTATAGATGTTTATCGCGGTTATGTGGTTTAGACTTTGTATTTAAGACAAGTTGATCTGAACTGTGTACAAGAAGTTGCCAAGTCTTTATTCAAACAAAATCAGTCATTGATTGGTGATATAAGCTACAATGAAAGCTTCCACTTAAGTTACCTGATCTATGATAGATTTTTCTCTATTAAATCTGTTCTCTCGAATTATATAAAATCAACAGTTGAAATCTTTATCAATATACACGGTGAAGCAGTCAGATCTACTTCATCAGGTGTGGCTCAACTTTAGTGCATAACATGATCTGTTGGCCATAGAGATGATTCACAGAATTATACTTAAAGCAGGACATCAGATATCCTGTTGGTCATTTAGCAGATGCTTTTCTTACAAAGAAACCCGCAGTCTACAACAGGCTCCTCAGAGTTATCTAAAGTTAACTTTTTGCTCAAAAAAACGGCACGGCACGCTTTTGAGCTCACCCCCTGCGATTTAAAATCTAGGTGTCTCTTTAGTATTTACACTGTAAAAGTGGCTCATATCTTAAGGAGCTTTTTCTACCTGATCAAACTCTTAAATGTAGTTTTGTTGATGTAACACAATGCATTTAAGTTTATTAGCCACATTTTTCAGGGTAATGTGTTTGTCATTGCCGTATGTTTGAATTTAAACTGCTCAGAAAACTGACAAGAAACCCGATCTATGGAACTATCATACTATTATTTTTTTCAGAATGGGAATAATGATGTAATTTTTGCCCATTTTCTTCTGGAAATGGTAATGACATTTGTTCCTGAATTTGCATAGCAATGCATATATTTGTTTTATGGAATTTTAGTGGCATTTGTATGGAGAAGGACCGCTAACAGAACGATCTTCCAGGCACGATCATTTATTTAAGCCCACCATTCTCTTGGAAAACAGGTTATGCAGGAAAATTGGCTATTTATACAAGTTTTTCCACATTTTGTCTCCCTCCCTTTTGTGTTGCTCACACTGCCTAAGGTCATATTGCATCTTTCCACATCATTTAGTGCATAATTAGCGCCTGTTTGCATAATGGATTTGAGTTTTGACCTCTAATGGCATATAAGCTTGATGCCGATTTTCACGTCTTATCCTCCCCACATAACAAACAAAACAAAGCAAAACAATCGTCCTATTGCTGTAAAAAAAAATCTTAAATAATATTAGAGAAAATCTTAAGTTATTGATTGTATTCTACAAAGAAAGCACCTGCATCATATATGACATAATGATTAAACAGCAGAAATTACAGTGAAAAACTTTCACTTTTTGGCTAGTATAGGTATTTAATGTATATCTTTTGTATTTAAGTAAAATCTTCAGTTCTCACATTGACAAATAGCACCACACCTAACCTGTATAGAATAATTCACTGTCACTGTTCTGTGTATTTTTATCTGTTCTCTCCAGGGATCCATATATGCCCTCTCCATAAACGGTCTCATCAGTTTCTCCACTGGGTGTCTGCTCATTCTCATCATCGCCTTCCATTATAAAGACATCAGAGTGAGTGTTTTTGTCCAATCTGTATCCGTCAAATCCCCTCTTCTTAACCTCTGAATGTCTGAAGCAACACATTCTCATCCCAAGACGTCATCTGACTGACGCTTTTGACCATACGTCAACATCCGACATTTTAGGGTACCCTTTAACGTCAGTTAGATGACGATCCTAGGGCGTCATCTAACTGACGCTTTATATTTAGGTCTGGGGTAGGGTTAGGATGAGATAGTGTCATCTAACTGACGTTAAAGGGTACCCTAAAACGTCGGATGTTGACGTATGGTCAAAAGCGTCAGTTAGATGACGTCTTGGGATGACAAGACGTTACTCTTAAAGGGACAGTAACCCAAAAATGACAATTCTATCATGACTTACACACCCTAGATCCAAACGCATATGACTTATTTTGTTCTGTGGAAAACAAAAGATATTTTTTTGTCCATACAATGAACGTTGATTTTCATAAACAGTTAGAATTTTCAGTCAGATTTTCATTTCATTTCAGAACCTCTATCCTCCTTGATTGTTAGCTCCGTTTCTACTAGTTTCTTCTATTGCAGTGTCACTTAATAAAATGGCTCTTGATGTTATCTTGACTGCTTCAAAAGAGACCATATGAGTACACATTGGCATAAAATTCTTGCGAGCAATAAGATACAGTTGAGACTTCACACAGATGGGATATGTTTATCTTATGATATGTAATGTCATGTCCCAATGAGAGGTGTTAAAGTACAGGATTAAATCCTGCAACCCAATACATTCAAAGATTCTTACCCTTAATCAGAGCCATGGGGCACCGCTTGGGCATGCAGTTCATTTGAGGCAGTTTCTATGGTGTTATTTTAATAACAAGTGTCGAGAGCACATTATTGAAACGCAAGAACACATCCATGTAATGCACAAGCATGAATTTCTCCGCTTGCAGGTGGATTTTTACAAAACTGGATGCACACGTTCAATATACAGTGTTCTCATGGCTATGTGTTCGCTCTAATATTGCATGTGGAATATCTTCAGTATTTTCTTGGAAGTCAATGTCTGGTTACCGACATTCTCCAAAATATATTCCTTTGTGTCCAGCAGAAAAAATAAATTCATACAGGTTTGAAACAACTTGAGGGTGAAGAAATTATGACAGAATTTTCATTTAGAAGTGAACTATTCCTATAACCATTACTAACTTTATACGGGAAAATATTGATTTGATTGTGTGACTACAGTTCCTAACTGTGGTGGAGTGCAGCACTAACAGTGTCAAATTCATAAACTGCTTCATAGCATCTACAACTGCAGCGTAGAGATAAGAAGGGAAGTGTGAGGAGCAGGTGGGGCTTATCTGAACTCCTCACACTGAGTCAGCAATATGGGGGCCAATGATTGGTACTGACAAGTCAGTTACACTTCACTGTGTGTTTCTTTGTGTGACTCGTTTGGTTAAAGGAACTTAAATGAAAGAATAACAGAAAAGAAACAGAAGCATTGAGAAAGATAAAACAGGGGAAATGAGAAAGTAAAAAAAGTGTGATAGATGATAGAGTCTTCAAAAATTGTGTGTCAAATAAACATCTTCTGAAATCTGAGAAAGTCTTACTTTTTGAAAGCATGTCATTTGGCCAAAAGCCCCCTGCTAGTCTTAAGTACCTCAGCACATGTCTCCATCAGCCCACTCTGCCAAAACATCACCTGCTTTTACACAATCTCACATCTCCCTCAATTCACCCCAACCCCCACCCCATTCGCTTTGCCTGGCAAAACCTAAACTGTGTTCCCATCATCACTGTAAAGTCCTCATTTAAGGGACAAAATCTCTGGTCAGATTAAATCTCTGCCTGTAGCAAAAAATATACAGGATTTCATATGGACTAATCTATTTAATTCCATAAAATGAAAAAAAAAAGTACTCCATATTAAGGTCAATGGTTTTCAAAGGAAGACTGCCCAAAGTCATGTTGAGAGTATTGTTCATTTTTTGAGTTGTGATTCCTATCAAAACATCAAAACAGGATCTTTTGCAATTAACCATGTGATGCCAGTGTTATCCATAGTGTGAAAAAGGCTAATACATCCATTAAGCCGAAGTCCGTAACTTGTTTTGTGTTCAAAATTTACAAAATAATAAGCAAGTACATCATGAATCTATTTTCTAAACTGTTTTTGTTTTTTAATACTGATGGAGCAACATAATTTATTCTGAAATGATTATATATAACTATATATATATATAACTATATATATATATATATATATATATAAACAGTGGTGGGTTCATTGATTTGGGGGCCCCAGGCAAAATATAGGAATGGGGCCCTATACGATTGCAGACATTTACCTGGATCAGCCGGCACAGCTCTGATGACGATACATCTGTTCCACGATTGGCCAGATTCACCGCATGACAACAACCCCCTGTGTCTCGTGTTTAATCTGACCTTCAGTTCCACCGACTCCGACTCGCCGATCCCAACTCTCCCCCCGACTCTCGTCGATCGATTGCATCCAGTCACAGTTGAAGTCGAACGCACCTGAACGGAAACGTAGGACACAGAATTAAACATGTGAAAACCCACCCAAACATACAAAGAACATAGAAACACTGACCATCCTTTACACTACTGTGATTAGATTAAGGTATGATTTATGTTACACAGTTAAATATGCTGCATTTGGTGCATGCAGGTCAAGTAGGCCTATTATGAATTTTCCTTTTTTTGTGCCATTTTCTTATTATTTACTTTAAAATGGTTAAATCTATTAATTTAACAGACAAACTTTTTCAGATTTTACAGCAGCTGGAACTGGTACAATAAGTGTTGCGGTTGTACACTTACAATCAAACTTTGGTCCACTTTTCAAACTGTCTGATGTAATCAAGACGGCTGTTGATTAATATGGTGTTACTCATTTTCAGCTCTAAGTCATGTTTGATATTTTTTTGTGCCATGTAATTAATGAGGCATTCACTTGTGATTTATGGTTTTGAGTAGTTTCACTGACACACTTGTCCTTCACAAGCAAAACAGTTTACAGCTGGACGTCCTATCAGGGAGGGCGGGGCTGTGTTTATTTTGGCACCGTTCTCACAGCGAATCAAGAACGTCTTGCTCACTTTCTCGTCTTCTTTGCCATACTTTGTTAATCATTGCTTCCTTATGAGATCAATCAAGTGATTCTCTTGTTGATACACATCCTGCCTCTGTTTTTCTTTCCTCTCTTCAAGCTTTTCATCATTGACCACAACCAGGTGGACTGGCGCATTGCCATGACCAGTAACCGAGTGCTCGGCATCTCCCTGGAGCTCATTGTCTGTGCTATCCATCCTGTGGCCATCTACCTGAGGCCAGATATGGGGGGCAGACTTGGGGGGAAACCAGAGCAAAATTCCTCTACCCCCCTGTGCTTGTCCTCCAGCCACAAAGAAGTCATGCTCGATGTGGAGCTGCTGCTGTCGGCCCTCATGTTCCTGAGACTGTATCTCGTGCACAGGGCCGTCCTGTTACACAGCAAGGTGCTTCTCAGCGCCTCTTACAGGAGCATCGGCTCCCTCAACAACATCAACTTCAGCTTCCGCTTCGTGCTCAAGGTGTTGATGAACAAGTATCCGGCCCGCACGCTGCTGGTCTTCATTATGTTATTCTGGTTCTCCGCTGCTTGGATGCTGCGGCTCTGTGAAAGGTATGAACGTGCAATTACTAGAAGAGAAAACACATATGCAACAGTGTTTGCTATATTTTTTTTCCATTCGCATTCAACTCGTTACAGCTCATCAAGTGTTATCATGCTGATTCTGATGTTGATGGTCAATTTGAGTTGTGGTCATTTCTTACAAATAGATTCATTTCAGGAACAAACATGTTGTTCTTCTGCACTCAGAACTCATTCTTCAATGTCAGTTTCAAACAAAACATTCTAGTGTGTTGTTTTTTCCTTCAGTTTAATTGGATGTTCTGAGTTTTTCTTTTGTTCTGAGTTATTGACACAGCTGCTCTCTGTCTCCACCTATAGGCAGAAGCAGGTCGAGACAGGTGGCATGGACACTGCACTGTGGCTCATAGCCATTACCTTCCTCACAGTGGGCTATGGAGATGTGTCCCCTCACACCAGCTGTGGGAAGTTGGTGTGTCTCTTCACAGGCGTCATGGTAACTATAATACCTTTTGAGACAAATGCACTAAATTGCGAATTTATTGACAACATAATTTGTTTTTGTTGTGCTATGTACTATTTATGAAAGCGCAGTATTTGTTAGAGTCTTAAACATGTTCAGTGAAATATGTTTGCTCATAAAAGACAAAGAATACTAATTATTCATTGAGCTCCATATCTTTGGATTAATAAATTAATAGGTTTAGCAATATGACTTTGTATTGTTAGGTGAACGCATTATTGGTCTCTCGACTGCGACTAGTCGTAAATCCGACAATAATTCAGCTATGTCTGCATAGCATGAATTAGATATATTGTCACAACAGTGATGTCGTGAAAAACGACTCTTGTGCACTAGTTCATTTTAATGACCGAGTCAAAAAGATGAACAAACTCTCTCAATAACTAGTGCTTTGTGAATCGTTCAGAGCCGTTTACAGCTCACTCCATATGAACCATGAATCGTTTTTTGGTTATGCCCTTTGACTCCTATTCAAAACGAACCGGAAACTGTGTTACTTTAGATTCATTACATTTACATGTTCACTTAATCATTGTTCATGCGAACAATGAATAATGTGAACATTACAGTTATTGAGTACCGGTAAATGAATTACGGTTTTCTTAGCTTTTTTTATGTAACTCAGTGTAGTTGTTGCAGCTTCTGGTTCATCACACATACAGCATTGTGACTGAGTTATGAGCCCCACGTCCATCTGGACACATTTTTTTACACAGTTACAGCTGTTCTTTCAACCTTTCCTGACAGAGAAACTGGAGTCGGATGATGCTGTGCTGACAGTTTATGATTTTAAATAGAATCATGGTGTGTGACATCTCACGTACGGAGGCTGTTCAATCATGATTAACAAACAAGTATTGAGAGGTGATCTGAATGAATGAGTTGCATTTAGTATCCAAAAAGTATATATATATATATATATATATATATATATATATATATTTATTTGTCTTGTTGTATAATGTTGAAATCATTTAAGGCATTATGAATGTTTTTAAAAATGGATTAAATATAAATTCTCAGAGTTTGTGTGCATCAGGGTGTATCTCAACATAGAGTTCAGTAAGTGAAGGAGGGAGGGAATGATTTAGCAATACGATACACAGATTGTTTTGTCTGTAAACCAAGTACTTTGGTTACACCCGTACAAGATCATTTCAGGCCGAATGACTGAAAATATAGACGATACATATGAATTTCATGTCAAAAGTTTACAACAAGAAGCTTATTATATAATATTATTATTTTAGACATTTGAGTATATTACATAATTAAAATTGAAGTAGTTTAAACATAAGGTACTTTAGTTGGTCTTTGTTAATATTAGTTAACAACTGTCTTTGTTAGTTCATGTTAGTGTAGGTCCATTAAATAATATCAACCGATGTTCATTTTAATAATAAATGAACTGATATTAATAATGCTTTAGAAGTATTCTTCATTATTAATCAATGTTAACAAAAGGAACCTTTTTGTAACGTTTTAGCGAATGTTTACAGTGACGTAAGAGCCTGTGCCAGTATGTGTTGTGAATCTGTGGTGTATGTTCCTACGGGTCGGGTTTCCAGCCTCACTGTGACTTAGACAGCTGCATCTGCACCGTACTGTCCGCCCTTCTCTTCTCTCCATCCCTCGTTTCCGATCAGGGCAGATAAGCCGGCAGGATAGGAGCATGGGGCTCACACGACAGGAGCATGGGGCTAAAGCCAAAGCCAGACACCTCCCTGACACAGTGGAAAATAATCCTTCACTCTTCTTTCTCTCCCTCGCTCAGTGTTTTTATAAGCTTTCCCCTTTTTTTAGGGAACATTTTCCACCATTGCCATTTTTAGGTGGTTTATAGCATTTGGCGCCACTAAATCAGGAGGGTGTGCCAACCTGTGCCTAAGACTTGGAAAACCAGCAAACAAAAAGTTTCCTAATCCAGTTGGAACAGTATGTCAACAGTTCATTAGTGGGGGATTGCCTCTCACCTGTAGTTCACTCAAGCGTAGTGTTCAACATGCCTGGTTGCCTCATGTAAATGCCTCCTATCACTTTCTCCACATAAAGACGAGACTTTAACGACTTTCCAATGGCACGATCAGCTTCCATCATCACCTGTTACCCATTAACTGGAAGTATGATGGAGCGTCTGTGTGTTTGTTTTGCATACCTGCGCTGCAAAAAAAGAGAGTATAATTAATATACATATTAATCAGTATTTTTCTTATTCCACAAAAAAGATAAATATAATTACACAGCTTATTTTTTTTAATTGCTCTGGTTAGAAATGACTAATTGTTTTACCTTGCTTTAAGCTTAAACCTCATTAATTCTAATGAGCTAGAAAACAATAACACACAATAAGAAAACAGACAATTGTATAAGACACTTAATTCAATATATTCTCTGAAAACATTTCCTAAAATCTTGTGCCATTTTGCGTTCAGATACAGTACAATTTTTTTTTTTTTTGAAAAACAAGAAAAAAAATACTATAAAGGATTTCAGTGTACCTTTTTGCATCTTGCATGAATTCCAGACAATTCTGCTTATAGGGTGGGGATAGTTCAAAAGATGAATGTGTATCTCCTTTTTTTTATTATTATTATAACACCCAGGAATTCACATCGTCTGCCAGGAGAGTTAAAAAGCATTGAGGGAGAAACTCTTGTGAAAAGATGTGGTTGTATTAAAGATTTTGCTTGTTGAATTGATTAATTCTGGCTTACTGAGATGATTGACTAAGGGGAGTTTTGTGATTATACTTTACCATATTCCTTGACTGCTGTGAATAATCAACTATGGAAAAACTGTAGGCCCTTTAGTCAATACCATGAATCAACCTTAAAGCGAACGGATTAAACCACTGCTTGCTAACTTTTATTTCTTTCCATAACAACTAACTGGCTCTCTCTCTCTGTCTCCCTTTCTTTATCTCTCAATGATTTTTTTCTCTAATGCAACAAATTAAGGAGCTCAGGTAAATGAACTGTTTAGTGTAAAATTACATGGAAACATTCTAAGCTTGTTTCCGCCACAGAATAAAAACATTTTTAAAGTTGGGCCGTCAAACGATTAATCGCATCCAAAATAAAAGTTTGTGTTTACATAATATATGTGGGTGCACTGTGTATAATTATTTTGTATATATAAATACACAAACATGTATGTATATCTAAGAAAAAAATTATATTTCTATATAAAATTTTATATTTATATATAATTTAAATTATATATAAATCTATATACAGTATATACATGAAAATATTTCTTAAATACAAGCATGTGTGTGTATTTATACAGCATATAAAATAAATATACACAGTGCACCCACATCGCGATTAATCGTTTGACAGCCCTATTTTAAAGATATCTCACAATTGCATGATATAAAGTTGAAATTGCATAGCAAGTTAGAATTGTGAGATATATAATCACAATTGCATGTTATAAAGTCAGAATTGCGACATATAAGCATGCAAAAATAGAAAGTCAAAATTGCAGAATTTTATTTCTCGCAAGTTTATACCTCAAAATTATGACTTTATAACACGCAATTGCGACTTTTTATCATGCAATTTTGAGATAAAAAAGTCTCACAATTGTGAGATCGCTATTACCTTTTTTATTTTTTATTATGGCGGAAACAAGCTTCCATACATTCCCCATAGAGACACACACTTTTTTATAATGTTCTTCCATGTAATGCGTCTGTTTCTATTTTGTTTTATTAAATTATTTTGGAAAATGTTTCTAAATTTTGAAATGGATTTGAATAAAACAAAGACAATTATATTCCATTCCGCCGATAATTATTTACACACTTGTTACAAATAATTCTGTGTACTGTCTGAATATTTTATGCCTGAGTACATGTTTGGGATAATGAGACAGATGGTAACCATGCTCATGTCTGTGTGTTTGTTGTCAGGGTGTGGCATGTACTGCTATGTTGGTAGCAGTCATGACTAAGAAATTGGCGCTTAACAAAGGGGAGAAACATGTGCATTTCTTCATGATGGACATTCAGATCTCCAAGCGGGTGAGCACCACAGTAAAAATGCCACTCTCTTTCAATTCTTTACTGTCTTTTTCCCCACACCTATGTGTACTTGGTCATTTCCTTATGACCGATTTGGTGGTGATAAAAAAAAAGATATGTTAATGATAATTAGACTTAGCTTAGCCATTGGGGAGTGCTTAACTTGATCTTTAAAAATATCTCTCTGTTGCGGATGAGAAACATAAAAAGCAGTGACCCAGAGGATGCAGAGGCATGGATGGAAGCAGCATTATTTTCCGCATTGAACGTGTGTTATGATTTCTGAGGCTTTTTATAATATTATTTTTTCCTTAAATAGGGAATTCCAAACAGCAGCACAGTGTGGGAAATGCTTAGGTTGGCCAGGCAGAGACAGCCGCTGAGCTCTTAATAGCCGACAAAAGGCGTCAAAGGGAGGAAACAATCAGGTCCCTGTCAGGAAAAGAACTTGTGTTAGCCCATGAGAAGTTTAACTGCAGACAGGAAATAAGATGCACTGATGTGTGTCCTGTGAGTGAGCCTTAGCGTATGCACTGGGAAAGAAGGGAGGAGAGAAGGTCTTGATGCTGAGGTGGGCAGGCGGGTGGCTTGCGCTCCTCTAACAGGATCCATCTGTTTGCTTATCAGAGGAAGGAGGAGAGACCCCAAAATAAATGCATAGAGGAAGATGGTAAATGGTCAGAGTTTCAACAAATAGACGGAAATCATATTGCTTTGAGGAGGCAAGAATTGACTGAAAATTACGTTGGATCGTTTCCCACCGCTGAAAGCAAGTTCTTAAAGGAACATTACAGGGTTTAAGCTTAATCGACAGCATTTGTCATAATATTGATCCCTCGTTTTTCCCTCGTCCCTCATTTTCAAAATGATCAAGGACCTGGGAAAACTGGGAAAATTACTTTTGGGCAGTTGTAAATGTTTATTTAACATATAAGCAAAAAAAATATTGAACAACTTTTTAAATAATATTATTTTTTAGATTTTTATAGGCTAAATAAGTTAATTACATATAGTATATATATATATATATATACTACATGTTATATATATATGTTTTAAACACATTCATTTCTATCATGATTGCCTCACTTGAAACCAATTTTAATTTTATTGTTTTAAGAAAAGGACATAGAAGTGGACATAGTTTTTTTTTTCTCAACATTATGTCACACATGCTGTGCCCAGAATATTCCTACAACATATTCATAAAGGTCTGCACCTGTGCTTTCAACTTGGCAAAAGCTATTTCCTGTCACAGGTTTTGTTGTGTTGACGTGTGTGTGTAGCGTGCCACAGGTCCAACTCATCAGATCCTGCAATGATTTACCTTGATGATACTTTAAAGGAAGACATCTGGACACAGTTGGACACACTAATAATAACCACAAATGCACAAAATTGGCAGGGAGGTTGTGACATCATTATGAGCAGGTCTTCAACAGGAAGACACAGAGGCGATAATACAATCAAAGAAAGTAGAAAGAAAGCCGTTTACCGTCCACAACCCATATATAACTTCAGAATAGCTATTCTCATCCTCAAATCACCCTCAAAATAACCTACGCTCATCCGTCCGTTCCTGTCTTTCCGTGTTTGTTTCCATCAAGGCCACTTCTTTAATAAACCACACCAGTTTCCTGTCCATCCTGTCCAGATTTTCTAGTAATACTGTTGTATTTTGCCATTTACACATCACAATCATCATCACTGTTGTCGGGTGTAATTTAATGGCCAGAAACGTTTACAGTAGTCTCAGTATTTTATCTGCTGAACAATTTAAACATGCAACTGTTTACTTAATGAATGGACTGCAGACTGTCAATAGAGTGTCATTGTATAGTTATGATGGATGGATTACTTATTATTGAAATCCTCCTCTGTGTGGTGCAGATCCGGCACGCAGCAGCTGATGTGCTGAGAGAATGTTGGCTACTGCATCGCACCACCCAGACAAAGGACAACAGCGGAGAGCATCGACATCATCAGAGATGCCTGCTGGAGGCGATCCGTGTGTGAGTGATCCGTTACAGTGTGCATTCAATCATTAGACATCAGGAATAGACAATCCCTACAGACATTTAGTTTGAGAAGGATTTTGTTTCATCTTTGGGTTGCTGACAAAATACTTTTGGGCAATTGAAAAAAAGGGGTGGAGGGATTTCTGACTTCCTGTTTTACAGTTAGCAGAATCACCAAGAATATTCTGGAAAGAAAGTGGGTGCTGCCGTGAAAGCTAAAACAGCATGGTAGCAAACAGACCGCCACATAGTTTGGAAGCCATTCTGGTTTGTGCTTTTTGGTGTGTTTCCTTTTTGCTCCTATGACACACGGTCATGTCTGCATGCTTTGGCAGTTGCTGATGGTTCCCCTACAATAACTGGTTTCCGTTTTGCTTTTTTGGGACACAACATATTCAGAGACATCTGCCAGTCAGCCTGTTGCAAAATCTGACATACACAAACTTTCATTACTTGAGGTTACAAAAGAATATCTTGAATTTAACCGTAAAGAGACCCAGAAGAGATGAATGCATAAAGGGGATCAAAATGACCAGTTTTTATCTTCATTATACAGAAATGTTTAAATGTTTAAATATTATTCATTTGTTCACTTAACATGTACATACACAATAAAAAATGGCATTAAGTGCAATTAATTCTAAGTTTAACTAACGTATGTCTATGTGAGAAATTGTAATTTAACTCAATGTTTTACTACACTACACACTGTAAAAAAATAGTGTTGGTTTGACTTAAAAAATTAAGTAACCTGGTTGCCTTAAAATTTTATGTTGAACTGGAAAAAGTGAGTTAATACAATGAAGGAGATTGATTTAATCATCAGAAACTTAAAATAATAAGTTATCTGAACTAAATAAATTATTTAAGTTGATTTGACAAAAGAAAAAATGTTGTGATAACAAATCTTGAAAATATTTTTTTACAGTGCACCACACTGACCCTTTTTTTCTTTTTTAAAACAAAATATGAAACTGGCAGTCACAAAACATTGACAAATCCAGGGTGTCAATAAATTATTTTTTTTTAAAAAATAGAAGCACCAGGTCTATAATAAAAATGAATTAAAGCATACAAAATAAAATAAAATAAAAAAATATATAAAAATATATAAAATAATTTTATAAAACTTAAACTAAAATTTAAATATAAAAAATAAAAGCTAATTCAAATTTAATATATATAATAATAGTATACACTAATATTAATAATAAATAAATAATATAAAAATAACACTATTTTGACCCCACTTTTATACAAAAATTGTATAATATATTTTATGAACCTATGACCAGCCCATGTAAATGACATTACTGAGGCTCGCATGCAAGATTTATGAAGAATACATGGAATATTAAACAATTAAAGGATTATTGAAGAAACTCGACACCCTTGGTCATTTTGCCCCCTTTTTGCATATGATTATTAGAGGATTGATATCGCCAACATGGAGAAACCTAGCAGACTAAAGTTCCTTTTAAACCATTGTACCAGGCGATGAATGTAAATGAACGCATGTCTTTGTCTACAACTAGATTTCGTCACTTGCGGTTGAAGCAGAGGAAGATAAGGGACTATGCCAGTGAGATGGTGGATCTTTCGAAGGTAAGTCAAGACATACTGTACGTCAGACTGGTGTCTAGGTCTGTTTGCCCTAATAAAGAGGCATTCACTTAACCCAGACATATAAATGTTCTGTGAAACCATAAACATCTCTGTAAAAACTACCTTAATGTCTGACAGTGTCTGGTGTGCTACTTATGGCTGTGCACATAAAAAGAAAAACAAGACTCATGACAGTCACCTTCCAGAGATTGTACCTCCCAATTTTTTTGTGAGAAATGAGTGAGAAAATGACCAAATGCCCAGTGTCTTATTATACCTATGTGCTTACACTCGTGAAATACAGCTGTAGCAAATCTAAGAGAAGGATATTGTCTGGAAATGGACTTTGTCCTCAAACAGATGCAGATGATCATGTGTGATCTGAGTGCAAACTGGAACAGCTCTTACCATGAGCTTGAACAGCGAATCATCTCCATGGAGCAGAAGCTAGACGAGCTGGGACGCTCCTTCCAAAGCACCTCTGAGCTGCTCACACAGGCGCTGCATCGCCGTAGACTGGACCACAGGTACACTGTACAAAAATAACACAGATTATTATTTAAAAAAAAAAAACGATTATTAGAGTACGTATTACAAGAAAAACTATCTTTCTACTTCAAAATGTCATGTTGCTTGCCGTATCTGTGAAATTTACAAGGAATTTCTGTGTGAAAATTGTTTCTACACCAATTTTTGAGTGCCATCAGCAGTCAACAGTCTGTCTTTGTGTGCTTATTATGGTAGCCAAGAGAGGTTAACGCGCTGCAACTGAAGAAAACATGCAAATAGAAATAACACCAGTAAATTAAGAAAGCATTTTTATCAGTTTGACAACACGTGTGCTGTAAATACTCACAACACAACTAAATACAAAAATGAGCTGGAAATACTCACAACACAACCATAAAAACAAACACGCTAAAAAAACTCAACACAACTAACTGCAAATACCAACACATTCTCATCCTTTGTTGTCATATAGGTGACGCCATATGGCATTTCGTCGAAAAACTACGCACATGGCTCCCTTTAGCGTCAATATAACATGCACTGTTATGGGTAGGTTTAGGTCTGGGGTAAGGCCTGCGTCTCATATTGACGCTAAAGGGTGCCACTCACCTGTATGATGCCTTGGGTTCTGCGTGTTATATTGACGCTAAAGGGTGGCATGTGCGTAGTATTTCGACGAAATGTCAAACGGGCTCCAAATACTCACAAATGCAACCTGTAGTGGAAATTTCAAACTAAACTAACCATGTTAGACCAACATCTAACCTCATTTAATATCTAACATTTGAACAGAATGTACTGTTCAAAACCAGGGAAAACTTGTGACTTTGAGTGTGTGTTTGTGTAAATATACTGTAAATGGGAAATGGAACTAGACAGATGTCTAAATTCGAAACCAAATTGGTTGGTTTCTATGAAGAACCAATCAAAATTTTGGGGGGGAAGTTCTCTGAGGAAATGTTGAAAACGTTCCCGGTCATCATTTACAGGACATTTGCTGAAGTCTGTTTGTTGATTATTCCTGCACAGGAAGTTTAGCGAGTTATTTAGCAAAACAACACAACTAAATACAGAAACGCGCTGCAAATCCTTATTGACGAACCTGGCTGGGACATGCTTATTGTTCAATGCGTTCAGTGATGTCGCGAGTATTTTTGTTTGTTTTAACATCTTGATCGTGTGTGCATTGAAAGTATTTGCAGCGCGTTTCCATATTTTTTGCATTGTGAGTATTTTCAGCACATTTGTTGTCCCCGATGAAGATGTTTTCTTTATTTGCGGATGTTTTTCCATTTGCAATTTTTTTTTTTTTTGGTTGCTGAGCTCTCTTGGCCACCATATGTAGCTTATCCTTAACAAGTATGGGGTAAAGTCTGGCTCTGTCTCTACACAGGTGACCTGTGACATCTCTTTTGGAAGGCCATCCTCTGAATGTTCTTCAATCAAACCACTTGAACCGGAGGAGGATTAACAACCACCGCAGACATCTTTTTTATTTAGCTCTGCGGTGCCTATTTATGAACATTTCCTCAACTCTCAATTCTACAAACATGAAACCGAGAAAAGACCATTTTTGGTTACTTTAAACTTTTGACCTTTGATTTAGAGTTTCAGTTCATAATTGATACAAAAACTAAGAGATACAAAAACTAAATTCTGGTGTTACATGAAGAAACAAATTCTGATTTCTCGTAAAATAATAGCACAGGTCTCAGTGATTTATATCATTGTGAAAGTCACATGTGGATTCTTCTATTATTCTTCTATTTCCGAACTGTCAGTCTCTTATAGACTGATCTAGGTGAGACTGGGGAAGTTCACCTGAAGCTCAGATGTTTATCTCAAAATATGGACGTATGAATCAAGCAGAGTAGCTTGATTTGTAATTTTATGTCTCTAATTTGATACACTCTTTCCAGTTACATTTAAATGTCCATACAACCTGGGAATGACACATTGATGAAGGTTTCTGAATCTTAAGCCAATTATAGTTAGGTGCCAAGGATAAACCAGACTTCCTCACTGACTGTTGCGCTTGAACACTGTTATTTTAAAACGACCCTCATTTAGGCAGAACCTGCACCCATTAAAAAAATCTGGGAATGACTTGAATTTCCATCAGCCCTTTAACCTGACAGGGCATCTGTTGAATGATGGTATGTGGCGGCTCTAACTACACAATGAAAAGTGTTTGTACATTATGGTCTTCAGAATATTGGTGTAACGGAAAAATCTTTATAGCTTGAGCCTGTTCATTAAGAAAGAGGCTGTCAGTCCTCTCGGATAACTCCTCCTGGTGGACAAAAGTGTGTGCTGCAGATTCGGCTGTCATTCCTATGAAGACCATGCATAGGCCTTGTCCTTTATTGTTTAGGATAAATAATTTTCAGAGCAGACTGAATACCTAGATGTATATGCAGCATAGTGACTACATGAGGGCAATGGGAATAAAAAGAGAGGTCAGATCTGTTTTATGTATTTCTTTTCCAAAAAAAAAAAAACCAGGAACTTCTTCTTAGGTGTACTATCTTCAACCATTTGAACCTGCTGATATGATGAAAAGCACCTGACTCATTATTTGACCAATCATTAACTGTTGCTGCTTTATTATTTGTTTGTTAAAAACAAACATAGAGAAGCAAACCAGAACTTTTTTTTTTCTTTTGCCTTAGATTCAAGATGATCAGGAATTCAGTCTTGCATGTTGTATTGTGAAATCGACACAAAAAAAATGCCAAGAGAAAATGACTGAAACAACGTTTACAGCATTATTTTTGCACATTTTAATAAAGCCATCTCATGTTAACACAACTTTGTGTTTTCCCAACTATATTATGATGACTAAGCCTAAAAAACACAGCTAGAGATTCATTTCTCTGTGTATTTATGTACAGTTTTATTACAAATGGGTTAGAATCAATCCATGACGTATGACACAAAAACCCTATAAAAATGAAGAAAAAAAGTGTTGTGTTTCTTTGGTTATTAATAAATGAGAGCTTGCTTAATATTCTCTCAATTAGTGAGCATTATTTTAGTAGTCACATCCACTCAACTCAAAATTTATACACGCTGATTTATCAAATCTGCCAAATTATACCAATGTTCACTTTACATTACATGACACATAAATCTTATCATTGGGGCTAAAGTGTCACTATTTATGTATTTGGTCGTCAAAGTCTTCAGTCTAAATAAAAAAAAATCTGATCCACCACCGTTGTTAACATAATAATACAAACATTGTACGTACAAAAATCATTTAGGCGAAAAAAAATGCAGTTGATTTGCAAAACAGACGAGTTTTAGTCTTACTTGTGTCTCATTTACAAACAATTCTTAGAGAGACAGATTTCGAGATTTTTCTAGTGCGTTTAGAAAGTTTTGAGTTTTTAAGCATATGCCACAACAGCGCAGACGGCCTCGTGAACATCTGTCCACAGCTACAGTCAAAAGCCGCCTTGCATTTCTTTTTCGCTTGCTTGCCTTTTTTATGCTTCCGTTTGTGCCAGGTCAATTCATGCGCACCTTCGAACGTATTTCCACACCGCGAACAAACAAATCGGACCGACTCCGCATGCTGGACCTGGTGCCTCAGTAAATGCAGCTGTTGCTGGAACGACCTTCCGCACTGACATCTGTACAACCTTGATCCGCGATGTAAGTAGCGATGACGCACCCTCAGCGATGGTTGTCTCGAGACGGCACCGCAGTGGCGACAGGGGAAGATGGTCTTGTAGCGCCAGCTCTTCTCGTGTCGCTTCTGAAGAGCCAAATCCCTGCTAGGATTCATAAACATGGCCACTACTTTTAACGGAGCCTGAACCTGGGCAGGAGGAATCTGAGGATGGTTGTTCCCGGTAAGAGCACTCACCAGGGTGGGAAAGATGACTGAGGTCATCGGCAGGATATTTACAGGTAGAGGTCTAATATTAGCCACTGATGTTGGTCTCAAAACAGGTTTGCTGGATGACACAAAAGTGTGTGCAGAGACGTTCACGGTGGGTGAGAAGGATACGACGACTGAAGTTGGAATAGGTGGATTGGAAAGGGCAGGGATGCGAAGAGTCATCCTGGCCGGATTTGACAGCAAGGGACGCACTACAGGAGGTGTATGGACTGGAACTTTCGGGCGAGCAACACAAGACCTTGGAAGGAAATTGGGCCTAACAAGAGTTTGTTGTAGAGCCACAACTTGTGGAACCAGATTGGTCACCTTAGCAGTGCCCAGGGGAGTGGTTTGAAGCAGGTGTTGCAGCGTCAGAACTTCGGTTGATCCCAATGGGGCCACCGCAGGGGGAGGATCAGGAGCTGTTGAAACTTTGTTCTCTGTCGGAGTTATTTGGATAAATTTAATGGTATTCTGATTGGCATACAAAGTAGGGGCAGATGGTCTTCCCTGAGCGCTGCTATTAGATAAAGGCACTGTGGGTAAATGGGATACCGAGGTGGCCGGCAATTTCGTTTCCCCTGTAGGTCTTTTCCTACAGATGTGATTTTCGAAATTGTCCAGTCTAGGGAAAACATTGTGGCAGAACGCACAGATATACCCAGCTGCTGGGTGTTTTGCGATCATGTGCTTCATCAGCAACTCGTCAGTCTCAAATGCCATACCGCACAGACAACAAGTAAACATCGGCTTGTTCTTGCAATCATCCATGTGCTTCTCCAAATTAGCGAATTTGCCATAACAGCAAAAAGGGGAATCAGACTGAAACCCAAATTTCTTTGCAATGTTGATTGAGTCTAGATTTATATTTGCTGATCTTTTCCTGTTGGGCACCTGTTGCTTCCCTCTCTTTGTCTTTCGGCGATACCTGTAGGAGATGCATTTTAAGCTAACGTCGTCGGAATCTGAGCTGAGGTCCTCGTCTGGGTTGTACGCTGTGTCACCAGGGGGTAGAGAATCAGGGTTTGCCTCGTCATCAGTGTCAGTACCTTCTTGATCTTCTGCCAGGCAAATTTCCTCCTCTGCAGCCACCTCGTAAACTACAGTTTCTCTAAGCCCGTCCTCATTGTCATTCTCTTCCTTCACTCTAAAACTCAGATGTTCTGGCTCTGATTGGTTCGAGGGGAATGAAGAAAAGCTGAAGGTATCAATTGGTTCGTCTTTAATAAGAGGTGATCTTTTTGTTTCTGTTTTGATGTGCGAGGCTTGAATTGTGGAGTTTGTATCATTGTCGATTGGTTCTTGGATATCACTGCAAAGGTCATGCGTAGCTGCTCGTTCTGAGAGACAATATGAATGATCCATCAAGATTACTCTTTTCAAATCAATGCAGCTTATGGTCTCTTTGATGCTAATTTCTTCTTTCTCTTCCATTTTAACCACAGCCTTTACCTCCATTGCGGCTTTCCGGTGCTTTCCCATGTGTCCGTTTAGATGCCATGTGCAACTAAAGACTGATCCGCAGATTTGACAAAAGAGACTGTCGTTTGGGTGGGCATTTTTTAAGTGCAACGCCAGCGACATTACACGTCCAAACTTTGCTCGACACAGGTGACAATACACCTCGACTGTATGCGTCTTAAAATGCTCTATCATGTTACCCAGAAAGGGGATACTGTCTCCACAAACACAGCACATAGAGCTTTCCTCACTTGTAACTGGCAGTGGTGCCAGGTAGTCGTCCTCATCACTGGAGTCGTCTGAGAAGCCGTAATATGAAGAGATGATGGTTTTGTAATACTGCTGAAAACAAAGAAAACAATTCAGAGAAAACTAGTAGTTTCTGCATTGTGCATTTAAAGGTACAATATGCAAGATTTTTTCACCACCAGGGGTCACTAACCTCTTACAATAACAAAGGCGTATATTGATGACATATATTATGAATTAAACGGAATTATGGATCTTGACGCCAAGCTGATGGATCTTTTATGGATGAGTGAATACATTGATGTTTTTAACATGACTGTGGTATGAAGCAGTGCGGGATTGTTAGATGTATACCAGCGCCAAACGCAAACGCGAGTCCCGCGGATATAAAGGAATAAGGACATTTCATTCTACCGAACAACTTACAGATCATCTTCTAACTTTTCATCATGTTGAACTGAATAACATTGATTAGTTTGCTCACCATGCTCAACATTTGCTCACCTGTTTAATAAAGTAACCTGCAACACTCGCGTCTCTAAGTCGAAATTAGTCGCGGACGTGGAGCTCTCGGCATTTCGAAAGATGTTGATCTTCATTTTAGTCCTCTTTTTGTCTCAAAGTCTGCTTGCTATGGTCCATAATGTTTGAACAAAACAACAACAGCGTGAGCGTCCTTCTAGGCGAAACTAGAAGTTTTCTAGTTTTCCCAGTTTTCTGTCGCCATGGTTACTTTTGCCGTACGAGGTCAAACCTGGCGGAAACCGGGGGTAATGCGGATATGACGCCATCGACTGGCGACTCCTCACCCCTGCTCACATGCCCCGTTTCCTTGGTTAAAATCGTAATTTTCTTACAATATACTAATAGTTGAACATACATTTATAAACATTTGGAATATTGTAAGTAATCAACTAAACAAAAGATATAACATTGTCCTAGTGGTTTTTTGTGTGTGTGGATATTTTACTGCAAAAATCCTGCATATTGTACCTTTAATAAAAGAGCAGAAAAATGGCTTATTATCATCAACGTTGAAAACATCTGGACGGCTTAATAACCACGCTACCTTTTAAAGGCTTCTTTGATGAATACAAAATTTAAAAGAATAGCATTTATTTGAAATAGAAATCTTTTGTTAACAATGTTAAAGTATTTTTCTTTGACAAAGTCTCTGAATAAAAGTAATTAAAGTATTAAGAAAAATTTAAAAAATATCTTACGGACCCAAAACTTTAGAACGGTACTGTATATATCAGCAGCAACATTTGTATTTCTTGTCAACTAATTTTCCTAGAGAAAATGATGTAAAATGAAATACAGAATAGACCGGTTTTCGTGATCTTAACATTTAACACAATGGCAAGACAGCAACTATGGTTTTGACTGTGCAGTCCACCAAAAGTCTTTTTAACAGATGCCTAAATCTAATACTTATGTCATACCACTACCAAAAAACCCGATCTAAAAACTGCTTCAGGACAAGCTGACGTAAATGTCAGGCCTATTTCTCATACTTTATTGCTCATGTGCGTGACTGCGATGGTCAACAGATGGAAAGCATCTAATTCGTAACGTTACTGCCCCAATCCAGAATGTGCTTATTTCACAGTAAATTCACTGAAAGACATGATTTGTTTTCACGTGTAGGGGAAATTATTTGCAGGACTTACAGACTGTTGAATGCAAGTGTCACCAACTTGCAGCATAGGTATTTTAGCACCAGAAACACGCTCCACCTCCTCACATGGTAAGATTTCCATGCCAACTCGTATGCAGCTACTTTATTCTGAAAATGGAAGAAAAAAATATAGGTAACCAGCACACAAAAAGGTCTAACATTATTACAATCTACATTACACATATACCTGCATTGACGTACCTTACAGTATATCAGCGAGCTACAATAACGTTACAATAAAACGTTTCCTTCAATTTAAATCAGTTTGAATCTTGTTCCAGAAACTTTTGAGGGTGTGGTCTATGTTTGTGCACTTATTATAGTATTTATTTTTCTGTCAGCTCAAGACAATGACTTTATGTCACGGCGGATATCACACTTTATTAATTGATAACATATCTTACCCTATATAAGCAAAACAGACATTTAAAAGAAAACTATGTAAGTTAGTGGCAGACCTTTCATTGTAGTATATTTCTGACATATTTTATAGTATGTAAAACGAGTTGAAAACGGGAGTCTTCCTTACCAATGCGTGTACTTACAATAACGATTTCATTAATAATTTTCGTGTTTGGGTTCTGGCTCCTCCCCCAGACAATGTACGCACGCGCAAGTCCGTCTCCTAAATTCGTCCGGACAACACGTCTATGTATTGCGCATGCGCAACATTTTTTTCTCTTTTTTTTCAGATAGCTTCCTGATTACAGGTGTCTTTCATACATTTATATATTAACTGATGTTATGTTGCTAAAATATTTAATAAACAAACAATACGTTCAAATAATTTGTCCTATATATTATAAATATAATACATATGATTGTATACAGTATTGATTAAATGTTAGCTTGTAATTACGATAGTTTTGAGTAATAATATCTGATAAACATGAGGATTTAGCCATTTTCTAAAAAAAAATAATTTATATAATTGAATAATAAATAATAATTTAATTAACTAGAAATTAAAGATGAAACAAATTACATTTTTAGTTCTGATCTTATGAAACATTTACACAGAAAAATCATGCTGCAATTGCATCTAAGTTGCAAGTTTTTATACAAACACATAGTTCTGAAACATAAGCTGTATCATACTGTTTTATTTACATCAGCTGAATAAAAAAAATCACAAGCCTCTTCACATATTTACTACATAAAGAAAAATGTTAACATTACTGAATCTTTGCACGTCACCTCTTGCAATAACAATGAGTTTAGCACATGACTGAATGGTCCTTGTCTGACACCAGCTAGTTTTCATATAATAAACAACTCAAACAATTCAAAACACCCCACTGTTGTGATCCAGGCCTCACAAAACACGCTGGTTAAACCTCATTTAGTGCTACTGCACTAATTCTCTTTGAGAACTGCCTCCTGTCTGAAATCATCTGAAAAGAGGCCCAGTCCTCATTAACAATGATCGCACAGGTTTCTTGACACCATCATGACTACGACAGCAGCCGACTATACTCAGAGAGTGCAGATGACTTCTTAACTCCATCCCAAATTCTTGCTGCATAGTGAAACCTGTAAAAACACATGCATCCATTCTCTTAATATGAATTCAGATGTACGCATAAACGGAAATACTATTGTTTGATATTTTCTTAATTGAAATATTTCATTGAAAATGATGTATAAAATGTACATTTAAATATAGAATTCAGTTCCAAAAGGAAAAACAGAAGCATTACCAGTTTTTCTCAGTGAGGATTGTGTGTGAGAGCTGACTGCGGGACATGGCCAGGATCTGACTGCGGAATTTAGAAACCAGTGAAGAAAAGCTGGGATGACCTCTGTAACCAGGCAGCAGAGAGAAAAGAGGCGGGCCTGAACCTGGTGCACAAAATAGACCAAATGCAACAAAAGTTAGTTCATCAAGGACAATGGAGAATCATGAAAAAGCATGCTTGCTACAAATGAAAATATATATCCATTATAGTGTTCATGAGATCTCTGACAATACAAGCTATTTAAAGTACACAGTGTAGTGTAGTGTATACAAACTATATAAAGTACATTTTCCTGGTAGCATTCGCACAGCCAGTAGGAACTCTAGAGTGACGTAAACCGGCAGACAGTGACATCATTTAAGCGTGGCATTCAACAACGCCAACAACTCCGTATCGGTTGAGAAGTGCCTGGACTTCACCGTCGCTCCATATATGTTTTCCATGTTCATGGGGTTAGTTTGTGGAGTAAGTACAGTACGTTTACACAACATTTATAAATGTGTCTCGTATGGCATGTGTTCAGCTGGGTTAGACCCTACTCTGAAGGAAGAGCTAATTTAGTGCCCTCAAAAGGAGTTTCTTTTACTAAAATTATTCTCACTTCCTGCATGCCAAAAGTGTGTACTTCCGCTAATAGTTATTAGTAATATGAAAAAAAAAACGTTTATCGAGAGTGAAAGTTTTAGAAGTAATTAAACGTTTAATTTATTATTTTCTGTAAAATAAAAATTGTATTATATTTTTTAAATAAAAATGTTATTATTTAGCACTAAACATTGATTCCACTAAAAAGACTTTCACTTGACTTTCGCAAACACTTTTGTTTATGACACATAAAAAAGATTTCTTTGGGCTTGTTTCTTGTAATGATGCTACACTTGATATTTAGCTTAACATTTAGCTAAACAACAAATCGTTCTGACCTGCTCTTGTCAAAGCATCCTCCCCATCATTCTCCATCATAGGTAAGAGGAAAAGATTGACTTCTGCCTCCAAGTAATCTCGACTCAGTCCAGGGAATATGTTACAATCCATCATGGATAATGTGCCTTCAACAGGAAGCAAAAAAATGTCAAAAAAGCCAAACACCAAATCACCAATCACGTGGTGTTAATGAATGTGTTTACTGTCACGTAAAGGGAACTGACCTTTATATTTTAAGTGGGAATGGGCCATAAGCTTGTCAACAGCCATATGCATCTTCTTCAGGTTTCTTGGACAGAACTCCTCCCTCCTCGCTTTGTTCTGCAAGAAAACTATGCAAATAGAAAGAAAAGTCATGAGTAACTAAATCTGTGAGCATTTGCTAGCAGCTTCATACAGTATATTATGAATGTTAAAGTAAAATGTATTATAGCCCATATTACAGAACATTCATAGTTTTCTTACCTATGTGGGGGTAATACTCAGAGCCATCATCTGCCCCCGAGGAGCCGGTGCTGTCATGACTGGCAGAGGGAGTCGAGGGTTTCAGCATCTCAGCAGTCTGCAGAAACCTGGTAATGGACACGGCTGTTAGTTTCATTCAATATAGAATCTCCAGACTCCAGAAGATGAATGTAAATAATGAAGACAATATATAAGGTATGGGATGATGGGAGACAGAGCCCAGAGGGCAAATTTGGGCAAGATGCTGGGGTTACCCCCCTATTTTTTTGTGTGTGTGTGTGTGTGTGTGTATAGATATAAATATATCGTATGTATGTATGTGTACAAGTCTATATGAATTCCACTGTTCAAGAATTTATTATTTGAAGTATTACAAATATACAAATAAATGCTGTTTTTTGAAGTTTCTATTAATCAAAGAATAGTATTTTAAAATATATTCAAATATAAGTTATTTTTAATTGTAATCATTTTAAAAATATTTTTTGTGGGTGTTTTAGTGTATTTTTGACCAATTAAATGCCTTGAGAGACTCAAAAAACATTTTGAGCGGTGTATATACAGTACATAGTAATGAAATTAATTGTTCAAATTGTGTTAAATTATTTCCATGTCATTTTAATAAGCATTCATGCGATGGAGTTATTAGCATACCTATATAAGTTGATATCAGTGAACCAGTCCTGAATCACAATCACAACATGACATACGGTAAAGAGGAAGGCAGTGATCTGCAGAGACTAAACCAAACAGTTGGAAATAGGGGGAAAAAATGGAGAATTTCAGTTTACTTTTCAGATTTATTTTTTGTGAGAAGTAGTATTTGCATAAGTCTGACATCATTGATAATAATAAAAAATGGCATACTGTAGTAATTATTAATATTGTACACAATTATTTGTAGAATAGTACATAACAGTGTCCATACAGCTCACCTGCATCTCCACATAAGTGTGTGGGAGGTTGTATTCGGGCGGAAGCTTGCGGTCATTGTTAATCAGATGATCCAAAATAGAAGGGCTCAAAATTGGCTGAAGATGACAAAAAGCATTATTCCGTCAAGTAGATGCCCACATTCTGAAAACAGCAGTGCTCTGTGTGACTCTACAGTCTGACCTGCGTGTCCAGAAAGATGACCCTCTCCTGAGTGATGTAGAAATCGATTCCACTGCTCTGGTTCCCAGCTCTCTCCTTGATCTCCTGCGTCTGAGCTCTGAATACATACGCCCTGTTTAACAGAGAATCAATGGATGAAACCCAATAACAATGAAGTGAAATCATTGTTACAAAGCGAATAAACTGATAAGAAATACAGAATCATGATGATGATGAAGGACTAACCTCTGGTCCTCCTCAGGGCTGTTTGCAGACAGGAGAGACATGATTGTGGACTTGCCAGTGCCTTGTAGCCCAATAACTCCAACTACTAACATATCCGTCTGATCTCGCAGATACTGAGATACACAGTAAACACACATCAGCATACATTCACCCGTCTATTATGCACTTACATAGTGCACAAAACACAACATTATTCATTTATTAACAGAATACACATGCCCTTGCCTCCATAGCGCTGTCACACCAATTCATTTGGTCATCCACCAGCTTAATGCTGTGCTTCATCTTCTCAGGGGGGAGGAGCTTAGTCTGGCCAATCACAGCTGAAAATTACAGAAAAAAAAATCAAAAACTAAAACAGACACATAATAAGCTTAAGCTTGCATGTGTAAATATCTGCGTTGAAACCACCACTGTTATTATAAAGTCTCAAATACTACCAACCAGAGATGGAAACTGGTGTTCAAATGATTGAGCCTGCAATGTAAAATGCCTTCTGATAGATTTTAGAATAATAATGGTCAAGCAAATGTGAATTCAGCTGTTTATGTTGACTACGCTCTTGAAAATGCATAATCGTAATATTGAACAACTTCAAAATTCTCAAAATGGAGGTTAATGAAAGTTGATATTTATGGCACTTTAAAAAGGCAGGTCTCCATTTTTTTTTCCTTCCACCCCTTGTGTTATTGTTGGATGTTGTGGAAGTTATATGTACTGTGTGGTTTTGCTATGTTTAACAAAAATTCAATAAATACATTTAAAACAAAAAAAGAAGTTTAGTCAATTTTGATTTCGTGGTGACTTTTAAGGCCCCGATATACTTCGATATGACGTCATTTTGAACAAATTCAGCCCAAAAGTTTTTTTGGTGTTCCTTTTGGTGATTAAAACAGCTTGCCAAAGTGACTTTTCCGGAAAAGTTCACTCCAGCAGGTAAACACCTTCAAACTACCATTAGTCTGTGGTGATTATAATAGGTAGGTGTGGCTCTGAGGCTCCGCATTCTCCGTGTGGGGTGCCATCGGTATGTTCACTAACATTATATCGCTGTTCACGTGTTTCAAACTTCTTTTTCCCCCAAAGTGATGAACGAAAAACAACTTCGCCGTGAGTATATCGGGGCCTTAAGGAGAGAAACGTGAGAATATTACTGACGATCCACAGCTCCACCGGACGCAGCTGAGCCCATGCCTCTGTTCTGGATCTGATACACAGGTTGAGTTGGCCGCTGACCTTCCCTCTCCAGTTTGACAGTTCCTGCACCTGAGGCTGAAGGAGGCACATCAGGAGTGTTCCCAGGTTTCCCCCCTTCATCTCTGGTCTTAATGAGCATGATCGGCTTTTCCAAAGATGCGGCGGCTCCAGTCGCTGGAGCACTTGGTTTGGACTGAAATCGAACCAAGACAATATTATACATCAGTAGTTAAATATACAAAACAAACCTAAGCAAGAATGAACTATTTGCTTATATTGTTTGCTGGTGTAGGATAAACATAAATTATATTTATACACTTATTCTCTCTCCAGGAGGTTTAGCCAGAATAATGGGGGTCTTCTGTAAAAGAGGTCCTGTAGCTTCCTCACTCCCATCCTGAGAATTCATGATAATAATATCATACACATTCAACATTTCAGAAAGTTTTTAAAAACACAAAGGAGAGCTAGTGGATCAATGGAAAAAATATTAATAAGTGTATCAAAATAAACAAATAATACAAAAGGGTTCAAACTTCAAACAAATAATAGTTTTGGATAAATTAAACAAGTATTTAAATCAATTTTTTTAAATCAATATTGAAAATAGATTAAAGTAGAGAACAAAATATGCAAATTAAAAATATTTAAATAAATAATACATCCAAAAATGCATTATTATAGTGAGGAACGTTAGGAGTAACGTTAGGGGAAAAAAACAATCTACATTTTTTCACATTTATAATATTAATTATACATTTATAATATGTTTGACTCATCTTTCAAAAATCATATTAAGGTAGACAGTCCCTGTTTTGGCACAGAATCTCACCCTGCGCTCACGGGGAACATAGTCTCGATCCCGACTGGGGCCGGAGAGGTTTTGTCCAGGCGGTCCTGGGTCTCGGTCTCGCCGTCGTCTCCTCCTCCTTCCCTGTCCGTACAAACCGGGCTGACTGTGACCGGACTCAGACATGCTTGCTTGCTAGATACTACTATTGAGTGCTGGACTTCTTAATATTATGACTATTCTTGCAAAGCTTGGAAAGCAATTTCTTAATGTTCAAAACGAGTATTTGCCATTCTAACTATCAAAACATATTAATAACTAATAGCTCACATGTTCGCACTGTCGATAGCCCTTACTTACTAATTAAATGACTAAAGGCTCATTTATATTTATTCTACAATATTGTAGTATTAAAATGAAGATGTCAGCGTCCGCAGATTCCAGAGTGTTGTCGGTACGAACCTGAAAATGGGCCGATGAGGAAACGCAATGTCGGTTTTTCGTTCCGATCATTTGGTTCATAAAATCGCATGGGCAATTGTATTTGTTTGTTTGTTTATTTTATACATACTATATATATATAGTATATATAAAACAAACAAACAATTTATTTTTTATAATTATTTAAAATAAATAAATATTATTTAAAATAAATAAATTATTTATTTATTTATTTATTTTAAATAATAAGTTTTTGCCACATTCATGATTCAAACTTGCATTTTTACGATTCAGCGGCCATTTTATTTTTTACAGAAATAAAGTTTAAATAAAAACAAATCATATTGCGACGATATAAAGAATTCAGTAGCCTATTATGACAAAGTCTCACCATCAGTCACGCGACAATAGAAAGAATTCAGTAGCCTTTATGACACAAAATCCCAGCATCAGTCACGCATGTCGTTGTGCACACAAGCATCTTTACAAAAATTTGTTTTAAAAATGTCAACGTCACTGAAAAATGCAAAAATAGGGAAAAACTAGGCATGTCATGTTGACATGCCAACATGACCTTTGCATCCTTATAAAACTATAGTTGTAGGATAAGACAAGCCATCTGTGGTATATGTATGAGTGTGACACATTTAATGTAGCCTATTTACTGAAGTAGCCTATGTATGTATAAAAAGTATAAATAAACATGTATTAACTTATATAAATGTCTCACTTCATATTTTGTGTCTTTGACTATGTAGCATTTAAATTCATAATTTGATACAATGCACTTATTGTGTAGGCCTTCATTCATGTTTTACACTGTACACATATTAAAAAAAATACCTGCATGGAATTACAGCAGTAATTAATTTCTGTAATTACATCAATAATTACTCTGTTGACCCTTCCCTTACATCTTAACCCCTTAAACCTAACCATACCGCCGAACCTGTCCTAACCTTTCCCATATCACACCTCAATAGCAGCAACACATTTTTGCCGTATAAACAAGAACACAATAATTACATTACCTAAAAAAATATAAACACATAAAGAAAGATACCTCTATAAAGTGTAAAAAAAAATCTTACTTAAACTTAGTCTTAATTTGTGAGTTGGAGTGCACTATAGGTGATTTTTTTTAAAAAAGGGTGATGAATGCGTTATTGACTTTACATGTAATGACTATTTTTTTTTTCAGGGGAACAAAAAAGTAGATATTTTGAAGTATGTATCAGCGATTTGTCCATACAGTGAAAGTCCCAAACAAACACTGTACCTCACTGACCTTCATTTCTCTTTCACAATATATAAACACTTCACAATAAGGTTCAATTTGTTAACGTAATCCAAATTTCATGACAATGAAAAAGACTTTTAAATTGATCATTTATTCATTTGTGATAATATCTTTCACTAAAAACAAAAACATTCCAAACAAAAAAGTTAATGTATTAAAACACATGTATTATTTATCATCAGAAAATATTATATTTAGGAAGGTTGATGAATGCTGTAAAAAAAAAGTTCATGACACCTTCTCCATAATTGATGTTATCAAGCTGAACCTTACAACTTTTCCTCTATGGCTGCTTTGAAACAATCTGTATTCTGACAGGACTTTACTTTTCCGACATTTTTCCTCATTACTTTAGTTTTGTCCTTGAGGTCCAGTTCTGACAGAGGATATTTTCTTTGCATTCTGCAAACAAATGTCCTTCCTGAATGAAATCAGGCAGATTGTTTTAGTGCTTGCTTGCAATGACCCTTGCAATGCAAACAAGCATGTTGAAATGCATAAGAACTCATCCTGGCAAGCTGACATCCTTCACTCAGTCCAACCATGGCACTACACATCGCTCTGATTCTCACCTGTGTCTTTTTCTCCAAAGGTAAAGTGTGCACAGTCTATTTGAAATGTGTATTTGTTTCTAACTGCTAAACTTACTAAGCATGTTTGTTTATTTAAATAATATAAGATACAAATAGACATTCCTGTATAAGATTGATGCTTCCTTTTGTAAACAAATTCACACTGTATTATTTCAATGCATCTCATTTTTCAGCACTGACACTGCAGTGTTATGGATGTCCAGGCCTACCAGCAACATGCACACAACAGAGTGTAAAAACCTGTCCATCTGCTTGTGGCTCCATGACCACAAACATATTCGCATGTAAGAATAACATGATTCTGAAAGAATGTGTAAGTTAGGGGTTTTGTCACTGAAGGGGTTTTAATGTTGGTCTTTGTAGATGGCAAAAAAATAGACAGTAACAGCGTGAAGACCTGCGGAGATGTGTGTGTTAATGGGAGCATGAGTTCTGGACAAAGCAAAGTGACCCTTAACTCCCAATGCTGTAATGCACAGTTATGCAACACTCAAAATGCACCAGGTTAGTGAATATGAGGTATTTTTTCTCTTGATGTTATTTTATGTTATTAGTAGGTTTTTTTTTAAATTAATTTATATTTACATTCATATATACTCAAGATGTTATACAAGAGGTACATTTTATTTATTTCATCACCATTTATTTATGTAACCTGTACTACAGACTTGCCAAAACAGTCTCCAAACGGGAAGCAATGTTTCACCTGCAATGGCACTGACTGCTCAAAACCGTTGGCTTGTGAGGGTGATGAGACTCAGTGCTTTATTACTACAGGTGAAGTGCTTTTTTATTAAAAGTTTTAATGAATCTATGCATAGACATGAATACCACTTTTTATTTAGGACATTCAACTTTACACCAGCTCTTCTTTTCTCTCAGTTGACATCAGTGGCAAGAGGGAGACGACAAAAGGATGTTCAAGCAAGTTGTTCTGTGGGGTCAACGCAACACAATCTCTGGGATTACCCGTTCAGGGCTTTGGCGTTTTGAAATGCTGTGAGGGAAACCTGTGTAATGCTGCTTGTGGATTGAGAGTTCATTTTGTGATGTTGGTACCTCTTCTCTTTCTGTTTGTGTTCTGATACATGCTTTCAACAACCAACAACGTCCTTTGAGAAAGATTTGTAATCTATTACAATGACTTAAATACATTTTAATGTTTGGTTTGGTTTGGTTTTGGGACCAGTTTCTTGTGTTTGGAAGTTGGCTGTCTGAATAAGCCTCCGGTGATTCACAACAAGTTTTTTTTTTAATCTGTCATTAGGAGATGGAGATCTGGTGGTGGAGGAAATTGTATAATAAATACTTATTTACTCTCCAGACTGTTCGAAATGTGCTTGATTTTCATGTGAGCATCTTTATGTATATAACTTTTGTAAATAGTTTAATAGCAGAAAGATTACAATCAACTTGTTTAAGTCATTTAAACTTAAATTACATTAAACTGACTTAAATGAGTTGAATCTTGAATAACTTAAAAAAAGTTGAAAATTGCTTAACTTGTTTTGATGAGTTAAAGCGATGTAAAACCACGTGTTGTCATAACTTCATGATCATAACGTTTTTTACAGTGAGAAATGTAGCTAAAAGGCTTGTTGTTATATGGAGAAACTACTAAGCAAACCTAAATAGTTTCATACAAATTCTGGAATATGGGGCTAAAATAAATTCTTGTAAAAATTATTTTAAAGGGGTTGTATCATGACAAACTACTTTCCTTGAATGTTTGAAGATACGAAAAAAAGCTTGAGGACCTAAAACCGGTCACACAGAAACACAACAGTGTAACCATTTCCATAAGAAAAACATGATAAATAATATCTGTAGGGAGACGTGAAGCTTGCGGATTTTCTTCCAATGTTGGTCCTTTGTAGCCATGCGACAGTTAAATTACATTATCGCCATAAACTATGAAATTACTGTTATTTGTAGCATTGTAAAGAAAGATTTAAATGCAGGTTGGCAACATAAAAGTAAAAGAGTAGATAAATATTTAATATGTTTAATACTTTTGGTTCAAAAACAGTGTGATGAGGATTAATGGTGTAGTGCCTGAATTATATAGAGAAAGAAAGGAAGAAAGAAAGAAGAAGAAAAGAAAGTTTTATAACAAAACTTGTAACAATAATCTACTTTTCAGTTGACACAACACCAGCATTTCCCCCCTTGTAATTCAGTCATTTTCTGTTAATACCTACAGTCATACAACACATGTGCATGTGTTCTATACAATAAAAACATAAAATAACATGAATTCTTCCTCTCTCCCTCCCTCACATGCATACATTCACATACCAGAATCAATCAATAAACCAACGAGTTTCAAGTCTTCAGATTCACTGTAAAACTAAAAAATTATAGTTGTGACACGTTGACAACTTTTTAGTTGTTGTTGAGAGAACATCAGAGTATCAGTTTCAACATGTTTCATGTTTCTGAGGGATTTAGTCTCTCGTCCCTCCCTTCACATCTCAGTCTGAGCTCAAATCAAAATGGCACACTTTATCCTCTTTATTCTTATGAGTACACTTTTCTACAAAGGTAATTATTGGATTTATTTTTTTTACACACACTTTAGTATTTGGTACTAAGTGTAAATTATTTCGTAGGATTTGCTGTATCGATGTTTAGGCCTGGACATGTATTTCCTTAAAGGGATACTCCACTTTTTTGGATATTAGATATTCTTCTAAATAGGCCTATCAGAAAATGGATTCGAAAACGGGAAAACTCAACTGTTATCTCTGGGGGAGTTGTAAAATGAGCCGATTTCCAAAAAAATTGGAGTATCCCTTCCTTTATAGCCTACTTTGCATTATGCTATGTTTTCTGAAATGATATGCTTTGACTATACTTTTCTATATTTATTTCGACTTGTTCGATTTCAGTAAATTGCCTAACCTGCTATCAGTGCATCCCTGAGACGTCAACTAAATGCGTGGAGACTAAAGTAGAGTGTCCTGTCGGTCAGTGTGGAACCATGAAAACCACAACTTATACAGGCAAGTTTTGTGGCAGACTCAATATATAAACTGAAATTCACTGTGTCTTATGTTTTTTAAACGAGTTGGATGTACATTTCTACTGTAGGAAACAACCAATTGGCTGACATGATTATGAAGAACTGCTCCGTAACACAACAATGCGTGACTGCATCTGTAAACTTTGGAATTTCAAAAATATATATGAACAATGAGTGCTGCGGCACTGACCTGTGCAATAATAACCAAAGTGTACCAGGTACGTATAACACCAATAGACAACATGTAGCCTACATAAGAGTCAAGCATATGTTGTTACTTTATGCTACACTGCTTTAATTATGCATATTTCATAGGATCACCCACTCGGCTCCCAAATGGAATAGATTGCTACACCTGCAATGGAGAAGACTGCTCATCAACTTTACCTTGTGTTGACGATGAAGAGTATTGTATCAAGGCAGCAGGTACGATAAAACATAAGAAAAGAGAGTCTAGTGAGATGGTAAAAAAAATATTTTATATATTTAATAGTGTGTGTGTGAAAAATTGAAAAAATCAAATACGCCTCTTGAGCACCAAATCATCCAAGATTTCTGAATGATCACGTGACACTGAAAGAAACTGAAAGTTTTTATTTATTACACACACACACACACACACACACACACACATATATATATATATATATATATATATATATATATTAATTAAAATACTAAAAGCGAAAACAGTTATTTTAAATTGTGATAAAAAGGTTGGTTAAATATAGGAGATATAATAATATGAGCTAAAGGGAATTTCTGACACGTCATAGGAAAATGCTATGGGCGATGGAACGGTTTTATCTTTCAAAGGCTCACTGCCCCAAATAATTTTTTTTTTGCCATTGTTAACATCAACAACAGTCATCATCAGTTGTTTGATCAAATTTCTTGTTGTTGTCTTCATAAAATAGCATGACTGTGTGATCCCCCCATTTTATCAACAGTCAATAATGATGGACAGAAGATGATAATGAGAGGATGTGCAACCAGAAGTTTCTGTAATGGAGACCTGTCCACCAAGATCAGCCAGACCAGCACATCATCAGTGGACCTGTCCTGCTGCAAAGGACCTCTCTGTAACAGCGCACACACCGTCACCGCCTTGTTTCAGCTGGGGCTTCTGATGTATGCCATCATACTGATGTCATTCTGAGCACACAGCTCTCGTCATGATGCTCTGTGAGGCTTCAATTCTAATAAATAATTACAATTCAACCAACTCATTTATGTGTTGGTTGTACTGATTAGTTACAATTGCTAACACAAATATGCTGTTGTATTGTGTATATACTGAAATTTTCATTTAGACATTTTTGTAACTTCATTGTAGGCTTTTGTATAATTAACACAGCTTTGGTGAGAACCTGTTCCTCAGAAACTGGTGTGTAACAGTACGTGTTTGCTGATATTTTGCTTTTAAGAGGGTGTAGATTTTCTAAACGGAATCCAGTTTCAATACACTAATATATTGTTACACAAATCTTTTATGCCGCTGGTCTCTGAATTGTCTTGGACAAAGGAAATGAAATCTGATGATCTCAAAGCATCTTGTTTCACCTTTTGTTTTTTGCCGACTTTATTACATTTGCACAAACATACCTTTCAATACCTTAGGGATGGGTGAGAGGATTTTCAAGAAAGCCACATTTATATGATTAAAAAAATACAGTAATATTGTTAATTATTATAATTTAAAATAAGTTTTCTAGTTTAATATATTTTAAAATGCAATTATGTGATGCAAAGCATATGAATTTTCATCATCATTACTCCAGTCTTCAGTCACATGATCTTTCACGAATGATTATAGTAGGAAATTTGGTGTAGGAATATTGGTGTAGGAAATAATTGTGCTCCTTTATATTTTTGTGGAAACCATAATTATTATATCATTTTTTTGATCAATTTAATGCATCCTTGCAGAATCAAATATTATTTAAAATTACAATCTTGCAGTCCCCAAACTATTAAACAGCAGTATGGCAAGCAACTAAATTTCTTAAAGCATTTTTATTCTATATTTATGATTATTTTTAAGTTAAATTTTGATTAGCATGCCAAAAATACATTCCTCCGAATTTACCCAATTTAATGTGGCCAGAAATAAAACACCAGAGTAAAAACATTGTGTTAAATTATTTTTTTATCCACTTACATGAAATTACATATTTTCCCTCCAAATAACATTTATGCTTGGGTGTTCTGTATGAAAATTCCAGAGACATGACACAAAGCTAGCCAGCCCAACGGTACTCCCTTTCCTCCCCACATTAACTACTTCATAGCCACATGCAAATTAGGCAAGTATCAAAAGAAATAAATGGAACAAGGAAAAACAAAACAAACCATTATTGGAAAATTGAAATCACACTTGTATTTCCTACTGCGCTGCTTGATCAGTCATATGGTAACAGTATCAAGCTTATGTGCTCTTTGTTCTTAGGGTCCTCCATACCTCGTAATTAACAGGGAATAATAAGTAAATGCCATTTGCAGGGCACCAAATGCCTGGAATAAGAAACTTGAAAGTGACAATAAATGGAATGTAACCTTTTTTTTGCCCATCATTTTACATGACGTGCGAGCGAACAGCTCACTATTCGACGTGTGAGGCTGCTACTTTCCTAGCTAAAGACTAGCACTGCTATCCCCATCTCTACTCGAAGACGAGGGCTGTTTATAACGCAGATGCTAAATTGCAGGTGTACATAATGGCCATGACGAAGAATCTCCTTGACAGAGATTTACATACAGTATACGAATAACAAAGGAGTTTGACTTGCAACTTTGCATGAGCTGAGAACTTGCCCTCACCCACATTCTTCCACGCTAATGCGAAAACCTAGAGCTCCCCAAGGAGAAGAAAAGGTTAACAGCAGACAAAACTCCTCCCCCTCCCAGCCCCCTGCCCCAACCACATCCTAACGCCCGCCCGCCCACCCATTTAACCCCTCCCACCCACCACCCATTACACAAATCCTTAGAAAAAACCCCCACAATGACATGGAAGGAAGAAAGCAAGGAAGGCGCGAGAGTAAAAGAACTAAAACAGACAGAAGTCGACGATGAGGTGGTCTCAGTGTTGATGGTGAGCTGGAACGATGGCAGTTGAATAATAGGGGAAGGACGGACAGAGCGAGACTCAGTTTTCCCGGCCCTCCTCGGCTTCTTCGCCGTCGCCCTGGTTATCTGAAGTCCACAGCTAAAAAATATGAGGAAACTGAGTTAATCATGAGCACCTAAACACCTGCTTTTATTAAGAAAGTTATGTCAAAAAAAGATAAAATGGCAAAACGATTTCATATTTGGGTTGCCAATTAAAAAAATATTAAATTAATGATATAAAATAAAATTAAAAAATTATATACATTTGACAGCAACTGGCTACCTTTAAAATAATTCATTCATATCTAGTGCAAACATGTATAATATGTACAAATGAGTAAATAAAAATGTATAATTATTATTTTTTGGTTTTTTTTAATGAATTTATTCTCTTAAACTAAACTTGTTCGCACGTTTTTTAGTCTTATTTTAAGTCTTAAGCTAAATTTGTTTTCATACCATCCCTTTAAATTCAAATATTGATGTGATTTAATAGTTTTTTTTTATATAAAAACTAATAAACATAATTCAAAGACATTTACATTACTGTGGCAGCTAATTATATGTACTTTATATAACACACACACACACACATATATACATAAAATTGTGCACACCTAATATATATATTATATATAGAAGTGAAACAACTGTATAAATATATCGGAAGTTTTATTTATATAAAACCTCTAATATATTTAAACACACATTTTACTTCTGTAAATATATACATTAGGGCTGCACTATTAAGCAAAATTAACATTGTATCCAGCTTCTCACTGGCGTTTAGACGACTAAACGCCTGTGAAGAGACGACTCAACGCCGGCGATATGTTGTGCCCTAAATATTACATGATTAACTAAATGTGTTAATCCATGTACATTTCTGAAATGACTTTCTGTAAAGCTGCTTTGAAACAATATATATTGTGAAAAGCTATACAAATAAATTTGAATTGAATTAACATGAAATATTTATTTGATTTAACCTGCTACTAAAGATAAAACTCACTGTCAAGTTGTCCCGCAGTAGCTGCATGATCAATGTGCTGTCTTTGTACGATTCTTCATTCAGGGAATCGAGCTCTGCAATGGCCTCATCAAAAGCCTAGGAGAAAAAGAGCAACCAAAAACAAAATGAGTAATATATACAAGTACATTATGTATTCATAATACAATTGTGGGCAACACTAATATTTGTCTCATTCGCCTGTGTGTATGTGTGTGTGTGTGTGTTAAACGTACTGTTTTGGCAAGCTTGCAGGCCTGATCGGGCGAGTTGAGAATCTCGTAGTAAAATACGGAGAAATTGAGCGCGAGGCCCAGACGAATGGGGTGTGTGGGCTGCATCTCTGCCTTGCTGATTTCAAAGGCATCCCTGTAGGCCTCCTGTGAATTGGCAATGATAGCTGGAGAAACAAAGAGGAAAAGTATATTTATGTAATCGCATGCATTCAGGATTTGATCATTAAAATACAATTAGTTTAAGCTTAAAGAATAAAGAGCTTAACTGGTAATATTGTGTCTGCAATATTAATATCTAAAAAATAAAAATCTCATTTGCAATCTTTAATCATGCAGATTTATTAAGTGTTTGATTTTGGACTATTTATGTAATATTATTTAATTGATAAATAAAAGAATAAAGTAGACATTAAAAATGTAACAAATCGTAATTTTACTGCAAATGACCATGTCAATATTATTCCACCCGTTACATCAAATATTAGCAGTTATCCTGTGCAGGACTGTTTTCAGATCACTTTCTGCCCAAATCCAGTGAAATTACATTTTACATTAACATTTTCCACAAGGGGGCGTTCAAGAACAAACTTTGAAGGTATAATGATTTAAGAACAGTAGGCATGGTTTCACAGACATGGGTTAGACTAACCCAGGATTAGGCTTAAATTCAATTAGGACATGTAAGTCATTTTTATAAACGTGCCTTAGAAAAAAAAAAAGTACATTTTTAACAGTAGGACTGATATATTTTAAGATGTGTCAGTGCAAGTTGCTTTCAGTTCAAACATGCATTTTAATCCAGGACTAAGCCTTAATAAACCTGGTCTGTTAAACCAGAGGCTTATCATTTTTAATTGCAACCTTATTTAAATCATCCCAGAAATAATTTAGTAATCTGCCAACTTTCAGTTCATCTCACTCAAAACTTTTAATTAGTGTTAACTTGTTTTATCGGTGAGAACTAAGGATCTGTATTAGAGGGTGTCCCTGAGACTTGAAACAACCAATTCAAAAAGGAATTATATTCCCTTTCCTTCTTAAAATGGAACAGTAATGTGACAAGCTGTGAAGCAGCACTGGAGCTCCACCCACCCACACATGGGCTCACATTCATTTAGTAAGGTGGGTGGATTCACATGTCTGCACCTGTTCCAATGAAGGAAGGAAATCAGACTGCTAACCATTTCCCTCGTAGACCTAAAGACCCTCCTTTTATTTTATTTTTTCTCTCTGTCTCTTTCCCATAAGCGAATCCTACTCTCTGAGAGTTTGTCAACCTCCTGGCACAGGAAGGTAGCAGCAAGAGTCTTCCTGTTATGAACACTACAGCTCTGTTCCTTTCTGACTCTATAAGACAGACAATGAGAGCAAACCACTTTAAGGTTTATATAGACTCTCCTCTAAATAGAACCAGCCTGTGAACAAAGTAAGATTACATTATGTCTGGTAATTACTGTACTAGTTTATTAATTACTGTAATTACTAGGGTTAGTAACATTTACTTACACTACCATTCAAAGGCTTGAGGTCAGTACATTTTTTTTAAATACATTTTTAGTCTCTTTTTCTTTTTTAAAGGGTGCATTTATTTGATAAGAAATACAGTAAAACAGTAATATATATATATATATATATATATATATATATACACACACATACATACACACACATACAATTTAAAATAACTAATATATACTAACTAATATATTATGTTGAAAACAGTTGTGATGCTTAATATTTTTGTGAAAAATAGGCCACTTTTTTCAGGAATCATGGATAGTAAGAAAGTTTAATTAAAATGCTGTTTTGTAACACAGTAAAACACTTTACTTTCATTTTGAGGCTAAATTTGTTAGGTTTACTAGTACTGAATTATTCACTGTGGGAGCCAAAGTTTATGAATGGCCCCCAAAAAACAGATCCTCTTTAGAGATTTCCACCCCCTTACTTCCTCTCCAGCTTGGCTTCGTGTCAGTAGTTTGCGGAAACGTTACATTTTTAGCAGAAGTTCGTATGTTCACTAGCACGTGGTGGAGACTAGTCACTACCGCAGCTTTGAGAGCCATGCCGCATATTGTTCAAAAGCCTACATGACTAAATAGCCAACATAATCTTGCATTGTTAACAGGATTTAAAGATATAAGGGGTGCTTTCCCACCTAGTAAATTTAAATAGACTAAATTCACTGAAGAACTTAAATTCAAAAGACAATTTAAGGACACAAAATAATCTATTTGTTTTTGCCCATACAACAAAAGTCAATTAAGTCCACATCCTCTGGACTTTCACTGTATGGATAAAAATAATATAAAAAATAAAAAAATAATATAAAAATAATAATAATAATAATAATTTCTCTCTCAAGATATCTTGTTGTGTCCCACAGAAAAAAGTCAGTCATTAAGATTTGAAACGGAATCTAGGTAAGCAAGTAATTAATTTTTGGTGAACTATCCTTGCAAAATTAAGGAGAGACTTAACAGAATGGCTTACAGTTTTTCTCCTCTCCCAGAGCCACCTCCGCTAAGTAGCGAAAGTAATCGCCTTTCATTTTCAGATAGAAGACTTTACTTTCAGCTGGGGTCGCCTTGGGGATGAGATACTTGTCCAGAAGAACCTATGACACACAGACAAAGGAGAAAAACCATATTAGCGGTTTGTCAAATGGTTTTACGTCCTGTTATCAGCGGGTTTGAAGGAAAGGGGGAAGCTGTCCTCAGTAGAACAAGAGTCAACAGCAGTAAAGAGATGAACTGATAACAGAGTTCTGCAAAACTAGTTTGACGACATGCTGTTGCAAAAAGTGGCCCAGGTGATACCTCTCTTAACAAAATGTGTCCAGTACTGAGATGCCATTTTCAGTTCAACTATCATTTAGTCCCAACAATGAGGTTTCTAGAAAATCAGCATTCTGAAAGCCTTTTAATATAACAAACTTGGATTGCCTTCAGGAGTGACAGACGCCTGACGGCTTGTGGCAGAACTGCAGTTTCACAGATGCTTCTGAGACTTTCTATTGCAGGGAGGGGGGAAGGGGAGAATGGGAAAATTGACTACGCCATGTGAGCTAGTGCTTGTGGAACTAGGTCATTGAGCTTGCTGGGCTTGTTTGCAGCACGACTGGCCTGATTGCTGCCACCCTGAACAGAACCACAGGGTCAACACTGCAATACAAGTATTCATAAAGTCTCCAATGGTGCCCTAACAAACCACCTTAAAGGGTTAGTTCACCCAAAAATGAAAATAATGTTATTAATGACTCACCCTCATGTCGTCCCAAGCCCATTCATCTTCGGAACACAGTTTAAGATATTTTAGATTTAGTCCGAGAGTTTTCTGTCCCTCCTTTGAAAATGTATGTACGGTATACAGTCCTTGTCCAGAAAGGATATTAAGACATCATTAAAGTCGTCCCATGTGATACCAGTGGGTTAGTTAGAATGTTTTGAAGCATCGAAAATACATTTTGGTCCAAAAATAACAAAAACTACGACTTTATTCAGCATTTTATTGTCCTCTGGTTCTGTTGTCAAGTCGCGTTCAGGGATGCTGCTGACGTAAGACGCTGCTGACGTATTAAGAGTGCGCCCGAGCTTCGTTTACAGTCGGAGACGCGCCCTGTAAACAAAACAATCTTCGCAAACTTCGCAAAAAAATGAATACACAGACGTACCAGATACACATCAGCAGCGTCTTATGAAATCAGAACTTGTGAGCGCGGCTTGAAAACATAATACAATGCTGAATAAAGTCGTAGTTTGTTATTTTTGGAGCAAAATGTATTTTTGATGCTTCAAAAAATTCTAACTAACCAACTGATGTCACATGGACTACTTTGATGATGTCTTTACTTCCTTTCTGGAGAAGGACAGTATACCGTACATATATTTCCAATGGAGGGACAGAAAGCTCTCTGACTAAATCTAAAATATCTTAAAATGTCTTACGGGCTTGGGACGACATGAGTCATTAATGACATCATAAATAAAAAATGGAGTCTCATTGGATTCGATTGATTCTGTCAAGGTCATTCTTAAATACTGTTCAGAGAGGCATATGGTTAAGAATCTCAGTGTTCTGTGACCTCGTTTGCATCAAATATCAAAACGACAGGACTTTTTAGGTGCAAAGGAACCAAAAGATCTGTTTAGACATTACAACTCAAATGAATCATTTAACCTTGTTAAGTCACATGTAACTGATGAACCAATGACCTACTTGTGCTTTCAATGGTGGGAGCAATGCATAGCATCGTTGTATTATGTAGCTCTTTATCCTGACACATACCCAGTTGAGGGTTTGAATAACCACTAACCCATAATCTTTTTCAAGCCGAGACATAAAGTGGCTTGTGTCAGGAGAGCGATTTCCTTTTTTTATTTGATGTGTAGACACTAAACAGTTATAAAGTGATTAGTCTGCCAACTGCCACTCACTTCCTCCACCAAATCAAATGACACAAATGTAAATATTTTGAAAGTGTGCTCACATTGGTGTAATTTCAGCAAATTTTGGGGGGCAAAAGGGTCCACTTTCAATAGAGTAGTGATGTATAAAGCACAGCTCACACAGAAGTCACCTAACCAAGTAGCTTTCTGAACCAATGACAGACAAGTCAAACTATGATATCACATAGTAGACGAGAGAGGCAATCGTGGGACGCAAGTGTTTGTTTCCGTGGTACGTAAGTTCCAGTGCATTGCATGTCTTTCCCCGCGATGCTGCCAGGGCTAGACTCTGGCTGCGGGTGGTTGGTTGGCCATCAACCACGGACACATCTAAACTATGTGTGTGTATAGACAGTTTTTTCTCAAGAGAGCTTTGAGAACTGAAGAATGGTGGACTTCAGCCTTGTTTACCAATTCAGGTTACGTCTCGCGGGTGATCCGGTACCAAGTTCTGATGACTTGTCTATCCCTTCAGAGTTATATTATGTCTAAACCGTAACCCTGACCATTTTACATGCCTTTTGTTAACTCTCTGGGGTCAACAAACACGTCAGTGCATTTTGCTAGATTGTTCTCAAATAGCAGCAAAATAGACTTAAAATACTGTCATATGTTCAGAGACTTAAAAAATATGAAAAAAAGAATGCATGGTTAATCTATGCTGATTATGAAAAATGAACCATATGCATGAGTATAATAAGAGGCGCAATATATCGGGAGACATCATTTTGACCACATTAAGTTCTGTTTTATACAAAGCCTTTCTTTAAAGTGAATTTTGTTTTGTATAAATTGTATCTTAATTGTATCTTGTATTTTAATTAATGTTTCATCAACCAGTTACCTGTATTTAACAAATAAGCTGCAAATATAGGCTATAGCAGACAATATAATCAGGACATGGACGCGCCGGCATGATTTAACTTGCATTGCTCGTGAACTGGAGCTCGTCTCTTAAATGAACCGGAACTCAGAAATATATAGAAAGCTTGAAATGTCTACGTCTAAACAACAATTCAAAACGAAAAGAAACAGAGAACTCTCTCTAAAGCCTATGAAGTGCATTAGCCTACTCCATAAGCGCGTTCACAATACTGCGAAGTGGCGAGTCAGCCTCCTCAACTTCATCTTTTCAGTCAAAATTGACACAGAGAACACTAGTTTATTAATAAATAATTAAAATGTCTATATTTGAAACATTCGTTACTTTTGCTAGTTCTTTGTGGCAAGCTTTCTAACTAATCAAATATCGTGACGGCCACAATAGACTCGGTGCGGAAACGATATACGCACTGCACCTGGAACGGATCGATGGACTGCATTCGCGTGTAGTGCGAAAGCTCTAACCTGTTAAGATGGGTACGGTAAAAAATACGCACCGCGTACGCACTGCAAACGGGGTATGTGTGAAGTGGGCGTTATTGTAATGTGTTACCAGTTCAAACAAATCTTAACAGTCATGCTTAATTATATCTTCAAACAAACTCCACGAGGCGTCAGTGATTTCACCTGTAGAGACGGCTTTATATAATGACGGCGGACCCTTCTTGACCAATCCAACAGAAATGATCGGTATGGATTTTTTTGCAGATAACTGATTGGTTATCGGTGCCAATTAATCAACTTCTCTGAAATGCTCAAGATGGTTACAGGAACAGAGTCCTAATCAGGAGTGCGTTTCACAAAAGCATCGTTGCCAAATATGGTTGCAAATTCCGGTGAATTACATGAATTTGTGTGTGCTTCGTTTCTATTGGAACCAAAAGTAGCCTATATTAAACATGGAAACAAAGGACTGAATAAGTATATTCAGAAACATTGAACATTACATAACAAATTACTCATCCCACATAAAAATCGTCATCTTGAGATAACTCACGGAAGTAAAAAGACTTGTTGTGCACTGTAAGTGTGAAACAGAGGTACACGTTCATGTACTTTTCTGATTGGCTTTGAATTTTTTGCAAAAAAACAAACATTTGGCACTTAAATCTTGTCCCATCCTGCTTGGTTAGGACATACAAGTGTAAGGACTTTAAAGAACTAAATGCAACATTAGGTTACATAATACGCAGGAATTCACATGACATCATAGTCTCATGTCATTCTCCTAAATGCAAAAACAGTGAAGGTAAAAGTCCATTCGGCTATAACGTGGAGAGCTACGGGTCAGTGGCCCAAAAACAAGAGCTCAGCTGCTGTCATTAAGGGATTAGAGGTGACTCAACCTGCATGGTAACACAGAGCCCTGTGGCCGTCAGCCACTTTCAAGCTATGTCCACACAAAGTTAATTAATTCTCTACCTTCAGCTCAAACACATCAGGTAGCTTAGGCCTAAACCCTTATTCTCCTTTGATTTTATCTCATCTTCACCTTAAGAAAACAAATATTGTCCATACGAAAAGTCCATTAATCTACAAGCAACTGTAGTCAAGCATCCTACTGTGCCCATGTTTGGTCCACAGCCACACTGCAGTGTTCAGCCGTCCTCATGTTCTCTGGAGGCCTCTTCACTTCCCACATCTCATTACATAGCCTCGTCTTTCCCACCCAAGCAGCTGCTAAAAGTAAATTAGCTGCCTCTCTCACTTCGGCCGAATCCTTAGAATTAATATATTACTCGGGGGACTTGTCTTATGGCTTACTGAGCTGAAGTGGACTTTAAAAGGTATGTCTTCTGTAATGTACTAGTAACAAATTCTTCCACAACTCACTGCTTTGTCACTGGTTCAATTGGTACTACTGCCAAAAGACGGGTGAGCTGTAAATAAATAAATAACCATTTTTTGCATTTGTATATTATTTATTATTCATATTTTCGTTTTATTTAGCTGTTGTTGACTTATTTTAGAGGTGAATTGAACCATATCAGTACATAAATTCTCCACAAAAAAAAAAAAAAAAAAAAATCTTTAAAAAGATAATAACTAGTTAATACCGCCGAAACCACTTTCATCACTTAGGACATGTGGGTTATTTATTAAAGTTAAGCCACTGACCAATAGATATTTAGCCACTCCACTCAATTAATCAAGTCTGGCTCTATTTTGAGATGAAAATTACAACTTTTCACAATCCATTTATTAATATACATTTTGTTCACATTGAACATAAGTGTTTTATTCTGAAATCCATTGCATTACACAAAATGGACAGTCAACAAGGATTCAAAATGACAAAATTTAGAGAAACATTTCACCCTTAATTCACATATTACAGCTTTTTTGTGAGCTCACAATCTGTGAAGAACATCCAATTAAAAGTATACTGGTTTACAGGCATTGGACCAGCCGGAGTCTGTATCAAGGAAAACGCTCTAGCTTCTAGCTACACATTTCGGATAAAAACATGTTTTTAAGTAAAACTAAAACTGACATTCTGCACAATGTACGGTGAGGATACGAGAACCTCATGCAATATTAATTTTGCAAAGTCAAATATACATTAAACTACCGGCCAAAGACAGAAACTGAGGTTAAATAGACTCTGACCCCTTAAATCTGTCATGATCCAAGGAGGGCTACAGTAACTATCCCAGGGAAAGGACACCTGTGAATGCGCTGGAACAAATGGGATCAGGCCTGGACTAATAGGCTTGGCTGAAATAGGGCCTTGCTCATGATGACTAATTAACGCAAGCAGGATTATCAACCTATGCTACCCACCAACACTTGGAAGAAAGAAACGGGGACAAGAGCAAAGGCGTGTATAGTGTGTATCCCTGGGTTAGAATGCAAGATATGCAATCCAAAAGATTGGGATTATCCCAGTTGTAAGATTCTTACCAGTACGTCATTGCAGATCTCCTTCAACTCCTTCTCGATCTTTTCCCGATATTCCTTGACCATTTGCTGCTTCTTATCGCTGCCCTCCGTCTTCTGCTCGATGCTGGAGACCACTCTCCAGGAGGAACGGCGGGCACCCACCACATTCTTGTAAGCCACCGAGAGCAGGTTGCGTTCCTCGTTGGACAGTTCAATGTCACCCTCGGTGACAGCCTTCATAGCGGCTGCCATGTCATCATATCGCTCTGCCTGCTCGGCCAGCTTGGCTTTTTGCACTAGCTCGCTCTTGTCCATGGCTGCTCAGTGCTGAAGAGAAATAGTTACAGAGTTCAATCAGACACCCAATCTGAAATAATTACAACTACACACCAAAGGTTTAGTGTTCCACAAAATCAAGACATGTGACTAAATGTTGCTTTTACCTAAATCAATTCTACTGTACTAAATTAAGTTAAACATATTAATAATAATCAATAGGAATAAGAATAATTAATCTATACACTTTATCATTGCATCACTTTGCTTGGTTAGCCTTATTTTGGATGGTCAAGTGCTGTCCTCTGACGGATTATTGGTTAGATGCTAAATACACTGAGAATAGAAAGTAAATAATCCAGGCAAGTGGACTAGTATCACCCTTGCAGAAGTTCTGAAAAACTCAACAGCAGTGTGAATCAATTAGTTTGGCACAGGCAACACAGGATAACCAAAAAGGCTGCTGATGCTACTACTGACCGTGCGGGGTATATTTAATCAATTGCTTATGTTGTATAACACAATACGATTAATGCATTATACAACATGTAAAATCTACAATATATTTGTAGCTTTTAGACTTGAACCACAAAGCATTTCGCAAACATCCAAAGAAAAGTAGGTGCCATTCTTGTACACAGCTTTAAAAAAAAAGTTAGGCCATGAGTATTTGCCCTCCAGGGTTGCATTACAGAGCGAAGAAATATGCGGATGTGCTGTTCTCGACAACCACGCCCAGTTCCCATAGTTGCCCATTCATGCGTTTTACATATTGTGTCTTAAAAAGATAAATCACCCCCAAAATATGAACATTCTGTCATCATTTAGTACACCTCATACGACTACCATTATTCCCTGAAACACATAAAGATATGCTTGGCAGAAAGACAGCACCAGTCACCATTCAAAAACAACCATGCGATGCCAATGGCGACTGAAGCTGTCATTCCGTCACATTCTGACTAATGTTTGACGAAAAAAAAAAATCGAAACAGATTTGAAGCAAAGTTAAATGTATGATGACAAATTTTGGGTTAACTATCGCTTTCGAAGTTGCCAAGGACCGAAATATACGTCGCTGACTACACAAAGCTTCTCCAGCAACACCATTCTAGAGGTTCGCGACTTTATTACGTCTATAACATTGTGAAAGGCAGACAAGCAACAGCAATTCCCCTTCAAGTGCACAGTATGGCAAATGTATCAAGCTAATATGTCATAGTAACATCATGTATCGCTGCCTTCATGATAAAACCAAGCTAGCTTGTTGGCTAAGCCATATGATGAAGGCAAGTCGGATCTGCCCTGCCCATCTCCATGGCCGACTGAACTCACAGCAAAGAAACCAGCAACTATTTCTAATGTCAAGAAACAGCCAATGTGTTTAATGATTTAAACAATCTCTATATGCATGTAAGACTGATAAAGCAAATGGACAGAGCTGTTTGTCAAGCGGGTCTCTCGATTAACATTATTTATAATAGCTCGCCTGATATGATCAACCAAATTACCCGAAATAGTCGAAGATAATAAATCAGTATACTTCTTGAGTACCATTAAATGTGTTAACGTGACAGGACCAAGTACAGTCGACTGGATTAATAGTGTCAGAATAACGTTAGATATCTCAGACACGTGAAAGGCTTCGGCTTGTTTCAGCATCAAAAATGGACTGAAACAGTATTTTACACAAGGACGCACAAATAAAACTGTTACATTAGGATATAAAACATAAAACGTGTAGTTTTAGCGATGAATTGTAACTGTAAGGTCGACCACACCAAGAGGAAGAAACAAAAAGGGGCGGCCTAGATCTGCCAAGCAAAGGCTTATTGTTCATTTTCAGCACGTTAGCATCCTCAGCTAAGGTTACTCAGTCCTGCCCATTGCATCGTCCATCGCCATTTAAATGTAATATCTCATCGCAAATAATAAAATCAGGACCAACATGCCTGGCGTTTATGCAGATCTAGCATATTCTCTTACCTGAGTCTCGGGGAATAACGATGGTCCTGTCGGAGCTAAGCTAACCGCGGCTCACAGCTGATTCTCACGGGCGCTCGGGCTAATCCACGGGGTTTCCCTCCAATCAGACCAGCCCCAGGAGCCGAGACAAGGCTGGGCCATGTGACGTCAAAGGTAACCAAGGCGACGGCTGACTTCAAGTGGTCTGTGATTGCATGAGAGCCAGTTCGTGATTCTGTAGTGCACCATTTTCCCTCCACTTTTCCTTCCCTCATTACATGTCCTCAGCCTTTCTCTTTCTATCAATACCACACAAGGTCTGTCTGTCTAGGTTAAGTTCCGTCATTATAATGTGACGTGTAACTCCCAAAAGGACGTAAAATATTATTCTAGCGGTGTAGTATCGTGATGTGTCAGTTTTACCCCTCACAAGTGCACTTGAATAAGATGGTTGGATGGCTTATGAATGGCAAATATGATCGTTGCTTTGCATCTGCCATTTTGTGTAATGAGAGCACTCACATAAAGCAGTGCTTTAGGAATGATTTACCCAAAAATAATTTTAAAAAATGTCATCATTTACTCACCTGCCAGTTTCCAAACCTGAAGGAATTTCTCTCGTCTGCTAAACACAAAATAAGATATTATTTTGGTAACTTTACCAACTTTACTTAGTTAACATGGACTAAGAATAAATTGCACTTCTAAAGCATTTATTAATCTTAGTTAATATGAGTTTCAATATTTACTAGCCTACAATATTAAAAGGTTGTATCTGTTTAACATTAACAACGATTAATACAATTACAAATGCATTGCTCATATTTAGTTCATGTTAGTTAATGCATTAACTAATGTTAACTAATGCTGTAAAGTGTTGCCGATATTTTGAAAAATGCCATTATACCAAACAGTTGTGGGGGCACGATTGACTTACATATTATGGAATATTACAAAAAAAAAAAAAAAAAAATGCCATGGAAGTCAATGGTGGCCTACTGTTTGGTTGAAGACATTCATACAGATAAATTCATACAAATCCATACAGGTTTGGAAGAACTTGAGGGTAAGTAAATGATGGCAGAATGTTCATTTTTGGGTGTGTTAATAAACATGTTGTGTTAATAAAAATGTAGAGAGAATATTAAAAATCCTCCCTTTTTTCCTCTTGAGAAGCAATTGCAATCAGGGGGAAAGGCTATTGCAACTTATGTTTCATGTAAACTTTATAATTTTTGTGTTACGGCATTATTTGAACTAAACTCTAAAATGCTGTTTCAACTCAAATTTGGGTCAAATATGGACAAACCCAAATGTTGGGTTGAAAACATGATTAAAAAATGTACAGTTGAAAGTAAAAGTTGAAGTTGGGTTAAAATTTTAAATTACATTTTTAACCCAACATTTGGGTTTGTCCATATTTGACCCACATTTGGGTTAAAACAACCCAGCATTGTTTAGAGTGTATGCATATATCTGTATTTGCAACTAGGCAGTTGAATTTAATTCAGTTTCTCGTGTAAAACATGAAATCGGGACTGTGGAGCCTATATCACAAGCAAAATTAGAACACAGGTCATACACAGCTTGGTAGAAGAGGAGCTATTTTTTGCACTACTCCAGTTTGTTTCCATTGGGAATTAGTCTATTTTCTACATTGTCACATGTCCTCCCATCAGATATAAATTCAGTAACCTATTTCAGGGCAAAATTCTGTATTATTGGTGCAAGTTAAGTCCACGGTGAGAGCGAAGCAATTGTGCAACCAGTACACTGCTACTGTAAATGCAACCACAGTTTCACTCGAATGTGAGCAGTGATTACAGATTTTGTTGTGTGACAAGTAGGGCGGGTTTTTCAGTTTACTTAAAGCCACACCCAGAACAGAACTCAGAGCATGACAGTTCAAAGTAATGTGATTGTCACTCACTTAGGTAAGCAGGGGCTTCGTTTGATGCTATAGTTCATACACTCCTGTGTGGTTATGTCACTGCACTAAAAAGAGAAAACTATGGAGAGAACAATGTTAGTGAGTCAGACACAATGCCAATCAAAGTCTCGGCAAAGGTTGTTCAGATGTCTTTTCCGAGAAGAATAGGCTCATCTTCCTGCTACTTGCCATTGTCAAACACTTAAAAGTATTATATGCTCATGATATATAACATTTTGATGACAGGAATACAAAGGCACTTGACACCACAGGACAAAACATTTAAGTATTTAAGTAAACTTTAACATATAATCATTTTATTTAAACATAAAATGTGTCATTTTAAATGTATTTGACCACACCATAACAAACCATGAGGAATAAGGAGCAACCTAGATCTCTGGATATTGCATTTTTGATGACAGATATACAAAGGCACCTGGCTGAAAACACAGAACAACACATTTAAATTGGCTGCTTTGCATGTTATAGTATTCACAATGGCAAGATCTTATCTTTTCTTTTGGTAAAACAACCAAATTATGTCTCCAAACCAGTTATGAATTTTTTTTTATTCAATTAAAATGTACCAAACAATAAAGAATCGTGTTATTATTGTCTCTGCAACAGATATCTCGTTTACTGTCCAATGTACATGATTTGGGACCCAGGGTAGTTGAAGTGTGATTTGCAATTTTTATAACCTCATATTTTATGAGGTTATACAACAACAATTTGATGCTTGAATTCAAAGACTAGGCTATGTAGCCTATAGACAGCAATAAATGACACCACTTATTTAGAACAGAATTAAAATGACTAATTTATTAATTATTCGTTAATCATTTTACATAAGCATGCTAATATGCATTTCTAAGATAAATAAAGCACTGTTTTTGCACTGTTAACTGGTCAGACTGTTTCCTCAGGAACCATACCTGGAAAAAAAAACTGACTGCATACTTTTGAGTAATTTATCAGGTTATCTATATTGGCTAATTATTATGAAAGCCTCCTTGAGCTCACGTAACAGCTGTCCTAAAGAAGAAAGGGATAGGGAGCACAAAGTAGCCTATGCTAATGAAGAAAACGCAACTGGGTCAACTGTGGTAATTAAGTAAAGTAGTTTTTCAGAATAAAGTAAATACATTTTAAAATAAAGAGCACTAAACAAGTATACTTTTAGATTTAGAGAAAAGTAACATACATTTTATCCCAGCATTAAGTTTTCATAGCTGCACCACTAAAATCATTATCATGATCACACCTGAGATCATTAACAATACAGTTCTGTTTAATATTACACAATTCCCTACCATGATGTTAAATACCTTGTTCAATTTACTTTTACTTACTCCAGTCTTCAGTTTCACATTATCCTTCAGAAATCATTATAATATGCAGATCTAAACATATCTTCTTTTTCTTATTATTATTATCAATGTTTGTTTGTGCTGCTTAACATTTTTGTGGAAATGCTGATACTTTTTCAGGATTCTGATTAATAAAGTTCAATGAACAGAATTTATTTGCATTAATTAAATGTATTTATTACATTTAGCCTAAAGCATTTATTAAATAGAAATCTTTTGCAACATTATACATCTTCACTCTCACTTTCGATCAATTTAAAGCATCCTTGATCATGATGGGCTATTAATTTATCTCTTTTTTTTTTACCACAAATGTTTGAATGGAAGGGTATCATTGTTTCCACAAAAACTGTTTTCAACATTATATTAATAATAAATGATTCTTGAGCACCAAATCACTTATCAAGTGACACTAAAGACTGCAGTAATGTTGCTGAAAATTCAGCTTTGCCATCACAGAAATAAGTTTTTCAAATTGATTCTCGAACTGTTTTAAAAGGATTTTAAATTGTAATGATATTTCACAATATATTACAGTTTTTACTGTATTTTTACTGTAGCCTTGGTGAGCATGAGCCTGCTAACAAAAACATTAAAACAATATATTGTTTTCAAACTTTTGACAGGTACATTATGCCTACATTTAATATTAAGCAAAAAAAAAAATGTCTCTATTTACACGCACACCTAAAAAAAAGGCTGTAGGCAGGTGGCTGGAAAAACAACGGACCAAAAAAGAAACAAACAACTGAGATGCCATTATTGTAGTGCGTAATTCGAACAGTAGGCGGGGATGTTTGGCAGCTGTGATGGTGTTTGGCAAGGGTTAATAATGTTTGTGCACTTAGACCCAGACTTTCAGACATGGGCAAGTTAGCAGTTCTCTCGCTCGCTGTTATTGCTCTTGCAGTTTTGATCGGAGAAAGGCTCAGTTCATTGAGGTTGGTTGATGTGTCCGATCATATTAACGATTACTGCGATTACCGTTGCTTAAAAGCAAATTGTTTATTGCAATAAACGTTTGATTAACGTTACATGTTGTTCTGATCTTTGTTGCTGACATAGGCCTATTCATTTAGTTTTACATCATTATTGCACATGCCAGTAAGCATAGTAATATATTTTACACCACTTGTCGTTTTATCTTCTCCACAGGCATTTAACACTTTCCTACAGAGAACTAACTCAGAACTACCTTCCTAACTGTCTGCTAATTGATGGCATAGGTAAGCAAACACCTTTGGGTTGATCGCCTTCTTTTCTGGTCACGTGTCTTCAGCTGGATTTGAACCTAATGCCATGTTAGTTATATAAATTATAAACCTTGAAGTTCATGGAAAATAATGTCTTATTGGTACAATGTAATTTGTGTGTGTACATTTGAAGAAGCAAAAGTTTCTAACACTGCGAATGTGGATGTTTGGATGTAATCTTTGGTACTTTTTTAATGTTTTATCAGATTTTGGGGCTGAAGATATCACCATACTTGAAGATGGGTTGGCTTTTCTTAGCACTGTATGTCATACTCTTACTCTTCTAAATTACTGAGTATTTTGATTAGTTATTCAGATTAAATTGTTCCCATCAATTTAATGTTAGCAACAGTTGTTTTCACTAAAAGCATGTTTATTGATATGCTCAGCTGCTGAAATTATTTGACAATTTAAACTCATTTTTTTAATATGTTCAAATGAATTGCACAAAGGGCTTGAAGTATCCTGGCTTACCATCGTATTCAGACGATCCTGGAAAGATTTATACCCTGAATCTGTTGGATTCTGAACTGAAACTTGAAGCACTGAGGATCAAGGGTCAGTTTGACAAAGACTCTTTTAATCCACATGGAATCAGCGTATACACAGATGACAAAGGTTTGGCATTTTCATTAAATATATATACATATACAAGTGGCTTGAGAGTGAGTAAATTATGGGATAAGTTTTATTTTTGGGTGAACTAACCATAGATATACATAATAAAGGCTAGATGTCTCATCCGCGCTACTGGCCAATGAAGGTCGATGGCCAGACCTGGCGGCCATCTTGCCACAGTCAGCTTGCTCACTCTTAACATTGTGTTTAAATGGTGCATGTACTTTTTAAATAACCATAACTTGCTCAATTTTCAAACAGTTTGATTTGTTATTAACAGCAGAGATGTGGTTATGACATGCGAATAATTATAACCATATGAAAATAACTTTAAACAAAACAGATAGGAGCAATTAATATACACACGCACAAGGTATTTATGATATTTATGTTAAATCAATATATAGGCTACTAAAACTCAGTGTACAGAATGGCAACATGATACATATACACTTTTATAATATAAATATTACCATTTTAATAAAACAATTTGAATTATTACATGTTTAACACTTTCAGGGTTGGGCCATTTTCTCGGGTCCAACATTGCACTGTGCCTGCTTCAGAGATCACTGTTCCTAATAATACAAGTTACAAGCACACTGAAAGCTTCTTATTATTAGCCAGCTACAACCGCATCCTCAAAGATTGTAATTTAGACAAAAGTTTAGTTTTCATAAAATCGCTATTAGTGTCAGTAAAACCTAATTGAACAGCTCGATTGTGGTCTCAGCCTTGATAAATTGCGCAAGTAGCCGTGATACACAACTATGCTACACGTTTAAGCCGTTTTTCGAAAAGAAAAACTACAATTTCAACATGTTCAAGCATCCAGAATTATAGCCACGTTAATAACGTTTGTAAGAAACTAAACTGTTTGTAAATCCGTCAAGATTTCAGAGAGATTAGAGTATTTGTGTTCGTGCAGATCTCTCACCTTAACTCAGGTACCACAGAGCCCGCCAGAAAGCTTGCCTGTGACAAGATGGCCGCCAGTGATGACGATAGAGACTCCGCCGTAAGACTTCTAGCCTTTGTTATGGATATCTAAGGAACTAACCCTTTAAAACTACTGTAAACGGATGAGTTTGATAAAAGTCTAACATTGCATGAATTCTTCTTCTCTCACTACAGATGGTGCCATATATGTGTTTGTTGTTAATCATCCTCAAGGCAAAAGCCAAGTGGAGATTTTCAGATTTGTTGAGAAGGAAAATTCTCTTCAACATATCAAGACCATCAAGCATGCACTTCTGCACAAGTATGTGCTTCAAAACACAGTATTTCTATAACCCTAAATCTAATCAAAGTATAAATTCCAGTTTATGTATGTCCATTTGTTAGTGTGAATGACATAGTAGCTGTGGGGGCCGAAAGTTTTTATGCCACCAATGATCATTACTTCACTAATGAGATTCTCAAGTTTGTGGAGCCCTTACTCTCTTTGCCCTGGTGTGACGTCGTCTACTACAGCCCTGAGACTGTGCAGGTTGTGGCAGGGGGTTTCCTATCTGCCAACGGCATTAATATCTCACCCAACAAAAGGCAAGTTGCAGAAAAAAGCCATGATTTGCATTCATTAAAGCATTCAAAATATAATATTATCAAAGCATTTTTTTTATGGAATTATCCCCTCTTTATATGTTATTAATGCAAATAACATGTAATTTCAGGCACTTGTATGTGTCAGATATTCTGAAGCACACAATTGTTGTCCTGGAAATAAAGAAAATCACTGTATTATCTCATGTGAAGGTAAACACCAAACTACATAAAATGTTCACACCTTCTTTTATCCCAAATAGAATATTTTTTTTTGTACAGATAAATGCGTAGAATTCTGTCTTTATTAGTTGTGCTAGCTTCATGCTTCAAATAAAACTTTTAATGTAAAAAGCTAACCATTCTTGACTTCTATTGTTAATTTACTGCATGTTCGTTTTTTTCTTACCCAGGAAGTTGATGTGGGCTCACTCTGTGACAACATTGAGGTGGACCGTGAATCTGGAGATCTTTGGCTGGGCTGCCACCCAAATGGTCTCAAATTTGCACTTCAGGATGCAAATGATCCACCTGGTTCTGAGGTGTGTAAATGCTTGAGACATGAGCCTGTAGGTTCATATATGTTGAGCTGTCATTTTCATCTTGAATGGTCTTCCCATTTCTTTCCCCTTTCTCTTCGTACTATTTTCTGTCTTAAAAAAATATATGTTGTCCTGTAGGTTATCAGGATTGAGAACATCCTCTCTGAAAAGCCCCGGGTGACTCAGGTGTATGCAGATGACGGCAGTGTGATCATCGCTTCTTCGGTGGCAACCCCATATAGAGGAAAGCTGCTCATTGGAACCGTTTATCAAAAAGCTCTGATCTGTGACCTTAAATAGCAGATATATTCACTTGCAGCAAACGATGAATAAAGATTTGATGATTTGGGTGTAAGTGCTTGTGTGTATTTTTTTAGAAACTGTCTAAAAAAGTTTTAAACTATATTTTTTCTTATTATATAATCATTATTCTCCAACTTAGATTATCTGGAACTTAGATTATAGTTTTGAGTTGCCATATGTTGAGTCTTTTTGACTATCTCAAACAAATATTTTAGGAGTATGCTCTAAAAATAAAGGTACTTTATTGGATCTATGGTTCCATAAATAACCTTTAACGTTAACTAAAAATGTACTTTCCATAAAAGATTCTTTAGATTTTTAAAATGTTCTTTATATTAATTATCTAAAGTTATTTTAAGAACAATTCATGGAAAGATCATTTGGGTACCCAAAAATGGTTCTTTGACATTACTTAAATCCCTTCTGGAACTTTTATTTTTAAGAGTGTTTATGATCTCAATGAAAACTCAATTATGATTATTTGAGTGAACAGCACAGTGATCTCTCAGGGTGGATACGATGTTCAAAGTGTTTGGGTTGGCACTTCAGAAGTCCAAATTATCCATTTGCTGGTATGAATGAAACTACAGTGCTAATGATAAAAACTCAAATGTATTGTAGTTCAAACTGTATATTGAAGAACAGGAAAAGGGGTCTGACTTAGTCAATCAATGGCCAATGGTCAATTTTTCAAAACACCTGCTGCCATAATTATTCTTGCTTACTGGATGTGTGTGTACAGTATATCTTAAAGGTAGAAGCCAAATGGGGACCAGTATATATTTTGACATTGGAAATAATCTTTTACCGTAACTTTAATGTTCAGTGTCATTTGATTACTCTGGAATCATTCTTCAGTCTAATGACTAGCACAATAATGTCCCAACAACTGTCCTGTGAGTTGAATGTGGTTATGACTTAATGTAAATGCAGACTTCCTTTTATTTGATATGATTGTGAAACAAATCAATTATCCGTGTTACACTAGACATATACAAAGTTATGAATAATACCCCAATTTGAGTTCATTAAAACTGATGACAGAAGAAATTTTACTGTGAGTTTTTCTCTTTGCAGAAGTCATGAGAGGCATTTAAAGGAAAAAGAAAACTACAGCACCACAATCACATCATAGTCACAATCTAGAGGGAAAATGTATGATTTGAACACGATTCCGTCCATAAAAGAGGAAAGAGGGAACAGATATCAAAAAGGTGAGTACTTCTTCCTTAAAGCTGATTTTCAGCTTGACTTTGGCTGATTTCCAGTCTCAAGTGTGCTGCTGGGTAAAGTCGTAAACAAAGTCGTAAGTGCTGGGCTCTTTGGGAACAGGAGGTGGGACGTCAGGAATCTGAATATTTTCGAGGTCCAAGAGGCGAAGTTTCAGCTCCATAGTAACCAGAGTGTCCATATCTGATTTTGTGAGCTCACTTGTCATCTCTTTTCCCAAAAGAGCATTTAAGCCATCACTCCAAATACAGAACTAGTGAATAAAAAAAATAAAGGAATTAAACAATTTATTTATACATTTATTAAAGGAATTTATTCTTTATCCATAAGAGATGTATACATTTTATTACAGTTCTGGCTTTGTATCCTGATACTCACCTCATGCTTGTCTGGAGCAATAAAGTTCAGGTATTCATCAGAGTTATGGAGAATGGAAAAGGCCAGCTCCAGCTGCTCCTGAAAAGCAGAGGAAGAGTCGTAATCTCCAACCCTACAGAACTACTCCTTTAAAGTCTTTAATTGGCCCTTTTCACATTTCCGGGTTTCTCAGAAGCTGAAGACGTCATAGTTTAGTAAACGTCTATAACGGTGAATGAGAAACTACAATATGTGTATTTTTGTGTTCCTATATGAGCTCAAATAGCAAAGAAAAATGCCACAAAAGTTTTTTTTCACAATTTTAAAAAAGAGGGAAAAAAAATAAATGGAGAGATTAATAGCAGTCGACCGAAATATGTGCATTTGTAAAACACAGCCGCTGTATTTGTAATATAATATAATAAAATATAGGGGCTATAAATGTAGGTTACATAAAATATAGTGCTTAAAATGCAGGTTTGTGTAAAAAGGGCCATCTAACCACTAGATGGCGTCATTTGGATTTAATTGGCGTTACTAGATTAATTGCTAATTGAATTCAGCAGTTGACGTGCCTGTTCGTGTTCCTCTGTTGTCTTTCCTTGGGGCTGTTTTTACTAGTTATTATTTTGAGGTAAGGATTTCATGTTGCCTCTGCAAGATTCTGCATGTAAAATCAGCCTGTCTTGTCTGCTCTGAGTTTGGATCCACAACACCTAGTTTACCAACTAGTCAAAGTTTCTTATTACAATAACTAATACTTCTTACCTTATTCTTAATTGCTCCTTTCTCCCTCATATGTGGGCAGTCTTTCCCTGTTACCAAAGCTTTGATATCTGCTACTGTCACTGAATGTAGAGAAGATGAAATGTTATGGAGAGTTGACCAAATCAGAATTTCGTAGAAATTATATTCAACCAAATTCATTAAAAACATTTAGCTCTAGTCTGCGTCAAGCTGGTGGATCAATATTGCATTAAAGGGATTGTTCACTTTGAAATTACTTTTGATATGTTTTTGCTTACCTCAAGGGCAACCAAGAAGTAGGTGTCTTTGTTTCACAGTATTTTCAATTTTTATATTTTTAGGTCAAACCGTTCTTGTCTGACAGTCATATAATGGAAACCTAAGGGGTCTACCTAAAAGACAATGCACAGAGAAGTCCAGGTTAAACATGATTGAATGACTCGTAAATGTAAGTTCACATTGATGGACACGACACGAAACGAGCGGTTTGCGTGAGAAAACGAACAGTATTTATATCGTTTTTACCTCTTGTAACCACAGGAGGTAAAAACGATATAAATACTGTTTTCTCACACAAACCGCTCGTTTCGTGTCTTTGGCCATCAATGTGTACTTACATTTACGAGTCATTCAATCATGTTTAATTTGGACTTCTCTGTGCATGCTCTTTGAGGTGGTGACCATAGACCTGCATTATATGACTGACAGACAAGAACGCTTTGACCTAAAAATATAAAAATTGAAAATACTGTGGAAACAAAGACATCTACATCTTGGATGCCCTCGAGGTAAGCTAAAACATCAAAAATTAATTTCAAAGTGAACTATCAATGTGATAAAAATCAGCCATTATATTTAAAAAAACTGCAGTTTTCATACGGCTTTGTCATTTATGATCAAAACGTGCTTCTCACCTTTCTCCTGGAGTGAGTCATGTGATATTTGTCCTTGTGAGAACTCCTCTATGTCTCCATAGTGTAACACTTTGTGGTTTGGTGATAGACGACAATACCAGAACTTGTCTAGGGCATATGTATTTATAAAAATATGCATGTTATACAGTGCAAGTCATTGTTTGGCTGTTTTCTTTGCACAAATATCTTGCTTTGCATTGTCCTTATAATGATCCATTCTAATCAGATTTGATAGTTTTTCTAGTAGGACAACACTGTAAATGACTTCACTTTTGATTAAAAGCATCACTTTGCTTTTAAAACTTGATTAACTGCTCTTTTATGCTTTTTTTAATAGATACAATGCATTTGCATATAGGCTGTTTTGTGCCCCAAATACAGAATGAGATTATACATTTAATTTATTCATACCCTTGTTTAATACAATGCAACATCAAACAAACCAAGCATTAGGGTAAGATGGTTGAGGGAACCTAAGCCTGTAATGCCCTATATTTGAGTAGATTATTAAAAATGTGTGTAATCTTTATAGACATTAAGCTATACAGTGTCTCGCATCAATTTAAATATATCCAATCTGATTGTCAATCAATCTAGTGTACAATATTTTTTTGTTAGTGTCATACATTACATCTATAATACTGAATCCATGAACTGATTAACAAAGATTATCAGATTTTTGGATAAGTAACTGACCTTGTCTGCGACGAGCACTGATCTTCCTAAAGCAGGTCCCCTCACACAGCCGGTTCAACCTCTGCCGTTTGATCAGCTCGGTCACCTCTGGCTGGAGTTTCTCTCGTAGTTCTCTAAACACACACAGACATGTTACCTCGAAGCAGCAACAAACCAGTGGCTCGTCGTACCATTGTTAAAGGGATACTACACTTTTTATTGGAAATTGGCTCATCTTACAACTCCCCAAGTGTTAAACAGTTGACTTTTACCGTTTTCTAATCCATTCAGCCACATTTCTGATATTTAGAAGAATATCAGTAACCAGACAGAGACTTCCATAGTTTTTTTTCCTACTATGGACGTCAATGAGACCAGAAACTGTCTGGTTACTGATATTCTTCTAAATACCAGAAAATCGGCTGAATACATTGGAAAACGGTAAAACCCAACTGTTTAACTCTGGGGGAGTGGTAAAATGAGCCTATTTCCCAAAAAAGTTGAGTATCCCTTAAAGGGCTTGTTAAGAAAGTTGTCACTCAGATGATGCATGCTCGGATGGATTTAAAATTGAATTGTAAATTTCCCCACAAATTAATAATGAATGAAATAAGAATCGTCTGACAGTACATTCTGAATTAGCAGTGAATTGCTTCATTTATATACTACAAGAAGATGCACTTACAGCATTGGGCGTGATTTGGGGTCCTCCTGGCTCAACATCTCTGATTTCAGCAACGGTCTGTGTGGCCCGCCACTGCCCGCCGTGTTAAATCGCAATGTGACACTTTGGGTGGTGTACCATTTCTGTTTTTTCTCCACCTACAGAAATAGAGACAGTCATTCAAATGCAACACATCTTTTGCTTTGTTCATATGGTGTGATTTCCTTTCGCTTGATGGCCTGGAGGCTTCGCCAGCTGTCATTGTAGTTCGCTGTTGAAGAGCGTTTTCTGTCTTAACAGTGATTTGCTGAGGGCTATACTGCAGTTTTAGTCGGAGTCTTTATCTGTGTGGCTTAATGGAGTTTTTCTTTATCTCAGACCTCGCATCCCTTTGTGTGGCCGTTGGGTACATGCCTGGCACAGTGCTGGGGTCTGGCAGGGGGAACTGAGGAGCTCAATGGGATTAAGGCCCTGTCAGTCTAATCTCTAACAGTGCTGTGACAGTCCGAGCCTGGGGAGAAACATGCTGACACAGTGTACTAAAGTGAGTAGGCCAGCTAATGTCTGGACACATCGGTTGTGGTCCGTTTCGGTTGCCATGTGTGTTGTCTTTTTGCACAGGCAGCATCTGTTTACCTTTTCACTATTTCTACTCTGTTAATACGATTACCGGTAAGTAAATTCATAAAAGGGCAATGACATTTTCATTGCAGATTTTAAATTACACTTTTTTTTAATAGTGTATATGATTTTTTTTCTTTTTAATTGCAATTGACACTTAAGTGTGTACTTAAGCATTTTGATGATTCTGGAAATGACTTAAATTCATAAATAACTTTACAACAGTGTTTCTCAAACTCGGTCCTGGAGGGCCACTGTCCTGCAGAGTTTAGCTCCAGCCCTGATCAAACACACCTGAGCAAGCTAATCAAGGTCTTTAGGATCACTAGAAACTCACAGGTGTGTTTGATCAGGGTTGGAGCTAAACTCTGCAGGACAGTGGCCCTCCAGGACCGAGTTTGAGAAACCCTGCTTTACAACAATGTCTTTGTAGACCATTAGCTATATGACCGTAAACTAGGATTTGGGTTAGAGGAGGGAAATATAAAAACAGGACCAAGACTAAAAAGTGTGTATAAGAGCATACAAGATTTTATAAACTGCTTCTTATACAGTAGCTGTTGTTATTAAGAATAAAAAAATTCCATACTGAGAGTATATTGAGATTTTTTTTTATTACACATATTTTCTTTAAAAATTTGTATTATAGATTACTATTATTACTTGAATAAATAGATCATTTTATTCATTTTGAGTTCTAATCAATCAATCAATATTTGGCAACACATGCAGGATCAGGAATCATGTAATTCATGTTTCTATTGCAAGATCACAAGTTGATCATAAGGATAGAGGAAGGCGAATATATGCAACTATTAATTGTAACCATATCTTAAAATTTTATACAATACAATATGCTGACTACTTTTTCACCATGATTCCGGTACGTTTCATTACACAGCCTGTCCAGATAAACTGTTGATTCCTCCAGAATCAGATTGTAAAAATGTGTATAGCAGCACTATCAATCACTATCGAGAATTAAGCCTCCAATAATAAGCAATAACACACCCTCCCCACAGTGACAAACAAAGCAAAAGGGTATTGAAGTGATGAGCTATAATTAGATCCCTTGATCAAAAATAGGGAGTCAAACATGAATAATAACTAAACAGTTGCATTAGGTTTATTATAATTAAAATCCGATATAATTTTGTGGGTATGTAAAGCTGAAATTCCCCTGTAAATCATTACAAAAAACATGAATTCATTGCAATATTTCAAAACAAATATTTAAAATGGATCTGCCAGCTGACTCTGTTCTAATATTTTCTATATGATCATGCAATGTTTACTGTAAAACAACAATAACAAAGCATCACCCAGTCATTCAGTTCTTCCACTATTATGATTCTCAGGTTACTCTGTGAGCAAAGTCAGTTAAAGTTAAGTATGGTCATTTAAAGGCTTGCTGTACTTACATGTCACAGCCATGTCCATGTGCCAGTGCAGAAATTTCAATATTTGTAATAAAGGAATGAACCATAAACCCGTTTATCTGGTCACAGTGGCAATGGGGCGAGAGAAGTGATGTAGGCGACAGCAGATGGTCCCACAGCAAGAATAGATTGTCTGCATGCAGGTGAAAGGGGGGCAAAAAAAAAATAGTAGAACCCAATGTAGGCTAGTATTTCTCTTTGACTCCTCACTGAAAGAAACTCAGTTCTGAATGCTTAGAACGCTGCTTTGCTTGTTTATATGAGTGATCTGCACCGATTGGGCAGATGCCTTTGTGATGCCAGCCAATGAACAGCTGGCTTTGGTCACATGGGTAGATCACAGAGGGAGAGCATGAGCAAATTGGATGGAGGGATGGGGGATGGGGGGAGGACAGGACCAAAAGATTATGATTTAAGAGATCTTCTGTCGAGCTAAATCACATTGAACTTGTTGATGTTTTTCAGGAGCACTGCGAGATACAAACGGCCCTGAAAAGAGTTTGACATTTTCTGTAAAAGGGAAAAGGTGTGAGAAAGTGTGGAAACGTGGAGAACCTTGCATCGTTCTCCATCAAAGCAAAAACCAGGGGTGCAGTCATTAGAATTCTGTTGTCATGGAAACCGGTTCAGTGTGCCTGTCGGGCTGGTGCCGGGACTCTGCTTACCCCAGGTTTACACAATAAGAGCCTTGCAGCCTCTTCCTTTTTACTTGCTCTTTCACTCCACTCTCATCCTCTGGTTTGTAAAATGTATGTACTCCACATTGGCCACTTTGGATAGGAGAGATGTACTTTCATCCCATGAATCAAAGCATGTTGGTACAGGGTCCGGCTAGACTAGAATTATAGATGTTTTTGGTTATGATAGAGGTAAGTCATCAGGTAAGGGATGAGCCATTGTGTACAGTGTTGAATTCATCTGTTTGTTTTAATGTTGCCTGGTTCACCTTAACAGGTGATAAAATCAGACTTTCTGTCAGGTCAACCAAAAATTAAATTGTCATGTACTCACCCTCATGCTATGGCCTTATGAATTTTTCTTTCTTCTGTGGAATACAACATGAGATGTTAAGTAGTACATTCGCTTTCCCCCCCCAAAAAAGCCCTCCTAAACCATGCAAACCGCATTTTATTTTAGAAGTGGTTTCTGAAAGGGTTGGTTCACCCAAAAATTCTGTCATTTATTAGTGTTTAATTGAGTAATGAATGACTTAGCCCTTGGGTTATAAAGCCCTTTGTTATTTTTAGGGCTTGGTAATTTTAGAAGAGACCATCAATTGATTGTACTGACCACAGTTGATGTGACTGTTCCCCTTGGGCAGGGAATAATTCCTCTGTGCTGAAAGCGCCAATTATTAAACTGAAGAAGGAAATGGTGGATAATGTGAGTTCATTTTAATGTGTAAAAAGGAAATAGAGTTTTTGTGCTATATTACAAGGAGCATATAAAGGGCTAAATTCTCACATGACCAAATACACAACCATTCAAAAGTTGGGGGTTGGTAAGATTTTTGTTTTTTTTGAAAAGTATCATGCTCCCTAAGGCTGCATTTATTTTGATAAAAAAATGACAAAATACTATTGTGAAATAATATTCAATTTAAGGAACTGATTTGTATTTTAATATATTTTAAAATGTATGTTATTCCTGTGATTGAAAAAGCTGAATTGTCAGCATCATTATCCATTACTCATGATGAATCTTCAGTGTCGCATGATGCTTCAGAAAGCAGCATTTATTTGAAATGTAAATCTCTTCTAACATTAAATGTCTTGTCCCTTTTGATCAATTTAATGCATTCTTGCTGAATAAAAATGCCTTGATCACTTTTAAATTGTTGTGTATACATTTTAAATGGCTTTTAAAAATGTATGTCTAAGAGGAAGCATCACATAAAACCTCAGTCGTAATGATGGAATGCTAAATGAAATGCTTCTTGCAGTCCAAGAAGAAAACAAAACTCACCAATTTGCCGTGTTATATTGATGTATCTTCCAAGGTGTCAGACGTTTCTTTGCAGCATCGTCATGTTTAATGTCTCGAATCCTCCTGAGCTACTGTTTTACCTTCCTTTGCATCAGAAAATGTCATAGCAGTGCAACACAGGTGGTAGATTCAGTTCCTCAAGGCCAAAAATATTGTGTTCATGAGAACTTCTCCATATTGAGACCTATAATAAACTCGTCAGTAAGGTTTTGGAATGGGGCCACAAATTAACACGGAGGTTTTGAGATGCACTTTGAGACACATTTGAGTGTTTTAAACATTCAAGATGCCCTTATGATAGTATGCACAAAATGAAGAAAATGTGTTCATAACCCCTAACCCCAAAGCAGATCCAGTGCTGCTGTGTGTACCAGTACCATAAAAAGGCTTCTAATATGCCTGACCAGACTCATCTTAAACGCGTTCTGAAAGATGTCACCTCTAATTTGATTAATGTAGGATGCAGAAACACCATTGCTACAGCATTAATCAACTCTCCCTCCTGATGAGTTAGTCTCAAGGCTCATGAACAATGCTGAGGATTTATGTAAGGTGTGTTATGTAAGAATGCTGACATCTGCCAAACAGCACAGCTGACCACCTCCACCTCACATCTGTAAATTCCTCTAATTATCCTTGAGATTATAAAAACTTCACCCACCCACAGACACACATGTTTTGTTTGCTTCATTAACCCTGAAAACTGTGTGATATCAAAACAATTATGTATATAACAAAGTATGTAACTTGTAATTGTAACCAAATGACCTGATCGTTTTTTTTACAATTTATTTCAGAATGAGGGAGATTTTACACATCTGCAAGGTTCCGTCTTGTCATATAAAGTGTTGATGGGATTGGTACATGTTGGTTTTAGAGGTCAGTGAAATATTCATCTGTTCTTTGGCTTCTCTGCTATAGTCTCGTGTCACTTTAAGGTATTGTGGATTTGTTCAATAATTCAGATTTTTTGCACGGATGCAGGCAGATGTTTTCCCAGTTGGAGGCTCTAAGAATACTCTGTGGATATGAGTGTTACACCATCTAGAGCCTTAAAGAAAAGCGTGTTTAGACAAATTACTGTACTGTTAAAAAAATCAGCAAATGTCATGTGGAATCCATCTCATGACCAAGTTTATAATTGATTACAGTTCTCCTTTCCAACTTTCAGCTTGGCACAGCAGTTAATTTCACTTTCAAAATGCACTAAAAACTTCTTAAACGTCTCAAATCCTCTCATTCCTCCATAACAAAGGTTGTCACCCAACAAACACACTTTGTCACTCGTCAAACAATGACCTTAAAATACTAACAAAAGGGTAGCATTACATAATTTATTTGGCAAAAAATGTCTTTACACATCAGTCATGTTTACATTACAGTATTATTCCTATTTCCCCTTTTGTCTAGATGATGATAATGAAATTGAAAGACTAACACCTGTGTAGATTTTCATCTACATGCAATTATTTGGCAATTGGCACATTGGAAGCATTTCGTTTTTTTATTTTATTTTAATTTTTTTTAAATTCTGAGTACATTTCAATATGGTATTACTGTAGAAATGTAGCGTCTTGCTGTTGCAGTTTTGAGTATGTAAAAACTGTAAATTGGCCTGATGGTAGTTTTGTTGGTGTTTGTGTCTGAGTGAGAAAAGAATTTATTTTGAAAGTAGTCTATTGAATGCGTGATCAATGATCCACAGTTTAGCTCAAAGACGGCTGTTGTGCTCACTGTACGAAGAGTTTGAAAAAGTGACCCCAGTATTGAAAAAAAAAATAGTCATATTATTAAATTAAAATCGTTATAATGTTCAGTGTTTCAATGATCACATTTGTCTATATAAAATAAAGTAGTTAAGATTTCTATTATTTCCTGTACATGTTTGACATTTTTGATTGTGTGTGTACAGGGAAGAATTTTCTTAATGTTGTGTGGGCTTGAGGAAGAAGTAGGTGGGGTTTTTTGTTATTCATGGTTTCTTCAGTGGCAAAACATTGTTTTCATGTGGGAAAACTCCATGGGTTTTATAATATTTCTTGACAGTATATGTAAATACAGATTAATCATTGTCTGCAGTGATATGGAAAACGGAAAAGGTTTTAGGGAATTTGTCCGTGAAGCCGTAATGCATCTGCACTGCATCTCAGAGTTGGGTTATATAAGTGCTTACTTCAGGTCACTGCTCATATGTATCCCAGTCCCTCTGCTGCATTTGCTTAAACTGAAGCATTACATCAGTCTGCACTCCATCAGTCTTCTTGCTGCAGGACTGGAGTAGAATTGAAATCTAGATCATTGTATGATGTCTGCTTCTCATTTTTGAAATCTGAGTAGTTTGTTGTATGTCCACCGTCCCTTTGTGATAGTTTTGTAAATGGCAATACATTTGCTATTATTTTGCCCTCAATCTCCCTCCAGTGGACCTTGTTATTGGGAAGAGATAGAAAGTCATTCCCTGCAGCCTCACCTGTGACACATGATCAAACACATGCACACTTAAACAAGGCTGCTATAACAATGACCCAGCATCTGACAAGGTTACACCTGCTCGTTTCACAATCTGACGTCACAGCCTATTTCTGGAGCGAGAGGCTGTCGACACTGACCTCCTCCATTCTGGAAACAAAACTGATGTGAGGAACTTGTTTCAAAGCTCTTATATTACGTGTATTCACTTTGAGAAGAGCGTGGCTGCATTACTATACACTAAAACAATACAGTAAGTTTACACAATAAATGACACTATCTTGTCTCAGTACAATGATGTCCAGATAAAATACTGCTAAAATACTGCTACTAGTTTTTTTTTTTTTTTAATCTTAATTATTACCCCGTTTTTGAACTTTTTCTTTTAAGTTGAACAGTGTCGCTGCTGGATGTCAGAGCATTGTAAGTTGAAGACTATACTGTAATTTTTGCCAGTGCAATGCACATCATATTACTGTGAAATGTACAAAAATATCCAGACTTAATCAACTTTAGGGAAGAAGGGTTTTAAAATTGTATCCTTTTAGTGGTCATCCTTTTTCAGTTACTGTGAACTTTGGCAGGAGCTGCGTAGAGATGATTTGGTGAAAGACAAACATATTTCTCCTTGACACACACCTGCTAGGCTGTACCCAGTCATTAAAAAGGAAGACAGCCTGTTGGGTGTTTTGCTGCAGCTCAGCGTTGAACAAGTGTAAGTACATTCATTACTTTCTGCTCAGTTCTGTCACAGACTCGCGCTAGTTAAAGGGCGCCACCATGAGCATCAGCATCTAACAACAGACTAATCATGCACATGTAGAAAACAGAGAATTGGTCCTTTAGATTTTTTAAAATAAAACCTTATCAGCAGTCTTGATGAAACAAAAGCAGTGGCTTTCAAAACACTGAAAGGAGAGACATGCAAACATACTCCCTACAGAAAGAGTTTCAAGCACTCCCTTTATTTTGCCTAAACCCCTGGGTGTTGTGAAAAAACGCTATCTCTAGAATTTGTGGAATTCTGGGAGAGGCTTGTAAACAGCCAATAGACACTCATTGTTATTTGTCTCTCATGGAGGCTTCAGACCACTAGGCCTACTCAAGACAGTTTTCACATTAGAGATTGAGACACAAGGCATCAACGAAGGAGATATTCAAGATTTACAAGCAGGGCTCATCAACAAGGTAAGTGGAGCAGGTGAGGAGTCAGTTTCCACATTCAGGATGTGGAAACAGAAAATGAGGTGTGTGATCTTATACTGGTGCTGAGTGTGTGCTGTGATGAGGAACAGGTGCAAGTGAACTTCACATATAACCATAACTCCTCTGTTAATTAACCTGAATCTTGCTTATTCGAGTTATGCTGTTCCATAAAAGCGTTCGTGAGTAAGTTCAACCAACCCAGATGGTTAACACAACAGATGTTCTCTTAACAAAAGTGACAAATCAATGAGTCATGGAAACATAAGCTAAGAAAAAGCAGGCCATGCTACTTCTCTCTTCTTCTTTATGCTGGTTTACAGCTCATAATATATCGCCACCTATTTGGTGATTGTGCATCATTTTTGCACAACCCTGAAAGTTACCTATGTTTTTGGGAAAAGTTGTGGTTATCCACTTACTTAAACATAACCGTATGCCACATATAACCTGCTTTCTGGACTGACATGTCTGGGACAACAATATACACAGTTTGTTGTTTGCTTTTGAGATCTGAGAGTGTTTGGGCCTGAAAATAGTGACACATGAGGTCACATTTAAGCAGATACTGAAATATGTGGGATCCCTCCAGGAATGGCCATTGTGGCCGCATTCCATCATGTGTGCTTTTACCACAAGATTTGAACCCCCTCCCCAAAAAGAAACTCATGACTTAAGGTCAAACCCAAAACAAAAGGGTAAACAGTTGATGGGTAAAGAATGTTTTGTTTTATATAATAGCCTATATTTATAGCTTATTACCACAATAGTTAATTACATGAATCAGAACACGTTTTCATCTAAAGTAAGAAGTTGCATTCAAATGAGGTAAAAACTTGGCAACCTTGGTAAAACAGTAGGTTGTTTACCACTGTGTCAGGATCATTATAGCACATGAACTAAATCTCCACATCTGAGCGTATAAATTGAAAAAACAAACAAACAAACAAACAAACAAACATAAAGCAGTTTTACATGCATTCAATTTCCAAATAATAACGTTTCGATAGAATTGTCTTCTCGAACCAGAAAAAAATGTTGAGCGAGACTTTTTGTTCGAGAACTGATCGAGAATTGATTGGATCATTGTGGTCCATCAAGCCATTGATGTAATTGATTGACGGGCTGCTTGCCAGTAGTAGAAGAAGAGAGAATGAGATTATATTGTCTAATACCTGAAGAGATTTGAAAACGGAAAAGGGAAGTTATTTTGTTTAAAGATTACGAGGGCTCATTAATAGGCCTACAAACAATTGTGCCTGCATGGGTAAATCATTTAGGCTATAATAAAAATTGCTATATTTCATGGTAACTTTAAGCACATGTTCTAATGTCTTTTTTTTATTTTTTAGCAGCACGTTCTGGAAACATGCATGTCCAACCCCCCCCCCCCCCCCCCCCCCCCCCCCCCCCCCCCCCCGTCTATGTGATTGCTCGAGGCAACCCTCAGGAGATTGCGCCCTAAATATGTCCTATACATTCCTTTAAAGGTCGATCACTTGCTTGCCTCCACCCAGGCCAGAGCAGAGGTCTATGGTATGAACTGTGAAGCAATGATGGGTGTTGTGAGAGCCGGGGTGGAGTCTCCCTCCGCCACAGTCAGGCGCGCGTTCGAACATCACAGAATATTTACAAGTACGTGTCATGTCCACTACCAAGACTACGGCAGCTCACAGTTTAAGAAATAGATTTTTGAAACACGGCTGAGAAGATATTAGACTTTTGATAGAAATTGGAATCACCTTTTCACTCATTCTATTTACCGAATATACTTTCGTCGAGAGTCGATAAAAGCGGATTCTTTTGTTGTTGAGCAGTAACGAACAGGTAAGACTTTCACGCGCTTTGCATAAAAAAAACAAGTTTATTCAACTATTACTACTGTTAACGCAATAATCTCTTGCATAACTAGCCAACCACATGGTTCTCTTTAAATGCTTTTTCTGCAAATGTGTGATCTGTTCCAATCGATCTATTCCAAAACAGGGGATTGTATCACGTGCCGTTTCTATATGCAGCATGATCGAATGCATTTTTCTTTTTTAGATTTGTTGTTTGTTCTCTTTGTTTAACATGTACAAGAATGCAGACTTGATTAAATCGGCAGCTGGAGCACGTGACCATCTATATCACATTACTGCTCCCTGAGAGTTGTTTTGCGAACCACGTTTTTAATCACGTACTGCTAAGAAGTTTTACTGTAGCCTACTATAGGATTAGTAATGTTTGTGGAGAGAAAGCTTTCCTCCTCCCAGCACCAAGCAATTCAGTAAAACCCTACAAATGTTGTTTAAATGGGGGAGGGGGCTACTGTGTCTTAGTGCCAGAATTGTAAATGGGACTCCTCCTCCTCCTCAATATTTATCCTGTGTAGAAAGGTTTTAGTGACGCATTTGTGCAATAACTGTAATTTACTGTGGTCTTTCTGTGCACAAATGAATTCGGTTCAATATAAGATGTTCAGAGACCACTGAAGTCTATGCAATCAATTGCATTGATTAGACAGTGTGGGTTTTGAGATGGGCATTATGTTGTGTTTTGGAGCTACAGCTGAAATGAACACTTATGTCTGTAAGGCTTAAGCCATTCATTCACCAAATATCATCTGAAATGCCACACCATACAGGCATGTTCCTTGGGATCCATAGCACCGTTTTGAGGTGGTCCTCCAAAAATAGAGCCTTTTTGCCATTCTTGGCAACAGGAGACTGAAACATGCTGGGAACTGATGTTTTTTGTTCAGGACATTTTCAGCTTTTAGATGCAGTGTCTGAAATGCTCCATCTATTGATCACGATTTATTATTTTCTGTAGAAGTTCTATTGTTTAAACGTAATATAAAAGAAAACTCAATTGTTTTAATGAGTTTACTTTTGTATTACGTAACGTGTATGTGTCCCAGATAGCACACGTATGGCTGTTAAAGATCCATCTTTAGCATCATTTCAGCATCTGCTGTTTACTAACATCTGATAGACATCTTTAAGATGTCAGTTTAACATACATTCTAAATTATTACATCTTAAAGGCATCTTCTAAACGTCTATTTGACATCTGAAAAGCAAACGTCCTATAGACGTATTGCAGATACTCTAAAAACACTCTAAAAAATATACGTCTTCCAGATGTAAACACGCACATCAAATAGATGTCTCCGTGATGTACGTGTGCCCACAACCCACAACTCTCAGGATTTCAATTCAGGCTTAACGTGATTAAATGTGAAAATAACGTAATTTTGCACTTGTTTTCAAGTAAAATGAGGGAAGTGAGACATCTTTAGTCAGGTTTTTGCTTCCCACAAGAACTGAAGCATGTGTGTGGAATTTTGCAGGGAATCAAGAAAGCCCAGTGTCTCACTCTCGCTTGTTTTTTTTTTTTTGTTTTTTTTAGAAAAGATGGAACTTTGTGTTGCTGCAGTGTTTTTGTCCTACTTCGCTCCAGCTCTGGGTGAGTGCTGTTACTTTTGTTCTTTATTTGCTCTACTGTTTATTTTATTTCTTATTTGCTTTTTACAGACACCTTCTCTACTTTACTCTGATAAATCAGTGTTTTTATATAAACTAGAAAGTCTTCCTCAAAAATTTTCAAGAATTTAATTCGAGCGAACAGTATATTAAAAGTTTTATTGTCCTGCGCAGACTTGCCCTTAGAGATTAACGGTAGGCTATGTGTGTATGTGTGCAGGATCAGCTTTTGGCAGGGAAATGCCAGGTAAGTGTGTAGACTAGAGGGTTAGTGGCGCACTGTGATGTGAGTGACAAACAAAGATGAATTTCAAGTTTTTCTGTGCTTCTGTTTTGTATCGATGCTTTTTCTGTTTATTTCTGTTTCATAAAACTTGACTGCAGCTGTTGCACTTGACTGTTTTTCTGATACTGGAGTAGCTTGTGCAGTTTTGGCTTGACATATTTTTGGCACGTTTCTCAAACGGTTCCAGCGTGTCTTGTTTCTACTTATTACACCGTTCCCTGAAGGGTTTTTCTGAAAAGCCCATGAAGTAACACTACTCTCGCACTACAAGGCTTGAGACTTTTTCATGTGTGTGCCAAATGCAGCTCATGTTGTACCTAACCTTGAGTATATGCAGTTTTGCTACTTCTTAAGATTTGATTGACCTTGCAGTTGCAACAAGTATTGCTGTTGGAATGTTTTCTATTGAGATTTGTCCACTTTTAGTAGTTTCAGTACTGCTAATAAGGCTAATCCTTTGGATTTCTGTGAGAATTGTTGCATTCTCAGACACTTATTTTGGGTTGTTGCCAAAACCAACATTTGAATACACCATTTAACCACGATTTAAGTCTGGCCAGTGTGTGTACTCGTGTAAATACTGCACACATAATCATGCATGTGTAATGGTTTTTTTCCACAAAGTATTTGCAAAAATGCTTTGTCTGTTGTTTTTGAAAGGGATGGCGGTAGAGAGAGAAGGAGAGATCATTATGGATAACAAAGTCTTAGTCAGACCATTCATAATGTTTAATGGGAGATTTGGAGCGATGCCTTCAACATTTTTGTTTACAGAGAGCAGCTTCTCTGAAAAGACTCTTTAAAAACATGTTGCTCTATTTGTACTCCACTGATAAATGTGTGACATAAAATGGGGACATATAATCCTAAAGTAACCTTTCAGGCAAATGCCTGTTTAATACTAATAAGTATTTGAGAAGAACTTTTTAAACATGTCAAATATTAGAGAATTAGGCTATTGTTTATTCTGTTGTTATTTTTTTTCAGACATGAGTTCTTAAAATGGCCTTCCTGTTTAATAAGTCTCATAGTTATATATATATATATATATATATATATATATATATATATATATATATATATATATATATATATAATTTCTCTTGTCTACTACCATCCTTGTACACATACTTTTTGAAGATTGCCATATTTTATACTGTTTTATGGCTGTATGTGTGTCTGTGTTCAAATACCTTTACTGTTGAAATGTAGTATGCAACCATAATGTTAACACTGTAGTACACTGGAATATTTAGCTGCCAGTTTTATAGTCCTATATTAATTTAAATTGCACGAATGAAATAGATTTGTTCCTCTAAATGCACTTAGAATAACAAGATAATCTAATTGTTTTGTTCTAATTAGTTTTGTTTGACTGGCATAAACAACATTTTTGCTTGGTTAGATTTTAATTGAAACTTATTCTCTCCGTCAGCTTCCAAAATGGATGAAGTTCACGGTAAGTGTCTTCTAGTCTACAATAGAGTTTACATTAACCAAACGTCTTATTGGCTTATTAACATTGTTTTTAGCCAGGCTAGACCAGGTTTATTGTGTGCCTTGAAAAAGTGTTTTTGACACTATAAGCTTTTTAGTTAACAATGGGTGCAAAAATTATGGAGTCACCAGTTAGAAAACTTTTATGCTTTTATAGTAAATTCCATAAGGTATCAATTTGTCTATAGCATTCTGATATTTGAGAAATGGCTTGCAGATACGTAATGAAAAGCCCTACAGATAGATAATGTTTTTATGTTTTGGCTTTAGAATGTCATTTATCATCTTAAATTCTCTTAATATATATATCTTCGACATCTTTACTGAGTTTTGACTCTAGTTATTTTCATTTTTTCTCCCACCAGAGTTCGACAAGCCATTTCATTATGGTGAGTATAGATGGACTTTAGCTGCTTAGCCAGTATACATTCTTATATGGATTAAGAAAATCTCTTGGTTGACTTCATAAAGCTGATAGGGAAAAATACTAGTAGGGTATAATAGGGATAAAGGCACATCTTAAGGAAAATGTGCTTATAATAATGTATGATTGCAGAAAAAAAATCTTTTGTAGTGAACACCAGGTCAACACCAAACTTAGGCTAAAATATGATATAATTTGCCATCTGAATCTAACCATTTGTTTATTATTGTGCCTTTAGCTCTAACAGCATGGGCACCTTTTACCCTAAATACAATACTTTTACATATTTTTGTCACCTAGTGGTTTAGAGGAAAATCCTTTTACACTGGTGCGCCTTTAGCCCAGTTATATCCTACTCATTGAGGCATTTGTGTTTTTCGATGTATTGTATTTTGAATTTATTTCGATGTCATTTTATTATGGGAGTTACTGATGTTTCCCATACTTTGCTGAGTACTGTTGTTTTAGCAAGGGCCTTTGGGGCCAAAGTGCATCACCCTGCTCAGGAAACATCTGGGAAGTCAGCTAGATTTGTGTTTCCCCTTCTGTTTTTTCCAAAATAGATGGAAACTACTCACCCCGGGACTTAGCTTCTGTAAAGCACATCAGTCAAATTCTGATATCTACCCCAGAATTTCCAGTTTGTTGTCCATACTTGGATATATAAATGATCTGTCCCATTTACAATTATGAAGAACAATGAAGAGCCCTACGTAGAAAGCAAACTACTAATTACACTATATGGCAGTTTTTAAAAAGTGGTTCCAGACTGTCTCAGGAAAAGTCATTTTTTAGCTTCTTCATTATGCTCAGGAGATTGTTTGTGCATATTGTGTTTGCCATAACACTGGTAAGCAGGTCCAAACGGAATCTTTTCTGTGCTTATTTTAAGGAAAATTTTGTTGAATAAAGTTCTTACATTTTTGTAATATGAAACTAAAGTAGTGGTAGACACTTATTGGGAGTTGTAGGCCTAAACAGGAACATGTTCTGCTGGCACAGATTCCGTGTGCGCCTGCTACAAAAGGGCTGATTTCTGAATGAATATTAACTTGTGTATTGCTTTTCCATAGTGCAATTGTTTTTTTTTTATTTAAAATATATTTTAAGCTTGTGTGGAATGTTTCTAATTCAACTAATTTCAAAATGTAAACGTGTGTCATTTGTGCATTTGTACATTGTCTTCTGAATCCTCCTTCCAGATTATGAATCTCTGAGGATCGGTGGTATGGTCTTTGCCGTGATACTCTTCTTGATGGGCATCTTCCTCATTGTCAGTGAGTGCCAAACTATCTGCGTACTAGGCTGAGAACGAGTTAGGTTTTAATATCACGGGGATCATGGAGTTGGTGAAAATTAAATTTCTTACAAAAACATTATATACTGCATGGCATCAAATAGATACTCCACACATTACAGATAGACATATTTGAACAGTTTATGTATATTTTTGTCGATATTGGTCTAAAGTGGATCCGTGCACACAGATAAACAAATATCGGTTACTCAGGGTAGACTGGTTTCAGGCCAGCATGTCTTTCATAACCTCTAAGTTTAAACCTGTCTACGATACCCAACACCGCACCATGCCTTGTGCCTTATGGTGTTCCTTCAGTGCAGGGACAAGCAGCCAGTCTAACCCTTGACTCTTACTCTGAAACCCCCACCAGCCCACATAAATTACTACTGAGAAGCTGTCTGTTGTACAGACCATATGAGTTGTTTATAAGGACAGTAATGTGAAATTTCTCATGTTACAAAGCAACAAAATGTAGTGCGCTACATCTAAGACACCATGCGAATGTATTTCTCTTGTATGTAATAAACCACTTTTGGGTCTGATTTCTGGTTTGTTTCTTATAGGTCGGAAATGCCGCTGCAAAGGGAAAAAGTCAAAGTAAGGGGCAAAGAAAACTATAATGAACCTGAATGTTCTTCTAAAGCCAACAAAAAGCTAATTGCTTTGACATTTGACTTCTGTGTGGCACTATTAACGATTGACAATGGACCTTTTTGCCACCGAAATGTCGCTAATGTGACCACACCTTTAAAGTCAGCATGAAACAGAAATTGTAATAGTCTTTTCCTCCATATTTTCACATAAACTGCTTCTCGAACAAGAAAGAATTTAGGGTGGGACTTGATTTTATCCATCAAAACAAAGAGGCCATGTCATGTGAGTACAATATATCCAATGGTTGAAAAGAAAGGAGTAGACACAGTCACTCGTAGGTTGTGGCGGCTGTCAATCAAAATGTGGACTGGTGATTTGTTCCATGTGTTCCCTGTCAGAAAACAAATGGATAATTCTGTCAAGTAAAATTTTATTTAACTGAATTTATTGTTTTAATTCACATCCTTTCTAAAAATATAAGATATTCTTAATATATATAAAACTGTCAATGATCTAATTTCATGTTGTTTTATATTTTATTTGTTCATTGTTTATTTTGTTGGATTTTAGTTGGACTTGGTCAGAACGGTTTCAAAAATAGTTATCTGCACGATGCCTGCTGCCTTTGGGCTCAGGGATGTTGAATTTAAATGACATGTAAAATACAGACATGTTCTGTTGCATTGTGATGTAATGGTGTTTTCTGGACAGGACTTAAAGAGAATTTTTATTAGCTAAAAAGGCTGAATACTAATGTTTTTATTAGGTTATATAGACATTATATAACAGTTTCAGGTTATGTTTTAGTGTTAGTAATATGGCCCACAAAAACTTATATTTTGATTAAAGTTTAAGAGCGCACAAATTCATTTAAATAGAATATTGCAATACTCCTTAAAAACAATAATTGATCATTTTGTTTTCATGCTGACTTTAATAAAGGTTCAAATGTTGAGACCTGGTTTTGTAATCTTATGTAGTGAACCATTTGCGATCAACTTTGAGATTATAGATTTCCATTTATTTCTGTGCTGTTCAGAATAGATTTTTGAACTTGTCGCTCTTGTTGTCTCTTTATCTGCTTCACAGGCCAGTGGGAATTGATACAGAGGCAGCCAGAGGTGAGAATGTTCTGTTTTTTTTTTTTTTTTTTTTTTTTTTTGGATTCATGACACTTAAAAAGAAACAGACATTTACTGTATTTTTATTGCAGGTGCTAAATAAAGTAAACCGGGGGAACAGAGAAACAGGTGACACTGCCTGTACTTTTGCATTTATTGTGATGTTATATCCTACATAAATGTTCAAGACTATCTCTATTGTCTTTTGGTTCCTTTTGACAGAGAGCATGGCTTCTTAAGGAGAATCTTAATCAAAACTGTGCCCATTTGGAAGAAACGGTCCCTTCAGGATTTAGTTCTAGTGTTCACCAGTTTTTAAATTTGTATGGCAATATTTCTTTGTCTCTCGGATGCATGACAGTACCAGTACGAATGCTCCTTTTTAAAAATGGAAAAGTAAAAAAAAAAAAATCAATAAAACTGTTAATTCTCAGCTAAACTACTTTGCCATAATGAATTCAGCACCTGATATCTGTGAGATTTGTGCGAAGTTTTTATCACGTGCTTTTCAGCTTTCTCTGAAGTTTATGAAATGCGTAGGATAGTTTGTGTAAGGGCTCAGTAGCTAAAGGAAATAGTTGGCATTTTATACATTTTGTAAATTGTCCTTCCAGTTTTGTCACTTTGCTGAATTGACAATAAAGCTGTACACTGTAGTTGAAAATAAAGTGATTTCTATGGAATTTCTGTTAAGTGTCATCGAGAAAATGACGTGACGGTTATGAAACATTTGTGCATGGCGTCTACCCTGATCGGTCCCTCCTATTCAGTGTGTTATAAATAGTTGAGCCTGTTATTAGTAATATTAGTGGAACCAGTTCGATCGTGTATCTGATTTTGCAATATTATTTAGATTCTGTAAAAAATAAATAATAATCTCTGTGCATGTTAAATATATACACGGTTCTCTGATATTTAATTCTACTTGTTCAATGTGCGGGCAGATATTTTTGTAGAATGAATATTGCAGCAAATCGCCACAACTTGGGGTAGCTCATTGGCGACATCTTGCGATTGAAACCGATTACTACGACAACAAATGCTAATAAAAATGCATGTTTACATTTACATTTGTAACGCGAGAATTCCTAAATTAAAAGAAAAGCCGAAAATATCAGCTCGAGGAACAATCAACCGAAGAGATGCGTGAGAGCACACTTAAAAAATAAATAATTATTTATAGGTCGATTGAAAAATAAGTAGTTATTCTTAATAACTATATTTATAACAATTTATAACACACTTCTCCATAACATGACCGTTTTTCAAAATCTTATTTTCACTTTAATACTAACATTTTCACGTTTCTAATGTCAAGTGGTAGGCCTAATTTGGAAAGGAAATGGTCAATAACAATTAATGCAACTTTTATTGCAGACCTATGGAAAGGGGCAATTAAAAAAATACACAGATTTTTTTTTTATTCCTTTGCTCTAATTTTCCATTGTTTTTAATGTAAACATCACCCTAGATGTGATTGGCTGTTGCGCTCGCATATCATGTGCAGAGTTTCTATCTGCAAGACGCAGCTTTCTAAAACGCGGCACTTTAACTGAACTATACAAATTTAAACGCTTACATTATGTTCTTCCTCCGTTCATAGAATAAATGCACGTTCTTAAATGAGCGATTTTCTCATTTCCTCTTGGTTTTAATAAAACAATCAAATCAGGGCAGTAGCCTACCTATTTTAAATATACGCTACAAGTAATTATGATGATACATAGGTAATTACAAAGTTGACAAGCTGGAATTCACAGCTTGATAGTAGCCTATGCAAACATTTCTTCCCTTTATCTCATCAGCCTCTACTTTTCTGCAACAGATTGAAGCGCATGACGCACTGCGCCGTTATGTTCAATGATAAATAGATGCTACTGCAAATTTCAGGTGTTATTTTTATGATTGTTTGGGGCTTTCTACAGCCCTTCATCAAACCTTTCAACAAACAAAAAAGATGAATACAATCTGTTTCTAAATTCCGATTTGGTGGGCAAGACAGACGTTTGGCTGAGCCCACCCCTGTCCATGCCTACATCATACCTGTCAACACTCCCGTTTTTGCCGGGTTTCTCCCGTTTTTTAGCCCCATCTCCCGGACCCCTCCCGGTTTGTTATTTCTCCCGGGAAACTCCCGTAATTTGCATGGCCCAAATTCCTTAATGAATAATCGAACCAATATGTTTGTCTAATGTTGAATAGTTGCCAGATTTGATTAAATGCAGTATATTCACACAATCCACAGACCGTTTATAATTTCACCTGTTTGTCACTTCAACCTGGCAACCCTTTTACCCAGTTGCGCAGTCGCGGAAATCTCAACCCGAAAGCGAGCCGATAGAGACATGATGGCAGGTGAAGGCGGTGTTCCCGCAAAGAAACTGAAGTAGGCTACGGTTAACGCGTTCAGGAAGAATAGGGATAGCACAGAACAACTGAAGTTATTGCATGCAGAGGACAGACAGACTCACAGAGGCGATTGGCATCTCACAACTCGCACTTTATTCCCAAATCGAAGTCGTGTACTTGTTACTTAATAAACAAAATAATCTAAAAATTAGCATCAAACAGGAATTACCCGCATACATGGGGTATTCGAGGAACACGGCACATACACGTGTTTGTGCGTGTATGTTTGTGTGTGTGCACTTGTTTGTGTGCAGTTCAGCAAGGAGCACACAGCTCTTAAAGGGGCCACACCTTATTTGGACCACACAGCATAACCCCCCCCCCCCCCCCCCCCCCCCCCCCCGCAAAAAAAAAAACATCTCCCGGATTTTGAAAACCAAATGTTGACAGGTATGGCCTACATTGCCTAGAACCGGCCCGGTCCCATCCAACATCCTCCTGCAGGCCCCGGTCCTGTTGCTGCATAGGTGGGGTTCTGTGTGTCGCATCTATTCGTTGGGTGGGGGTGTTTGGCTCAGGATCCCCACCGCATTGGACAGCATGCATTTTATCTACCCAACACCAGAGTCAGACCCGGGAGCTTCCTCTACCGAATTAAAGGGAAACACCGATCTGCACCGATAGGGGACGTAAGTATAACTCCCGAAGCCAGCATCGACGCAGTGCTCCTTCACGCCCTCTTCTCTTCCTTCGCCGTGCTCAATTTCAGCCTGTAGCAAGACCAAGGAAGCCTTGTCTAGAAACAGCACTGCAGTCATGGCAGCTTCAACAGGTTTGTCTATTTATTGCATGCTTTTACAGATGAAACCGCATGGTGTGGCATAGGCTAATGAAAAATCAAACTAAAAAAGTTAATTCTGTTATTTGACAGGAATTAGCTACTATTATAATTGCATATGGCTATATGAATGTCCTGCATTTTCAGGAATTATTGCAGTCTGATTTATTTTATTATTTTTTTGGTGTATAGGCTACTAGGCTACTTCGATGGTATTGTTTTAAAACTGTTTTAATACAGTTAAAATGAAAGCAATGCATTCTTTATAAGCGCCGTTATTGAACGATGGATTTAATTAATTATTCACGAAAATAGTCAAACCCGTATTAATTACTGTTCCCTTGAACACAAAATGTTGAAGAATGGCAGTCTCATTCTCTCATCTTTTTTTCTATACAATGAGAATGAAGAGTGAAATAACATAAGAGTGAGTATTATGATGAAAACGTTCATTTTAGGGTGGACTATCTCTTTAAGGGTGAATGGGGGTGCTGAAAATCGCTAACTAAGCACTTGCAAATCCCTGAAGTTCAGCACCGCATCGTTGCGATAGAGTCAGTTCACGAGATAAAACCTGTTTAATCCAGAGATATTACAAAGATGTCTATATTGCATGTTAGTTTGTGGGTTTCTGTCCCCCCCTCTCCACATATATAATAAAAGCTCCGACTATTGGCAGTCTGAACAGCTTTCTATTGATTCTCATTAGAGGAAGGTCCACACGCCTGTGGAGACTGCAGGTTCTCAGAGCGCGTGCACATCCAACCGGCTTGTCGCTGAGCTTGCAGTCTCGTTATGCAGATAATCAATCACCCAATTTACTGACGCTTTCTGCTGAAAACATCCGAGTTTGCAAGACACCTTGTGCCTCGTCCATGCTCAAAGGCAATCTCTGTTGATGTGATTAATAATTCATTCGATTGCAGTCTGAATGCGTCTCAGCGTTATTGACTCTGACAGTCCAGTCTACCATTCCCACATTTATAGATTTATTAAACCAGCATCTGTCCATGTTACTGAACTCTGTCACCTGCATTGTTTTCCTTACTTCTTTCCACGTCTTCACTGGCATCACATTGCTGCTAGGTCCATATTAAGCATAACGATGTTTCTTTTGTTTCAGGGTTGTTAAATATATTTAAATGTATTTACAGAGTCATACATGGATATGGACCAGAGTGCCTTTCATTATGGTAAGCAGTTGAGTACTGCATGGGGATATTTATTTATTTAAAACATTAAGGCCCGGTTTCACAGACAGGGCTTAGATGAAGCTTGGATGTGCCTTAGAAAAAAAAAACACATTACTGGTGTGTTGCATCTTGAGGCTAAACCACGGCACTGACATATTTAGGACTGTCAAGCGATTAATCGCGATTAATCGCATCCAAAATAAAAGTTTGTGTTTACATAATATATGTGGGTGCACTGTGTATAATTATTTTATATATGTAAATACACACATGCTTGTAAATATTTAAGAAATATTTTCATGTTTTTACTGTATATAGATTTATATATAATTTATATTATATATAGATATAAATATTTTATAGATAAATAATATATTTTTCTTAAATATGCATGCATGTGTGTGCATTTATATGTATACAAAATAATTATTCACAGTGGACCCACAAACTTTTATTTTGGATGCGATTAATCACGATTAATCGTTTGACCGTCCTATTTTCAGATATATCAAGTTGCTTCCAGTTAAAACAGCTCAAACATGCATGTTATTCTGGGACTATCTTAAGCCTTGTCTGTGAAGCTGAGGCAAAGTCAGTAAAACAGAGTATTTCACCACTCTTGATTTCTGAGCTCAGATTACGAGACGTTGCGGACCACGGGTGTCATCCTAGCTGCGATTATGTTCGTTGGTGGAATTCTTATTGCTCTGAGTAAGTCACTAACATAATGACCATAGACATGTAATATAGGATGTGCTGAATGAGTGCAAATAATAGTAAACAGCTGCGATGTTTGATTCGAAATATTTTCTGCTCACGAAGGATTCACCTGACAATGATTGTAGTCAATCCCATTTTACCTCAATCAGCGCAGTAGGGCTGTCAAACGATTAATCGCGATTAATCGCATCCAAAATAAAAGTTTGTGTTTACATAATATATGTGGGTGCACTGTGAATAATTATTTTATATATATATAAATACACTCACATGTTTGTATATATTTAAGAAATATTTTCATGTATACATTTATATAAAATTATGTAAACACAAACTTTTATTTTGGATGCGATTAATCGCGATTAATCGTTTGACAGCCCGCAGTGAACACAAGTCAATTCACCAAATCATGTGTCTGAGTACTTCAGCAATATGAAAAATGTTGGTCAATTTAAATGAGATTGAGTTCATTCCTTCCAAACTGGCTGAACTGAAACTGAATTGACCCCAATCAAAGTCCCTTTCAATTTCATAATTCACCATCTCTAAATGTTTTTTTGCCCCAACAGGTAAAAAGTGCAAATGTTCGAAATCCAAGTAAGCGGTTTTCACACGAATGTGCAGCCTTGACTGTGCATGTGGAATGAAGGATGAGGAAACGTCTTGAACGAAAAAAAAAAGATGTACATGGAATTGATGGTGCCATGAGTGTTCTCTGTAAAGCTCCTTCACTGTTTGAATGCAGCCCTTGGTTTCTAAATCGATTCTTCTTTCAGCTTCTTTCTTCTTTCAGCTCACCTACACTGTCTATTCATTCAAACAACAGCACGTTTCAAATCCACGCCTCAAATACGACAGCAGAAAGTTGGTTGTTCACGTGCTTCCCAAATTAAGAACTGAACTATGTGCTCTTTGTGTGGGTAGGCAGTGTGTATCAAGACCGCATGTCCTCCTGAGAGGATCTGAATCGTCGTCAGGCACTTGCATACAAATCAACCGACAATACTTACATTTGATTAATGCGGATGAGCATGCTTGCTAAATATGGAGTGCTTAAGATGGACCAGTGTGGCTTATTGGCATAAACCATATGATATTTTTCCCCACTACAGATCTAGTCCAGTGGAAAGCCCTCAACCACAGACAGAAGGTACAGTACGTCAACATTAATTAATGTTTTATTCGAAAATACTGTTCGAATTTATTGATTTTTCCCTTTTTCCTTTCAGTTCCCCCTCAAACGGTTTAAAGCTGATGGTGCAACGGGGCGGCTCATTACAGTGAGAGGAAATGCTCAGACTCACAAAGTTACTTACAAGAATGTGGAGGAGAGTAGAACCCGCTTGACCTCTTTTTGTAACCTCAGCCTAAATGCTGGTGTGTGGCTGTATTTTTAGGTCGCTCAGTAGAACATGTGCTTCATTATGTCGTTTTGTGTTTATATAGTGCTAATGATACCATTCATGATGCACCTCATATGACTGCGGTTATTTGACTTATGCATGAATAATTTGCTTTAATTGTGATTTATTAAATGAGGGCTACCGGTAGATCTAAAGGCATTTTTTTTGGGGAAATAGGCCTACTTCAGCAGACCGATTGAATGACAAATGATTCATCTAATAGATTTCATATCCTTTAGACAGATATGAAATTGAATTGAACACTCGTTTACATTTTAATAGAATAAATGACTTCTTAGCAGCTCTCCAGCATGGAACTATGCACAATCTTGTGTGTCGCCCTGTGTAATTTGTGCATGACGGGTGTGTCAACAAAATGTAAGACGATTGTAAATTTTAGTATTTATGTCTTGTATTATTATATTTATTATTTTAGTTCCTGAATATTTATTATTTGTATATTGAATTATGCTTTTGGATCCATTCCATCTATTTACAGATAGAATAATCTAAACATGCACAAACATCTTTCCGTTTACAAATTGTAAGGCCGTTTATTGGATCAGTAAAGTCATTATGCAACTGCGCATGTCTTTAAGGAGGGGATAGAAACTAGGAAAGTCTTGCCTTAAGAACTAATGGTGCAACAATCAAATGCAGAGTTGCAATGTAACTAATAGTTACTAAACCCCTAATATAACTTAACACTCACGAGCAGCTGGTGGAACCTAACCTTGGAGTTAAACATGATCTTATGTCCATTAACAGCATGAATGTTTGTATACTGTTTTCAAGTTAACAAAGCACTTTACAGTAATACTTTAATTACTCTCATTACAAAAAGCAACTAATCTAATTGCAACTGGATGTATTTATGTTTCATGTACTAATAAATGAAAAGGCATCCATATAACTTTTAGAATAATGAATCACTCTTCATTCGGCATGTTTTTTTTTGGAGGAATGCTTATGGATTCATTACAAGCCATTATACTGTACTGCAGAAGTTTGTGTGTGTGTGTGTGTTATACTTTGAAATTAAGTTATTGAGTATGGCTAAGCAGCAGTCATAATGATGAGTTCGATACAGTTATATGAAAATGCGTTTTTATTGTTCATCCAAAAATTAGTCGTCATACCAAAGACATTTGTCTCAATAAAAGATCCTGAGTTATAGAGGTTCATTCTTGGTTTTTACTTTGATTAGCTTTACTAAGTTTGGTTTGGTCAGTTGACATATAATGCAAAACACACAAACATTAATAAAACAATAATAATTTGCAGAAATACATGAATAAGTTGATCATAACAATATTGTAAAACATTGTACATTCAATCAAGCAGATTTTAATGCTACTTCATATTCTCACAGAATTCAGTTTTGTCGGATGGTTTCATTCATTAAGTGTTTGTGATTATTATTTATTAACAAATTGAGAAAACGTTCATAAATGAATGCGCTTTGCTTTCAAAGTAATTCTCATAAATCCACAGTCCTCTTTTTGTTTTACAAGAAAGTGACATTAACGTGTGCTTTCCCTCATTTGAATTTCCATAGGGACATCATGGTGAATCATGTATGTCTCTTACTCAACAACAACAAAAACAACAACATCCAACATTTAAAATCTTGATACAAGATCCCCACACACAAAAACCCTTCCTTACTATTCCACTGAATTAATATTTTTAAATCATATTAATGATTGTGATTTGATTCTGAGAAGTCTTGAAGACAAAACTACTGTACCTTCCTACCTCAGAACCCCCTGACATTTCACCCCCTCGTATATGACTCATGAAAATAACGCATTCACATACATGGTCGGATGACACATCTCCTATGATATCAAGTGTGCTGCTGAGAAAAGTGCAATACATAGAGAACTGTCATTCATATCAAGCAATGAAATAAATAACTGACCTTTCCCTCTGAGTGAAAGTAACGCGAACAAGAGCACGGTGAATAAAATGCAACACACACTAACCAAAAGCCATATAAATACTTCTGAAAATGAACAAAAATATCCCACTGATACAGTGATTTAAAAAATACATTTAAGCAAACCAATATGGTTTATAATTGAAGGTGGAAACTTGACTGGGACACTGACAGTCCTGTTGATTTCATTGAAATCTCTATTCAGGAACATAGTAAAATGCTGATGTTCAGCATTTAAATAAACCGGGAAGCAGCTTTATGGTACAGGATCGATGAATGACCCTTCAAAAAAGATATACTGTCATACTAAAATGATGCAATAGGTGAAAATCCTCATAAAAGGATACTGAAGACAAACCCATTCTTCTCCAGAGATGATCTAGATTCATTCTAGTCTAGGACGACTGTGTTTGGGTTCATTTTAAAAGCTCTTTTTGGCATTAATTATTTGACAAAGGTCCATTCAATCCATAATTGTTCTTATCTACATCTTGATGGTGAACAGTTAATCGTATTATCAAGATGTTTCATGTGCGTACTATTATTTGCCGTAGACCTCTATTGGAGAAGATGGGGAACGAAGGGGCCTGATCAGTCCAAGTCACTCTTGGTCCTGTAAGGATGTAAAACGCCGCCTAGAGGAGGCACTTTTCTTCTTCAAGATGAGCTTGAGCTGAGGGAGAGAAAGAGCAAGAGGGGGAAAAGCGGTGTCAGCTAGTGTGTTCTCATTCCATGACGTTACAAAACAATGGAGCCATGATCAAGAGAATGTTTTTTATGGTTTGCACGGCACTGTACACACGAGTCTTTGCAGACTGGTTGTTATTAAAGGAATAGTTCACCCAAAAATGAAGATTCTGTCAGTATTTACTCTCCCTCATGTTGTTCCAAGCCCGTAAGACCTTCGTTCATCTTCGGAACACGAATTAAGATATTTTTGATGAAATCTGAGTGCTGGATCACTCCATAGGTACTAGTCCATAGGCTTCCTGAGGGATTGAAACTTGCCAGCCTCGAACAGTTATTAAAGACATCAATAAAATAGTCCAAGTGACTACAGTGGCTCCATCTTAACTTTATCAAGCGACGAGAATAGTTTTTGTGCAAAAACAAACATAAATAACGACTTCATTTCAACTATTCACTTCCATCTCTTTGAGCCAGTCAGTTAAACTAGTGTAATTGCGTAGCGCGACGTCACTCTGTGACACTTCTATATTAGGGCTAAGAAAAATACACTATTTTAGTAATACTTTATTTTACAAATGTGAAGGGGATAAAACATTGTAATATAAGTAAAGGTATGATTTATGTGGTTTCAGGCCCTAGTTGAAGTTTTGTCTTTTGTATGTGGGACTTTTACGTTTGGTTCAGAAATATCCTGTAGTGGGAAAAAGGGACTTTTACTTTGATAGAAGGGCACCTTGAAGAGGAAGGCCTTCTTTGGAACCGGGAGGCCAAGCCAAGAGGGGAGAGAGGCATGTTTTGAACCAAACAAATGGGTATATTTTAGTCTTCTCCTTTGGAGTCATTTATGGGCTAAGTACTCATCGAAGTTAAAGAGAAGACTTTGGTTTTTTGGTATTTTTGCCAGTGCATCACCTTTTGAGGATTATTATTGTTTTTTTCTGGACATTTATTGTTCATTTTTTGGGGCGCAAGGACTAAGGATTCATTCATCAGGACAATACTCTTCACACATGGACTATTTGATCAAGGACTTTGGGGTAAGTGTTATTTTTCTGGATTTGACTGCTGTGGTTTCAATATACTTTGTGGGGTAATCTGTTTATGCCTTTCTTTGTCTGATTTATAGCATTGATACAGTTTTCCACTAATTCATTCATGCCTTGTGTGTAACCCGAATTCTTAAGTGACAGCTGGCTTAATTGAGTCGCAAGCCAAGTTTGTTACAACACTTAGGCTCACTATTGGCCAACGCTGGTCATGTGTGTGATGCGTGTGACGTAAAAACCACAAAAAGTGTTCTCGTCGTTTGATAAACTTAAGATTGAGCCACTTGGACTATTTTAACAATGTCTTTAATAACTTTTCGAGGCCGGCAAGTTTCAATCCCTCAGGAAGCCTATGGACTATTATGGAGTGATCCAGCTCTCAGATTTCATCAAAAATATCTTATTTCGTGTTCCTAAGATGAACGAAGGTCGGAACAACATGGGGGAGAGTAAATACTGACAGAACTTTCATTTTTGGGTGAACTCTCCCTTTAAATAAAAGCCTCTTACTCTCTCTCCTTTGTCTCCGCTCTGCAGTAAGTGAGCGGGCTGGTCGTTCTCCAGGTTGCGGATGCTGGGATCAGCACCACGACTCAGCAGCAGCCGGATCAGTTCCTCCTGATCTGGGCTTCCGTGCAGCCCCGCGGCCATGTGTAGGGCAGTGTGTCCGTGAGCCTGAGAGGAGACAGACAATATATAGATAATGATGTCACACTGTTGTACGCTGTAAGTTTATATGTACTAGAGTTCATTATAGTATGGCATAAATAATGATTAAATCACATTATAGGCCGTGAATTTCATTGGGAGAGCGACTTGTCACTGAGCTTGCCTCGTCTGTGTTTGCATGCTCCAGACAGGCTGTTGTTAGTGGTGGTTATTTTTCAGTGACTCTTGCACAGTTACTACAGTCGACCCCAGCAGTATTATCCACACAGCTTTTTACATCGGATTCCCTTCCTGACGCAACCCAACACTGAGACTCACACACTTAGGACTGTGGGGGAACCAGAGCACCCAGAGAAAATAGGGAGAACATGTAAATTCCACACAGCTCAGCCAGGGCTCAAAGCGAGGACCTTCTCGTGAGGCAACAGTGAGCCACCACACCACCCCAAATCATCCATCCATTCAATCAATTCTTTCAAACATACAAATTCTTTCAGGAACAAAAAAAGCATCTGTCTTTGTTTGCTAGAGAGTAAGTTGTTCAACTGATTTGTTGGAATCATTCAGGTGCTAAACAAATAAAGTGTTTATGAGTGAGTCACTGGGTCGATCACTCAACCGATTCATTAAAAAAAACTCTGAATCATTTATGAAAGGGTTGTACTTATGTGATTCCTTGAATCATTCCACTGATTCATTCAAAAGGGAATCGTACAGGAACTATACAAATTACTGTATGAGTGAGTCACTTTCTTTCATCCAACTGATTCGTTAAAAGAAAAATGCTTGATTTTTATGAGTGATTCAGTAAATTATTCAACCGATTTGTTCAAAAACGCTGAATCATTCAGGAATCATTTACGGAATCAGGACTTCTTGTTGTATTTATATGTGATTCAGGTGAATAATTCCACTGATTAGTCCATAAAGCAGGGAATCATACAGGAACTGTACAACTATACCAATTACTGTATGAGTGAGTCACTGGGTAGTTCACACAACTGAATTGTAAAAAAAAAACTCTGAATCATTCAGGAAGGAAACAGGTGTTTTTCATGAGTGATTCAGTGAATCGTTCAACCGATTTGTTCAAAAACACGGAATCATTCAGGAACAGAACAAATCAACAGAACAGAACAAACGTGTCGCTCCCTTTTACTATCTATGGGTCACTCAGCCGATTTGTTAAAAACTCCACTGATTCATTCGGGAACGAAACAGGTGACTTCATTAATTCCCCTACTACTGGATACCTACTATGTATGATTTCGTAGGTAAATGAAAGTCAATACAATATCATGTTTCTCACTTTCATGTTGATGAACGCTTGCATATTGGAGATTTGGAGGCTCAGAAAGAAGCGCACGAGACGGATATTCCCCTCCTTCACTGCCAAGTGAAGAACGGTCTTGTTGCTTTTGATTTCCTGAAAAAGACGGAGGCATAGTCTGTCAACAAAGTGAAACTGAAGCAACATCAAAGCTAGCGTGGCATGAATGAAGTTTCTTCCTTTTGCGGCCTTCTCAGAACGAAACCGCACTATATGGAACAATGACAAAATCAATTGTTTGTCTGTCTGTCAGAAAGGAACATTTGGGAAATATATCTTGTCTTTTCCTATACCCATAAATATCTACAATAATTTGTAAATGTCAGTAACTGTAATTTGTGTGTTTGCTGTTGCTAACTTAGCCATATTACACCATGTAAAGAAAAAAACAACAACAACAGGTGCCCACCAATCATATATTCATTTAAAAAATAAGTTTTGCGGTGGGAAAAACAGTTGTTTATTTAAAACTATGAATTATTTTAAAATAGCAAGTAAGCACAAGCTAAAAAAAGTTTATTTGATATTTCACTGTCCCTTCCACATAATGTCGAAGCCTAATTAAATTAGGAAAATTTGTTTTATATGCCATTCAATAGTTTTGTGTCAGTTAGATATGTAATAAATTAACACTTTATTCAACAATGACACATTAAATTGGTCAAAGTGACAAGAGATTTCTACTTCAAATAAAAGCTCTTCTTTTGTGCTTTATATTCTTCAAATAATAATAATGTTTTCAATATTGGTAATAAGAAAAGTTTCCTCAGAACTAAATCAAAACGATTTCTGAAAGATCATGTGACACTGAAGACTGGTAATGATGATGAAAATTCAGCTTTTCCGTCACAGGAATAAATTACATTTTAAAATATATTCAAATAGAGAACAATATATTCTGAAGTGTAATAATATTTCACAATATCACTGTTTTTACTGTTATTTTGATCATATAAATGCTTTATCATAGCTTTATTTTGGTACTTTACACGTTATTATGGGCCATTTTATAATATGTATTATTTAATGGGTGTCTCTCGGTATATCCACCAAGGGGTCCTTTAGCAATAATGAACACATTACTTCATTACCACTGGGATTAGAGTGGGATTAAATGGAGTACCTGACTGAGAACTGAAGCCCCAGCATTTATAAGAAGCCTCAAACACATCAGTTTATCTTCTGCCTGAGACTCTAAACCGCCATCGACTAGCCATGTTGAGGATGAGGAGGATGCATGTATAGCCTTCATCGTGGCACAGTGAGAGATCACTGCGCAGTGCAGAGGAGTCAGACCTAAAGTTAGCAGGCAGAAGCAAGATCTGTATATTATTGTTTCCACAGATGAAACTGTGAGGCTTAACAGAGAAAATGTTTATACCTTCAAAATTACGAGCCTCCAGGTCCACTGGCAGTCCAGCAAACAGAATAACCTATTAAATCAAAGTGGTTTTGATGCATGCTTTTGTTATTACTAATGATTTGACATATGGGTGGTCTCTCACCTCCATGACACGGGGGAAACCGTAGGTGGCAGTCAGATGGAGCGCAGTTTGACCGTTGACATCACAGATGCCGATGTCCGCACCAAGAGAGAGGAGATCCTGGACTATATCTGGTTGATTAGCAGTTACGGCCACCAGCAAAGCAGTCTTGAATACAAAGGAACAAAAAGTCAGTGAGTGCATTGATATTAATACAAATTCCCTGGGGCATCATAAATGTGTCCTACAATAGGTTTACATGCACCCAAGGTCAGACAACACTTTAATTTTCTTATAATATACATTGTAGCATCACTTCTTTTCTCACAGCACCTGAAATTGCTCAATTAAAGGAGGATTCTCTCTCTAAACCCCTCCATTATGAAAGCCTACTTTGCTCTGATTGGTCAGATGACTCAGTCTGTTGTGAGCAAGTCAGAAACGAAGAGTCTATTACCATATTTGAATTTCAGCTCCGGAGGCTTCCTCAGCTCTAACGCACACACTGATATGAACTTTAATGATGGCATTGGTTTTACCTTATCAATCTAATTCTTAGGAAGTATTGCAAAGTGGATTTGCTTTCGCAGCAGAACAGTGTATTCTCAATACAAGACAAACCAAACACTTCCAGGCATCATTTACAACTACAGTGTTTGAGTGCGGGTCAAAGTAGACGTTATTCGCAGGCAGCCAGTGAAGACTAGTTTGATACAAACTTTTATAGGTTTATTCAGAAAGTAAGAATGGAATTACAGACAACTTGTTTAAGGCAGTTCAGAATCTGTTCATACGGTATGAGAATAACTATTTATTGTGGATTTTGAACTTTTCAGACCTTTTACATTCACAAACAGTTACACATTACATGAAAAATGTAATGAAACTATTAAACATAATGAAACACACTATAACGAGGGGCCCTTTAAAAGTATTTTTTTGTGATATTCACCTTGCCCTTGTGTTCTTTAGAGTCCAACTTCCCCAGTCCACGAAGTTTCTCCGCAGCAGCAAAAGCGTATTCCCTCAGGCCTTTCGCTGTGTAGATATGTAAAATCCTAAAAGAGAGGCAGAACAAAGTTTCAGTTTTCATTTACAGACTAACAACCTTACTGTTTTCGGTTAGAGTCACTTTTTAGGACTTGCGCTTACAGTGGTTTCATTAGTTGAGAAACTCACAAGGCCTTAGAAGACCCCTCTGGTGAAACACCTAATGCTGGTACATTAACTGAGGAATTTACATAATGATATAATGTGTACATGACTGGAAGGTATCTAAATAAGACTGAAAATTATATTTAGCATACAAAAATGCTACATTGAAAATGACCTCCCTGTATTTATGTTGGTTTCATTAGGTTTTTCAAATTTTTTTTTTTAAGAAAAATTCAAAAATGGAAGTAACCTTTTATTGAGTACACATATAAATCATTTATTTTCAAAAGGGTTAAAAACTCTTTTATGGAATTATTAGGAATTATTTGTTCATAAATATCACGTTCTTGGAATTGAAATTCAGCATTGAAAAAAAAACAAAAAACTAATTAAAGATAATGCCAAACTACTTCATTTTACTAAAATCATTGACCCATTTTCATAAAGAAACTTAAAAAATAAATAAAATAAAAGGCTATATTTAAACGTTCCTAAATTGTGGGGGTTTACCAGAAGAGATTATATTATATGTATTTAAATAAAACAATTATTTTGCTCAGCAAAGATGCAATTGATCGAAAAGTGACAGTAAAAACTCTTACAATGTGACAAAACATTTATTTTTCAAATAAATGCTTAAACTTACAGTTAATCAAACAATCCTGAAAAATGTATCAAACGTATCAATCAATGTATTAAAATAGAAAACAATTATTTTAAATAGTCATAATATTTCACAATATCACTGTTTTTACTGTATTTTTGCAGCCTTTGAGAGCATAATATAATTTTTTGAACAGTAGTGTACTCATTTGAAGTCTACATAACTACAGATCATTCTTCCCTATACCTCCACCCTAAACAACATGCAGAAAATGTTCCTTTGACTTACGTGTCCCCATCATCATCCTGCCAGGTGGTTCTACTATAATCCATGTTCTGCAGGAAGACTCGAGCCTCCTGCAGCTTCACCATATCCATCTGGGGCCTGAACTCTTGGAGAACGTATTGGCTTGTGTGATCCTCTGCTCTGGATTCAGATGGCCAGCACAAGCCTGAGCTCTGAACGGGGACTGTCCCCGTCAAATCAGTCCCGGCAGCAGTTACAGGACACTCTGTTATAGACTGTGAGAAATGACAGAGAAGGGGACTGAAACTTGACCAAATGAACGTGATTATGTAAGAAACCTTCAATTATTATGCTCCCTCAAATTAGAGCTCTTACATATTGCTGACTTGTCTGGGCGTCCTGGCAGTCTTGCATCTGCTGAGGGCTGTAGCCAGTGGCAAGCGTTTGTCCAATCTGGGTAAAGTTTGGTACGATGGAGGAACTGGATATGAACGAGAAAGGGTTGCACTGCTGTAGGGAGGAATGTGCCTGATGAATGCTGGAAACTTCCCATCGGTCGTATCTAACTGCGCCCATGTCTGTGTAGCTTGCACTGGTTCCTGCAAAGGAAAGGGATCGTCTTTAGAATTTAAACGCCCCATTTTAAAAGTAAAATCCTCATTTAGCAGAGACACTCAGACTCACCGACAGTGGGAGATTGTATTGATGCACACACCTGTTGGAAACATTTTGGAGGATGATTAAAGACGATTATGTCAGCCTCAAGACATTCATACTTAGAGGTATAATAGTTTTGACTGACTGGGACAGATGATGCAGCGCCACCAGTAGTATAAGATGCTGTAGAGCAGGAGGGGGGTGCTGAGGAGGTCTCTCTCTTTCTCTTCTGCTCCAGGAGTTTCTTCACTGTGGGCAGAGGGTAACACGCCTTTTCCTTTGGTGCTGTGGACACAGAAATAAACCATTTTTATATGATTCATAATGTTTTTTTTTTTTTTGAAAAGTCTAAGTAAAGATAATATTTATCGTTTTCAATATATGAAATATTTCTTGAGCAGTCAATCAGCGCAGTAAATGGGGCTTGAGAGCGAGTTGTGCGTGAGGGCGTGGGTACAGCCTCCATGTTGCCAGATCCACCTAATGGAATGGTGGCAGTAGACTTCTGGACCTGTTTTTCTGATTTAATGTTACACTTCAGGAAGTTATAAAGTGGAAAGTTACATGTTAGGGTTAGTGAAATATTAATCTTATTTTCAAAACACAAGCTTTGAACTTATTTCGGATTATTATTATGAATTCTTGTTTTTCGTAATATCTGGCAACATTTTACTGTCGGCATTAATAATAAAAAAAGCTTATAGACAAACTGTAATTGCATAAAACTGTAATTGCATAAAGCTAAGTCACATGGAATATTTAAACATTTTCTTCAATGACTTTCTGGCCCGTCAAATTTCAATCCCTTAGGGTGCCTATGTGGTAGTGATCCAGCTCTCAAATTTAATCAAAAAAATCTTCATTTGTGTTCCGAAGATGAACGAAGGTCTTACGGGGTTGGTACAGCATGGGGGTGAGTAGCCTAATTAATGACTTAATTTTCATTTTTGGGTGAACTATCCCTTTAAATCTCTAAACTGATATTGATTTATCAAGCGAGAGTCCATGCACCTTTGCCCATTATCTTCATGAAGATTTCCTAATAAAGTATGTAATCTATTTTACAATTATATAATTGTGGAACCTTATTAACTAGATGCAGTGACTATCAGAATGATATTTTTAGTTTTAAAGTAACAACAGTTAATCAATTCAGGAAAGGTTTAATCTTTCTATTAAATCCCAGACATTTGTTTTACAATGCCACAGCAAGTGTAAGAGAATTTGTTTAAGCAAGTAAAACATTTACTTCTACATATCTATCTTGCTTCATTTAAAAGTAAACCTGATTGATTTCTACAGTAATGTGATTTCCCCATGGCAGGTGTCGTTTTTAATAGCAGGTGTCGGTATGACATAGAAATGTATTTTCTTTGTGTTAGTCACTAAAAGAAACTGAAAAAGACAAGAATGCAAATATCGGAGGTTTCCAGTGGGCTTCAGTTATGTCTTCTAGAGCAGAGAGAAGGAAAGTTTCTTCAAACTCTTGACCCCAAACGTGAGATAAGAAAGACATTTCCACCGAAGGAGCGTAATGCTCATCCTCTCACCCGTGAGGAAGGTATTCCATTTGGAAAAGAGGTGGTGAGGTCACGTCTACCTGTCTTCTTTATCAGAAACCCTGCGTCTATGGAGAGGGTTCTCACAAGAACATTCTCTGTAACTATTTCCTTTTCTCCGTTACGCTCTTCGTGGCAAACCACATCTTCCTGCATCTGACGTATACGTCCTCTGAAGGGGCCCGTCAGAGGTGTGTAAACAGATGATGCTTGCCAAACAGTGGCAGTACTGAGTCGAAATCAGCTGCATATCACGGTTGAGCTGCAATACTTCATCTAGCCACCAGGAATAAACAAGGAGGATCTCGTTTAAATATTAATCAAATTACTGCTTCACTCACAGATATTTACGTTCCAAAATGCAGTGTGAGAGAGAAACACTTCTAACTTATTTTACTATCTTTTATGGGCTAGTCAGAGTATATATTATGTACCTCCGTGATCATCAGATATAATAGTTTTGCCTATATAGCCTAATAATAGTGTTTCGGTTGATTCGTCTATATATAGCTCAAGAACTGCTTGCTGTGAGATATCCAATTACAGGAAAAATAACTGGTTTCACCAAAACATTAAGTCATTCTTATGGCAAAGGGGATTCAGAAGAGGAAGGTAGCTTTGATGTAATCAGCATGGAAATTCCACTGGGCATAACCTCGAGAGGATCATTCCTTTTCTTATCTGTCTTCTTTTATTGTGTTTTGTTCTCCATTCCACTTTAATTACTCCACTTCTCAGCCTGTTACTTTTTAAAGCTCACTATGTCAAAATGTACTGCTCAACATACAAGTGGCATGTATAACAGACTCAAATGAAACAAACACTAAAAGAAAAAATGATACTAAATTGCTATGTTTCTCAAAGTTTAAGAAAAACGAATAACATTGGTCAAATATTGAATGAGGTAAAACAATAATGGAGTTTAAAAAAATGTCTTGACAGATACACAAAGATTTTATCACAATGTCTCAATATGTAGCATAATAATTCAATTATGGTATATTTACATTGTGTAGGAGGGAGTGAAATAAGGCGTTTATATATTGGACCCACAAATATCAAACAAAATAGTAAAGTTACAGTATAGGTTTACAGTGAGAGTTGAATATCACAATCACACTGTTTTTAAAACACTAGCCTATGTTTCATGTATTTCTTTTTTTTCCTAATTTTATTTTATTTTAAATTAAATTAAATTAGGAAAAAGTAGTCATGGGATTTAACCCTATTGATTTTTAAGTTCATAAATAAGTAGGCTAGTGATGTATGTTGAAACAACAGAATTCTATAGGTTAAGTTATAAGAGTTTAATTTAATTAGGAATGTTAGCCTATTATCTAAGTTTGACACACGCTTAGAATGTCTTACAAACGCTAGGCTACTCACAGTAGTGAAACACCTATTCACATAGGCTACTCCAGCAGAGCTATTGGTTATATAAAATAACAGCGGTTTTGCTGTTCGCAACAGTTTTAAAGGTCACACGACGTCTACACAAGTCTACAGAACATTGATTTTCATGTCTAACATGTCCGAAAGCGTGGGCATCAGCGGCTGGGATACCCTCGCACCTCTATCTTGTACATTCAAAGTCGGAAATCCCTGGCCAATGAGTCACGCGCGCGGGTGTCCTCGCGGGGATTCCGCACATCTCACTACAGTACATATTTACTCATTGAAAAATCTTAGTTTGCCGCCTATTTACTTTATTCCACGAGACATTTGTAACTTGTATAGTAGAAATGCTTCATTTATAGTTTTATTATACAGTTCCTTAGTTTTCTTTTCGATATTATTTGTTTCACAAGTTTTTCTTTATAAAAATTAGACCCACACCCAATTAAAAACGGGAATTGAAAGTCTAAAAGGGAGGAGTAGCCTAATTTATCAAGGGGTTTGTCCAAAAAAAGTCGTAAAATGGCCTATCTCCTACGTTGTTGGGGAATCCTTTATTCAAATTAGTTGTCTATTTTTAAACGGTCGTACATCACTGAACTTACGTCATAAAATAACTCATAACAGAAAGAGAAAAAGTAGTATTCCATACGATGTAACCAGCTAAATAGTTGAAATGAACAGCCTATGTGTATTTTAATAAATGACATAAATAAACGATCATGCCAGTGTTGAATTATTTAGATCTAATAGGAACCTTTAACCTTTTTATAAGAAAACTTTAACGTAGCTATAACGTTATACCTTTCTCGACTAGGCTACTTTTTTGTCCATTTTACTCCATCAAATCAAAAATCATTCATTGTATATTCTCCAGTTCTTGCTGCTGTATAGCTATAGCTATAAATCCTGTAAAAAATATAATAAAAAGTCTTCGTACTCACATTTCTGAAAGTGCATGTCAGAATCCCTTTAGCTGTCTTTAATTCTCGACGCCCACGCCAGGTGAAATGATAGATGTCAATCGCAGAGGAGCCCCTGATAAATGTCAACTCCTCGAGTCACACTGCCTGTTATTAACTGACTGACTTCGGCACGTTCCACTATGTATACAGAGAGCACGTTGTTTTTCCCCCGCCCATCGGTAGCTCCGCCCTCTCTTGCTGACGAGCTGTCAAACACAGTGGAGGAATGTGAAACGGATTGAGATTGAGACTGGCAATAGTAGGCTAAGGGTGCTTTCTTTGCGTGTGTCAATAACAAATAGGATGTGCGAGAAGATACAATGAAGAAATCTTTTAGAAATTTAAAGTAGCCTACAACAACTAGTTGCTAACACCTTTAATAGCCTACAACCTCATAATGTGTTTAGGTTAATATATCACATGACATGTAATCAAATGTAGGCTAATCATGTGTATAGTAACGTAAAGTAAAATGTTTTCATTTTTGAGTCAAGAGTCAAAATTACTGATTCAAAATTTGAAAATGTTTCATAATTATTATAGATGAGGTGTTTTTAAGAGATTGTTGTGGATTCTTATGTTGGAATAGTTTCTGTTGCATTTGAGAAATATAATTAAAGGTATAGTTCACCTAAAAATGAAAATTAGCCCATGATTTACTCACGCTCAAGTCATCAGGAGCCAGGACATTTTTAATATAACTCAGATTGTATTCGTCTAAGAAGAATGTCATATACACCGGTGGCTTCAGGGTAAATCATGGGCTAATTAACATTTCTGGGTGAACTATCCCTTTAATATATTAATTGAATTTACATTAATTTCTCATAGAATACATTTCATCTGTGTAAAGTTGTTACGCTATTTTTGTTATACTTCCTTTTCCACCACATCAACTTTGATCTGCTTATTTGCCTCAGAAATTAAGCATCATGTCCATTTCCTCCATTCTCACCACAACGCCAAAATGGTCTTCTGTTTTTTCACTCCTCTTCCACCCACTCATCCTCCCCCAGCAGCAAAAAAAGTGGAGAACTTTAAATGCTTAAGCAGCTCAACTGCTGTGCACTTTACAGTTATTTAGTGTGCAATGATGAGAAAAGCACTTATTCATTTTAAATAAACATCCTGTTAGGCAACTTGCACACTTAGTTTAATATGAAGCACTGAAATGTTTAAATTTCAAATGCTGCAAGCAAGGCCCCTCTTGATAAGTTTCTTCCTCCTATGCGTAATTTGACTAACCTCAGCATGAAACAACTGTAGAACTTTAAGTGCAAGATTGAGAGCCTCTCCATGGGCCCTTTAAGTAAACAACACCAAGGTGTTGTGGCTATTACAGCTCAGTTTTTTTAAATGGCTTTTTTTTCTAAAAGAGGACTGGAATACAAGGCTGTATTTAGACTGAGGCAGTGTCTGCTTGGATGTGAAGAGAGTAAACAACAACTTCTGTCTTCATGGAAAATTGCCCCATCTAGCGACCAAATATATTATACATATATGCATGCCTTGAAATAATTGATTTAAATTTAGGTGCACCATAATGTAGCATAAACAACATTTCCTTACATCATCTACAAGAAAAATTAATGTTATAAAGACACTGAATGCTATGACTGCACTGTTGATTATGAAGTATAACAACTATTTGATTTGAAAATAAGAATAATGTTCTAAATTCAATGTTTTAAATCGATCATATAAAAATATATTTAAATGAAACACAAATCATAGAATATGCAGATAAACATGAGCATCATATTCGTATTGATGTCCATTCACATGCCAGCACTTCATTTGTAACTATAGGCCTATTAAGAGAGCAGTTAAGGCCCCATAATTCATTATAGCTCTTTATTGTTCTTCTTTATTTTGTTTTTCTTATCATAGTGCTATGCAGTTGAGGTTTAGTCAGAAGGGACAATGTTACAGAGTAGAGTGGCACTGTCACCATCACTCTTCTGCATCACTTGTTCTTGAGATTTGGCTGTTCATTGTAATGGAAAAGGAATTAACAGTTTTCAAGATACATTATTTGTCCGTTAATGACTAAGTCACAACATTAATTACAAAATGTAGCAACTATAACATCAGAGATATCAGCCTATATGTCTGATGAGAGAGGTTACTATTCGTGAGTGTGACAGACCTCTGACAGTAAAGGGTGTGTGATATCATCAAAAGCAACTGTGTGACAACCTGACCAAAATAGAGTTGTTCTATATTGGCTAGTGGGACGCATGCGCTGTGAGATCTGTAAAGCTTGTCAGACCTCTGTAACAGACACCTAAATCTTTATAGCATTTAATATACTGAATTGCACTGCTAGCTTATATAATAGAGAGATGTATACAGAGATGTTTACAATTATAACGTTATAATTATTTCAGAAACGATATTGTTTTCTTAGCTAAAATACTCCTTATAAACTAAATTAGAACAAAATATGACTCTGTGAATCTTTTGTATAGAGTAGTAGGCTGAGTATGGGTAGTACAGAAACTAGGAATGTATCACATGATTCATATCCCGGAAATACACTGCCGTCGATGGGAAAATGGCGTTACGAGCAGCTCTAGACTGTAACAAAAAGTGGGGCAGCAGTAGAGTCAAGAGACAACTATGATTAACCAACGTTTGTCGGTCCACTTAAGTACAGAAAACTGCCATTAGTCATATAAATGTATATTAATACAGTTGCACACTCGACTTTGTAAAGGCGCGCCACAGATGGACAAAGACAGACTCGCAGTGAGTACATGCCAAAATAAACACGAGGAAGTAGCCTTAAAAGGGGCGTGTGATGTGTTTCATGGCTTGGAGAAATACTAATGGGGAAAAAAACGCAGACGGAAGCATTTTATTTGCGTAATGCTACATAATAGCGATACGGATCAAGGAAAATGTTTTGTTATAAAGTACAATGTATCGCTTGATGTTGTACGCTTAACGCTTGTATCATATCTTGTTACGCGTTCCTAAAGGTGTCCTTTTCTCATGATGCGATTTGTTTTATGACCCTGTTATGCCTATGCTTGTAGAATATATTTCTTATTTATTTTCTCTTTAATCCAGTATGAATTGTGCATATGCAGCAATGTGACACACTGATTTAGGCCCTATTCATATATTATTAATATATTGTAATCATATATTAAAATATACTGCAGTTATAGTATTTACAACTAATATTATTTTACTTAGGCGGGTGCATGCTCATGGCTGGATATGCATCACTTTATTGGTGACCTTATGGCAGCAAGTGCTTCAGTCTCTGGTCAACTCAGAGAGCAACGTACCGAGGAGACGGTGAGTTCTGCTTGGCCCAAAGGCTCTCATCCTCCCCAGTCTACATCATCCAGACAGAGCCAGGTGAAAAGTGCCGTCCGGTTTGGTGTGCATTCGGAGGAAAAGGAAAAAGAGCCCAGAGACCATGAAAGCCATGGTGAGTAAATATTACAATAGACTGTTCAGTACGATTGTGTTATAATTAAATGGCAATCCATTTAACCTCATGAAGTAGGATTGCGAAACATGCAGAATTTATTGATTCCGGGTACTTTAGAGGCACGCACTTATTGAATTTACTGGCCTCCGCAGCTGTGGCCAAATGATGAGATCATTGCCTTGTGATTCAACCAGGACAGATACAGCAAATAATAAATGTAATTATGTATTTAATATATATTGAAAAGACTTAATATATTATTATTGCAACAAAAGTTCACAGACTTTCCAATGTAGATCAGAGGCATCATAAATGCAATCCAATAATTTGTACTAACAGTATAGTAAAGAGAGATGATTATGAAAATGATAATAGAAGTCAGCTGGTCAGTATCAGAAAGTAAATCAAGACATGGTGATTAGGACCATGATTATCTGATATGAGGCTCATCCATTTTTGGGAAATATGATATGAAACATTGGTTTCCCAAAAATTGATGAGCAGTCAGTTATTCGGCGTTTCTGTGGACAACAGTCATTATTCAGAAACATTTGACAGTAATAACATCGAAAACCGAATAAAATATTCCAGAGAGCGGTGTAATAAATAAAGATACTAAAATACTTCATTTATTTGTATAAAATATCACTTTATGTAGCTCTAACTACTTCCAGTATCCAATCAGTGAAGTACATATTCTTCTGAATAACAACTGGTTCCATACAAGGAAATAGTTTCATATTTAGTTTATCATGTTTCCCTCTTTTTTAACTTGTCCCTCAATTGATTTATATAATAATAATTGTGCATTGTGCATAAATGTGCATTCTCATCTCCCTCTTTTGTAGTTCAGCATCGTACCTGCACATGTCCTGGCTGCCCTCTTTCCTCATCTACTTCTAGTTCCTCAATCCAGAACCTGAAACCCAGAACCAGCCCGGCCACACAGATCCAACCACCTTCGCCCCTACAATCCACCCTGCAACAGCAGGCCAAAGAGCCCGGCCCTCCCTCTGTCGGCCTGGGATTGTGTCTAGGTTTGGGTCTCTCTCTGGAAGAAGAAAACAGAGAGCCCAGCAGCACATCTGGTCACCCCCAACAGGTAGACAAAGGCACAAGCACACACAGCCCAATCCCTCAGGCAAATCCCGAGTCCACCAGTGTCCCGCCTGTTCAGGCCTTTGCATGTCTATGCTGCCACCGTGGCTTACAAACCTGTAGCCAACTTCTACGTCAACAAAAGGACCCAGAGGCACATGTTGCCCACCACCACTTCCATCACCACCACTGCCCGCTCACCACTTGCACATCATGTACGCTCCCCTCCTTCCCTTGCCTGTCCTGCCAGCGCACCTTCCCCACTTGCGCCGAGCTCCTGCGGCATCAGCAGGGCCACTCTCAGCAGGAGGGCCTGCAGCAGCTCCCGTGCATGCACTGCAATGCCTCTTTTCCCCGGCCGTCTCAACTGCTGCAGCACCAGCGAACTCAGCACGCATCCAAAGCAGGCGGCTTCCTGTGCGCCGAGTGCGGACGCGCGTTCAACTCGCACAGCAATCTGCGCATCCACCTCAACGTGCACACTGGCGCCCGTCCGTACATCTGCACCGTCTGCGGCAAGAGTTTCAGCCAGTCCGGGGCACTTAAGATTCACCGCCGCATTCACACCGGAGAGAGGCCGTACACCTGTTCTTATTGCGGGAGGGGTTTCCCTCACCTGGCTGGGGTAAGAGCGCATCAGCGAATTCACACGGGGGAGAAACCGTACAGCTGCAGTCAGTGTGGAAAGTGCTTTACTCAGTCTGGGGCTTTGAAAATCCACACTCGCATCCACACCGGCGAGAGGCCTTTCGTGTGCGGCCTCTGTGGGAAGAGCTTTTCGAACCGCTCCGGCATCCGCTTTCATCACCGCACGGTTCACGGGATCGTGACGGAGCCCAACTCTGTGGGCAGGCCTAGTCTGGCCGCCTCTGCGTCAGCCACAGTTTCAGAATTCCAGAGAATCCAAGCCTCCAGTCTCAACCAGATTCATCTCCGGCAAATGGAAGGGAAGGGTCCAGCTAGTAAAGAGCAGTTAAGTGGGGATGGGGACAAAGCCGCTCTTCCGTATGCCTGCGAGGACTGCGGACAACGCTTTCCAGATGCTCCGACTAGAAACAGACACCAGACGTCGCAGCACTACTCTTCGGAAGAAAGAGAGAAGGAAGAGAGCAGCTCAGCTAAAACTAAAGATTAGGCAACAGTTTCTGACTGTATTTTAAAAAGAGAGGGAAGAAAAAAAGGCAACTTTAATATGTAATGTATTGAGGCCAAGAGCTGATGTCAGTCCCCTCACACTAACTATCCGCTTGTTAAGTCATGACTCGTGACACAAGAAATACTGTTTCTCTACATTTCAATTAAGTACTATCTCAACAGGCGTTCATGAGCAATAGTTATTCAAATTAAGCCAAGTTAATGTGGCGTACACTACTATCTCTGGGCTCACAGTGTCCCAGGCACCAACATTTTAACGATTCATAAAAGATGAATCACTGTCTGGCCATCTGAGATTTCGGTACAGAGATAAAGGTTAGGATTGTGATTGTTTAGTAGTATTACCACACAGCGTGGGCTAGCATTGTTTGTTGCCTGCTTCTGGCATTTAATGAGCATTTGGATCCAGATATGGTGATGCGTGGTGTCAGACATAACAAGCAAATTCTTGTTTTGGTAATGTACATTTCATTTTCTTGTTATTTGTGCCTCTAAAAAGCGAAATTGAGACAACCTGTAACTGCACCTTAAACATTAAAGGGATACTCCACTTTTTTTGGAAATAGGCTCATTTTACAACTCCCCCAGAGTTAAACAGTTGAGTTTTATCGTTTTTGAATGCATTCAGTCGATTTTCTGATATTTAGAAGAATAGCAGTAACCAGACAGTTTCTGGTCCCATTGACTTCCATAGTAGGAAAATATATACTATGGAAGTCAATGAGACCAGTCTGGTTACTGATATTCTTCTAAATATCAGAAAATCGGCTGAATGGATTCGAAAACAGTAAAACCCAACTGTTTAACTCTGGGGGAGTGGTAAAATGAGCCTATTTCCCCCCAAAAAAGTGGGGGATCCCTTTAAAGCTTTGCCTATTTGTATAAAACTATTTACATTTTAAGTATTAGGGTATTTACGTATACACATTACAAAACCTGGGGCCAGCTGTTGAGACAGTGTCTCAAGGTCTAGTATGACCCACTAGCAGTTAGTCTTACTTTTCGGTATCAAATTAGGCCAATCTACCTTAAATTTAAAAAAATCATTAAGGCATTTTTGACATTTCAATCATTTAAAAAATGTCTTAAAGAAAAACATTTGATGACTAACTTGTCTTTGCGGTTCATTCAACTGCCGGCCCCTGTTCTAGTTTTTCCACCATCAGGTTAAAAGGTAACCAGAAAGCAAAGGGAATGATGCTAGGTTTACAACTTAACTGACAAGCGATCAGTCGCAAGTCTCATGCCAATAAAACCGTTCCATCAGTATGATTCTCCTGTCCTAAGTACGGTTAGCTAAATGTAATGAGAAATCCAAGTGTAGGAACGGATTATAATCGCACTGTATCAAACTGTCTGAAATGCTACTCTGGTACCACTTACAATGATGGTGGAAAAGTGTTTTATTTTACACTTTAGGACTTTTTTTACGTAGGCCTATGTATGTGCAAGAATTTAGTAGTTTTGCTTGTTTTTTTGTTGTTGTTGTTGTTGTTTTTAATATTTATTTTTAGTGTCCAAATGAACTTCTAATGCTATCTTGATGATGAGCTGGATAATTAAGAACATTTTCTGGTTGGATAATTTCTTAGGTTTTAACATAAGGGAAAAAGTAGGCCTAAAATAGATGGAGTAAGTTCTCTGTTGTGCATTGGCTGAAGTAATAGTGCCTTTCTTAATGGGAATCTGGCAAAGCACATGCAAACCAAGACAAATATTTCGATTCTGGCAAAAGCAGTCAAAAATCAAATATGGCCATCAATTGCTACAACTGTTCTATAAATCATTTATAGAACAGTTGTAGCAATTGATGGCCATATTTTATAATAAACGTGTATTTAAATGAAATGAAGCTCTTGCCATATTTAAATGCCTTTCAGCTTGTTGTGTGAGGATGAATATTATGACATAATTTAGGACATGTGATTTACCTGTTGTTGCTTACTGTGTATATGCAGGGCCTGACGGTACGCAAGAGTCAAGGAGCTGCCATTTTCACAGTTGGTCAAAGGTTTGTTGTTAATGATATCTCTGAATTTTTACTCAGAATTAAAGTTTGGCAAAACTGTAATGGGAAATGTATGTCCATGTTGTATCTTTAGCATTAGTACACCATTGATATATAAACCCTCCTTATGTGGTATTGTGTTAGGCCGATCATAAATATTAGTGATTGTAACCTCTAAACTTGATGATACTTTTTGTACATCTGTCAGTTCAGCTCATGTCTACATGTTCATTGTGTACACATACCAACAAAAATAAATATCGATTGACCTTATTTGAACTTTACATTTGTGATCCTAGTGAAATCAGTATAGATTACTGATGTATTCTTTTTTTGTTGATTAACTTTTAACATCTGTGGTGCCTTTCCATCCTTGAACTGTGCATTACATATTGCCAATATGAGACTCGAATCGTTGTCTACAACAAACAAACAAACAAATAAGCTACTACTGACACATTTCAAAACTAAAATTGCACTTCCTGGAGAAATCAGAAGTCACCATTGCTGAGTCACATATACAGTCACCTGAACTTACTGTTAGGTAGCCTAAATGAAATTGAGACAAGGGAATTTACATTGTGCCCCAGCTACTCTGCCCTCTTCAAATTTCCTAGGCTATTTATTATTTAATAGTCAACTAATTAAGTACAGTCTAACCTACATTTTTATAATTATTTCTCTTCACTTCAGTGTTACTTGTAGTTAAGAGAAGGTATGCCTAATATTATACTCGCCCCATATATTTCACCGCGAGTCACGACTCAAAACAACAAACATGCCCGAACGTGCAGGGATTGCGTTTCTTTAAAAAGCGGTTCCGCAATTTAAGCGTTTTTATTTCAGGATTCAGTGTTGTTCTTATTTTTTCCCTGTTAGCTATATATTCTTTGCACTGGGTATGGTTCAAATTCTCAAACGTTTACATCGACTTCAGCTTAATGAAAGGAAAAGTAAAGATAACCCATGAAACTTTTCCTAGGTCTAAGCTCAGCGGTAGTCTCAGCAGCTAAAATAGCTATCACTACAGATTTGTTTCGAAATAAAGCAATAAGCCTCCAGGGGGGCGATAATTATATTTTAACCTTTGAGACTTAACAAAAAAAGAATTGAAGGTCATAACAAATAGTTACTAAGCAACTACCGTAACTTAATCGCGTCGTGAAGGTAGCCAAGCCCTACTGTCATTTTATATCTCTTTATTACAAATTCACTATCTCACAAACCTAAAAAAAACTTGAACCGCCAGATGACACTGCTCACATCCTCTGAACATAGATTATGCCAGATACAAGTGATGCTTCAGCTTGATTTGCATGAAGGGTTTGTGTTTTGAGACCATTGAACAATTTTAACCTTGTATTTTTGTAATTTTTAATATATAGATGAAATTAATGCTAACATTACATTAATGCATCGTTGAATCTTTGTAACAAAAACAAAATAAACAGTAAGCTCCACCCACTTCTTGTTCCGCGCTCATAAATTGTGTTCACAAACTTTCGTTTTGGCAGAAGTTCAGTTGTTCACAAACGCAGAACTCAAGATTCTTCAAGATGACAGGCTATATTCTCCTCACTCTTCTGGCGTTCACCTTTCTCCAAGGATACACTGGTAAATAACATTTTGCTCATGTCTTTTCCCATTATTTATTTAATGCATTTTACTGTTTTAACCTAAATCAACGTTCTTACCAAACGCAATACGTAAAGGCCTATCTAAGTAATTAATAATAATCCATTGAGACTGTGGAGCGACTTAAATTTAAAACAATAAAGTTTTTATAGTTATTATTTTAGTTGTCTTGTTTTTTCATTATTCTTTATTTTTTTATTTTGCTGGCTTATATGCACAAAAGAATCTACCTAAACGGTCACAATTGCATAACCTACCTTAAAATTTAAATCGTCTGACCAATAATTTCCCGGTGAAATACAGGGACTTTTTGCAGTCAATTGAAAACGAAAGTGTTCCTGTTTTTGTTAAGTTATTGGGTTGTAGCCTAATACAACAATATATGGCTTATGATATAGGCTACGCACCATAAAGACTGCATATCTAACAGCCCATAATACAATTTAACATAGGAATTATTTCATAGCCTATATGTCAAGTCGCTCACTGCAAGTAAGACGAGGAATTTGCCACCTCACTTGCTCACCATCTTGACCCAACCAGTTAGACGACATTTGAAGGAAATAGGCTGTTTGTTTGAAAGCACTTTCTCATTTGCTTCAGTTTAACAATACACATCAGATAGCATGTTCCTGTTGTTGTCGTGGCTGGTATGCAAATTATACCAGGAAGTTTAGAAAGAATATAGAATATTCTGGAAACTATCGTGGAAATAAAAAGTCAACTACCCTGTTGAAACAGATGGTTTTTTTGTGACGTAAAAAAGATAAATTATATCAGAACGTTTGGCCCGTTCATGTAAAAATTACAATCCATGCAATGCCGCAAACCAAAGTAACACATTTCAGAGAAAAAGAAAAAAACTTCATTAGTGTGTATACCCCTAACTGACACACCATATTACACCCATTCTGTCTGTCTGTCTGTATATATTAGCAGTCTTGGCTTAGTAATATTTTCCTACTCTTCTTTGCAAAACCTGATCTTTTAAAGGTCCCCTGACATGATGAAATTTTCACTTTCTGCTTTTCTAACATTAAAATTAGTTCCCCAGCCTTTATATCGTCGCTGCCCGATGAAAACCACGTACGTCCAAAACGGTTACTTTTCAGGAAGTGAAAAAAACATGTTATTTCAAAAACAGCTGAACGCAGCTTTGTCATGCTTGGCACAACATCTTTAAATGTAACCATATTCTTGCCAGTGTCATGATATAATCCATATTTGATCCAAAATCGAGTTTAAATGGACATACGTGCATATTGTATAGTAACGGTGGTCGATACGCGTTCTTCCGATCATTAATTAGAATGACTAAATCGCGTTTCATATTGACAGATGAATAATAAATGTCAGTTTAATAAATGTCTCTTGCAAACTATGAAGAGACAGTGAATCATACACTGACATGGCGATGCTAGACTGATACTTTATTTACACAATCTTACCGTAATTTTGTCAGATATGAACAGCATTTTATTACAGATATGAGCTGAATTTTATCGTCAGCTAATTTCAAAATCAAAGACATACATCAATAAGAGCTCGGCAACAGCCTGCCCTGGTAAGATCACTTCGTTTCTTTACTTGAAGATGATTGTGTGTGTGAGATGATTGTGTGATTGTGAAGATGATTGCGTCCGTGACTTACTTTCAGTTTCGCTCAGCTGCTCATCTGCGGTGATGCGTGTCGCAGTAGCGCCGTCATATCTGACTATAACGTGTCATATAGCCGATATAACACGCTCTCACTCGTTTATTTTTTTTTAGCATTTTGGGAAAAGTAAAATATAGGCCTAAATATGTGGTTTCAACAAGCAGATTGCGTTTACTAGTAAAGATCCGAACACAATGCGAGCCAGACTACCTCCAGATAGTCAGGCAGATCCGATCACAATTCGATCATAACGTATTTATACCTTGCCTTAACATGCCTTATTTATTATCCGGATAACTTATCTGGATACAGATCGCATTTTAATACCAGGTGTAGGGGTCTCAGATACGAGACCGGCGAGAAACTTCACGAGACCGGCGATCTGCCTCCACAGGGCGGGGAGATACTATACTGCCTATGGGAGATACGCTGCGTGATGGACAGCTTTGACAGCAAATGGAAATACGTGGAAATCAGATGACATGATTTCACAACTTTTCATTGGTCATTTAGATAATGTGACGCATCCTGTACACGGAAATGAACCTGGACATTCTATCAGTCAAAAAATCTCAAAATCGCCAAAAATGGACGTACGTGGTTTTCATCGGACAGCGACGATATGGTACCCCAGTGCGTAGAAATTTCAATCAGTCAGTTTAAACCGAGCTTTGGCTCTTTCATTCAGAGTGACAAAAAGCAACAAGAAAGCGACCAAAAAGAAAGCGACCAAATTATGTTGTTTAGTATCCTATGGGGATGCAATTGTTGCTTTATTCTATAAAACTAGCTAACTCAACATTGCTTTGTTTTATTACTTTTTGTTTTACAGCTGTTTTGGAGGTGAAAGGTCCATCTGAGCCAGTTTTGGAAGGACAGGATGTGACATTGGAGTGTGTGGATACAGAATCTGAGTTGAACATGAGCACTGTGCACTTTCAGAGGTTCTCCAAGGTAAGGTCACTTCCACAATAGCAAGGAAATGTCTGGTACACAATGCTCTTTGACGTGCACTTGCCTGTAAATGTCAAGAAAACAGCAGATTGAAACTGAAATGACACCTCGTTTCTCATGGGAAATGAGAAGGATTTATGTTATTGCTGCTGTCTGTACACGTCCTCTGCTGTCTGTGGTGCCGGTCAGATTACTGAATAAACAGAAAGTGAGAGATCTAAAATTACAAACATATCTGTCAGGGACACTAACTCTCAAATATCAACACAAATGCTCACAATCTCATAGGGCAATCACAAATAAAGAACACTATTATTTTGAATTTATTTGTCTGGAGATCAAGGCTGCAATTGGTATTTAAAGCACAGGAGTGTTTTAGTGAGTTTCGGAGAGCTGTTATTCTGGGTTTAATTAGTATCTGGCAGTGAGGGGCCTTTGGAGGATTCACAGCATCTGCTGCTTCTGTCAGTGCAGAGTCTGTTTGTCACATTTTCCAGCTATCTAAATGCATTCGAGCAAAAAAGGATCTCCATACCACCAATCACAAAGACAGATGCTTTGTTTTGCAAACACTCATTAACCTGCGTTAGTGAGACCCAAGTGTCGTTGCCCCAAACAATTGAATTCCTCCAAGTGTAGCATATTTAGTCAAATTTGGAAAGTGTTCCCTACATCAGCAAGATTTTCTTAACCCTACAAAGCTGACTGGATCATATTTGATTCACAATTTTTCGCCTCTAAATAATCAAAACCTAGATGAAAAATCTGTTGTACACAATATACTACATTCTTTTTGTTGCTTGATTAATAGTTTAATGCCTTTTTTTAGCAAACAAAGGGCATTCTAGTATAATTCTCAATATGTCCACCCACAGGCCGTGAAATTGTTCCTTGACTTTACTTGACTATCCATAAATCATTTTTTTAAAATCATAATAATTTCTATCAAATATATACAACAGGCTTTTGAGTAACATTTATATGTACAACTCTCAAACATCATTGTATCGCTTCGCATTGTATTTCGTCCTCCACAATAAAAACTACAGAGCTTTGATCATAAAACTAAGCACTAAATCCTTAAATGCATGAATGTTTTGCCATTCATTACATATTAGGGTTTTTATCGACCCGGATCTATATCTGACACAGATGGATCTCTACCTGCCGTGATAATATAAAACTCTCCTGATATTAGAGGAACTATTACAAAAGAATAAAATAAAGTATATTTAGCTTGGAAGGGTTCAGTTTGAGCAGATGTTTTTGAGCAGACCATCATCAGCATCTCGTGCATCACAATTTTTTTACAAAAAAATAGGAAAACCGGCTTAACTTTCCAATTTCTTGTTAAATTGTTTATAATTAATTGACAGAGGAATACTATGAAGGTTGATGTTGAGGTTAGTAAATGACGTTCAAATGACACTGTGTGTTTAATGGTTAAATATCGTCTTACTAAGATATATTGTTGGGAGATACAGAGTGACAACTGATATTTTTATGCATATTATGTAAGTAGTCTGTTGGAGTTAAGTATTACTTTCTTTTTCTTCTCAACAGTACATGAAGAGGTGGTATCGGCTAGAGACAGATCAGGAGTATTTCTACCGCCGGTGTTTTCTGTATGATGTGGATGTGAGAAGGGAGGAGGACAGACTGCTCCTCTTCATCGCCAGTATCCAGTCCTGGTCTGACGGTCCATACCGCTGTGTGTCTGAGAACAGTTCTGCACCAGACAACTCCTCCCAGCCCCTCACCATCCCCATCCACTGTGAGTTAGAGACATCATGGGCGGCATGAAGGTTGTTCGTGATGCAAATCCCCATTGATTTGATCCATTTCCATTGTTGTGTGTGAGGCCAGTTGCATCTGACATTTTGTCGCAAGGAATTTTATATTTGGGATTTAAAGATTCAATGACAAATAAAACTCTTTATCTCCCGAGATGACAAAATCAATATTGATATTGATTGGGGGTTTTGCAGTGCCCAGGGATGAGTTGACGGTGGTGATTTATTGGAAAAACAGAGTAAAAGAAATACCCAGATGGAGCTATATATAGATGTTCAGTATGAATAATCAGATGGAGACAAGATGATCCATTGTATTATTATAGTCAATCTGGACGTAATATGCTGGAATCATTGAGAATAAGCCACTGCTGTCACCAACAAGTTAAACTGCCAATTCAAAGTTTGGTGTTGGCAAGATTTTTTAAAATGTTTTTAGGCTGCATTTATTTATTTAGTAAAAAAAGTAATATTGTGAAATATTACAATTTAAAGGGATACTCCACTTTTTTTTGGAAATAGGCTCATTTTACCACTCCCCCAGAATTAAACAGTTGGGTTTTACCGTTTTCGGATCCATTCAGCCGATTTTCTGATATTTAGAAGAATATCAGTAACCAGACAGTTTCTGGTCTCATTGACTTCCATAGTATATTTTTTTCCTACTATGGAAGTCAATGAGACCAGAAACTGTCTGTATACTGATATTCTTCTAAATATCAGAAAATCGGCTGAATGGATTTGAAAATGGTAAAACCCAACTGTTCAACTCTGGGGGAGTTGTAAAATGAGCATATTTCCAAGAAAAGTGGAGTATCCCTTTAACATAAATGTATTTGATGGTAAAGCTGAATTTTTCAGCATCATTACTCCAGTCTTCAGTGTCACATGATCCTTCAGAAATCATTCTAATATGCTGATTTGATGCTCAGGAATATTTTTGTGAAAACTGAAAATATTCAGGATTCCTTTAAGTAAATAAAAGCACCATATTTGTTTTTGTTTTTCTCTTTTTTTTGTAAGTCTAAAATTCTTTACTGCACTTTTGCTCAATTTAAAGCATCTTTTCGTAATAACAGTATCAAGCAATACAAAATCTTACTATTTATACATATTTTATGAATGTATACAAATATTATGTATGCACAAAATATATAATATTAAATATATACTATATGTATATTTAAGTGATGAAGTGATGAAGACATGCTCTGAATTTCCATGACCTACTTCCTTGTTTTTATGTTATGCAAATGTATCCAGGAGCAGAGCTGTTTTGACTAATCCTTTTATCCTCATATATTCTCTCTCTTATCGCAGATATGCGGGAGGTGTCAGTGCACAGGGCTGGTTTAGGATACTTAACACGCTATTTCAACTCGGTGCAGGACCTTAAAGTAAAATTAGGCGATGATGTGGAGCTGGAATGTTCTACTTCAGCTTCCGAGGCACCTGAATACTTCTGGGCTAAAGAGGTGACAGATTTACTATCTAGTGCATTTTTTTTCTCACAGCAGTTTTTAACATGATGCATTGCTCAGTCTTTGGGACTGCAGTTGCATGTTTTCATGTAATGGACATGTTGGGTTCTTATACAACTGAGAGAAAGTCCTGGAAGGCCAGCTTGCCTAATAAAGTCCTGTTCAAGTGAAAATAAGCTTGTTCACTCAGGTCTGGGGGAAAGGCTGTTGTCAACTCAGTTAATTAACAGGAAATGTGCTTAGCAAGGAAAAGTGTATGGTAGTTCTGCGCTAAGGAGTGTCCAGAGCTAATGTCTAGTCTACACTCCCCTGATCAATTTGGAGTTATTGTAAAAGTTTATTTATGAGCTTTGTGCTACGGGCGTTGCAGCCAAATGTGAGCGAAGATTGGCTTTGGCGAGAAAATAAAACTCACCAGGGCTTTCCAGTGGCTGGTTATTTAATGTTATGGTTCAAGTAGAAGTTTAGAACTGTGAGAAAGATAATCAAGCCCCTACTGATAGCGTTCATATAAATGACTCAAGCGATTCAAATCAAAGGAATGAGCCACACGAGTCATGACAGATGTTTGCTAAAGAAAACATCTGTCATGACATGATGTCTTCTTCCTTTGTAGACAATTTGCTAACATTTGTTTATCTAGGATGACTTTTACCAACTGGAAATATTCCTCAAATTGAGCCACTAAAATGAATATATTTTAGGAACAAAATATATTAATTTTATACAAGAGATGGATGTATCATTTGATATATCTTTTTTTCACTAATATGAAAGAATATGTAGAGAAATAAATTATTTAAAAAGTTATTTATAATATCTTATTGTCATAGTCGGTTGCAGGAAAGAGGTGAGAGGCAGGATCTAGTCCTAGGCAGTACATTTATTAAAATTCAACATACGAAAACAAAAACCATCTGGGCAGAAAACAGGAAGAGAACAGCTGAGTATTACGCAATGTGAACTGACAAATTAACCAAACAATATTTTAGATTATTGATATAATCAATGAAAATCATTTCAGGGACAGTATCAGATGTGTTCTGGTAAGGCCAGTAAAACTTAATTCACTCACCTTGGGCATTTGAGACAAAAAGTTCATTTTGGATCTGTGTTTAACAGTTGAAAAGTGCATGACAAAAAAAGTCCATCTAAATGTCATGGTGTAGGTGATCGATGACCATAGAGTTTCATGAGATAGAAGCCCAGAATGAGTCATTCAGTCTGTCCTCCACCACATCAAAAAAGCGCACTATTATTCTCTGACATTTAACACCCCCTCAAATATTTATCATGCAAGATGTTTTCTCTTAGTGAATATGGCTTCCAAAATCACAAGGCATGACTGAATAAAAGCACATTCTTATAAACAGAGTAAAATAGAAAAACAAGCTTCCTTAGATTGCAGAACATGTTCTGGTGTATAGCAGCTATACCTGTTTATAGTGCTGTGTCTGCACTCCAGCGGAGGAAACAGGAAGATGTTCGGAGCCAATGGATTAGCTCAAACAATGGTGCTTTGGCCAGAACTTGGCTTGACTGGGAATCCTCTTAATTCACTTTCATTTAAATTGAAATGGACTTTGTTGGCAGGGTGCAGAAGTTCCTCTAGTGCCAAAAAGCATTCGTAGGGTTATGATTTGCTCCGAGTGGTTTTTGCATAGGCATTTGTTTCCTTAAATTGTAAGGTGTTATGTTTTATTTTGACATCATTACTCTTTCATACTCACTAACATTATTTAATGTAAATGGCTCAGGGATTCTTAGGAAAAAAAAAAATTTTTTTCATTTCTGTTGTATTTTTGAAGTTAAAAAAGTGGGAATTCACCCTTGCATGATTTCCATTCCTAAGAAGTATTACTTCTGCTTATTTCTTACGTCAAATATTTCATGTAGTTCCTGCTTTGCTTTTCACTTCTCTGTAACCTCTGTGTGTGTCTATTTCATATCAAGGGAGATGACTGGATTTTGCCCTCTAATAAGTTGAAGTTGGAGAAGGTGAGTGATCAGAACGCAGGGAGGTACACCTGTTCGGCTCAGTCGCCCACTGTGCGGTCCCTCGTGAAGAAACGTACAATCAGCATCACTGTTCTACCAGGTCAGAGCTGCCGAAAGTGTGTGACTTGTAGTGAACAACTTCAGTTGATTTGTTGAAATACACAAGGGCTTCTCAACTCTGGTCTACTTTTCTGCAGCGTTTAGCTTGTTAAAGTGTGTTTGATTGGGGTTGGAAGTAAACTCTGCAGGAAAGTGGATTTCGAGGGCCAGACTTGTTCATAATTTGAATGTTTTATTTTAAACCTAATGGCACTAGCAGCAATTCAGCAACTAAAATCCCTTTTGATCTATTTGTCCAATTTTCACTATTAGAGTGTAAAGGCGCTTGTGTAAGACAAGAATATTGACTTTGAGACCTCATTCAACTTCCATATGACATATTTCTTAATTTCATAATGATGACCATTTGACAGTTTTTTGAGTCAAGAAAACATCTACTGTATGTCTGCACAACATGGATCATTTCTGGCATGGTATTAGCTTTAAAAACATCAAGTTATTGTTATTAATGCACTTTTTTACAATTGTTTCAAAGCAGCTTTACAGATGATTGTCTAATTATGTCTTAAAATAATGTCTTACAATATTTGTCTACCTTCTAACAATGTTCAACATGTATATTGACAATTTGTATGTGCTCTCTGAACAGTCAGAATGAACCACGTATGAATGGTCAGAGGAACCATAATTTATATCACCCACTGTTATCGAGTAGATTTAAAGTGCAAAAAAGTCCTGGAATCAAACTGATGTCAGCAGAAAATGAGTCGTTTCAGAGAAAGAGCAAGTTATTACATTTTGATTTGAAGACTAACAAGTCAACAGTTTTATTTATTTGCACTAACGTGCACCAATGAAGCATTCACAATAAGAACATAGGCTTGAATTTGATTTAATGTTGACGATTACCCTCTATTAGGCCGAGCAACAAATACCAATGTTAATCAGGTTGAAATGTTTGATTAGGTTTTTTGTTCTTTTTCTTTTTTCTATTCCATAATCGTTTAAAGAAAGTTTGACAGGCGTATAATATTTAATTTTCTATTTGTCTCTTAGAGAATGCAGCATGGTATGAGTCAACCACCAGTCAGATTGTTCTCATGGTGTCTGGTGCTGGATTGGTCCTTCTGGTGGTTGTGATATCCATGACGGCTTACCTCTGTCGCCGAGCCAATCAGAGGAATCGCAAGGGACCCATGTAAGTCCTCCAAATCACCCTAGTCATGTTTGGAAATGTGTGCAGTGTTTCATGTGGGTGTTTGACCTCAAGCCCTCCTCTATCATGTCAAGTGGAGTCTGAGTATTACTGTGAGCATCAGTAGACGCCAATGTCCACTTCTGTCACTCCCTCAAAGCTGTCGAGGCAGGCTAGTCAATGTGCAAATAACTGTCTCAATTACCACATCCTTCAGGTCCACATCTTCTCTTATTCTGCCTGATAAAACTCTCACTTTATCGTATTTCCTTCTCTCGTCCTCTCAGTGATGACCGTTCCCAGAAGAAACCCATCTACAGATCCAGCGTAGAGTCCCTGCCCTCCACCGCTGGTGACAAGCAGCCGCTGGTGTAAAGAGAGAGATTGATGGAGGACTGGAGAGGAGAGCAGAGAAAAGAAGACAAGAGAAAAAGATGAGGGAGCATTGGGTATTCAGAGTAGAAGGGAGTTAATTAGAGCGTTGGCCATAGATTTTGTTTCGCTCTGGGGTCTTTATTCAGATATATAATTTAGAGACTGTCTATGAAGGAAATCGAAAAAGTATACAAAGACGGGACAAATTATGGTTTTAGCTTGGTTCCTTTTTCCAGTGTGGATGGCAATAATGCTCTTCGACAAAAGGTGTGCAATTATCTCTGTATTGATTCACCGACCCTGCAAAATTGAGAAATGCTGAAAAGATGCTTTTGTCGGGTGACTTTCTTCACACCAGTCTTATGCTGGCTTATTTCTTTAAACTGATTAACATTTCTTTTTAGGAAAACCACTGTCTGCAAGCTGTACAATCATTTAGTCAGATGTAGAAATGTTAAAGTTACTGCTTTACATAAGTATATAATATTCCGCTTTACTTGAAAAGACAGTAGATAAGATCCAGATTAACAGTGAACCAATTACTCTAGACGCACTTTGAAACTTGCACTTTTTTTACACAAGTTTGATTTTTCCATATCTTTGAATATAAAGCTATTAAAATGACTTTACAACATAATCACCCTCCAGTGTTGTTACTGATCTAATTAAGATAGACATTCATGTATGCTCAATTTTGCCAAGAAATCTCAAGAGAGTTCATCTCTATGTAAATGGCATTGCCACTGTTTATTTCCATTTTAAACTTCTGAAGAATTAATAAATACCTGTAAGTTCTCAAACAAGAGTTCTGATACACACTTAGCTGGTTGATTTGTTGACCAGTGCTAAATAGATTTCAAGGGATAGTCCACCAAAAAAATTCAATTCTTTCATTACTTACCCTCATGTCGTTCCTGTAAGACTTTTGTTCATCTTCAGAATACATATGAAGATCTTTTTGATGAAATCTGAGAGCTTTTTGTCCCTCCATATGAATTGAGTTGTTTGTTCCAACTTTTCTGAAGAGATTGCTTTATATGATGACCAGATTTTATTTAGGCTTTTATTCACATATAAACATTGATCAGCAAACATAAACAGCAACCTGAGAACAAATTTTGTGCTGAAGCTCATGCTGCGCACAAGACAACCTCATTGGTTCTTGTGGAAGCTCAAACTTGCTGCGTAACATGCAAGACTAACCCTCATTGGTTTTTGCATGTCAAGCGAACATCTTGAGCTTCCGTTTACCACATCTGATGTGTGAGTTGAAGAATGTTTATATGTGAATAAAAGCCTAAAGTTTGTGTTCTGAAGATGAATGAAAGTCTTATAGGTTTGGAACAACATGAAGGTGAGTAATTAATGTCAGAATTTTTATTTTAGGGTGAACTAACCCATTAAAGATAATCACAGAAGCAAGACTGTTGTCTTGAGTAGGCTTTCATGTAATTCGACATGCTCATATATAGACCTTATGCACCAGAGAAACGTGGGCGCCGTAATCTTTAGAATATTGTCTTTGAACTTCCGGTTCTGTATATTTCTATGGCATCGCTGTTAGCTGTTGAAGTGGATTTACTTATTGTAGAGTTAACAAAAGTTATCATGAGCATTGTAATGTTTATCATAAGCATTCTAAAGCAGATGTCTTAACAAATGTCGAACGGGAATTTTTTTACGAGCAGTTCATTCATAACTATGCAAGATCGCTGTGGAAATACAGACCGGAAGTCAAAAGACAACGCTGCGCTGCAACAAGCGCAACGCTGAAAAGGGGCAGGGCTACATAAGGTCTATACAACAGCTCAAAGTTAATATCGAATAACTTACATTTCAGACAAAATATTGACAACTTTGTCTATTTTCCAAGTAAACCAATTCAAAGTGAAATCAAAGAAGTCAACTGTTGCCATCTCTCAGCACTTATTATGTATTATTCTTTAATGAACCACTGTTTTGTGCGGTTTGTTTGAATGAATAATTTAACGATTCACTCATAAAAACTCCAAAATCTATCGCAATATATTGCGACTATATATCGCATTATTGGACAGCAATTTGTTGTGGTGTCCAACACCATAGTGGTGGACATTAGCAAGTGCACTTATTAAATTCTATAATGCACCTCAATAATGAGTAGTAGCCTACAACTGATATACACTCAATGGCTAGCTGCTAGAGAATAACCACTCACTAGAAAGCGCCTAATTGAATTTCCTGCGTCTTGCCAGTAGATATTTGGCGTATGCAGAACTTCCAATGCACACAGTGTCTGATTTCACTCTTTACATTTATTCCCTCATTCAGTGGACTACATTAGCATAGTGATGTAGGCAACAGTGACTGAGGGTAGGGGCTATACTTCAGATACAACTATTTTGATCCTGAATGAATGTAGTAGTTTTAATAAATTATTCAATGACTGAAAAAAACTCTCGGTCATTGAATTCCAAGGTCTTACAAATAACTAGAATCCTCAATACCTCAATAAAGCAAGTGTAGGTAATTATTATTTTATTCTGAACCACAATTTTTCACCGGCCTCTTAATGGGTGTTAACTAAGTGTATTTAGGTAAGAACCAGAAATGAGAAAACTCTTTAAATACCAAAGGGAAGGAGGAAAAATCTATATATAAAAAAAGGCCTGAGGTATTCTTTCAGAATGTGACATATCTTGTCTTTACATGCTGCCACAAGCCCAACTTTACCACAAACAAACAGCATGAACTGGAATTGCCTGGACTATACCCACCACATAACCACAACTGTGTTTATTAATTTTACCCTCCAATGCTTTAACTTTAGCAGTTCATCACTGTAAACATTATCATGGCTTCTCATTTCATTTCTTATGTCTGCAATATTTGTGTTTCTTTTTGTGTAGTTTTATTACCAGTGTGTGGTAGACCAGAAGCCACCATCAATAACTGTGTGTTTGTGTGCTAAAACAATGACAGTTCATTAACGAAGGTATATTGCATGGCATGGAATGCAACAAGGACAATATTATTACACAAATTATTCAAGATCTCTCTTTCTCTCCCGCGGTTCTTCATAAAGTCCTTGAACAAGAGAATATATTAGCATGGGAAGTGCTTTGGAGTAGCAAAACTTGAAATGGCTAGGCCTAAAAGAAAATCCCATATTTTTAATTTTGCTTTCTCCTGGGGCTTCTTAAAGTAAATGGCCTGCAGCATGAAAATCTCCAAAAGGGTCACGCATTTCACATTTATATGATCCAGGTAATAGACTTTCATAAGAGAGAGAATAATAAAAGCTCTAAATGCCTTGCAGTTTTCAGTGCTGTAGGATGAGCCCTATTCACACAAACATCCTTTCCCTCCAGCATTGTTTACTTAAAAATGTTAGCAAACATCAAAACCGGTTAATTTGCTGCATAAATATGTTGGTTCAAAATGCCATGAGCTGCAATTTGTAATAAAAAAAAAAAACATTGATGTGTGAAAATTATATTTCACGTCTCAAGGTTCTCACGTACTAAGGTGCTTGTCAACAGTCATGGTTATTTTCTCATTTAAATGGCTTTCAGTTTCCTTTTGTATACATGTTTCAGCTTTCAAATTATGCTCTGACCAAACACTTCCAAAAGGTTTGATGTTTGCTGGCCAATTATAAACTACTCTGGCATGCGGCACAGCTACTTGGAAAGAATGAGAGCAAACAAATGTTTTGGATCCTGCATGAGTGAACATGACTTTCTGGCTGTTGATTTCTTGCTTGTCTGTGACCATAATCCTCTAGAAGTGTTTCTTATGAATGTCTATAATTGAACAAAAAGAGCAATATCTATATTGGGCAACAGCAAATTTGGAACAGCCAGTTTTGGTTCTTATTTTCTGTTTGTGTAATTCTGTTATTGCATAATTTAACATGAGATTTCCTCGTGTGGTTGGGGCATGTTTACAATAGGCTATTCGTTGGGCAGAACAATAGTTTAATATATTTTTGTTATCGTTTTTTTTATTGTTTTGAGCTTTATAACTATTCTTTAGGCCTACATTCTTTACAATCAAGATTTTATAGTAATAAAAAAATATGTCTTTTCAAAACCACATCGCTATTCCTCCAAATCATCACACGAGGTCGCTAAATACAAACTATAAAATTGCCCATAAATTCATAGCGCTTTTAATTCGGCTACGCCAGTGAAGTGATTTGAGGATGAGGAAGATATTGAAGTCTTGCTCGGGCTAGTTTCATGCCAGTTTGGTTTCTAATGATCATGTTGATTGTTTTCGTTGTATAGTTGAATGAGTCACATAGTTGAATGAATCATTGTAATTCCTTGTTCTGAATTGGTCCAGTCAGTGAATATGTCATTTATCTCAACCCACATTACACGCCAGAGATTCATTAAAAAGCCCACTGTTCCAGTAAATTCGAATTATTATGGGCTGCAGCGCGTTCAAAACTTTATTGATCGCCACTGTAATTCATCACGTTATAGAGCGGTTAATTTGAAGGCTACTCATTCCAATAACCGCAGTGCTATAAAGCGCATTGTACTTTTGATCAAAACAAACGGTCATTTGTCTTTTAATATTACACTTACCCCGCCCATTTGGGTGTGCGCTGATCATTGTCAAATCCGATTGGTTGTAGCTGAGCCCAAGAAAAACCGGCCCTGCTACATTTCCACCTTTCATTCAGAGAGTATTGTATCAGATTGAGTGTGCATGTGTATAGTATGTAACTCACAACGATTCCAGCAAACACTGGAGTTGAGAAAAGACATAACTCGTAGGTGAGAGCCTGCGTGCTCATGTTATTCTAATTCCTATCTAAGGAAGGGGACCTAACAGAGAGAACGGAATAACACACATGATGGCATTTTCTTCTTTTTGGAAGTATTGCGCTCCCCTGTCTCTCCTACTGCTCGTGTCTTACTCGCACACAGGTAAGAATTATCGAATCAGTCTATGAACACTTTGAAAGTTTACTTGCCAGGTGTTTCACTAAAGAGAACTATTCATCTAATGTTGCCATCGCGAGATATGTAAACACATCTGCACGTATCACCTACAAGCATCGACTGCATTAAATGTGGTTACCTTCCATTTGCATTTACACGAAAGTGAAATTAAAAAGGTTCTTCTAAAGTTCCCGTTCCCGTTTTCTGCTATTACATGTTTTGCAGGCTAATTATCGTTTATTATTTTGGTCAGTGGTGCCTATAGTTTGCGTCACTCACCTGCACCTCTGCTGACTCCGTTTGCTCTAGTAATACCCTAAAGTGGGTTCGCTCAATAACCACACGTACAGCAGCACACATATGATATGTGCCTGATAATTCATTTTTAGATGCTTTTCTATGTGTATTCATTTTTCGTTTACGGTCGCGCGCATTGTTCAGATAGTGTGTGCACTATGCTTTGTTCTTTCATTTACCGATATCCTTTGAGACCTCGAGCAGCCTATAGCTAAAGCCATTGCGTCAGTCAGTATAAAAGCGCAGATACCTTAATCATATAGTCGAATGTGCTGTTCGGAGGTCCCGCTCTGGGCTCCTCTGCGCAGGGGTTACTGTCCCATATCAGTCTCAAATACAAAGACTGTCAGAGCAAATCCCAACACGGGCCGCGTATTTCATGCTTGCCATCGCATGATAAGTGCATCTGCTGTGTCTTGGGATTTGGATTACAAGAGCATCTTGAAGATACTAGCTGGCCGTTTAATTTCTCTCTTCAAGCTGTGCCATCTGTTTGTAAGATGAGGCTCAAATTAATAATTACTAAGCAAGAGCGAAATAAGCATGGGAAGAAAAGAAAATGCGTTTGCACTTTATGAGGTGTCTTTAACATTTGCCTTGGGCCGAATCGGATCACTTCTGATATAAGTCCAACAGCACGATTGTGAGTTTTATATGACAAGACAACCACTTAATAACTTGCCTTGCTGAATGAAAAAAATGGCAGTTCTGATCCGCCAACGAACATAGTTAAAAAGAGCAAGCCAAACCATGATGCATCTATCTACCAACGCAAAAACTAAACAAAATGCATGTCTGGAATAGGCTATAACTCTGCTCGAGATCCACTCCAGGTTTTCCATTTCCTGCTTAGGAGTCGAGAGAAACCCATTCCAAGCGATCATGGAGAAAAGTGAAAACAAAAACGCTATGCATTTTTAAAATTTTTAATATAATTTTCTAGAATTCATACAAAAGCATCATTCATATTTTCATATCGATTACAACTTACAAGCTCAATAGTGTTGTGCAAAGACATTAAAGCTGGGCCAAAAAAGTCAACAAATATACAGTACCTCAATTGAGTTCCACTTCATGTTTTAAATTTTATAGAAACAATGATTTATATATATATTTGAAATCCAAAAGCATTCCTTCGTTGAAATTCAGTAGCAATTTGTGGTCCGAGCTCCTTCCAGATTTTTGTGAAGCAATTTTACTACACGCTGTGTAGCTGTTTGTTTTACATTGTCTAATAATAAGTGAACTATACAGAAGATTTTTTTTTTTCGATTTTCTTTCCAATTCTTGCTGTATCTGGCCATGGCGTACATCAGAATATGAAGAAGAATTGGAATTGTAATTTTGTGTGCATAGGCTGGGTATGTGCATCATTGCTTAAATGGAAGGGTGTCTTCTCATTTGAGCCTTGGAGGTCAAGAGGGAGCTGTGGAGATGACTGTCATTAATCTCCTGTGACAAGAGGTAAAAGAGGGGAGAGAAAAGGGGGTTGGGGAGGGAAAGAAGGAGGGATAAATCTGATTATCACACCCCTTCATCATGTAAATCAATAGAGACTTTTGATGCCAGGTTGACATATTCTGTTTCCAAACAGTTAGTTTCTTAGAGATAAAGAGGGAAATGGGGGAGAGGAAACGGAGCAAAAAGAAGGAACGTGTTTGAGATTAGATGATCTTTGTACCTGCCGAATGGACTGAAAAAGACAGAAATACAAAATGAAGATAACGTAAAGTTGTAAACCAGATGGAAAAGTAGAAGACAGCCAGGCAAACAGATGGAGTGACAGGGATAATGGGAAGAAAGAACCTTGAACCTATAGCAAACCAGTCTATCAGTGGCAGAGAAAAAGAGAGATGTAGAAACAGAAGCATAGAAACAATAGAATAGTCTGTCTGTGTGTATGTGTGAGAAAAAAATTACCCCTTCACCCTGCAGAAAAAAATACCGAATGTACTGACTGTGTGTGTCCCTTGGGCACAGGCTTGCAGACTCATGTTGTGTTCTCCATCTGAGCCCCTCTTTCTGTTTAGCCACTGCCACTCTCTCATTGTCTTCTCTCTCTCTCTCTCTCTCTCTCTCTCTCTCTCTCTCTGCATGCCCTTTTTTGAAGTGCTGTGTGTCTGAGACACACACATACACAATAAACGGCCACAACTGCGCCAGTTGCATTCTGCATGCCGCATTCCTCGCCCGTCCTCTCTCATCACTGGCTCTGCACAGTTAATCATCTCTATTTGTTTATTCGATGGCAAGCAATATGAGAGTCATTCGTTTGAATCTGTTTTCATCATTTTTTGGGACTCTGTCAATGTTGCTTGCGCTGGAGGGCCAAATTGCCTCCTAATTTGAAAAAGTATAAAAATAGCAGCACAGTTTAAGAGAATTTGTATGGATTTTTCTTTTTTCTTCAAGTACAATGCAATTACATATTGCAGTTATAATAGCCGTCTTATTATATAGTTTGGCATGATTAGTCATGAGAATAAAAGTTGTAAAACAGCCATAGTTTTAGAAATATAAGGCAGGGACAAAAATGGTTTCAAAATTGGCAAATAAGTACTACAAACTAAAATCTAAATGCTACTGGCAACAGTTTGGAAAACATTGTTGAGAAACATACGCTGTTCATTTTTCATCATGTCATGATGTTCAGTTTGTGACCAACTTCCTCTTATGACCTGGTTATTTTTAATGAGTCTGTCGAAAAGATCCAGAGAACTCGCTCGTGAGTTTGTGATTTGAATCAGGCCCAGTAAATCGTTCACAGTCATTACAGAGTTTTCAGCTCCTTCACTAAACTGTGATTCGTTTTTTTTTTCAGTCATGTCTGTTTGGAAATTCTCGGAAAAGCATTCACCATTATTTGTAAAGTAAACTGTGTTGTGATAAATGTTATTTACAATATTTCACAAAAATATTAGTCATTGTTTGCCACAGTGAAGTCAAATTCTAATGTTGAATTGACTGTAAGGAAAAGTTTGGCGTTGTAATGTGGGTGACATGTAAGAGCCAAAGCACAATATCTTTTTATCAACTGGTTGGGCATTCATATTCTTACAAAAACAGAGGGCACAAATACAGTCAGGTAGGCATGCACCGATATGGAAATTTTGGCTGATACCGATAACCATCGGTATCATATCAATAATACCGATGATATCGATAATTTTGGCTGATACCGATAACCATCTGTATCATATCAATCACACCGATGATATCGATAATTTTGGCTGATACCGATAACCATCTGTATCATACCAATAATACCCATGATACCGATAATTTTGCCTGATACCGGGGGTGGTGATGGCGCAGTGGATAAGACACATGGCTTTGGTGTGAGAGGTCCAGGTTCAAATCCAGTGCGAGACACCAATGTGTCTCTGAGCAAGACACTTAACACCTAGTGGCTCCAGAAGCGTGCGACCTCTGACATATATAGCCATTGTAAGTCGCTTTGGAAAAAAATGGCAGCTAAATGAATACATGCAAATGTAAACCAATATTTGAAAGCCGGGAACAGTTATATTGGGTGATAAATCTAAATCCAAAATTTTTGTATAATTTTTGAGAGCCTGATTACTAAAACAAAAGTTTCCCCATTAAAAGCCATGTCCCAAGCACACAATTATAATGTTCTCATTATAATTTTGTGTTGAACATTACTGCTGTATTTCAAGCAGTTCAAAAACCTCATGGCGAACAGTGCGCATCTGAAGTCTCAGCTGAAGGAAATAATCCTTTATATATCGGCTTTAATATACCTGCCAAATTTTCTTATTGGGGAGAAAAAAAAAATAACATCGAAAATGAACATATATCGGCCAATACCGGTATGGTGGCCGATTTAACTATACAGTCAGGATCAAATCCGCGAGCTAAACTCATGTTTGTAAACTAAACCCTAATTTGTCTTTTAAATATTTCATTTCACATGCTCCCTTCTAATTTTTTTTAGTCTGGGGCCCTGTGTATATGGGACATGGAAATAATCAAGTATGTCTTTTGTTTCAAATGTTTGATTTCCTAGCCTTATTCGGAAGCCAAATTAGTGTATTTTGCAGAGTAGGCTCTATAGGATTAGCTGCACATGTAGGGCAGAAATTGGTATTTTCTCTTGACACTTTGTTCTGTAATGCTATGAGGAAGCCTTTATCTTGAGCCAAGGTTTATCCTTTGATTCCAATGTATGCTTGTGTAATTCCCCCTAGTAAAAACATGTTGACATTTAATTAGAGTGGAAGCCCTCCCACCAGTATGTTAAAAACAGACATGTAGTAAAGCCTTCAGGTACGCGATTTCTACTTTTACTTTTAATTTCACAGCAAACACTGAACCCAGGTTTACAGACAGTAGACAAAAAAAGACATAAACAAAGAGAGCTGGTGAAGAGTGTTATGTCGCTACACGGCTTTCTCTTATCACTGTAATAGATTACACATTTTACAGCCCAATTCCTTGTGTTTAGGGATCATATACTGTTACTTAACACAGAAGACAGAAGCGGATAAGAGTCATAGGTGTACTGAAACCCGTGAACGTCTTCAATTTGCAGACGAAGAGATAAACACTGGGAGGAATAGACTTATTCCAAACCATTTCAATGAAGGGCTGGATTCATCATTGTGTTTTATGGAGTCGTTACACAGAATGGGTTTGTCGCAGGTGGTGTGTCTCGGTAACTGTATTTCACCGTAATTATCTTCAATCTGATTTGACTGATTAGACACTCCTTTAATTTTCTTGCTCGCTCTCATCGCCTGCCTGCCTGCGGTCACTCATATTAGCCGCAAAACTTTGTCTCATTTCAGAGCTTACATGCTGAAGAGGAGGTTATTGGAAGACTGTGCGGTTTTTAAATGACAGAAATGATGAATCAGACGCTTGTGGGTCAAGTTGACTACAAACATTATTGAGCAAGGCCAGCAACACCGCTGTAATGAAGCCGAAACTCTTCCATCTCTCCCAACAACAAAAAAACAACCTGTCTCAAATATTATTCTAATGAAATACTCTCAGAAAGGTGTGCCCATTATAAAACCTTATTTTTCAAGGTTATCACTCTCAAGCTGTTTCTGCGGCTCACTTGGATTGAATTCAGGCACATTCATTGTGGGAATTTAAGCGCTTGCTCTCTGATAAGTGTGTGAATTATTGAAATGTGCCTGTACGTACTGGACCAGATTCTGTCTGTGTCACTTGTGAGAAGGCAAAAATCTCGCCAGACATGAGATGTCAATAATTTAGACTTGGGTTGTGAAGTGCAGACTGATTCAGATCTAATTTTTCTTCCTCTTGTCCTGCGAGATGTCTGAGTGGCAGTGAATGTCTTTCTCAGCACTAAGAATAAGACTTCAGAATTGCAATGCATTGTTTCTCAGTGTCTTTATCCCACGGCTTGACAGCAAGATAGAAATGTATCAATCAGAAATGACTTTTTTTCCCTGAGTACTAAGATAAAATGAGCTTTATTAGTGTTTAGAGATGGGTCACCATGGTTTACTCAGGGGGTTCAAATCTTTTAATACCAAGGACCCATAATTATAACAACTATGACTTATGAAAAACCCCTTTTCCAAAGTAAAATAAAAAAATAGACTGAAAAATGTATACTATGAAATTTGTATGTGAGAAAACAGGATATTATATTTTACCAAAGCCAAAAGAAATGATTAAAATATTATCTAGAAAGTTCTTTTGGGGCTTTTAAACTTTGGATTCAGGGACCCCCAGCACTTTTTTTAGTGCTCTCAAAGTTAAAAATGTTAATTAAATATGCAAACTCTTAAATGAGTTTAAATTCAACAAACTCATTATTGAAATGATGATATTATTTGTGATTTACTAAAAAAATCTATCTGTGATTAAAAAAAAAATTAAACACAAAAGCATCTTCATATTTTATATTTGTTTAAAAAAATTATTAAAGTACCCTATTTATATAGTATTTCAAAAGTTTGTTTTGGCCTTAGAATACTAAAACATATACGTTAGAGGCAATTATTTAATTATGGAAACAAGTCGTCTAAGATAATAAAAGAAAATTATGCTGAAAAAAATTATTGATCCCATCAAATCCCATAATTTCCTTCCCAATATATATATATATATATTTGGAATATATATGTCCTTGGTATTAAAAGATTTAAAAACCCTTGGTTTAGACAACCAGCTGACTAGTCAGTTTTGAAAATATGTAGATTTAATAATCTCTCACTCTGGAAATACCCCGAAATCATTTGTCCTTTCACTTCTGCTCTCTTTGCACCAAGAATATCTCTATTTGGATTTTTCTAGAGAGAGACATGTGAGAAACTGAGTTGCTAATGTAGAGAGAGAGAGAGAGAGAGAGAAAATCAAAGACATGAGCAGAGAGGTGGAGAGTGAGAGTGAGAGAGCCAGACTTAAGTGGATGTTGTGGTTGATTGCCACAGAGGTGAACATTCCTCCATATAGGGAACAGTGTTGCCTTGACTTTACAAACTCTGCCCTGTGCTTGTTTAACAGCCCCATAACCTCTGTCTTTTCTTTTGCTCCTGCTTTTCATCTCTTTGCCTCATCCTTCTATCTGTTTCCAAGGCTCCTGTCAAGTCTATGTTCCATACCCACATGAGGTAAAGGTCCCAGGCTTTTGCAGCAATTACAGGAGTATGAGTGGCACTAAAGCCCTCACTATGCTTGATTAGATGAAGGACCCATTAGAACTAAAATGGGCCCCTGTTCCAGATGGAGTGTGTGTGAAAGGATATAGCTTCTTGAGAGGGAAACTAACGCCACATGCACCGATTGCACAATGTGGAGAGGTTGGAGGTGATAATGAAGCTCGAGATGAGGGCTAGGGTGGAGCAGTCCGTAATTGGGACAGGTGTGTGTGTGGCATGAGTTGGTCTGACCACTGCACATCCTCATGCAGGGAGGAAAGGGATTAAAAAAAATTAATTAACATTGTTTTTAGATGTTTAAATGCCTTCTTCAATCCCAGTTTAATATTCAGAGACAACTCTATATGAGCTGAAAACACATTGAGGCAAAATGTAAAAACTCTGTATACTGGCTCTGGATTAGAGCTCTGTATGTGTCCACTTGAATGGACACATACACTGAGTCAAAATGCTCATCTCAGATGTGTACCGCTATTTTGGATCCATGCATTAGCTCTTGAAGTGACAGCATAATACCTGCTGCTGTTTATGTCATTGTTTTTTTTCCTATTCTTTTTCATTTTAATTTCATTTAAATTTCCTTATTCTGCATGACCTTATTTTGCATCCGTTAATCCTACCATATATATAAACTTAACTGCCTTACTAACTGTTAATAAGCAGTAATTAGGAGTTTATTGATGCAATAATAGTTAGAATTGGACCCTCATCTAGTGTGACCTAACTTGGTTATCCTGTATTTATCTAAGCTTGTAATTAATGTATTTGTTTTAATTTTTTACTGACTGTTCACTTATCTTTAATAGTGTTTGCTGATCTGAAAAATGATTCGTGACTCAAAAAATATAAAATAATCTGAATGGTGAGTTTTGTAATTCGTTGCACCAATAGTTCATATCACCTTGCATGGAGTTAATGGTTAAAGCATATGTATTGCTGGAAGAGTAGTCAATTTCGCCATTTTGTTGGGTGATGCTAGTGGCACAGAAATTACACACTTCACCTTGAATGTTTATTGTTTTTAAGAATGGCTAAGGGTCAGAAAAGCTGAAGAATTGAATAGCATCCAAACAAAATCTTAACCATGGGTTTCACCAAGATACAAAAGGTACTTTATCGATAAACGCAGAGGTGGGGCAGGAAATCCTGTGTAGAAGATGAAGGACAATGATTGGGAAATGACCAAAATACCATAGCTGGGTGTTTCTTTAAATTCAGGCACTGTTAAGTCCCAGGGGTTGACTGTAATTAAAACTGAGTTATTTTTTTTTCTTTTTGTTATATAAAGGCCAACTTTCTTTGATATATTTTACTATGCCTTCATTATTTTTTCCCCTTCATGTAGAACTATACTGTGAATTTAAAGTATGAAAATCCATTATAAAAATATGATAGATTACACATCTCAGATGATTAAGCAAAAGCTAATATACCTGTTATGGACAACAGTCTTTAACAGGAAGGAAACTTAGGTTAGTCCACCCGAAATTTAAAATTCTATCAGTAATTACTCACCCTCATGTTGTTCCAACCCCGTAAGACTTTCGTTCATCTTCGGAAGACAAATTAAGATATTTTTGATTAAATCTGAGAGCACTCCTCCATATGCTTCTTAAGGGATTGAAACTGGCCAGCCCAAAAGTTATGAAAGACATTGTTAAAAAAGTCAGAAGGACGACAGTGGCTCAATCTTACGTTTATCAAACGACAAGGCTACTTTTTGTGCGCAAAAAAACAAACAAAAATAACAACTTTATTCAACTATTCATTTCCTTCTCTGTGGGCCTTGACATTTCACGTAGTGAAACTACGCAAAGCTTCTAGGTTGTATGTCACACGCATAACACACATGACCAGCGTCGGCCAGTAGTGAGCCTGCGTGTGACGAGCAACCTAGAAGCTTTGCATAGTTTCACTACGTGAAATGTCAAGGCCCAGTAATTGGAATTTTCCTTACCTTCAGGGGGGAAAAAAGTACAAAAGTGACAGTATTCTTCTGGGATTTATGTATGTCCACTGTTGGCCATTGTTAGTTGACAAATAACTAGTGAGTTTGAAAAGTGTGTTTAAAAGATTATATTTTCTAAAAGTCCACAGGGCCAGAAGTGCCCATGGTTGAAGAAAAACCCAGTTACCATGGTACGGTAAAAAGTAAGGCCAAAAAAAGGGGAGGGGAGGGGAGGTGGGGGGGGGGGGGATAGAAAGAAAAGGCTGAATGGTTAAAGAAGAACAGCGTGAAGGTCTCAGCACCTACACTACACAGTTCAATGGTCTGTGAAACAGTGGAGAATGGGAAGTTAAAAAGGCTAGTGTGCACAGCGGAGGACTCGACTGAGGAGAGTGGAGAGCGAGAGACGGAGGGAGGAATAACAAACAACTGAGGTAGTCGAAGAATCAAGAAAGAGCAACACAGAGTGGATGGTAAAAGATCCTGCTTCCAGTAAGAAGATTAAAGAAAGAGAGAGAGCAGAAAGAGGATGTACTAAGTGGCAACTAGTTGTGTAGGTGACTGAAGCAAACAGCAAAAACATGGCGCTGTCACAAAGTGAGAACAGATGATCAATGAGGACATTTTACTGCCGACCACCCACCCGTCTGGAGCTGAGTGGCAGGTCAGGGGTGAAGCGCTCATACACACACACATTCGCAGTCTTCTGCTCTCTCAGATATGCCACTGAAGCGCTGAGCAATGTACTGGTAAATAAGAATTGCAAGGTTGTGCAACATTCAGAACTAAAGGATTGGCTCCCTTTCAGTTCTCGCATGTCAATTTGAACAGAATTATCACACACACCAAAGGAAATCAGTGCTTTAGTATTGCTTAGTAGTAGTTTTTATTTATGTTTAGAAATTGGTTTATTAAACTTAGTAGTTTATTTAAATTGTATTTTTTTCTAGCCTACTTTTGTTATTTGCTTAAATCATTTTTGCTATTATTATTTTTTTTTAGATATTACTATTTAGGTTTAATTTATTTCAGTTTTTAACAGTCTCATCCCAAGACACTTTTGACCATACGTCAACATCCACCGTTTTAGGGCACCCTTTAACGTCAGCTACACGACGATCCTGGGGCGTCATCCAACTGACACTTTACTTTTAACGTCAGTCAGGTGGCGGGGTAGGTTTAGGTCCGGGTTAGGATTATATAACGTCATCTAACCGACGTTAAACGGCGGATGTTGACGTATGGTCAAAAGCGTCAGTTGTATGACGTCTTGGGATGAGACTGCGCTGCAGTTTTAGTTCAGTTTCAGTTTTTATTTATTAGCTACTTTTTGTTTCCAGGGCAGCGTTTCTTTCCATCCATCCTTCAACATTTTCAAAACAAGGTTTTGTCAAGACAAACAAACTTTACTTTTCTAGTTAGCAAGTAACAGTCAGTAAAAATTCTGTCTATACCTTACATTCAAATTCAAATAGCAACTCTGCATTTGTGTTTGCTGCCTCAATTCATATGAAATTGAAAAGTCAGTATTACTGCTTGAATATAAATAGAGGACCTAACCGAAAACTGCCAGTTAACTGGGAAAGAAATGAGGTTTACGGTAATTACTTTCCTTTAAACTCTCAAAAAGCGATCTGCACTACTGCGGGTCAAGGCCCACACGGAGGGGAACATATACATGGTCAAGTATCCCTCACAGAAAACACCAAACTCTAAATGATAGATGCTCTTAGAGATAATGATTAACTGGAGATTACTTTGAAAACAAATTGAGGTGATGTGAGATGCGGGAATGATAAGCACTTCAAACGTGGATTAGAGCCAGTATACAGCAATATCCAAGACTGCAGCATCAGCACAATGTTGTCCCCCTTCCAACCCTATAACAATGAATTCGGGTTTGGAAGTGAACCTTTGATCTTGGATAATTAGTAGGCGGTAAATAAATCTTCATTAGCTGTAATGAATTACACCACAAAACAAAAACACATCAAACTTGCGGGTAATTCCACAATTAAAGTCTCAATGTATGCATCGAGGACAAGGGCAGCACTTGCGGGTACGTGCTTTTGGTGTTGTTTGGACTCTGTATTGTATGGTAAAAAACACAGTTTAGCAACCACAAGGTCATCTCGTTGTTGTTCTGGCGATGCGTAGAGCTTGTCCTTCCAGGGCTGGCAGGCAGAATTGGCCCGAGGCTCCAGTAGCAGGAGATTACTTCCTCTAACAATGGATTACGTTTCCGAGATTGTCTCAGTTCGAGGGGCGTGCGTGAGGTACTGAGACATCCCGGACTAGTGACCTTGACCATGGGTGATTGCGGGAACTCGGCTCCAGGGAGCTCTTAGCGAGAATAGGAAAATGCGTAATAAGGCAGGAAGGTTTTTAGTATGAATGAATGCAGGCATGACTGTGGCTGTGTAGGAGATTTGGAAGTCTTGTTTCTTGCACCCCCGAGACCAAACCTGGTGTGCTCGACAATCTCGCAACTCATCTGAAAAAGAACTAATGTTATCATCTCTCGCACACACGGGTGGGATGACTCACGTCACCCTCTGCCTCGCCGGCAAATCGCATTGCTGTGCAAGCTGTTATATTAACAGTAATTTCTGATGCAAACACACAAATCGGCATGATTCACTGAGGTGAATATCAGCCTCTAGCGTCCCGGGAAAGAGTGGAATCCTTCAGTATATACCGCTTTAATTACCCATGATTCTCCTTTACCTTATCTTTGTTCAACTAATGAAGCTCAGAGGAACGCAACTGGCTGCTACGGGAAATTGTGTAATTAAAAAAAGATTGCCTATATTGTGGAAGATGGTTGGCAGCGGAAGACTCTCAGAGTGACTTTTATGTGCGTACATGGATATTAAGACGGTTGAGTTAACATAATCAGTTGGTCTGGTTGTAGATGCAGGCAGGTGGTTGCTTAAGGGTTAAAGAAGTTTACTCAAAAAATGAAAATTGTCAATTCAAAATGTCAATCCAAACCTGTATGACTTTCTATCTTCTGTGGAAAACAAAAGACATTTCGAAGGATGTTTTTTCACAATAAAAATTGGTGGGGTCTGAAACGAAACTGGATTCCATTGTCATTCTGTGGACTAAAAAACACTGAGACAAAATATCATCTTTTATGTTCCACAGAAGAAAGTCTTGCAAGTTTGGAAGGACATGGGGGTGAGTAAATGATGACTGAATTTAACTATCCTTTGAAGAAAGACCTAATTTTGAGGAAAATATCTCTGAGCTTGCTGGAAACGCCTGTTTCAAAAATTGTCCCGGAGGTAAACTCGGGCTGCAGATCTCTGTATGGATTTTTTTCATATTAAGCTTTTTAACAACATTCGTTCCCCTCCCCTCTCTCTCACTCTCTGTTGGCTTCTGACCTCTTCTGCTTTATTTGTAACACACAGTCACACTGGCTGTATACATACAGTAGATATTCCTCCTGGTAGGTTATGATGTGGTGTCTGTGATGTAGGGGAAACTGATTTTCACGGTAGTGACCGTGGGCTATATTTTGTAGGGGAGGCTGTGTGTGTTCGCCAGGTGCTCTGTTGCAGGGCACTCAGTCCTGGTGTCCAGATTTGATGCCTGTGGCGGTTTTGTGCTAATTTACATACAGAGAGTCTGTTGTGATTCTATTTCCACCTCAGCTGGACTCACCACCCCCTCTTCTTGCATTTTTAGGACTGCAACTATCAGTGTTTTTTATTTATTTATTTATTTATTTTTTAGATATGCAGATATGATGTCTCAAATTTATATAATAGAGGTCGACTGTTCAGGAACTCACATCAGATGATTTCACATCAAATCTACCGTTTCTTGGATTGCATATAGGATTTCACTGTTTACTTAAGGTGAATTTAAAACCTAAATAAGATTTTCGTCTAAATGATTGTGCTCAGTTTGATTGACATGCGTGCACAGACTCTAGGAAGTATTTGATGGCCAATAACGACTGCAACATTTCACTCACTTTCTGTTAGGAAGAGCTGCGAAATGAAAATGTTTGCATTATAAACATGTAATGATTTAATATTATGTCCTGATGAAAATCCACGTGAACAGCACATTTGTAATCAAAGTAATCAAAGCGCTTTACATGACAATTACATAGTCATTCATTTTGACTATTTATCCCAACCTGTATGACTTTCTTTCTTTTGTAGAACATAAAAGAGGATACTCTAAAGAATGTTGTTAATTAAGCACTTTCAGTTCCCAATAAATGCCATTGGTCACAAAATATAATGGAACTCAATAAGAACCAAAACTATTTGGTTACCAACATCCTTTTTAAAATATTTATATTATGTTCCATAGAAAAAAAAGAAAGCGTAACACTTTATTCTGCTAACTATAAGTAACTTTTCAACTACATGTCAACTAACTGTCATTAGAGTATTAGTAAACTGTCAGCTTAATATCCGTTAACACTTTAATTTGTTGGTCCCCCAACAGACATTCAACTGACTATAAGTAACTTGGCGACTACAAGTAAACTTATTCTCCTAACCCAAAGCCTAACACCTAAACCATAACCTAACAGTCTACTGACAGTCTACTATAATATACTAATACTCTAATGAGAGTTAGTTGACATGTAGTTGAAAAGTTACTTATAATTAGTAGAACTTGTAGTGACTATCGAAATAAAGTGTAACCAAAGAAAGTAATACAGGTTTGGAAGAAATAAAAAGGGGGAGTAAATGATGACAGAATTGTCAGTTTTGGCTGAACTATCCCTATAAATACTGATGAAAAGTTGGCATTATCAGCTACTTCTCTAAAAAATGTGATGGTCTCAGCAGTTCAGGTGGAGTTTGGCAGCTCATTCACCAGAGGTTTTAGAGGGGGACTTTCTGAGAGTTGTGAAGAAATAATTTGGTGTCACTCATTCAGTGACCTTTAGCGGGAGGAAGCATAAACTTGTATGAGTGTGTTGAGGTAGGGAGGTGCTGTTCTGTAATAGTTTATATTGTAAATTGCAGTATAATGTAGCTTACTGCTACTACTGCAATAAAACCTCTCTAAACTTTAATTTTCTTGCAGATTCACTTACCCGCTGGTCCCTATATGGCCAGTTCATCCATGGTTGGAGACCTAATTTCTTTGTTTAATAGTCCCCTTCTTTGGCTCTTTCTTTAAATTCCCTCGATTCTATCTTGGTCTGCTGAAGTGTGCACTTTGGGTCTGTGCTGTACTGCATTTTTCGTATTTCAGCCCACCAAAACGTCCTATTCGCCCTCATTTCCGCTTACGCTCACACCTCAGACTTTCCCCTCAATCATTTCCTCCACCACTGAAGTTCTTCCACTTTCAGAAGTTTCCCCTTTCCTCTCTACTCACCCTTCTGTTGTCTGTCGCTCTCTTTGAATTTAAAGTCATTGCTCATTTTGGGTGACATCCAGCGGGAACTATTCAGTGCACCAGTGGGACGTTTAAAACTATTTACTCGCATCAATTTTTAATTTTCTCATCTCTTTGCATTATTGTCATGCTGAGGAATGTAAAGCGGACACGTCTCTCGCCATCTCTCTTCCCTTCTCTTTTCCCTCAATTTACTTCTTTTCCCTCAAGCCCAGTTTATCTCTTTATCCATTATATATTGCTCTTTATGTCTCTCTGCCAAGCAATATAGCATAAGGTTTATGTGCATATCAGGGAATAGCAGGGGACTGACTGGGTCTGAATGAGTGTGTGTGTGTGCGTAATATGCACTTGGGGACACTAGTGGTCATTGGATCAGAAGTGTGCAGCTCACACTCACACACACATGCATTATTGAGCTTGTGTCATTATTATGCAGAATGCATTTCCCAGCATGGCCTGATCACTTGCATTTACACACACACACACACGTGACAGGAGAAACATCGAGCCATGATTTACTGTATAACACTAACTGAAACCATGGGAGGATTGCGGCAGAAATGTGTGACTTTCATTGCGAATTTTATTATTATTAATGTAGACATAAAAGGAGTAATGTAATATAACTGCAGTATTTTCTTTGTTATTAATCTATAGCCGTTTTTTGCATTTGTAATTAATATACTAAATGTCTCTAGGCTATACTGTTTTCACAACAAAAACCATAGACACATAGCCTACTGGATTTATACTTTTTACCATGGTTGTGAGGTGGAAAGTGATGTTTTACCTGTGGCATGATCCACATACTATGGAAGACATAATGTACGGCCTCAAACTATAGCGTATTTCTGAGAAACGTCCTGCTCGAGTTGTCCTTGCGATGCAGGTTCGGGTTGAATGAATAGTTCTTCCACTGTTTCATCTTCGGACTCGTGCTCGTATTGATATGGTACAGTCGACGTCATTGTTCGTTTCTGTTTAGTTTACATTGTAGGAAGCCTCAGGACAAGCAGAGCTGATGTTATGGCAATCGGCATTTTTGTTTGACGTGCTGTACGCGGTAAATCAATCACAACAGACTGAGCTGTCTGGCCAATCAGAGCAGAGTAGCTCGCAGAAAGGAGGGATTTAGAGAGATTGAACAGTCGTTTTAAAATCATTGAAAAGATGGTGATGTCCAAATGTATATTATGAGGACATAAAACAGTTTTTGACCTTTGATGTAGGAGACTCCAAAACAACATTAGGAAACTTTAAAATAGCATTGTGGCACTTTAAGAACAATACATAACTTGAGATGTGGAAATTGTCATTAGATTCAAAGAGTTCTCCTGCTGTGCATATATTTCGCATTTGGACATTAGTAGTCAAATTACATAAACTAGGGAGAGTATGAAAAGTGTATTTTAAGACAGATTGCTTTCTAAAAGTCCACAGGGCCAGAAGTGCTCATAGTCAAAGAACACTTACACAACTGCCATTGTGCTGGACATGAAGCACCATGGGACGAATATATTTGCATCTTGCCGAGGAATGATTTGGAACTGCAGTTTGACACTAGGCGTAATTCTCCAGAAGAAACCTCAACAGATTTATGTATATGCATTTTAGCAGTTCAGTCATGTTATGCACCACCTAACAAAGCTTTCAAAAAAAGAGTTCATTTATACTGTTTGTATGGCACAAGGCTCTCTATGAGAGGATACAAATAAGTAAATAAACCACAGTCCTCCAGTGAAACAGGCTGCAGTCTGGAAATAAAAGGACTAGCTGAGCCCTCATCCACTCGTAAAATATATCCCAACTGAGCAGTACCATCCAGACTTTCTGCCAACTATACAGCTGCGGCGGGAACAATGGCAAGCATATGCATACAAATGCACTCACACACACTTACTTAGGTACTCTGAGCAGGCTCGGACTAGCTGGGGCACGCTCTAAATTTCAGGAAAGGAGTGGACGGTGCGACCTAAGCTAACCCAGTTACATTTTACAAGTCTACACTAAATCACATGGGGGTCTAGTGAATAAATGCTGGCAGTGGATCTGACTCCCTTATGTTTTATAATGTTTATGGAGTCATCTGCTAGTTGAAATTAGCTAGCGCTCATACAAAAACATACTCAACACTCCCATGGTGCCTAATGTGTTCTGTTACGCTAATAAAGTCCAAGAGGCCTGAAGTTTAAGAACATCACACACTCCCACGGTTCACATGCTGTTCACACACACACACACACTGTTATGCTGTCACACTGTGGGCTATGGTAAAGCTCCGCAGGGAGGTTTAACAGCAGCTGGAGGGGCATTTGTCCTTCACTCTCACTCCCACTCCTTCTTTCATCCCTCCATCTTTAATTCAGCATCCCGACCCCCGAGTCCCAGCATCCACCTCTGCTCTCTGCCATTTGTTTGTTCTGAAGTAGACCCAGCATCCCTCTCTCTCCCTGTCTAGGGGCTAAATCACATCCTTTTATACTTCACCACCCCTTTCAGATGAGAAAGTTGGCAGAAAGTGAGAAACAGAAAGAAGATGTGAGCGCATGTGCGTGTGAATGAGGATCCAAAAAGAAAGCCGTGAAAGCAGGCGGAAACACACGTCTTTTGGCTTTGAATTAATCCCGTTGATTACACTGCCGAAATCTGGGTTGTGACACAGTTGTTATTGCTTTACGATATTAATAAAAGAGTGAGACGAAGAAAGGAGGCGGAAGGGAGGGGGGCGGGAGGAAAGATGGAGGAAAAGAATCAATGCAGAGGCTCGCAAGGTAATTAAAAGCAGCAAAGGACAGGCCTTGAAAGCCATTATTAGTAGCTCTTGGTAAAATTACTATGATTACACAAACAGCTCCACCAACATAGGCTTTTGTGTTTAGGCCATAATTGCCCCTGCAATGGATTCAGATTCTCAACAATGTTGTTTTTCATGATGGATGGGAAACAAAGCGAAGTGAGGAAGGCAAAGGCCAACACTTCTCGATGCCACAGACGTCAATATAAGAATGAATCGCTCAATCACTATCCACAGAGCAAATGTACTTTCATGTTCTCAATTACCCGTTGTGGACTAATGTGCTGTATTCATCAAGAAGATCAGCTTCTGAGCTGCAGTGTATAGCATACAGGACACATTGAGCTTCAAACTAATTTGAGTTGATATCATAATATGGTTATGGCTTTACTCATGAATATTCATTTGTTCAATATACTAAATAATAGCAGGATTCTGACATTATTAAAGATGATAGTTTTGAATGTTTTCAAAAGTTTTGTATCAGTATGTCAATACATCCGCATGATCAATATCATGCATTGATCTTGACTTTAGGTTCAATGGAGCATCTATTTAACATCAACTTACTATTAAAATATAATGTACAAAAATATTTAAACAAATATTCAATTCAATATCCTGTGATTTTGGATCAGTTCAAGTGCATGTCATCTACCGAACACTATAAATGTTCCTCTCCAGATGAGCATGATAAAATGAAAGACTTTTTTTTTTTATGTCGGCTTATGCTCGGATCAGATGTCTTTTTTTATATTCTTGATGTGGGGCAAAAAGTTTAATTTTCAGCTTTTTAATATCATATTAAAATGCTAATGTGAGTAACAAATTAAATCCCAATGTCATTTTCTTCTCATCATTTCCCATCCCCTTTTAACTTATTTTTTTTTATACCAGCTCAAGCAGTTCGATTCCCAGGGAAAGCAAGAACTGATAAAATGTATACTTTGAATGAACTTTAAGTTGCTTTGGATAAAAGTGTCTGCCAAACACATTAATGCAAATGTTTCTTTTAGTAACAGACATGCAATGAGACGCGAAGGTTAGATCTCAGCTGATGTTGTGTATCTCTAGAGAATGTATAAGCATGTCAAGGCTAAACCACCTCTGTTCATTTTCCACATCCTAGAAAAGTCTCAGAAGTAATACACTGTTTGTGAAAATGAAGGTCTTTGCATTATATATCAACATGCATTTAGATAATGGTAAAATACACATTTCAAGCGAATAGTCATGAAATATTTTGAACGTATTACGGATAATTTTTTAATGAAATATTTGGACACAATTAATGGTTGTCAAATGTTAGCAACATGTTTTTCGTACACATGATATACTCCATCTCTTCTACGATACCTGACTTATGCAACCACTAAAAATCATCTTGACACCAGGTCACTCTTCCACCGGAAAAAGACTCTCGCACAGCCCTTATCGGAAGCTAATGATTGAAGTTATAATTATGTACAGTATATTTTTATCCTACAAAAACACATTGCTTCACATTAGAAGGTCTTTATTAAAGGGTTAGTTCACCCAAAAATGAAAATAATGTCATTAATTACTCACCCTCATGTCGTCCCAAGCCCGTAAGACCTCCGTTCATCTTCGGAACACAGTTTAAGATATTTTAGATTTAGATTTAATGTATGTACGGTATACTGTCCTTGTCCAGAAAGGAAATAAAGATATCATCAGAGTAGTCCATGACATCAGTGGGTTAGAATTTTCTGAAGCATCGAAAACCATAATGGTTGTCATGTTGTTTTGAAGAATAGTTTTGGTTATTTTTGGACCAAAATGTGTTTTCGATGCTTCAAACAGTTCATTAACGCACTGGTGTCACATGGACTACTTTGATGATGTCTTTATTTCCTTTCTGGAGGTCTTAAGGGCTTGAAATGACATTAGGGTGAGTTTGATTAGCGTCTAATTATTATTAGAATGACATAATTTTCTGTTTGGCTATAAGAAAGACATATAAAGGATGGCTTGAGAGTAAGTGAATTATGGGATAATCTAAAATTTTTAGTGATCTAATCCTTCAATCTACAGATGGATGTCTAAAAGTGCCATAGTGCACCTGCAGAAACACAAATTTGAGTCCAGAGTGCATCATTTCCCAATCCCATATGTCTTTTTTCACTTTCCTGTCTAAACAAAAATAGTATGACAAGAAAGAAATGAAGAAATCTTAACGAGACAACATGAAAAATAGGCCAAAATACATCACACTCTCTCTATTACTCCATGAGAGTGAGTCATCAGCACTTCCTGTTCCTGTCTGATCCACACACACCCTAACGCAAATAGGCTACTTACTCGTTGGCACTCCTACATATCATGCGGTTGAAGCACGGCACAAGCACACACACATCCCGGTGCTTCCTCCGCCGTCCTCGTTAAGTAAAACAGAGAGGCTAATGCATTTGGATTTGGCACTGTGCAAATTCATCGCAGCTCCTCAGACATGACCCACTTTATCTGAAGTGGAGCCACATCCGTTATGCTGAGAATCTATCACCATTAGAGCTCAGCTCTCCAGTCCCAATGCCTAGTGGTGTTAAAAAGACCCACACAAATGCACATGCTGTGTTCCGGCCCAGGGGGCGGCAATCATGTTCCTCCGCAGGGGATGGAGAAGTGACAAAGAGAGGGACACAGATGTGCATCATTCCGTGCATCAGATGTGTGTGTGTGTGTGTGTGTGTGTTTGTGCATGTTCATGCCAGCTACTGAATCAGGGGATTGAGGTTTCCTTGATAAATGGAGGATGTACTGAAATACTGTGTGCAAAAAAGTAGTTTGTTTAGATGAAGAGTGTCTGTGTGAGCAGTGGAAATGGTTTATCCTGGTTCTGTGTTTAGGACTTGCAAAGGATTATGTATATGAGAAGACAGGATAAACAGATTTAGGAGATGGAAAAACATGAGTGGAAGATCAGACGAGGAGAGAGATTTAGGATGAAGGAAACTGAGAAAAGAAAGGGAAAGTTAAATATGACTTGCTGTGAGGAGAGGATAGGTTCTTTGCCACATATTAAAATATCTCCTGACTGTGTAGTAATTACAGATAAAGATAAAATAGAAAGGAAAGAGTAAAGGAAATGTGTGTCGGAGGACATGTATTTTCTAAAAAATGGGGTGGCAGTGAAATAAAAAAGATAATTTAGACATAAAGCCAAGGGTTTGTGAGAAAATGAAGAGTAACAGCAGTCGGGAGATACAGAAAGAATGAAGAAAGAAAGGGAAGAGAGGAATAGATAAATGAGATGAAATCCAGGTGGTAATATCAGCATTACAGGTAGGCATAATTCTGGAGGTAGGCTAAGAGAGATTATCAAACTAATAATGATTCTTTATTATAAAAGCTGCATTGTCTGGGCAGCCATAGTCCTATCTTTTTTGGGTGCTGATTCACTAAGTCGATTTCAGTAGCCTATCTGTTTAATAAATGTCCTGTCACAAGCTTCTCTAAAGGTTAACTGATAAAAACTCGGCTGAAATTGAAGATTATGTCTGCCTGAAAATCTTTTCCTTGACAGTATTTCGGCAATTAAATCGTGCTGTGTTTTCTGCCAGTTCTTAAGAATCTGAGTTCGATTAACATACGAATCTATACTTTGATTCGGTTCTTTTCAGCGTGTCGCTTTATTAGTGAACTATCTGAATCGGTTCGTGGTTCATTCTGATTGATTCGTACAGCTCGTACAGCTCCATCGCGCGCTCTGACTCGTTTGGAGCGGTTTCTCACTCAGTAAAACGTTAACACCAAAAAACACGTCATTTTATAACACGGAGAACAAAAAGAACGCCGGATTACGGATATTCATTTACAATTAATTAAATTAAACCCGCAAAAGAGACCTGTCGTTTCTTTGCGAAGAAGAAGTCTTTGTTGAGTTCGACAACACCTGCACGAGCGGCCTGACGACGATTCTGCACTGGTAAATGAACTGCCAAAGCACACAAATATAGGCCTAAAGGGGTTCTGGTTCCTATCATGGCGCCTGAATACAGTGATGCTTTTATTGTAGCCTGTTTAGGGGCTGATTTATGAATTTGGGGGCCCTATCAAATTCCAGATATTTGTAACCCTTATTTGCTGTTGCATAGTTTGAGTTTATTTAGTCCTTCACAGCTTGTCTTTTCAATTGTGTTATGCAAATTCAACAATTAATTAGTCAACCTGATGTTGTTCCCACCTGTTCAAAAACCAGATTACTAATTTTACGGATTAATATTTTTTTAAGATTACAAAAGAAGACATAAATATCAAGTCTGCACTTGTCCATAAATAAAGGTGAATGTGGCCTTCTTCAATCTTTACAAAAAAACCAAACAAACACAGGATTTAAACCCTGTGCAACTCGCTCCTTAATCCAAGTGTAATTTATCCATATTCCGTACTTGAATGCCTTGGGTTTGGTGAGAAACAAACTGAAAATGTTAGTCATTAATAATTTTATCCCTTAAAACTTATCGTTGAAAGTGATCGTTCCTGTGACAAATATGTCTTCATGCCTTAAAATAGCTTAAATATAATTCTAAACCCTTGCTTCATAGTACACGGATCAAAGCACCGCCTCCACTCACTCACACCATCTCCACTCGGTCAACTTTACATTAGTACTGTAAATGCTGCACAATGACATTTGAAAAATTCTGGTGTAATCCAGCCATGTTCGCACCAGAAACTGATTCATAAAAAGTGAATTATGGGTTTGTATCGGTCTTCTTTACAATGTTGGACATATAATGGTAATTGATATGATTAGCCTTTTGCTTGACTATGTTAAACAGCTAATAATGTGTTGCTAATACACAAATCATGTTCCCGTTCAGACAGCAGCAACTTTGATCAACTTCAACATCATCATAAAGCCTACCTAATACACCAGCTATATTGTTAAATATTACAATCTTTCATATTATCAGAAAAATATACAGGGATAACCTGGCTTCTCTTGAAACCTTGCTTAGTTGCTTGCCGCCCGCACATTGAAGTGATTGGTTACAAGGTACTTAGTGATGTAAGAAACACCAGTGATCTCAAACTGCGTTTTTTGTGACAGTTGCCGTTTTAAAGAGAAAATACTCATCAATGGTGTTGACTTATGAATTTGCACATGGTTTGTTTGTCTTAAAGCATGTTAAAACACCACATAGACATATAGGATAAACAACATTGAAAGCTTGATTTTCACTACAAGGGGTCTTTAAGTGAAAATTTTCGGTCATGGGTGGCACTCCTGTTTACAGTCAGGCGTTTATGCAGCAGTTCATGTCTGCAGGCACACAGGAAAAGCAAATCAAGCTAATCATTTTGACAAATCAAGACATAAAATCATGACAGGAAACACAAGGCCTGTGAAACTAAAAAGGCAAGCATGTGTATTTTGCATACTTCTCTGCGGTCAGTATCTCTGTTGTGAGGCAGTCAGATTGTCAAATAATACGTAGGCTATAGCTAACACAATAAATTGTGACCCTGCACCACTAAACCAGTCACATGGGTAAATCTTTTGCAATTGAGATTTATACATCATCTGAATAAATAAGCTTTCCATTGCTGTATGGTTTGTTAGGATTGGACAATATTTTGTCAGAGATAAAATTATTTGAAAATCTAGAAACTGAAGGTACAAAAAAATGAAACATTGAGAAAAAGTTTTAAAGTTGAAATTACAGTTGTCTATTTATGTTCATGCTTGTGCTGCATTCCCTCACAAAAATAAATACTTTATATATTTATGATAGGAAATTCACAAAATATATTCATGGAACATGTCCTTTACTTAATATCCTAAGGATTTTTGGCATAAAAAAAAAATCAATAACTGTCTTACACACCCAGCGCTAGCCTAGCTTAGCACAAAGACTGGATGTAAATGGCTTCAGCTAGCATACTAATCCCAATAAGTGACAAAAAATAACGTGAACATTTTCTATTACCATGTCGTGATTTGTATAGTCACAGAGTGTACAAATAACAAGGTCATATGAGACACAGCCATCTTTTAACCGTATAAATATTGGGAGCTATTCTCAGAAGGCGAAGCACTGCTACTTAGGCGGAGTGATTACCGCAGCACCTGAGACGCACCAGCGTTGGCGTGTTCCTTTAAGGCACCACTCTCTGATTCCATACCATCAAATATTCCACTGCTCCCTGATGTCACAAGAATTGAACTATTTGTTATGACTTTGTTTACTTCTGTGTGTGGTTCTCTGTTTATGGCCTATTTACGAATCCATATTCATTTGCATATCTTCCCAGCTTTGTTTGGATAATATATGTTAGATCCACTTGCAATATAATTAGGGTCAACATTTTATCATTTAATTTTATTCATCATTGCACAGATTTCCCCCCCAAAATCAGTGTGAAGTGATTTTTGGAGAACAGTATGTCCTGCTCTATTAATGATTCTAGATTGCATTTAATGATTTTATAGTGAGGGGTAAGAGTCAGCTAGAGGAGGTGGGAGGTGAATGGTTAGAGAGGGGAACAGCAGGTGTTACGGAGCTCTCAGATGGGAGATCTGATTATTATGATCATGTTGATGATGCCGCTGATGAGTAAGAAGCAGCAGACAGGAAGAGAGAGAGAAAAGACTGATTAGAATTTGAAAAGCGACTTGATGGCCACTTCTTTTCCTCATGGGAGTGAAGCTATGCCGACCTTTCCTGGCTCCCTCTTCCTCCTCTCTCTCTCTCTCTCTCTCTCACACACACACACACACACACACACAGGTGTTTACTAAATCTGAACCTGTGTGCCGAACGTCAAATGCAAGACATTCTGTGACCTTTCGTTGTTGTGTGAGTGTGAAATGCATACATGTCAGCGCAGGAAGCACTCTATGAATGCCGATGAGCACACTTTCTCACTCACTATGCGGCGATATGTTTATTCAGCATCTGAATGCTCATGCATAATAATATTGTGATGCTCTGGAGATATATGTCATTATAAAACAGAAATAGTGTGTGTGAGTGTAGCTTGTTTGTCATTTGATTCTGATTCACATTCAGAGCGTGTTTCCTTGTCTGATGAGGTGATGCAGTAAATACATTGTGGAAATTTTTGAATATAATTTGGAATAAATAGGTTAACTATTTATGGAAGAAATGTGCAATGACGGTCAAGTTGGTGACCTGAACATTGTGTCAAATGGCAATTGATCATTATTAATGACTGATCCTTTTGCAAAGTATGTGTATGTAGTAGCTATTGATAGAGTGAGGATGATATTAATTTTTTTATGGCACACTTGTTTACGCACTTTGCGGTTTTGAATGTCTGCAAAGTCCATAAGACCATAGCAGAAAAGAAAAGGCCAAGATGATTTTGTTTTTAAATGCCTCTCATAATCTATTTCCCACATCTGTTGTGTGTAGTAAAATTGGAGGAAAAATCTTTTAACAAAAATGGGGACAATGATTTCTCACATCTTCTGCTAAATGACCTCCCCATTGTTTGTCCCCACCATTGGGATGCTCGTAACCACATGTAAAAAACAACATACACATAGGATGTATATGTATACACATATATAGACCATTTTACGAGATGTAAACAACACTGGTCCAGAAGCACTTCCTGTTTCAGTTTGTAAATGGTTTCTTAATTTCAAATGTAAAGAAAATATCTTAAAGATGTTTGTTTAACAGGAAGTGCTTCTGGACCAGTGTTGTTTACATCTCGCGAAATGGTCTATACACACGACAGCGCTTGCTTGAATTTTTTTGATTTAATTTAATTAATTAGTCATTTTTCGCTGCTTATTGGACTTAAACAGTCAAATACTCACAAAATTGTCAAAATACCTACCTTGCTGAGTATTCAAACACAATCAGTTATATTTTAAGTGAACTTAACAGTTGAGAAAGAACTTATAAGCAGTATAACAGATCAGTGTGTCAGACTATAAAGTTGTCTGGCTCCGATTATAAAAAATGCACATGAGCAGCAGTAGAAAGCGGGAGGAAGGTGCCGCAAGTGTTTTTTTAATCAGTGTTGTGAAAATATACGCCGCACAGCTGTAGGGGGAGCTTGATGAGAAAACGTGACAACAAAAGTTGAAAATCAGCGAAGAAATGACTAGACTTGCCAAGTGCCCCTTTAAGAAGCCTTTAATGCACCCTTCTCTGATGTGGACTAGAGCTCAGCCCATAAGTCTACTTTAGACTCATAGGACGACTGTTAGGTTGACATTTGGGAAAGAACATATGACTGATAACTTTGAGACCTGTTGTGTTTTCAGCAAAACCTGATTATAGCCCTCTTCACACATACAGTCATTACTGGTAAATTACCTTTAAGAGCTCTTATGACCTTTTCAAAAATACCAGTAAATCAGTTCTGGCAATTTTCCAGTATGAGACGTTTGAGAGTAACATTGATGCTGTGTGAACTTAGAATGACAATTACCAGCATGTACGAGGTCAGAATGTGCTGACAAGAAGTCTGCTTTGGGTCAATCATAAAGCTCTGATAGAGCTGTTTATGGTAAAATTTGGCTGCTTTTAATTGTTTTTCTATGTAACCATGTGCTAGACAAGCACATTTGTGTAGGCTGTTTACAGTAAAGTCATTCTGATAATTTACAGTAATGTAATGGAACTACTGTGTGAAAGGGGCTTATGTCTTTTCTCACACACTACACCCGTTAATTGTATATTACTGTATAGTTTTGGGTCTGTTAATATTTCTGATTTATTTACTTTCTCCTCTCTTTCCAGAATTTTTTCTGTTATACTTGTTCTCTCTGTTATTGACGACTTTATAGTTGGCTATCCGTCGCATGCAGAGTGAAAGCTCTTGAATTGTGAATCCGTACAGAATTGCTGAGTGATTGTATTGTCAGGGGAAATTTCCAAGAGAAAATGTGCAAAAAACAGAAGCTCTGTTTAATTAAACTTTCATTTAATTGCAGTTACAATCTATAGTCCATTCCATGACTGATTTATTAGATGGTCTGTCATAAAAAATATCTCACCCTATAATTTAATGTCAAAGCGACTAATTAGAATTCCTCTGTACTGTATTAATGCATGCACATTTGATAAAAAGCTACAGTCTGGCGTTTGTCGCCATCTCTGTTCGAAATCTGCAATTGCAGTCATTCGCGAATTATTAACTTTACGTGAGTTGTACTTCAACACCCTCGACACGGCACAGTGTGGATGAACACAATGTTTGAGGAGAGTGTGAGGCTGTCAGTCACCGCGCCGGTGTCGATACTGGCATTCAGAATCACAGATTTTTTTTTTTTTGGAACAACATAAGAATTTTCACTGGAAAATGTCATCTGAACTAGTAAGAAACATTCACTTTTGTTCTGGTTCTTCTGACATCGCAGTAAATCTCACTGAATCACTTATCATATAACGCAAAATTATACTTTTTTCTTAAATTGTTAATGTTAACAACGTCAGCATTGCGTGACTACATGTCCTTCCGATATGTATCCTTGTTTTCACATGAGTCTGGTTGCAGTGTCTTTTTTTTCTCTTGCCACTTCGAAGTCCGAACGATGTCTTTTGCAATTTTACAGCGGGTGAATCTGTTGTCACTGGTGATTAAACTTTCTGGATCCGCCATCAAATTGATAAGTTTAATTATATCAAGTGCTGTGAGAAAAGGCTATAAATCTCCACCTCCAGCATCCTCACACGCAATATAGGCGACTAGTCGAGATCTCCCGCGGAAATCCGCCAGTACCACTGGAATTAAAGTCTTTATTACAAGCTTACCGCTTTGAATCGAGCTAAGGCAAGCAGATAAATGGCTGGTTATGTATTGTCACTAGTGTATTTTGGACCATTTTTAACCCCAAAAAAGCTACAGACTGCAGCTTTAACAATATAAACATATTTTAAGACGGCCTCTAATCTAAATGTGATAGGTAAAACAGCATGTCACATCAATCACTCTGATGCAGGCTTTCACTTCCACTTTCTCTTTGAAAGACTTTTCTGCCCCCTCTTTCAATTCTGTTCATGCTTTCTCTCTCTATCTCTCTTTAGCCTTAATGGCATCATTCCAGTCTCCTTTCTCCTCCAAATTCATATTCATTCTCTTCATCTCTTTAAAGTCTTTGCTGGAGAAAATAGCCATGACCTGAGAGATGTGGTTATGAAAGAGTGTGGCCGCTCATAGCAGTACAAGTGTTTCCTGTGTAGGAGGCCATGGAAAGTCCTGTGAAATTGGGGAAAAATGAAAGTCAGACACATTCGCCTCAGTGATTGGCTCATTTTGAGACCACTTTTGCTTTTAGTGAGACACAGAAAGTCCCCATGTTACCGCCTCTTCCATTGACCGAAGACAAGAATGAGAGAGTTAGTGGTGAAGTAATGGTGACATTAGTTTCTCATCATCTTTCATCCCTCTTTCTGTTGTCAAGGGCTCTTTAATGATGCAAGTGTGTGAAATGTTTGGCAGGATTGTGTTTTATCAGAGGCTGGTACAGTTGGGACGGCTGCCTCACATGTTCAGATGTGTATGATATGGCAACTGGTGCAACCACAAAACATGTACAGCCTGAGGCCTGACAGAGGGAGAGGAGAAAGTTTGTTTTTTTTTTCTTTTCTTTTTTGATTCTTTTCAGCCGGAGGTCTTTAAAAAGCACCTCAGGCCTGGCAGGCGACTAACTGAAGATCTAAGCAGTTAGTGTTGCGATTTTCTCTCAGAATTGATGGGCTCTAATTAGCCTTACCAAAGTTATTACACTTCCAGGTTGTTATTTTTGCTGTGTGAATACTTATCTTAAAATAACCAGTTATGTTGGCGTTACGAAACCAACAGTGCTTTTTAGAGTTATCTTGTGTGATAATTGAAATCTCAAATCCTCACAGTTCAGCATAGCGAACTTCTTTGAAAACTATCTTTTGAATACATTGTTTTGCAAGCATACAAGTTTAGTTCTCTATGATGTTCTAAAGTGCATTGGAAACATTTTTCAAATAAAAATGTGTCACTTTAGGGCTTTTAAATAAAATACTAATAGGTTGTGCTGTCTGGGCTGAAAATCTGAGGCCACTTTGAGAATCTAGGATATTTTTTTTATTCTAACATTTAAATAACTTTTCTTTGTGTATTACGGATGCACAACTAATCATAGTTTCCATGTTAAACCGATTTGGCTTATCGCAATTTTTTTTATGCTACGTAGTACGTTTCTGTAAACGCTGCCATTTGAAAGCACTGTGAGTTTGAGTCGAAACATGCATTTGAAAAAACAACACGTCAAACATCTTTCCAAACATGAGAAACAGAAGCATTTATGAGCCTTTTGTCTAAGCTCACTTCATAACGACAGTTGAGAATCCTTCTGTTAGATAAATATGGCTTCTTACACAGAATAAGGCAGTCGTGTGTTTATAAGTCATGTTTAATCAGTCAAAGCGTTTCAATCTTCTGTTTATTCAGCTACAGCTATAGCACCAGTTTTAAATTGTAATAGATTTTAAAAAGTAGGCCTAATTTATATTTGTGATGGCATCATAATACATTTTGATTTGTTATTCAGAACAAATTTCCATATTATGCATATTATTGCATACTTTCCACTTGACAATATCAGTATCGAAAAGGGCGAGGAATAGGTCTGTGCAGGATTTCCTCTTACTGCCATTTCCAAGCAGATGAATCTTCAGGCATGGGAGAGAGAGTAGACTTTAACTCGGACAGTTTTGCATTTAAATAAGGTGTCTGCACCTTAATGATCTCAAATGACTCTGAGGCTAACCACAGACTCTCACATAGATAACAGAAAGTGCTTTTCACTCGGCCTCCCCGTTTCCTCAGCTAATCGCTTAACAACATCACAGAACACACATGAGTAGTAGTGGATCAAGGCTAGGTGAAATTGCATTTCTTTTTCCTCCGAGGCGCTGACAGTGAAGTGTGGTCAAACACCCTCGGGCAGAAGAAACCATGGCTACTGTAACACAGCTTCTCACTTAAACAGAGAACCAGCTGTCATGTTCCACACTTAAACTGCATGTCAGGATTCACTGATTGTTTTGCTTCATAGCACTGTGGAATTAGCAATTTGCAGTCATACTACAATCATCCAACCTTTCTGTTCCCATCTCATATGAGTGCTCTGTTTTCTCTCTCTTTGTTGCCTCTTCCTTGCTGTTAATTTTAGGCTTTTGCTGCTTTTATTGCTTGGAAAGTAGAGAAAGGTCAGAAAATGATGAGGCAAAGAGGGGGGGATATTATAATAATAACTCACATTCACATGAACACAACAGTTCTTTAATAGTCAGCAACGAAGTTACACTTGAAGGCCATCCTTATAACGCCCTTATGCAGATATTTTCTGGGCATGTAATCAGATCTCTCATGGGAAAACTCTCATAAGCTGATGATTATCAGCATGTTTTGAATCAGCATTAAAATCTGACAATAATATTATTGTTTCTTTTGGTCACACTGATATTTTATTTTTCAGATGACAATTAAGTTAACAAATTGTCAACAAAAAATCTTTGTTGATATTAGATAGTATTAGTAGAGTAATGGCTGTTAAATATCCAGCTTTTCATCACAGGATTAAACTTAATGACATTTTATTATTATTATTTTATTATTTCACATATTTGTTTTAATTGTGTTTTTGGTTAAATATACAGTATTGGTGAGCATAAGAGACTTCTTTCAAAAACATAAAAATTATCCCAAACTTAACTGGATTCAAAATTAATGGGAGTCTTCAGAAAAGGCTTGTCCTAGTCGTCACCCTGACATGACAGTGCATAGAGATAATCAACCTACAATGTAAACTACTTGTTATTTTATTTGAGCTTTCTACCCATTTGCTAAAAGGCATTCATTAGTAGTAGTCTAAATAGTTTAAAATAGGCTAAAAATATTTAACTAATATGCAAATTCAAGTTTTACCCGAAACATTTAGATTCAACATTTAGATTTAGATTTAACATTTAGATTTAGGTTTAAAGTTTAGATTTAGATTTAACATTTAGATTTAGATTAAACATTTAGGTTTAACATTTAGATTTACATTTAACATTTACATTTAGATTTAACATTTAGATGTCTATTTAAAATATCTACGTTGACAAATATTGTTGTAAATGGGCTAAAAAGTGACCGGCAAAAGTTCATACCAGTTTTTAAAAAATTGTTTGAAGCTAAATGTGACAAAATGTTATCAAAACTAGGGCTGTCCAACGATTAATCGCGATTAATCGCATCCAAAATAAAAGTTTGTGTTTACATAATATATGTGGGTGCACTGTGTATAATTATTTTATATATATAAATACACACACATGCTTGTATATATTTAAGAAATATTTTCATGTATATACTGTGTATATAGATTTATATATAATTTATATTATATATAAATATTTTATACATAAATAATATTTTTTTAATTATACATGCATGTGTATGTATATATATATATATATATATATATACACAAAATAATTATACACAGTATATTATGTAAACACAAACTTTTATTTTGGATGCGATTAATCGTGATTAATCGTTTGACAGCCCCAATCAAAACAATTAAAATGTTATTATCATGCTGTTATTTTCAAACGGCGCATAGCGCATGTTGAAATTATTTGCCAAAATGTGTTTTCTACAATGAAAATATTGTACAGTAGCCTATCAGATAAGGTCAGATTTGCTGAAGTCCGTTTAATTTAGGCTATTTATTTATTTTTGTCCCTGCAGATAATACGTGCATACGGTTTTAAAAATTGGTCAAAAACGTTGGTGCGGATGGATGGCGGAGAGGATGATGAGTTTTGTGATGCAGTTGTGGATGAAATAATAGCCCATCCGCGCATCTCTATTGGACACCCTGCTCTCTGAATTATCAGCTTTGGCCCTCAGAACTTCCATTCTCACAGCTGCCATAGTACATTTTCGCATTGTATCTTTTTGCAAGTGGTCCATCTCCTTCCTGTTTTACTGTCTCTGACCGAGTTAATGAGGAGATCAATCTACTCGCTAAATCTCACAACTTCTTTTTCCACACTTGACGACCGCCTCTCTTAAGATGACACATGTTTCCCCTCTCTTTCCTCTCACTGTTCTCCATTGCCTTCTCACTTTCTTTGATTCCATTTTTCACTCTGGTTGTTCATCCGTCACACACTCTTTCTCTGGCGCTGCTGTAGCTCTATAGTGTCTTGCTGCTGTGTGGTTGTAGGGAGATAAATCCAGATGGCCAGCAGTGCAGATCACTGGGGCTGATAGTTCAGGCGGATTGGCCCGTTAATTGGTGCTCTGAGCCGGATCTCCACTGGGAAGAGTTGAGATCTTGAGCCGGTCTTTCACTCTTCTGCTTTGTCTGTTGTTGAGGGGATAATGTCAAGGTGGTCTGGTCATGCAGAGAACAACCAAACCCCTTTTTAAAGTTCCTGTTTATATGTGCAATACCATTGCCTTTTCTGTTATCAAAATTGCCGGCACACTGCAAAATTAATGTTCAGAAAAATGAGAAGGAAATATCGGCACAATAATGCATGAAAATAGTTTCCCAAATAGGAAAATTAGCTTACTCAATCATTATGCAATTTTTGCCACTTAACTATAACTAATAAGGTTATACTCATTCCATTATAATTTCTGTGCTGAGTCAACCTCTTAAACTCAGCACAAAAATATATTTCTTGAGTAAGTGTGGACAGACATCTAATGAGCATTCGCAATAAGGAAAGGAATATTTCAAAAGACTTCCTAGCAAAGCTATATTGTTGGTGACGTTAAATACATTTAAAGGCACTGTTATATTCAAGCTTAAGTACATGTTAAATACATGCAAATGCATGTACTCAAGGTTAAATACATGTCACACATCACAGTCGAGGCAATTTATAGTCCGAGTCATTATACATGTACAAGCTAGCTTATAAAAAGACAAATTATAGTCTGACTGGAATAGAATTTTAAAGTACATGTAAATGTACAGTACTTACTGACAATGCTCCTGCAGCTCATAACGTCATGGGTTTGATTCTCATCTGTTTAAAGATGCAGAAATACAAATTTTTTAATTTTTTAGTTTTCTACTTGAGCCCACATAATATGATTGTCACTACAACTTAATTCTTACTACTGACTTAGTACTGAAAACTTAGTTTCAATGCAACCCAGTCACACGGTTTTTAGTTGAAGAGACCTGTTTTTATGGGACAGAGAAAGAAAGACAGCATTGTTTGTTGTCTTATTTCAGTAGTGAATCAAGCGGACTCTGCTCTGTTGGAGCTTTGCTCTTGACTGGAACAGCAGGGAGAGATGAGTGAGAGGCCAACGAAGCAGAAATGAAATAAACTCAACCTCACATTTAAACATATATACTTTTTCCTCAGACATAGAGACGTTTGTAACTTCCCTGTAACTGTTCAATCCATGAAGCTTATTGGTTTGGAATTAAAAGTTGGGTTGGTGATGAGATGCTGAATGATTGGATGAACAAGCTACTCCTGATCCGTCAGACAACTTAATGCTAAAGTCCGGCTCAGTGAGATTTGCAGCGATCCATGATCATCATTGATTGCTATTAGGATCTTGAGTGAGGCATTTAACCCATGGTTGCTCTTGGGGGATTGTTCCTTTTCATACTGTAAGTGTATTGGAATAATTATAGGATAAATGTGTAAGTTGATCGGTAGGGAAAATGACTAAGGGTGAAACTAATGATTATTATTGATTCATCTATATTTTTCTAATTAGTTGATTAATCATTTGGTTAACTTATTAAAAATAACATCTGCAATTATCTTTCAAGATGTTATTCCTAGATTTTCTAACAAAAAGGTTTGAAAACCCAGCATAAAAAAGTAAGTGTGTCCAATTAAAAGGCGTATATCAGTAATACAAATGTCCGTTAGTATGATTTATTTCAGTGGCTACTAATAAGGATAAACAAACTCATTCCATGCAAATCGACGCATTTACCTAATCAACGTGATTGATTATGTTGATTCATTTCTTATCTAAACATTGTAAATGTTACATTTCTTAGCTTTATTGCAAAACTGAATTCAGAGTGGGCTCATAAGGTACATAATGTACCATTCAAAAAAGCCCTCTACTTTTTTAAAAATGTGAATGCATACAAATTAAAGGGCAGCTGATTAAACTGGACATAGATAATATTTGACATTTTTAGCATCCGTTCAATGATAGTTAAAAACAACTTGTCAGTCTAAATTCTTAACTGTGTGTCTTTGTGTTTGGTGGGCTTCTCAAACTAGGGTACCTTTAAAATGCCTCTCATATGGCTCTAATATTAGTGGTTTTTATCACAACTCCGAACACTTGAGCTAAACTTGCCTATTGGGCAAGTTCAATATCTTCAATCATTACACCAGTTTAAATATAAATTAACATTGAAAACTGACTTTTCTGTATTAAACCAACATTGAAACTTTTTGTCATTTTTGGTTTAGGCACAGTCCTGAGGGTCTTTATTAGGAGCCAATTTAGTATGCCTTCACTAAAGTTTGAACCCAGTTCAGTCATGCTCCCTACGGCAGCAGTCAAGTAGTGTGTGCTTCCCTTCTGAAGCAGAATCTTTAAACTCAGTCACCTTCAATCAATCGAAGCCTGTATTGGACTTCTCCCTATGGGGCATTTAGACAGGAGAGGAGGAATGGAGGAGAGAGAAGAGAGCAGAAGTGCTGGTGAGGAGATTTAAAGAAGCAAAGTTTGCCCCAGTAATCTTTGGTAATGGTTTGATTTGGTTGCTCTTATAGCTGGAGTGGTCATTCCATGCCAGTAATCTGAAATAACTTGTATAGAAGTGTCACACACATTCAGGCTTTAATTTATGAGCCTGAAAAAAAAGTTGTATTTGATAACTATTATTTGATTCCAGATATTTAGTTGTTCATACTCATTTGACCTATTTGTTGTTGTTGTCTTATGCTGAGATTTCTGACAATAGAAGCTCATTTTTAAAAACACTAATAATTTAGTTATGTTTAGTTATTATTTAAAGACTATTATAGTATTGATATATATATATATATATATATATATATATATATATATATATATATATATAATTTTTTTTTCTTCAATTTTAGTTTGTTTTAGAAATAGTTGTCATAACTATTAGGGTTTTTTTTTTCAATTACCAAGGCAACATTTTCCATCTAATTTCATCTAAAATGTTTTTTTTTAAATCTAATTTCTATTACATTTGATTTAAGTTAATAAAGACTGAAATAGTTATCAACTATAAACATATTAGTTAGCAATAACTGAATTGTATACAGTATTAATATTTATTGATTATAACTCTGCAATAACATGCAAATAACTATTATGTTATTTGGTATTCGGACAGAATTTTAATATCAGTGCATCCCTCATGTAAGTGCAGTCTGTGTCCTCTAAGACACAGGATACAGTTGTCGACCACACTTCCAGAAGGCTTGTGTGAGCTAGATGAATGAGGCAAATGTGTGCAAGAGATTTGAAACTGTAACAATGAGACTCTATTAATCTTTCAGGATGAAAGTCACGGGCCACATCCTCTACTCTTGCCTGCTGCGTTTCATTGATGTCCTCCTACTGAGCGGCACCGTGAGATGATGTAATGCTCAATCTGTCCATAAATATTGCCTGATTGAATTGATTTCGGATGGCATGGTACCTAGTGGTTTTGTGTGCGGCTGCAGGGTACTGCAGTGACCATGATACACATGGCCTACAGTAAATTACTCTCTGACAGGTAATCATTACACACACCACTGTTCCATTTGAGCAGCTGATCACTTTATTTAAATCTCCATGAATTGTAGCATCTATTTAACTCTGGCTGAGTAAATGAGTTCATAGAGACATAACATGAAAGGTTTTGAGTGAGACGTATGTCCATTATGGGGTTGGCGACTGTGTAATTTAATATAATTGGTAATGGGCTATATCAATATCTCAATAGTATAAATATGGATCTTAATGAATAAGATGATAATGCTGATGAGGATTACTATTGTTATTTAACAGGCAATTGTTGTCCAAAACCAATATAGAGAAACTATTTTTAATTGTTATTTTTTCTGACACAGTGACATGAGGATTTTAGTTGCAGTATGTTATCATAAAAAAAATCATCATTATGCATTAAGATTATTAAGCTTAAGTCAAGATTTAACGCATGGATAGCTTATTATGCTTACAACACAATAACTTATATTTATGATATTACTGTTTTATTATTTGATTTGTGCACTCTTATGCCGGAGGCTTTTATCGATAGACCTGATATTAAAAAAAGAAAACTGATTAAGCGGAAAGAGTGAATATCGGTGTAAAAAACATTGGTCAATCGAGAATAATCTTAAAGGGATAGTTCACCCAAAAATGAAAATTCTGTCAATGTTTACTTTATCAAGCGACGAGAATACTTTTTATGCGCAAAAACAAACATAAATAACGACTTTATTTCAACTATTCATTTCCTTCTCTTTGAGCGTCTAGTCAGTTAAACTAATGTAATTGCGTAGAGCTACGTCACACGTAGGCTCGCTATTGGCCGACGCTGGTCATGTGTGTGATGCGTGTGATGTACAACAACAGATCATACGCTGTTAAACTAGTAACCGGACTCGAGGCCCAGAGATAAGGAAATTATTATTATTTTTTTGTGCATAAAAAGTGTTCTCGTCGTTTGATAAACTTAAGATTGAGCCACTGTAGTCACTTGGACTATTTTAACAATGTCTTTAATAACTTTTCGAGGCTGGCAAGTTTCAATCCCTCAAGAAGCCTATGGACTAGTATGGAGTGATATCATAATTCGTGTTCCGAAGATGAACGAAGGTCTTACGGAGTTGGAACAACATGAGGGAGAGTAAATACTGACAGTATTTTCATTTTTTGGGTGAAGTATCCCTTTAAAGGTATACACATATTTCTGTCATTAGCCATTTTATACTATATGCCATTCAGCCTTAGTCCAGGTATGGAAATGGTATGGGCGTGATTGGGCTTTGACAGTCATAAAGAGTGGCGGCAGCAACAGCGAATCAATAACGGCCCTCAGCACGGCCCTGACAGACAGATGGCAAATTGAAGTGTAGTGTGGCTGCAAGACAAATCGACACAATCAGATCTGCAGGAGAAGAATGGCTGTTAGGAACAAATGCACACACGCATTCAGTTTCACAGAAGATGGGCCCAAGACAAATAATGTAATTCATTCAGTGGCAGGGAGATGGAAAGCAACACAGGAGCCATGACGGGGAAACTGAGAGAAAGTCATTATAGGAGAGAGATGGTGGATGAGATACAGTCAATATTAAAACTATACTTTTATTCGTTCTTGGATCACACTTTCTTCTCGATCCGTCGCCCCACTGTTTCCTCTCACGGTCTCCCATCAATTTTTTACAGCCAATCTGCCTCTTGGACCTGATGCTTTTGTCCCCATCCCTCCCTACAGTTCTGCTTTCTTTGTCTAAAGTGTGTCTGTTCTTTTGTCCAAATAGATTATCATGAAAATGCATCTTAATAGCTGAGAAGGACTGGCATTGCAATGAAAAGAAGAAATCCTATTAATCTATTGCGTGTGTTGTTGTAGGTATCGCTACAGTTCAGAAATGAAATGTTCTTAAAGTGGTGCTGAAAAGGTTAATACTACCCTCAGCCTAACCGATAGTGTAAACAAATGTGAGATGAAAACGCATTTGCTGAAGCAACCATGCATTTTTAGCTTTCTTCAATGTTTTTGAGCTCTTTTATCAAAAACGTAGAGGATGTTTTATTGTGTTTCACAGTACTCAAGCGCTCCGCTCTACTGAGCTACTGAGTTTGCTATGTCTCAAAATATATCCGTTTGCAAATCATGCACTTTAGTCATAGTTTCACTATGTCTTGTATTAGTAAATACACTTTGTATTGTGTAAAGAACTGTGTAAAAAGTCTTCATTTATTGATCATTTTCCCTTTAATCATAATTTCTGTGAAAAGCAAGGAAGGTTTTTGGCGTTTTTCCAAATATGTAGGCATAGTTTTTTCAACGACTACATTCCGAAGATGGCCAACGAGTGAAGTGAACTGACTTGAAAGGGACACGACAAGAGAATACCCAGATGACCTTCTGTGCAGCCAATGGACACTTTACCGTCCCATGAGGCAATGGGAGGGGAGAAATCAATAGTGGAGAGGTGCAATTTGTCTGAAATCATAAGTCATGGCGGATGTAGTAGGTAGTGGACCACCGAAATTGATTTTTTTGATGGCTGATGCTGACATCTTGGAGAACAGTGACCGATATATCAGATCATATTATTTCATTTAATAACAAACAAATGCTGAATTTAAATGATTATTTTACATATTTACTAAATTATAAAGTAATCAGCAAAAAAAAATATTTGGACGATTAAAAAAAATAAAGCTGTAAAATAAACATAAATAGATTTATATAAATATGTATAAATTTATTTAAGATTTATATAAATAATATAAATAGATATAATAATATAAATTATTATATTATCAATAATATAAATTATTTATATAATAATATAAATAATATAAATCTTAAATATAATTTATTTAAGATTTATATAAATAATATAAATAGATTTATACATTAGAAAGCAACATTCTGTGGTCCTATTATTGTGTTTTTTTTTTTCACAAATACAGCTGGCATTCTCACTGCAAAATTAAAGTCCTGATGCTGTCAATATAAAAGTCTTTCTTCCGGCACTTTATTGCCCAAACTGAACTTATTAGGCGATGCTGATAATTCAAAATGGTCAACTATTGACTTATATAGGTCTAGCGGTCGACCACTAGTATGGCATATTACACAGATGCAATATATACTTAGAGAACATGCTTTTTGACATTCGAGAAGTAATTTCTTTTGGATGCAGCTCATGTTTGTTCCTTGTTCTTGTTTTGGGACAAAAAGTAGACATGTGAAAACATGTCCATCTCTATCTCATCCACTCCCTCTCTCTGTCTTGTCGGCCCTTATGGGCTTTTCCATCCATCTTTTTTATGCTCTCTCACTCATCGTTGCCATCTTGTTTTTCTGCCACATTTCCCTCGATGTTTCTCAGTTTCGGATGGAAAGTTGCTGTTGTGGTAGTCTCTCTCTTATTCTGTGATTCAGCCAGAGCTTATCTTTTATAAACACTCTGCTCGTCTCGCTAACCCCCTTAGCGCGCGCGCACACACACACACACACACACTTTCACTTTTCAGTCCTCTTGCTTGATTTATGTTGACCCCCTCAAGCTAATGAAAAATACAGAAAAACAACCGCAGCACAACATTAAATCAGCCAAGACTTCAGCTGTCACGGTGGAACCGCCACATTTATTTGTCTTCTTGTGTCTCGAACAGTTGATGTTAATGACAAACCTCAAGTGCTTTGCAGCTCCACTGCTATTATATTCATCTCTGTCCGTCATCTTTGTGGAAATTGCATCGACTTCTGAAATGCATGTTACTTGGGGAGATTTTGATGTGGCACGTCCCCCGATGTCAATTCAGCCTGGACGGGTTGGCGTGGTGTGTGTTTTCAAGCTATCATTACCAGGCCATTCCGCTATGGTTGAGAAATAGCTATGACAAATGAACAGTTAGGGGTCAGAGCGTACTCAACTTCACAGCGCAATGCCGAACCCCTTATTCCCCCACGAGGATGAATCAGACATGCTTTGAATGAAAGGAAAGCAAAGAAGGAGGGATGCGATCTAAAAAGCTTTAAATGAGATCACTACGCTCCCTTCAAGCAGACAGAATTAAATGAAAGAGGGAGAAATTTCGTCATTATATAGTCTTGGAAGCCATGCCATTATAACAGTTAGCCTAATGTTGGGATTTTATTCTTTCAATTTTTCGATTCGTTGCATGTGTTTGATCACAAACAGCGATTTCCTGTAATTAAAAGTTGAGTCGACATTGTGTAATCGGTGTGCTTCGGTTATGACCTGTTGAGTAGCTTGTGTATGAGTATTTACGTACATCTGTACCTGTGTATTGACAGTCAACACACAGGTACACTCTAAGAAATAAATCCGTAAAATAACAGAAAAAATACTAGCAGCTCATTACCCGGACTTTGTCCCGTTAAAAAACGGACATTTTCTGTTAACACAATGGAACGCGTAGTTCAAAATACGGGTAAATGACCTGTAAAACACAAAAACGGAAAAATTCTTCAAATTTATATGGTACATTGTACCGTAGTTTTACGGATTTTTTTTTTTTACAGTGTAGACTCTTTGATCTTAGATCAGATTTAGAAGAATCTATTTGTGTCAGTGACAAATAAGAGTCTCCACAATAAAGGAAAACTTTTAAAAAACCAATTTTAAACTTGCCCCTTTTTGTTAAAGTACTATTTGTATTCATGTTGGTTTCATATGGTTTTGACCAAATTCATTTTCAATGAGTTTAAATCTAATGCATCTAAAAATGTCATATGGAATAACAGCCTGTTCTCACGTAAATGCGTCTCCATAACACGCATCGTGTATTATCGTGTAATTTATACGCGAAAATGAGTTTTTACGTGCATATGAGACGCAGTTTTTCGCGTGCAATTGATACGCAGTTCATTTGCGTATAATACACACGCACCCCACACCACTAATTCTAGCCAAACGTATAATACACACGCACCCTACCCCACACCTAAACTTAACCTAACCAACCAATGCGTATTATATGCACGTAAAAACTCACTTTAGCGTATATATTACACGACAATACACATGCGTGCTATAAAGACGCATTTAGTGTGATCGGGTTGGGAATAAATAAATAATAAATAATAATAAAAATAATTATATATATATATATATATATATATATACATCTTAATCATTATTTAAAAAAAAAAAAACAACTTTTAAATGTTTTTAACCCTAAATGCAAAAAACAAAAACACAGATAAATTCATAAGGGGGTCAAAATGACCTACATTGGAATAAATGGTTTTCTTAAAAAAAAAAAAGTGGTGTCCTATTTATGAAATAATTAAAATGATAGATGATACTCAAATATTTTAATACATCAGACATGTTTATTTGTCCACTTTCCTTATCTATTTATATGTGCACTACAAATGTATTCTTTTGAAAATGCAATTGTACAGTCGTGGTCAGAATTATTGGTACCCTTGGTAAATATGATCAAAGAAGGATGGAAATAAATCTGCATTGTTTATGCTTTTGAACTTTTCTGCTTTTGAAAGTTCTGAAGTATATTTCCCTTCATATTTACATTTTTGTTAGCACACCATTGACTAGGAACATGAAATTATCCAGCCATGACTTTCTTTTTCTCAGGAGTATAAATATGAGGAAACACAAAGGGCCACATTCTCTTAATCAACCATCCATCATCAAAGAATATTGTTCTGATGTGCAACAAAAGTTGTTGAGCTTCAGAAAATAGAAAGTGTCTGTAAGAAAATAGCTAAAGCATTGAATATTCCCATTTCCACCATCGGGGATGAAGTTCCAATTAAGAAGTTCCAATCAACAGAAAATGTTACCAATCTGCATGGAAGAGGACACGTGTCTATTGTCTTAATGCTCAGAGAGAACGGTAGTTTGAGTGCCCGAAGACTCTCCTTGGATCACAGCTGGAGAATTGCAAAAAATAGTTGAGTCTTGGGGCAAGAAAACCTTAAAAAAAACATCAGCACTTACAGTACATCACAAGTTGTTTAGGAGGGTTCCAAGAAAATTCCTCTGCTCTCATCCAAAAACAAACTCCAGCACAGGGATAAATAGTACACCATCTGTAGGATTAAATAAACTGCTGTATTTTTTTAATTAAAGAGGCTTTTTTCTGTTGATGTCCTGGACATCTTGTTCAGAGACATGGCGTCATGGATTCTATCAAATACCAACAGATAAAAATCAAAACCTGACAACCTCTGCTAGAAATCTTTTAATGCACGGTGATTGGATCTTCCATCAGGATCAAAAATCTAAAATGGGTCACTGAGCAAAAATGAAGGTTCTGCCATGGTTATAAATATTGATTAAAAGGGTGCCATTCATTCTGGCCAATGTATATTAGAGATAAAAATACGTCATAATGAGACCCCCCATTCTCATTATGACTCTTTTATAAAAGATCAAAAGGATAATGGAGATTTATTTTCACAGGCTTCTTTCTTCATACTTACCTAAAGATGCCAATAATTCTGACCAGGACTGTACTTTTTCTTAGCAAACTAAACTAATTTGGATCCACTGCAGAGTAGATTTAAGTCTTAACCTTTACTTCTCACATTTATCAAAGACCATGCGAAAAATATATTTTCAGACAGAGACATAACCTTTCACATAAGATGAAGAATAACTTTTCCAAGAATAACTTTTTTTTTTTTTTTTTGTAGAGAGTTTGCTCCTCTTCCTTTGTTTGGGCCTTCAGCTGTCCTTTCCTGTAGCCTCCTGTTCTCTACTCCTGTACTTTATCAAAAAAAAAAAACAAAACAAAACAAAACAAAAAAAAACTGAATGCAATCTGAATACTACTTAGCATTGTTATGTGATATATAGTGAGTTGTCATTTCCCTGTCATTCACAACACCTATCCAATGATCCCTAGATAGTAGTGTCCATTGGAGGTGACCTTCAGTATCATGGCAGATGTAGTAGGCCATCTGGATACTTTTTTTGCCCACAGTTTTATGAAAACTGTCAATTCAGATTCATCAAACATATTGATTTTCATCTGAGATATGCGTCACAAGGTTGGTGTGGCAAATTCTTGGCTCAAAGCAAAACAATCACAACATATTTGTAAGTAATCCATTAAGTTTCAAGAAAATAAATATTATTATTGACAAAACTGTATTAACAAAAAGTCAATTTGAACCCCTTAATGCATTGGTGTAGTGATACATTCTTGTGTTTCCCCATTCTATGACCAAGAAATATATAAATGACTTTGATGAGGGTCAGAAACAAGTTTTTATTGAAAATCAAACAAATGTTTTTATAAAATATTAAAAAAATATTTGCATGCTGGGTCAATTTTGACCCCCTTTATGCATTCTAGTTTTGGTAAATAGTTTTTTTTTTGGACAAATATCATAAATTATTAATTTGTAAATATTTATTGAGAAGTGACACTATTTTACAGCCTGAACTACCAAGCCTTGTCATAAAAGGTTCAAATGATCTAATATTTCAAAATTTTGAAATATCATGAGGGGTTGCAGTGATTCCTTTGTAGACAATGATATCATTTCCTGTTTTTTTTGTTCTGCATGTTTAATGCACCATATGTCTTTGATGTGGTGGACAAAAGCTTTTTCAAATGTCAATAAACAGCTATTCATTATTGTTCATTTTAAAATAAATAAATAATAAAAACAATATACTATAAAATTCTTTTAATTAGGCTTTTTAAATATAAAATCATGCAGGTATTTTAATTAACTCAACTTTTATTTATTTGACTTTTTGCCCCTCTAAAATGTAAATTATTTTTAATTCAGAAATCATTTAAAATAAGTTATTTAAAGCTGCAGTCCTGCGTTTTTCCTCTTTGTCGCCATCTCTATTTGAAATCTGCATTTGCAGTTATTCGCATTTGCTGTAAATCTCCACCTCCAACATCCTCACACGCAATATACTAGCTGAGACTCCTTCTTTACGTGTATAGATGTGACGTAATGACTCAAAGACATGCTCGAATCTCCCGCGGAAATCCATCAGTACAACTGGAATTAAAAACATTATTACAAGCTTACCGCTTTGAATCATCCAAGGCAAGCAGATAGTACTGAACACTAGCTGGTTATATATTTTCTCAAATATGTATTTTGGGTAATTTCTAACCCCAAAAAAGCTACAGACTCCTGTTATTAAAAATCAAGTCTAGTTAGTACATTCCATAATGGGAATACCTGTCCAGCAACGTATATGTATTTACATTTGTGCACTGAGCCATCCCGCATGTGAAGTTTATAGACCGAACAGAATCTATTATCTTGTCAGGGTGGGAATGTATTTGTGTACTAAAGCCTGACTGTGAAATGTCCTAGTGGGAGTTTACTGGCGTGGTCATTCGTTTTGTTGTTTGTATGATGAAATGGAGTTTATACATTTGTAAGCCCGTTGTCTTTGATACAGTCAGTCTACATGGACACGTTTGCGTTTGAAGCAAAATAAAAGCGCATGTATCCATATAGTATCCCCACAGGCACAGCAAATATGTATGAGCAAGCGACTGCAATCTAATTAAAATGTGCATTTGTGTCAGTTCAAGTTAACTGCCCTGAGGATCTGTGTGAGTATCACTTACTGTATGTAAACGAGCCATTTATGAACTGGTTTTATTGGTGTCGCCCCTTTTTATCGTATTTCCATCAGGTGGCATCGGGAAGCACACTTGTGTGCGTGCATGCACCTGTGGCTTTGTTTGTGTTCCTTTGAACACTGTAAGAAAAGATATTGAATAGATCATTTCGTCTTTCTATAGATAAAAACAGCTTGTTTGCTGAACAAATTCACCATTGAGCAACAGAATCGGCACTCACTTTGAGTGCGTTGCTTGTCGGAGAACTAAAGCTGAGGGCAAATTAACACCCGCTTCAGTCTTTGCTCTCAGCAGGGTTAGACCTAGTCTTTGCACTTTGTATAAAGCACCGTTGGAGGACGTTCAAACGTATTAGCTGTGTGCACCGGTTCTTCTCTTAATATTTAATGTAATCGTGCTTTCTGAGAGCCAGACGTAATTACCGCTCTGCCTCGCGCTATAACTCAGTCATCTTTCTGAGTGCCACTGTTATTTTTAGATTTTATTAATGATAATTTCCTCCGACACAAACAGTGCCCTTTCTCCACCTCATTTCCTCTACTCCTCCTCCTCGTTTTTTTTGCCTTTTTCTTTAAAGAGAAGTGGTGACATTAAGCTCCATTTTCTCTGGGATTTGGAAGCGGATCAGGGAAATTGAAGTGCTTGGATACAAACAAGAGTAAGGCGTGTTGTACAACTCTCTCTCTCTCACACACACACTCGGTTTTGCTGTCTTTGTGGGGACTCCCCATAGGTGTATGATTTTTATACTGAATAAACGGTATATTATAACCTCGCCTAACCCTACCTATCACAGAAAACTTTAATTTTTTTTTAGTTTATTTATTCATTTTCTGCCAATGCAGGTGATTTCAGATTTACTATCCTTATGAGGATATTTGGTCGCGACAGTGTAATACACACACACACACACACACACACACACACAATAAGTGAGCGAGCTGCAGCATCAGAGAAGCATTATTGGCGTGACATTTATGACCCAATCTCTCTCTGGTCCAGTACAGCACCTTTCACTTCTTATTTTGGTCAACTTTTGTCTTTTTCTCTTTCGTTCCAGGGAAATAAAACCCTAAATTGTTTCTCCTTGACAGCTATAAGATAAAATGGAGAGCAAATTGAGACTCTTTTATTTAGGTCACCTTCTTCTTAGATGTTTCTAGCCAGAAAGATCACTGTAATCTGGCAAGTTTTAAAACTGCTGAGATACTTCACTATGAACTCAAACATCTCCTTAGATTCTTCCAAGACCAAATAATATGAGCTTTGCAATCCAAGTATCCATATGAATTTGAATCTTTATACTCTTACATTGGGTCAATCTTCAGCAGCTCTCATACATTAAACCCAGTACACTAAATATACTATAAATGCTGTTCACACAAGCAAAGATGTTCCATTTTTCTACAGCGGTAAGATGCAATTCAAACATAAGAACCAAAATTCCACTGAACTATTTTCTGTCAATCATCGGAAATTACCTTTAAACGGTAATCGTTTACTTTATCCACCTGGATGAAAAGAAAGTGCTTTAGTTTCACTATCTGTCCAATTTTAGAATTTTCTTATGACTTCTGAGTGACAGGCCTAAGAGGATGAACATGTTTTTGCTCTTCAAAAACACAAGAGCAACATAGTAGTAACTGCAGAGTCGAAGTGCTCTGAGACGTTGCCACAGTTCTTCTAGATTTAGTCTGTCTCAGTTTTTCTCTGTTTCTTCATGTAATCACAGATAGACTTGACGATGGTGAGATAAAATCTCTGTGTGGAGCAAACCGGCTGTTGTCAGACTCCTTATGCATACAAATATCACTGGATTATTACAAATGATGGCAAATGTTTGGAAATGTAAACTGGTATTTCTTACTGACACACTACAGCAAAAGATATAAATAACTGGCTTAATACATTTTTTTGTGTGAAAATACTAACCTGCCAAAGACTTTTTAAAGACTAGTTAGAAAAGACTAGTTACTTTTTAAAGCTAATGCTAGTTCATTATACCCGATTTGCACTTTTATATGAATTGCAATAATTATGAGATATTGTAAGAAATAGTTCAAAAGCAGAACTGATATTTATAGCAATAATTATTGAGGAGGACAATGAGTCAGGATGATGAAAAGAAACATCTTGAGCTATTACCAATTAAATTTTTTACCTTTTCCGGTATGTGGGTAAATATATGAGATCCTGGATTAGATGCAAGATCCAGAACATGGTTGAATGAGGATCAAATAAAGAGGAAACAAATTATTTATTATATATTGTATGTATGCATGTCTTCATTTGAAAACGATTATTCATTCAGTAATATCATTTGGCCTATTCCAAAGTCTTGTTTGTTGGGCAGCCATTGAGGTTTAACACTTTAAAACACGCCTCAGTTCTTTGAATGCTCCAACCAAATCTTCACCTGACCTGCTTCTTTTATTTCAGCAGCCACCACCCATCTGTCTGTTTAGTCTTGTTTTGCCGTATCTCTCAATTCTCCATTTCTGAGTCTCTTTTCTTCTCTACATCCAGCCTCTTTATTTTCTCTTCCCATGTGGTGGAGAGCTCAGGTGGCTTTGGGAACATTATTTGAATAAAGGTTGACCGTGAGAGCGTGAGTGAATGGAAGGACGAGAAGGGAGATAAAGGGCAGGAATAAATGTGTGTAACTAGAGGAGAGCAAAGAGTCCCTTTTATTTCTTCCTCTCTTTCTTCCTCTTTCTCGCGTTCCTTCTCTCCGGAGACAGAGCTTTAGAACTGTGCGAAAATCAATCACTTTACTCTTTCAGTCTGCTCTCCTTTCTCCTCTTTCATCTTCCCCTCTCCCGTGCTTGTTTTGTGTATGCTTGCATCTTTCTTCTCAATACATCACTTTAAAAGAGCATGGATGTGTTGAAGTGGAGTATTTATGAAGTTGGGAAATCATTAAGTGTACAGGACAAAGTGTTATATAAACCCCAGTTAAATAACGTGAACGGTATTCTAAGATGGGACCCTTCTTTGTGGATTCAACCAGCGTGTGGTCAGAAGTTCAGTCATTTTAACGGTGGATTTAACCCATCGGCGTGCGCGTAATCTTTTGTTTGACTTTACGGGTTATTTTAACCCCAGGCTTTGTTCTTCACAGAGATCTCTGCGTGTGTTGCCTGAAGGCAGAGTAGAGACTGTCAGACACTTAGCAGAGAACATGAGATACTAAACACCATACATGCTTGAACAGCTAAGGCTCATGATATAATTCATGCGTGCTCAAGAGTTTTGGTTTAAAAAAAAAATTAAAGATGTCTCTCGTGCTCACCAGGGCTGCATTTAATATTCTCATGCAAAGAATCAATCATTGCAGTTAATAATTTGATGAATTTGGGGATTAAAGTTTACAATTCAGCAAGATTCCTACTCCTAATGTAGCTCTAATGCACTGTGCTTTATTTTTAGGCCATGTTTCCTGTTCTGAAAGGTCTGTCGTAGTTTATCAAGGCTTGATATATTGTTCTATAAGTGCTATGGAGTCCAACAGTGTGTTCTTTTGCTTTGAACTTTACCACTTTGAGTGTCTTTCATTTCTATTTTGAGTGTTTGTCTATATACAGTTCTTTTTTTTATGCTCTCCCTCTCAACATTTTGCTTTCTGTTACATTTTTGCACTACTCAACATTTTTTTCTTTCAGGTTCAGATTATTTTCTGCATCCTTCTCCTCCCTGTCACTCTTTCTCTCTCTTATTGTCTCCTCCTCGTTGCTATTGTTTTCTGAACACGTGATGTTGTTCTCCTCAATACTATCAGCTCGCCTTCTCCAAGAGTGAACGTTCAGTTGTCTTCCTCTCCAAGTCTCCATCTGTGTGATCTCTCGTTCTTGTTTCCACCGTTTCTCTTCCTTCTTTCATCATTCTCCTCTCACGATCTTCTGGTGTTGTTTCTCCCTCCATACATCATCATATGTCCCAGTTCTGACGGGGGCCCTCGAGGGCCAGTCCCTTAATGAATGTGAGTGCCTCATGAATATTTCATACGCCTTGTTCCTGTTTACTTAATGACAGCGCTAATTCAAAGGCCCATTGATTAAAATTTCATTTTATTTTGTTAGATGTTTTCTTGTTTTTCTTATTTGCTCAAGATGGGGGTTTGTTTGTCTGTTTAAGCAGCTTGTTTATGAGAGAACGAGGGAAAGATTGCGAAGAGCCGATACTGTATTTCAACTTTGATGCGTGGAACGTGTTGTGCGAATATTTGTGTGTTAGTTTAACGATAGTTTATTGTACTGTATTTCAGCTTGTCCTCCTTTTTTGCTTTGTTGGTTTGTTCTTTGTCTGTTTTCTCCCGCTGTTCTTGTCTCCAGAGACACAGATACACCGCTGCAACATTTCCTTTATCAAAGAGACAGGGAGAGCGAGTGCAGACGCACCTCAGCACGATTGTTCTGCTTGTTCTTTCTGACACACTCTTCATTTTCCTCCAAGATCTTTCATTCTCCTTATTGCCTCTTAGAGTCTTGTTTTTGCTGTCTCTCTGTTTTTGATTTACTTGTTTTCTTGTGGTCAGTGGCTAGTGGTTGTAACCCCGTCTGTCTAGCCTCTTCAGAAGGTTTTGAAGTAGCTATTTGTGTGCCGTGTATCCAACTGGAGCCCATGTGTATGCTTTAAAGACATCCACTGAATCTGATCAGCGGTCCTCTGTGTTTTCGTTCGTCTTTGATTCCAAGTCTCTATTTCAATCTGTTCTCCACTGATCTCTGAATCCATTTTTCCTCCTCTCTGATCTCTTCCTCCCTCTATCATTTACAACATCCATCTCTCTTGCCTTTACATCTTCTACCTGCAGTCATTCCTTCAGATATTCCTTCATTTATCACTCCATCCCAGCTCTGTCTCCCCTGATAGTAAGAGTAAAGAGTGGCATCTCTTACTCCTCGTTTCTTGCATTCTGTGTAGCCGGAGGACAGATTTGTAGCATTTCTTATAAAGAGAAAAGATTTTAAAGGATCGTTCTCCTATAAATGAAAATTCTATCATTAATTCTTCTTCTTGTCTTTCCAAAACCATCTCTCTTCTGTAGAGCATAAAAGGTGAAATTTTGATTAATGTTCTGATCGCTCTTTTTATTCACTCATGGTGACAGAGTCTTTCAGGCTCTGAAAAGGACTGATGTAAACCATAAAATTATCTTAAAAGGGGTATGAATGGCTTATATGCTATATTCCAAGTAGCTTTGCCAAAATATTCCCCATAACTCTGCTTGAAGAACAGACGATTATTTAAGTCGTTATTCAGTGAAAACTGACTCAAGTTAATCAGTTCGATTTGAGAATGAATCTTTCAGACTTTGTGAACTGAATCACCTGATTCAAATGATAGCTCAAAAATGATTTGTTTATAAATCATAGGCTACGTCTTTCGAAAGCACGACTTTTACACGAAAATCTGAACAGATTTTTAAAAACAGCACGAATGAACTGAAACCGGCTCAAAATGTCAAACATTTTTGATGTACTTAGACTGGATGGAATCAAAGTAATTGCCCATGTCACCTATATCATTGAACAATCTGGGAAAAAAGTCATTTAGTGCGTTCGAATCCTTAAATTTGGGTTTGTTTGTCACAAAAATCTGTCAAATGGCTTTGTAATGAAGTGTTTAAATCGTACCGTCCACTTTTAGGATCGTTTTTGTCCTGTTTGAAGCCCGAAAGCTCTAATAATTGAAAGCTCATTTTTAATTGCACAGGAAACGGCAGCGAATATGTTCCCTTTTGTGTTGTGAAAGTAAGTTAGTTATAGAAAAATGAAATAAGGGTGAGCAAATCGTGACCGAAATTAATTTTTAGGTGAATAATTCCTTCAAGGGAGTGAAAGTGATTTGAATACTTGCCAGTGCTTTGCTGTGGAGAGGAATGGACAGAGAGATGAGAGGGTGTCAGACTCACTTCACTCAATAGCAATTGATGGCTGTTTTCCTACTAACAAGCCCGATGAAGTATTCACTCTCCTTCACTTTCTCACGTCTTCTCTCACTCTCTTTATTCCTTTCAGTTTCTCTCCATCCTTCCAGTCTCTCCATCCCTCAAGACTTAAGTTTATCCAATATTTTATCATCTCTCCATCGCTGAATTTATTTGCCTTTGCGTCGTATCAACTCTAAATTGAATTCTTTTCTTTTGGCCTTTACTATCTTTGCCTGCCACCGTTTGAAGTGGTTTTTTTGCTGTCACTGCTTTTCGTTCGGAATATGTTTTAAATGAAAGTAGCTTAAAATTGTGGGGGTGTGTGTTTGTGAATATGTGAATGAGTGATAACATTTGGCATACTCATTTACATGAAGCTGCTCTAAAGTTCAGAGAACTTTGAAGCCCTAGACTAGTTCCAGTTCATAGCACTACTCGCACTCACAATCAACCTTCCGTCTGCGCGCGTGAAGTAAGAGAGCTGGTAATACTAGGGTATGTGAGCCCATGCTGCTTTAGTGTCACACTCGTGAGCAGTCTGTTGCCAAGCAACTCTGCTGTGTACTTTCTTGAGTATATAGCTAACTGCTGTGTATATGCCTGTTGAAATGACCAGCTTAGACTAATCACAGTCCTCTGACTGTTCTAGCTCCGTCTCATGCATACTGCGATGAAACCAGTGAAACAGTGAGCTCCAATCAGGCCCTGTTTACACCTGGTTTCAAGGTGCGCTTTGGTCTATCGAATCACAAGTGAATGATGCGAAATACAGGTCCACGGGGTCTAAAACGTTTTGAGCTTTTCCACTTTTGACCACTTCCAGAGGTACACTAGGCGAAAGCGCATTCGACCGGATTGCTTTCGTAGTGTAAATGCTCATGTGGTCGAATGTGTTCCAGCACTCTAGCCAGACGGGATTTAAACGGGGTTCGGCTTTGTCGGCTGAACACGTAAATTTGTTTTGAAAACAATCCCCAATGGTCTCTCACCATTCAACGTGGGCAATCAGAGCAAAAATGAAAGTAAGCTCTCCGTAAGTTTTACTGTCGTCTCCGGTCCCGTTCATATGTAAATTGCGTGAGCTTATATCGTCCAGAGTGAAAGATCTGATTTACCCACCCTTGATAAAATCAGGACAGAAGTGGTTGAAAGTAGACAAGGGACGGATTAAAAAAACACAAGGTGTTTTTGTAATCAGGCATTATTTGTGGTACAGTGCACTTTTATTGCATCGCATTGAATACAGACTCCAAACTCGCATTCAGTACTCAGGTAAAATTTGATTTAAAGGAGAACTCCGGCGAACAATGAACCTTTGGTCTAATAAAACATCGGTACCTAGTCAATCGTTCTCTGAGATTTGTTTTCATGATAATCGAATGTAAAGAGTTTTATCTCTAAAAACTGTTTAGCATATAATGCTAGTACTGGGGGCACTGACTAAGTAAAAAGAAATCGCTAGTTTATACCACTAACAAGGCTCAAAATAGCCCCACACTAACGCAGTAACACAAGGCTCCATACATGCAAAACGAAGCATTGACAACTTTGTAAGTGTACAGACCGTTTAATAAGAACATAAGTTATAAAGACCGTTTACTTCGTATAAACATACAGAAGCCATCTTAGGAAATAGTCTCGATAAGTCAAACCACGAAAGTCGTGCTGAGTGAGCTGAACTGTATGAAGTTCAACGAACTTCTGAACTGTATGAACGGCGTTCGGGGATCGACTTATCGGGACTATTTCCTAAGATGGCTTCTGTATGTATACACGAAGTGAAAGTGGCTTTGTAACTTATCTTCTTATTAAATGGTCTGTACACTTACAAAGTTGTCAATGCTTCGTTTTGCATGTATGGAGCCTTGTTATGTTACTGTGTTAGTGCGGGGCTCTTTTGAGCTTTGTTAGTGGTATAAACTAGCGATTTCTTTTTAGTTGGTCAATGCCCCCAGTACTAGCATTATACGCTAAACAGTTTTTAGAGATAAAACTCTTTACATTCGATTATCATGAAAACAAACCTCAGTGAACGATTGACTAGGTACCGATGTTTTATTAGACCAAAGGTTCATTGTTCGCCGGAGTTCTCCTTTAACATTTTTCTTTTGCCACGGCGCTGATTATTCAGAAGAACGAGGGTTAAAATGCAGGAACGTCGTTATATGTATGTGTATATGTAATATCTACGTATAATCCAAACTTCAGACGTAAATTGAATTGAATAATATACACACACAATTCAGTATTTTATTAATATCAATAATTATGATATCAAATTACCAAGGAGAAATGTGTTTCAATGTGTCATGAACACAAGGAGAGGCTTCACAGAAGACAGAGAACTTTTTTGACCCTTGCCAGTATGTTGTCCCCTCAAGGGCTTTCATTTGAGGATTGGTTCTGACACTAACGTTCAAACACACGACCAGATACACACAAACATGGTGTCGGTCAGTTAGACTTCAATCTCTTTGATCCTCACAGGCACCTCACACACACACAAAAACAAAAAAGAAGACTGATGTTTCTATAAAAAGATGTCCTCACTTAGAGCCAGAAAGAGCATAGATGTAATTGGGCTTGTTGCTAGCTGCTTGTGATGCAGGATCATATAAAGCTGAAATCCAGGTCCTTTAGAGCTCAGTTTAAGCTTCTTAATCCATCCCGTTCCAGCACTGCTCATCTATTAGCACTCCAAGCATCATAATTACAGCTGCTCGCCGGGCCTGGATATGTGGACATGTGCCTTCCACACATTCTCCATCGTTTAGTGTCCCTTAGAGCAGGGCTCCAGAGACTAACTTTTTTGACTTGATTGCACCGGTGTACATAACTTTTTTTATTTAGGTACTGGTAAACAAGAATAAGGTGTAGGTAAATACTTTTTAATTTTTTTTTATTTGAAGCACAATTATACTGTATGCCTATTAAATATATATATATATATATATATATATATATTTATATTTATTATTTTAAATGTTTAAAGTGCTTCACTTAGCTGCCAAACTAAAAAAAAATGTTTTTGACCAGGTCAAATTAGTGTTTTCTTAAAATAATAATGAGAATTTTTAATAAAAGTATATTACAAAGTTTAGACCCTAAACATTCATATTAACGTGTACAAAAATGGCATTATAATGACCCCTTTAATACAAAGTGAATATTTTCCAGATATTAGAATTTTTGAAACTAGAACCCTTGTTCTTGAGAGTCATTGGCATCAAGAATTTTGAAAACCCTTCTATTGAAGTACTCAAAGTGTTTCGGGATAAAAGCCCCCCCATAAAAGTCCCTGAAGTAATTTCTGTGCTGCAGTACTATACATGCAAAGTCTATAGAAGCAATGAATAGACGTGTGTTTTTGTCCCACTTAACTGTTGCTATTTGTTATTAGAGATATTACTGTACATAGCGATATGAGACTGATTTGAGCTCTGGGAGTAAAAAAAAAAAAGAATCTGTGCAATTTTTTTGCCACTAAAGAAAAGGAATTTTTCCATGATGTAAAAGCTCAAACCTTCCCTCCCTTTGAAACAGACTGCAGCAATATAAGTTTTTACTTTAGAAACACATTATCTAACTCTGCCGAAGCCATTAGGGTATTTAGAATGATGAGTCTCTCACACATACAGTAATTCATTTCTTTTTGGCACCGCACAAATTGCAAAAGCAGATTTGCCCCCTTCGGCTAAAAAACTAAATAGCAATGTGCTCTCGCTGCCGAGCCTCTTTGCAGTCTGTTAAATAGCCGAGCAGACATGCGATTCAATGTGCTGATTTGTCCTCTACACCTCACTGGAGTGCTTTCTGAAAGCTGCATCTGGTACGGCTGAATCCTATAGCTGCTCCGGATTAAAGGTATTTAGGAGATAGATGCTGCGATACACCGGAGCTGCGGTCTCCTCGGCACTAAGGCCCACCCTACTCATCTATAGATGGGATAACTGGTTTGGATGGTAGCGCTTTCCGGGGAGGTCCCTCTTTGATCTGCTTCCCCGGGCTTTTGATTTGAGGCCAGGCGAATCTAAACTACCTGGCACCAGCATCAGCGCTGAGATCTCTCGGATCTTTTGTTCATCCGTTGTTGTCGGCGTTTGATTTTTTTTTTCTTTCTTTCCCGTAAGTAACCACCTGTGTTGTTGTAAACAAAGCGGTTATAATGATGGCAGCCAATTGCTAATGAACTATTTTCTTTAACTACGCTTCTGTCTCGGCTCTCAGTATTTTGTGAATGAAATTGAAATCCTTCCAGTGAATGTTCAATGAACAATCCGAGGGGAAAAAGATGGGGAAAGTGCAGTGTAGAAAAAAAGTGTTTTTAGGTTCAAACCAAGACAATATCAGCAGATGTTCTGGAACAGGATGTTAAAGCCTCATATAATATGAACTCATTTCACACTGGTGAGTAATTTAACATGCTGTTCATTTGCTGGGTCCACAAAAGGACTAGATCCTTTTAACCGAGCCTTGTTTAAAAGTGAATGTGGAGTTATTGCCTCATCAAATTACTAGACAGTACACGAAAATTTGAACATGCTTGTTCAGAAACAATTATGTGAGCTTAATAGTGAAAGAGAGGCACATATTTTAGCTGGACTTGTCAGGCGGTTGTCTGAAAACCAAAAAATATTGTTCTGGCTTAAAGAATAGTATTGATGAGCCACATTTAAAGCTGAAAACAGCAAATATCTGATTGCACATTAATTCTGTTACTGTATAATATACAGTATGTCATGTGACCCTGGATCACAAAACCGGTCACAAATAGCATATGGGTATATTTGTGGCAATAGCCAAAAATACACTGTATGGGTCAAAATTTTTTCTTTTATGCCAAAAATCATTAGAATATTAAGTAAAGATCATGTTCATAAAAATATTTTGTACATTTCTTACCGTAAATATACAACAGTTATTTTTGTGACTGGATGCAGCAAAATCGTGAACATAAATGTACAATTTTAAAAGGCGATTTTCTCAACGTTTCGATTGTTTTTTTTCAGATGTATAAATCTCAAAAAAATCAAAAATGGATTGGTTTTGTTGTGCATGGTCACATTAAACTTAAGTGGGATTTCTAAGTTTCTAAGTTCTGTTTTCTAAGGAAATTAGCATTTCAAGAGATACCAATAATGATAAAAAAGTGCTTATTGGTTGATAACTGTTACTGCACTGTACCACACACACAACACCCCGACAGTCACTGTAACTGCTTTTCAAGGTTGAAATGACTGTAATTCAACCTCACAACTGAATCAAACTTTTAGTATTGATTATACATGACTCTGAATAGAGAATTACTCTGTAATGGTTATAGATGTTCGTTTAAATCTTCTCTGACAATGAAATGTATGAATCTTTACTGGTGCATTGTGGTCTATTTCACAGATGGCCAATCTCAGATGCTCTCACCTCAGCTTTCATTCGTAATCTATTCAAAGAGAGCTTTGCTGACTTGAGATTTTCACACTGAAAAGTAAATAAACTGACAAAGGCTTCCGTCTATCCATCTATCTAGAAATCTCTATCAATCTTTCTATCACTGTCTGGCCGTTTCTGGCTGTCTGTATCACTTCTGATAAAAATCTTTAATTAATCTATGCCTGTACTGCTGCAGACCCCATGTGTCTGTCTCCACTCGGCACAATAGTTTTTAGTCAGTTTTTTCCGTCATCATTCGGCTGGGGCGGACAGTGTTTTTTATATCTGGACGAATGTAAAGGTCTTTGTATGTGCTGTCTGTCCAATCTAGACAGTGACAACAGTGGTGACCTCACTTAAAAGCCCACAACGTCTCATTCTCCTGGGCTTGTTCCCTTGCCCTCTTGTTCGATCCCGAGTGGCGGCGACTCCTCGCTCCATGTTTTCTCATCTCCCTTCATCAGTGTGAAGCATGTCATTGTGTGTGCGGATCACAGCTTGGTGGTTGTGCTGTGTCTGTGAGATTAAAGATGAATGTGTTTCTGTGCTGTGGTCATTGTCACTGCCCCAACAGTTACGACTGAAGTCAGTCAAGCACTTTAAATGAAACTAGCTTGTTTTTGCGTTACCCTCTGGAGAGAGAAGCTGTCATCAAAAGGCATGGCAGCAATATGATCGTGAAAATGGCGGAAAGAGCAAAGGCAAGTGAGTGAGTCAGTAAGTTGAAGGGTCTGAGAGTTTGTTTGTTGGACTGTGACAGGCTTTCCTCGTCTCTAGACTTACCCCTGAGTGCAAGAGTGAGAGTGGCTTGTTCCAGAGAGGGTGAAAGGTAGACAATGTTTTTTTTTTTTTTTTTTTTAAATGCTTTTAGAAGTGAGAGGCTTTTATTTTGCGATTTTTCTTTGTCTGGGGCAATTATTTTAGTATTTATGTATTCTGTATAGTATTAATAATCTGAATTAGCTTTTTTTATATTTTCAGTTTTCATGTTAATTAAAATTAATGAATGAATGAGGCATTTATATAGCACTTTCATGTTTAGTGTACACCCAACGTGCTTTACAATCATATCTGGGGGGCTCTGCTCAACCACCACCAGTGTGCAGCATCCACTTGGATGATGTGACGGCAGCCACAGTACAATGGCAGTCCAAACTCATCACAAACCAGCAATTGGTGGATAGGAGAGAGAGTGATAGAGCCAATTCAATGGATTGGGATTATTTGGAGGCCAGTGGGTGGAAAGTGGCCAGGACACTGGTTACATCCCTACTCTTTTAGAAAAAACTCTAAAATAAATTTCTAGTCTTAGCTTGTTTACGCTGCATGGTTGGGCTTGTTACATTGATGGGCCTTATTTTAACGACCTGAAACGCAAGTATCAAGTGCGAAGCGCATGTAACTTTGTGGGCGGGTTTTGGGCGCTGTTGCTATTTAACCGGTGGGATAAATGACTCTTGCGCTCAACGCAAATCTAAAAGGGGTTGGTCTGATGTAGCTTCATTATTCATAGGTGTGGTTTGTGCATAACGAGAAACAAACCAATAAGAGCGTCATATCATATTCCCTTTAAGAGCATGATATGGGGCATTTATATACAACAAGTTGCTCTTGTTCCATGGCGCAAAACTGTTATAACGGCGCATTTACCAGGCGCACTTCACAATGGGTCACAGCTGAGGAGATCGATGTTCTCATCAGGGCCGTAAAAGAAAGAGAAATGACACTGGGGACGGGACAAACCCACCCAAATTAGCTTCGGTTCAACATGCATATAATAATTTTGCCCGATCTTATGAAAGTTCGTATCTATAGCACGAATGTCATTTCTCGTGGCATTTATACGCCATTTGCATGTATATGGTACGCGTTTTTCGTGTGCATATGATATGCACTTTTTGGCGTATAATACGCACGAACTCCCCACCCCCCTCCCCCCTCCCCCCTAAACCTACCCCAGGGTTTTTTAGTGCGTAGCATAAGCACGCAAAAAACATTTTTGGCCTATAAATGCCACGAGAAATGACATTTGTGGTATAGATACACATCTTCATGAGACTGTGTTGAATAATTTGAGTATGTGTAAGCTTTATGCCTATTTTCCCATCGCCATGGACACAACAATGATTTCCCTCGTGTTTAAAGAGTTTTCCTTATGATAATGTATCATTTGCAAAAAGCAAAATGCATCTGTGTAGATGAGAGAATCATCTGCAGTGTATGCGCGTTGTTCACACTCTGTATTGTGGCCAAGAATGTGCGCTTAAAATAGCATCTGAATGTACGCGCCACGCGCCACTGACTTTTGACCAGTTTTTTTCTGGTCATTGGCGCAATTGTTTTCTGGAACTGCAAAATAGCACTAGGTATTGTTTGCGCCAAAACACGCCTCCTTTTTTTTGGAGCGCAAGTTCATTCCCTAGTTTAGCGATGTGTGTCTGTGGAGGAAAAAGCCCACTTTGCGCAGGTGCAAAATAGGAATGATCAACACATTCTCATCCTTTAGCGTCATATAGAACGCTATATGACAAAACGGCGCTATACGCACATGGCACCCGTTATCGTTAATATAACGTGCTGTGATGGGTAGGTTTAGGTGTGGGGTAGGGTAGTCTCATATTATGCTAAAGGATTTATGACGCCTTGGGTTCGAGTGTTATATTAATGATAAAGGGTGCCATGTGCGTAGTATAGCGCCATTTTGTCATATAGCGTTCTATGTGACGCTAAAGGATGAGAACGGGCTGGAATGATACATGCGTCAGTGTATAAAGTCATTTGCGCCAGGTGCAAGATAGGGCACGATAAGTGCTTAAAAGCTTTTTTAAAATCAGAAACCCAGTCTGGACTGACTAGCCAAGACCAGTGTAGGTAAACCTAGTTTAAGCCAGCTGTAGAAACATGAAATTGAACCTTTTTGTCTTGTGGAGTTTGTGAATGTTTTATTCCTCCTTCAGCTATTGTGTTTGGAAGTGGGTGGGAGTCTAAAGGGGTTTGTTTGCTTCTCTTTCTCTCTCTCTCAAGGCAAAGCTGGGCTGGTCATGTGATTAGATGGCATTGCCATGACGGACACTGATTTAAATGAAAGCTGTCATGACAACTGGGCCAGTCATGTGCTTATATATCTGTATACAACAAACTTCCTATTAAAAAAACAGTCCTATTTTGAACACCACCAATTTCCTATCAAAATATTGAATTATCTCACATTTATACTTGTTTTTATGCACATTTTCTGTTCTAATGACATCATACTGTGTGGGAGCAACTGAATAATGTTTACTAAGCGGCTAATATGGATTATTTTAGCAAATTCCCATTCAGTTTAACTTTATTCTGGCATTTAACAGCCTCTTTTCACAATCGAATCAATTCTCAATGGATCAAAAGATCAACTCCTGAACTACATTTTTTTTCTCTTATTGAATATTCTGTTTCTCTCGGAAATACATCAAGCTATGCAAGTAAAATGTATTGCAAATGTTACGTTTGGCATTAATATTCATAATGTCAAATCTTACATGTTGTCAATTTAAAAATCTCTGTATACAGAGAGAGAGAGAGAAAGTGTGTCTTGAAAGAGCATGACATCACACATGTACATGCTCATGAAGAATGTGAAAATCATTAGAGCACTGAAAGAGAGTAATAAAAAGAGCAAATGACTTTATGTCAGCTATTTTATGTTGGAGGAGAGGGAGAGAGGGATGCAGCCATAAAAATGAGTGAACGATAGATAGAGCTGCACGGGATGAAAGAAATGTATAGAAAGGAAGGGATGAACGGGAGGGAAAGAGAGAGCGGAGGATAGAAGTCAAACTGCACATTTAATCTTCTCCACTCCCTGGCATGCTGTAAATCAACCACAAAACACTGTTACTACAGCTTGACCAGCCACACACACACACACACACAGAAAACTATTGCCCAAGACCCACACAGCACTTCTGTGATATACAGTGCCAGGAAGTGCTTACAGCATAGTGCCACAGTGTTGCCATGTTTTATGTACAAACCAAGTGCAATATGGTATGTGCTTCGACATAACTTGAAATACAGGAATATAAATAAAATGCATATATATATATAACAACCTCACTCTGTATAAAAAAGGTAAAACGCTTTTTGTTCCTTTGCAGCTCCACTTGTATTCACAGAAACAAAGAACTTGTATAAATAAATAAAAATTATGTCAAAAGCGTTTTACCTCATTTACAGTGACGTCCAAAACTGAAAATTGAATTGGGTCCATGGTGAAAATCTGAGATTGAAAATCTAATTTTAAACCTGGAAATAAACAAGGTTTGATTTTGAATGAAAAAAGAAAAACAAAGCAATATTACGGCATAAAATCAATAAGAAATAAGATTCAACACTATTTCTAATCAAATAAGCAGATTTGTGACATTAATAATGTGACGTTTTTTTTTAAACCGTTCGCTCAACATGTTACTTTCACTCGTGATATAATTTGCAATGGGAAACATATGCATCTAAAGCATAGTGGTCTCAGACTTTTAAGATCCCACTGGATATGATATAGTCTTATAGTACTTCAACAAATGCTATAATGTTACCACAATAGGGTTCAACCATGTTATGCAAGTATTACCGTTGTGGTAACAGCACCATGATACTTGACTGTAAGTGTGCTCTGGTATGAGTGAAAGAATGGTCTCTGCAAAGGGCCGGTAGGTCCAAAGGCCTGGCATCAGGTGGTCATTGATTAAGTGGCTGCCTGACTGTGTTTTGTTCCTCCTAACCTCAAAGACACCTCATGCATGCACATTCAGCATGTGAGACGACAGGATGCTGGATTTATGGGTCCGGTGACAAAGCCTTATTAATTCCCCCTCCCGGTGTCGACCCAGACCGTCACACTGCAATAAACATTAAGTCTGGATAGAAATCACACATGCAGGTATACAACTTACTAATGAAGATCTGATCAAGTAATAAAACATGTTTTTTAATGAGCTTTTACACTAATACAAACCCTTGGCTTGTCCTCTTGGATGACCGCCCCACTCCGACAGCCCTTTCTGTCCCGAGGCCGTGAGAAACAGACGTCTCGCTGAAACCACGGGCTGAAGTTGCGCGTGCGAGTGGGTGGGAGTTTTGTGGTAATTAAATGGACAGTTTATGCAAATGCGTGCGTGTTCGTGTGTGTAATTTTTGCTGTATGTTGCTGATGGGGATGAGCTGGCTTTTAAATGGGTCGGAAATGAGGCAATTTGCTCCACGGAGAATAATGCTTTCATCTGCATGAGCTGCAACACATGTGCTTGATAATTCACAACCCTCATGTACACACACACACACACACACACTTTCGCCATTGCTGTGCAATTACTGTGTCCTTGTTCTGTCCCCTTTAAATTTCACCATGTGTGCATTGGAGCAAAGGCTTGTCAAGAGGGAGAAGGGACTGTTGCTGTGAGTTTACATGCACCTGATGGTTTTTTCATTTAGTGTGGACGTGTTTTGGCCCGGGATGTCTGCAGGATTTCACTTTGAGAGCTCCACAATAATGCCGTTGAGACCGCTAATCGACTCATTAATTGAGAAATAAGTTTTGCCAAACCAAATCTGAAATTTGCTCTTTATCTCCCTGCTGCATAGAATTGTTTGAGCACTTCCTCTGTCGGTTTTAATTTCAAGGTGAATGTTCATGTTGGGAGTTGCCATCAGTCAACCACCGCCTACAATCATACTATCATTTAAATCATTTAATCAATCATTTAAATAAGAAACTTGGACCTCTTGAAGTAAAAATGATGGTTGCTTAATCCATGTCTATATAATATAGACAAATAGACATAATCCATGTCTGAATGTCTATTACTTTTATCGCATCTGCTGTAGGGGTGTAACGATACCTCATGTCACGATTCGATATATATCATGATACTGAACTCACAATACGATATTATTGCGATACTCAAAGACATTATGGTATAAAATGTTAACAAAAAATGTACTTTTGATTAAAATGCTAAATTTGATATTACATTGTGGGTGTAAATGAATAGGGTTGGACTTTGTGTTGATAAACCAATGCACAGGGCAATGGTGACAAAAGAATATGAAAATATTGATGATTATGAAGCTGAAATAGTCACTGACTATATAATGTTGAACATAATTTACTGGTAACATACATTAAGACATTTAGCATTATCAGGACCCACAAATACAACATAAATTCCATTATTATACATTACATTCGACATTACATTGTAGTTTAGTGACACTAACAAAAATTCTCACAAAGTAATTTTCATTTTGGGTGAAACCAACTATACATATGATATTGGCACTATCCACGATAGATATTGTTGCATTTTTGTATTGCGATATATTGTGACATATTAATACACCCCTAATCTTTTCATTTTGATTTTTTTTTTATTTGTTCTGTCTGGTTTTGTGTGATTTTCTTTTGTGTTTTTAATTTTATTTTGAGAACTTAATTGATGCAAAGCGAAAGGTACCAATATTTGATCAAATAAATGGTATCAGTAAAAAAAACGCTTCACATTATGTAACACTTCAAGTTGAAACCTATGCTATTGCAGCAAGTTCCAACATTGCTGGGCAGTTGTAAACAACCTTCAGTTACTTTGAGCACAATGCGCGCAGCTCAGCACAATGTGTCAAAACTCAATCGCTCACGTTGTAATCTAGAAAGCCGTCAGAACTGGAAGTGCCCATCTGTGACAGTTTGGTGAGTAAACTATTTTTTAAATTACGCTGCTAGTATACCACCGTATAAATGGTATAGCAGAACCCATAATTTCTTGACAATTTCTTTCAATCACTTGTACCTGCCAGGTGATTTTATGGGAGATGTTATGTCTTCAAACAGAGGACGTGGACACTCGCGCAGTTAGTACACACTGTATGCACTGCTGTCAACACAAAGCCTATTATGGGATGGTCATCTTTAATCAGTCGGGAAAGGAAGCGGCACACTTGAAAAGACACAGTTCAATGGTTCTATCCACACATATGCATCTCTCTTTTTCTCCCTCCACACGCTCTCTTTTTATTCAAATCAGGAGTGAACTTGAAGGCCAAGAATTATATAATAATAATATCATCAATAAGCGAGCGCTCAGGTTACTTACAGCTGCAGGCGCAGATGTTTGTTTGTATAAGGCCGCCTACACACTAAAATATCTTTGGAGCTTTTGACGGATATGAATGTCTTAAATTCCATCAGTTTGATATCAAGCTGGAATAAAGTGATTTGGATTTCCTTGGCCCGTCTTTCTAAAATGCTCATTGATTAATGAAATGCAAATTGACATATCTCAACCTTTGGTCACATGACAGAGATTTTTTTTTTTAAATCCGCTAATAAAATCAGTGTTTTTGCAGCATTATCTGACATGGCGTACACTCCAGCATGTAGGTGCCCTACTGGTTTCACTACTTAATGCATTTTCTCTGTGTTTGCTTGAATAAAAAGGTCACAGTCCTGTGAGAGGATTGAGAGTACAGTGTGCTTATATAGAGGAGAGAGAGAGAGAAACAGAAGGTGGTCAGTGTGTACTTGCTTACTTTAATGTGAGCCCAGTGTAGCATATTGATTTTGTGTGTATTGAGTGTGTTGCTACACAAAGAGGGTGTACTTACGTGTGCATAGCCGGTGACCGCATTACTTACGCTTGATTGGAACAGCGAGAAAAGAATGTGAAGAAAGACTGAACAGTGTTTTAGATGGACGGAGGGGGAAGGAGCGAGACCAGGGGTCGGAATGAATGACACTGAAGGATAGAGGAACGAACGAAACATCACTGAGTCCTACCTAATGAAGACAAATCGAGGTCCGAGCCCGATGGTGATTGGGATTGGATCGCTGTGGTATTAGGGTGGCAAATGCATAATTTTCAAGCATCTCTCATAAGAGTAGCAATAATAGCCCCCTGAGTCTGAGGTAACCGGGCCATCACATCATCGCCTTGCATCGCATTGCTACGACAACCACTCTTTTCCGGCTGTTGCCAGGCACCGGTCACCATGGAGATGCAATATAGGCTGGGGTTAAGAGTTAGGGTAACGGACGGGTGGGGGCGGGGCTCTTGACTATTGAGGGTTTCTGTATGTTTATGTGCGTGTTCCAAAGGTGCCATCATTTCAAGGTCAGGTTGTGGCAGTGGTTGTTTTAATATGCATTAGAGAACGCTAATGGTGGGCAATGATAGGAATGGTCATGGGATATTATTAGTAATATTGCACATTTCACCTGACAGCCAGTGAGAGAGAGAGAGAAAATGTGAAATACAAGAATAAGATAAAAGGTAATGAGCAAGATAGGCGGTAAATGTGAAGTGAGAGAAACTGAGCGAGAAAGAGCTGGAAAGGGTGGTGACCCTATCTGACACTAATGGCTGGTCCACAGAAGAGTGACACATACCCTTTTCCCCACCCATCTCTCTAATGATACCAGTCATGAGAAAGATGGCACATAAATAGTCTGTCAAAGCAGAGCTTGGTCATTCCTGTTATGAGTGATTATTAACAGATGAATATGCCTATGTTGTTATTTAAGGATATTATTTTTATTAAAGTTGGCAGGAAATTAAAATTTACCTTATCTATTTTCTAAATGCATGTTATTGTTCTTAGTGTGACCGATTCATCCATGCATAAGGTTTAATAAAAGCAAACAAAGAAAAAAACACCCTGCTTAAGTCTGCTTTAACTTGGCCCTTTTCTAAAATCGACTGCAAGCTCCCATTCAAGTCTGTCTCCATTTATAAGTGCAACAACCACATCTAAAAATTCAATCAACAATAGATGAATTGAACCCCAACCTAAGCATTTTTTGTTATACTCGGATGTTCGTCACAAATCTGACGCTACCTCTGTTTCATCTGGACTTTAAAGGAAACTGCAGACTTTCAGATAAATAAATAAACAGTATGGAAATAAAGAAATAATGTATTTCTGACAGGATGGAAACTAACAGGAAATTTGGGGTGTCAACTTAAAGTTTTTTTTTTCTTCTGTGTTTTTTCACACCAAATGTATGATTATCGAATTATTGTTGATTTATAAAAGACTGATAGGTTGGAAAGTGAAATTGAGAATGTTGGAAATGTTTTAGACATTTCGATTAAAAAGCAAAAAAAGACTAAAGAAAAATGGTTGTTTTTTCATTGTGAAATTATCACCTTGGGAACATGGCAAAAATTAGCTTAAAGCACTTTTATGTTCCATAGAAGAAAGTAAGTCATACAGGTTTGGAACAACAACAGGGTATAATGAGTTTCATTTTTAATGTTTTTCATTTTTATTCCTTTTTATATGATGGAGACATAAAAATGGAGTGCATGTTGGGAATGACCCAGCTGATTTTTTTCCTCAACTATTTCCACTTTTCTCCAACTCTCCCACTTCCTCCATCTCCCTGGCTGCCTCGCTTAAGAGTTGAGTAATAAACTAGGCTGCCAACTTTTGAGTTTAGCTTTAAGTGAGAAAACTAGTAAAAAAAATAACAACCTTGCATCGCAATAAGTGTATTTAAATAGATTCAGTAACTAAACAGAATATTATTAAGTTTAGTGACATCATGTTACATTGTTTACATGGGACAAAGATGTGGTGCTACAAGTTAAAATCAGTTTAACTTAAAAAAAAAAAACTCTTCTTGACACTTCACATTTTTTCCCCATTCTAGTGCCCGCATCTCGTGTTTTTACTTTGTTTTGTAGTGTGTGAACAAGCCCTGTGTGTGTGCCCTGTCAGCTGGTATTATTATTAAAGGTTAAAAATTAACAACTCAAATTAATGTAATGCTGTTTTGATAATAATAATAACATTATAATATTTTCAATGATATGAGTAAAAATATAATAAATAAGAAATATAGAGCATATATTTAGCAAAATACTGTTAATTTTTCTAGTTAAAGGAGCTGTATGTAAGAAATGTATTTCAAATAATCATAAAATGACCCTGATGTGTCACAAGACATTAACTCTTTCCCCGCCAAACACGGAATTTTCCGTGTTTCAAGAAAAAACGCATCCCCGCCAAACACGGAATTTTCCGGGTTTCCGTGTTTTAGGTGGTATACGGTAAAGAAGGCCCGCGCACATGCTCTGAAAGAGTATGCAACTCTTTGATCAAAGAAACAGATTGCAATCGCGTCTCAAACGTGAAGTGGAGTTGTGAGAATGTAGCTCAAAATATCAATAATATCAGATAAGTATAAGACAAATGCAGAGGTATATGGCATGGCTGATCAAGTGCTGGAGGTGTTGATGGTCTCGGAGTCCGATCACTATTTGATAATTCTGAATCTGATCGGGACGAAATAGTGAGTGAGAGAGATGCATGCATGTTGCATGCATGTTGTGCATGCAGAGTTTGTGTAGGTAAGGGGTTGCGGAAGGAGACTGCAAAAGTTGTGGTGCTTTTGGCTTGCTTAGTTGGGGTTATTTAATATTTAACAATAGATCTGTGTTGTACTTCTTTCATGTTATCATTGTTGCTTTGATGCAATCTGTGAAAAGCACTATATAAATAAATGTGACTTGACTTGACGTGTCCCCTTACATCCTGGGAAATGTTACTCTGTTTACCACTCAAAAGCAAATTACAGTTCCTAAATTTGATATATTTTACATTTATTTATTTTTTAAATTTATTTTGGAAAGTTTTATATATGAAGAAAACAACATCTGAATGTATTCTGCTGGAAAATGCACTTGTTTGATAAAAATGCCTTTTTCTCTGTTTTTTGTACAAAATGTTGTGTTTTTGACAAAACCTACATCCGTTCAAGTGGCAATAAAAAAAGAACAAATGAAGATAAAATAAAATACTTTTTTTTGTCTAAAAGCAGAGGCTCAGATCTTTATTTTGATATATAGCTTCTTCATATATTCATGGAAGAAAATATTTAACGGGCCATTGAAATTTAGCAAAAATCGTCAAAAACCCTGGCGGTGGCTGGCAACTTTTTTTAAAAACGCTGGCGGGGAAAGAGTTAAGAAATCATGTTCATTTCAAATACTTTTATCACTGACAACAGTAGTCCGGCCAGGATATTGTCATTTAAAAAGTGTTGTTGCAGCCCTCAACTGTCATGTTGTGTTTTGGTCTGATGCTCCACCCTCCCCCGATCTACCAATCACGAAGTCATTAGTGTTGCAGCATTCGGGTTGCCAGCTCTGCTCTAATTACCACAGCTGCAGCTACAAACGTGTGGGGTAAAAAAAGTTGGATCCTGCAGCATATCTGGCAACCTGGGGTCAGGGGGGGAGGGGGAGGGGATACACTGCTCTACAGTAATTTGAAACTGATTGCAGTACCAGTTTTGGCCACAATCTTACATACAGCTCCTTTAACTAACACACAGCTATGGTAATTAAATGGCTTTCCTGAGCTAAATGTAACATTACATGACATATTGTTTACAAGCCTTATTATTGACCTCTTTCCACGGTTGGAACATTGATTGAGCGATTACATGAGAGGTGATACATTTCGGTAAGTTGTACTGTATCTTCCAACATACCTTCTGATGTTCATCGTGTTTATTTACTATTAACTAGTAGTAAAGAGAAATAGATAATTCACATGCCGCTTGAACTGAGCCACTACAGTGATCTGTCACATCACATTACAGAGTGTCAAAATGGTATTTATTATTTGAATTTGCATGCAAAGAAGATTTCTTCTTTGCTTTTTTGAAAATTGATGTGTGGTGCGAGAGCATGAGAACAGTGTCAGAGTCTCACATTGAATGCGTGAGAGTTGGCAGCCTTGGTAATAAAGCACTTTGTATGTCGCACTGCTAAACTCCCACAGCACATCTAAGTTAGCCTAACATTCATTAAGCAATGCTGCAAATCTTTGGTAGCACAGCTAATAGTGGCCTTTTCTCATTCCACGTCTCTCGCTTAGCCATTTTTGAAGTGCTGCCCCTGCTGTGCCTCCACACCTGCCTCTGACAGAGGATTTATAAGGGACCATCATGCTGTTTTATTAAAGTCCATTAAAGGAAAATGGTGCTGGATCTACTGGGGTCATTTACTGGAGCTCCCTGCACTTCGTTAGTTTAGCTATTATTAAGGAAGAGCGCCGAACCGAGTTTAGATCGCCTAATGCCATTTAATATCTCTCTAGCTCTGGTTCACCGACGCAAAGTCATGAATATCAAAATGGCCGCCATGTGCAAAGATGCCCCCGGGTCTTTACAGTCCTCAGGTGCTGAAGAAAACATGGATTTTGAGATTGATTCCAATGTTTTAGTGGTTATAACAGAAGCACAAAACTGATCACGGCTCATTGGCGTGTTGCCGTGGGTGTTTAGTGAGTCCCGTGGCATTAGCATTAGCGCCGTGAGTTATGTACACTTGTCAGTTTAGTTTGTCCTATTTATTCATATTGGAAAAGGTAATGTCTCCCTAAGCTTCATCATAATTAGCATCCTTCCTCAGCCTCGACTAAATTAACCACTAATGTACACTGAACACAGACCTGTTAGTGTGACGTTAGGTAGTAGCGCTAGTCTATATTAAAATATGTTTGTTTAGGGCTGTTTTAGTGTGTCCCGTTAGAGGCATTTAACTACCTGCTCTGTCTCAGTCTAGTGTCGTTTATTAAGAGCTTTTTCTCCCAACGCACATTTGTTTTCCTGCTGAAGCTTTTACACAAGTGTTTAAGTGGGACGTTTGTTGCTTTGGGTAGAGAGAGGCGGCGTGCACAGGTTACACTGCACAGGTGTGTGGTGATTTACTTCAGGCTCCCGCTGTGCTTCAGCAACACTTTACCTTGCCTCAGTGTGTGTGTGTGAGTGAGTGTGTGAAGGAAGCTGTCCCTCTGTCCGCGTGTCTGAGCACTGCACCAAGGATTAGCATTTATTTAGCTGCCGTCCCCTCATTTATTTATTTATTCATTCATTCGTGGGAGTTTTTTAAGCTAATTAGTTTATATCCAGGGCAAAACTGTAATTGTGTCCTGGGGGATCAATGGATGGAGGGGGTTGTATATGAGACACATCCAGAAGTGTGGGCGCAAAAAATAGTAGGGATTAGACGGTGACAGATAAATTTTAAATTTTATTCTCTGAAATATTTTTCTTCTCACATTTCTACCAAATAAAAGGCAGTTCCAAGTTGGGAAAAAAACTGGTTCTTGCCAGTGTTGTGTCCTTTTCATCAATGGTTTTTATTTAATAAAAACAAAATAAAGTTAATTAGCCTAGTTTAATCTTTAATCAGTTTTTTTTAACCAGTTAGTACTATGCGCTGGTTATAAGCTGTGCATACTAGAAGTTTCATCTTTGTCCTGTGTCTCCTCTATTTTTCTGTAGTGTTTACTGTATGAATAATAAAATTGTTGTCACTCATTTAAACTAGAACTGTGTGCATCTTATTATCCCTTCACACGAACTGTTGTTTACATGGGAATCTATTGTTTCTGGTATTTCATTGTATTTGATGTTCCATCTCTTCCATTTATTTACTGTAAAACAACAGTCCAGGCCAGTGTTGTCAGTTTGTGGAACAGCTTATTAGTGAACAAATATCAATGCGCATGTGTCCTAGTGTGCATCTACAAACCAAAGTATACTTTGGTGATACTGTATGGTCTTCTGGGAGAAATTAGAGAGTTTTCCAGGAATACAAAATGCAGACCTGGTCGCTTTAGGCTTGTCTCAGATTTTTCTCATACCTTTTTTTTCTTTTTGGTGGAAAAAGGGTTTGAGAAAAAGATAGTGATTGAAATATAGAGTTGTGGAAATTGTTTAGATGGGGAAGATGTGACTATATTGAGGCATTACAGTACAGCTTTGGGTACTGTGTGTTTCAGGTGATTTGTTTCTGCAGAGCTACTTGTGTTGAGATTGAAATGTTTGTCAGAGATGTCAACCTTCAGTGTGAGTTTAGCTAACGGTGCGCTTTCACAGACAGCATTCTTACATCATTTACTTTCACATTCAGTTTGTGTAAGCGCACTAGAGAGAGAGAGAGAGCGAGCGAGGGATGATGGCAGTGGTGTGATAGAGTGCTTTGGCAGTCACAGATAGGGGAGAATTACAGTGGAATGAAACTGAATAGCGAGGGGGTGATGAATATTATTCTTCCGCTGGGGAGTTTTTACCTCCTGTCAATCACTGTATTAATCTTAAGACTTCCCTCCCCTCACATCCCACACACACTTGTAAGTGTTTTGTCCATCACTCAAAATATCTCTTTCATGTCCTAAATTTCCCATTCTCAAATATCCTTCCAATCCCAGCAAACCAGGCATCTACGCAGACGTCGCTTCTGATCTTAATTTTAGATGCTTTTGATTCTAAAACATAGTGTTTAGTTTCTGAAAGAAATGCTTTAAGCTGTGATAGCCAATATGTGCTCACACACTAGCTAAATTCTGTTGCTAAGTCCAAAATTACGTTTTCAGGGTGTTTACTGCATTCAGTGAGGAAAGTCGAGAACTTTAAGTGCGTGCAGTCTTTAAATATGCAGGTCTTAGTATATAATTTCTTCAGATTATTGTATTACTGTGTATATATATGTGCATAGAAAAAAAAATATATAACAACCCTCTACAATGCGAGTAAATCACTTGCATATGTGACAATTTCGCAAATTTCTATAATTAGCCAATGACAGAGTCGAAGCGTGTGCACAAAGACACCTCAGACAGCACGCGATCCCAGTATACACATATTGTATTACAGTATTTCAAAATATCTGTCTTGGTGAGTATTAAGACAAACATTATCTGTTAAAAACATTATCTATCTAATCTGAATCCAACCTGGAAATCCTGAAAAGCACTGTTAATTTAATTTGAATCGTTTTATTGTTTATTTGGGCTATTTCTTGTAGTTTGATCATTTTTTTGTTATTTTATTACAGACCGTTCACTTATATTTTAATAGTGTTTGAAAATTACATTTTAAATGTATGTTTATATTATATTTATGTAGAATTATTATTATTTTTTTTCATCTGTATTGTTCTACCATTCCATGTAAAATGTCTGGCGAGTTTTATTAGAAAATGTTTAATTCGTTCTTTTTTTTTCAAATACAGTGGTATTATGAGCCATGAGGCATATATTTAGATATGGGTTATGTTGTCTACCAGGTTGCTTAGCAACAATAAACATGCTTTGTTTAGGCTAATGAAATGCATAACTCAGCAGAAGATGTATTTAGTATGTATTGAACATACTGCTTTTAACGTTTTATAAAAGTAATAGGCGAGACTGTCTTTCAGTAATTTTTTCATAGTTAAAGTTGTCTGTCATGCCTAACTATGCCTCAGTGTAAAATCACTGCAGTCCGTCACCTCCTATGGCTTATTGATATACGCTCTCCTAAAGGATTATTAGAAACACCCTACTAATACTGTGTTTGACCTTTCGCCTTCAGAACTGCCTTAATTCTATGTGGCATTGATTCAACAAGATGCTGAAAACATTCTTTAAATGTTGGCCCATATTGATGGGATAGCATCTTGCAGTTGATGGAGATTTATTGGATGCACATCCAGGGCACAGAGCTCCTGTTCCACCACATCCCAAAGATGCTCTATTGGGTTGAGATCTGGTGACTGTGGGGGCCATTTTAGTACAGTGAACTCATTGTCATGTTCAAGAAACCAATTCGAAATGATTCGAGCTTTGTGACATGGTGCATTATCCTGCTGGAAGTAGCCATCAGATGATGGGTACATGGTGGCCATAAAGGGATGGACATGGTCAGAAACAATGCTCAGGAAGGCTGTGGCATTTGTGACTTTGTAAACCATAGAAATGGTTGTGCGTGAAAATCCCAGTAACTGAGCAGATTGTGAAATACTCAGTCCGGCTCGTCTAGCACCAACAACCATGCCACGCTCAAAATTGCCTAGATCACCTTTCTTTCCCATTCTGACATTCAGTTTGGAGTTCAGAAGATTGTCTTGACCAGGAACACACCCCTAAATGCATCAAAGCAACTGCCTTGTGAACAGGTGATCCTAATAATCCTTTAGGTGAGTGTATTTTTTCCTTTAGTATCCCTCTTTAAGTATCTCCATTACCTTCATTCTTCTTGTAGTTCACGGTTCATGTTTATGCTTCTATATTGTGGTCAGCACTACCATTCAGTGTTGTGACAGTGGGAACTGTCCATTCATTCAGAAGCTTTATTGAAGCATAAGGATGAGCAGAAATGAACAGTTGAATTGCTCTGCCTTGGTCATGTTCAGTTTTCAAAGAGCGAGGGCTCTATTTTCTACTAAACCTGGTTTTCTATTGCACATTTGTTCATAGGGGCTTCTGTATTATTGTATCTACAAGGACAGTTGAAGGATGTTCTGTATTCATATATTTATTTCACAGAAAATCTCACTGTCTACTTCAACATCTTTCCTTTCATTTGTCTTATTTAATATCCACTTCAGCTAGGCATCCTTTCTCACATGAACCTACGTCTCACGCAAGAACTTAAGTCCTGTTCAAACTAACCACTCGCACACACTGACAGGCTTGACAAAAGGTCTGGTCCATGTTGCAGATTATTCTGACCAGGAACCATTCAGGAAGAGACCATCTGATTGTAGCTAAAACAGTAGCACATGGTGCTAGGCCATGGGTTTGAGACCCAGGGAATACAGGATAATGCTGATAATATGCACTGTATGCCTATTTTTAAAAGAAAATGTAATCGTTTTGAAATATTTTGTTTTATCCTACTTTATTATTATATAAGTCGGCCAATGACATTGGAGGTTTCCTTGTCGAGTAAGCACTTAGGTGTGTTATAGGGTTTTATGCGATTTCTGTATTCAACTGCCTCAGGTACTGTTACGTTAGTATTATTTAGAGTAGATACTATTTTTGAATGAGCTTTTATTTTTATTTTTTTTTTTTCAGTTTTAATAGGTTTAACAAGAGTTTTTTCCTAAAATGGTGTATTTTAAGAACTCTTTTGTGTATGTGTCTTCGGGGCCATGTCCTGAACGTACGTAATAAGGTTTGAGAAAGTGCCACCTTGTGATCAAAAGTCATATCAAGTTGATAGATTCCTTGGGTCATGCTGAAAACAATGATACCAATGATGCCATATTTGCTCGAACTTGCTGTCCGCTATTTAAAATTTCTTTGAAAATCTACTTTTCCTATCACCTCGTAGAGCGTTTGATTTTCACCAAAATTGGCTCAGATCACCTTCAGGCCATGCCGGCAAAAAAAGTTATCAAAAGCTTTTCAATAGACCATAATGTTCTCGATTAACACATCAATGAATTTGTTGACATGATGCCAAGCTAATTCTGAGGCTGTAATTCTGCAACAATTTGGCTTATTGACATCAAACTTTGCATGTGTCATTATAACCTCACACTGACCACACCATAATAACTTATAACAGCTATTAACATAATAAGCATAATACTGTAATAGCGCCACCTGGTCAAGTGATGGGTCAAATTAATCATATTATAGTGATTTGTCAAATTAATCATATTATAGTGATTGGTCAAATTAATCATATTATAGTGATTGGTCAAATTAATCATATTATAGTGATTGCATTTGTAATTTATCAGCCTTTTTGACTAAAATAATCTAAAACCATCTTTAATTACTTACTGATGCAGTTTTTTTTTTTTCTGAAGCTCCCAGCCATGCTTGCATGTCACCTTTTTGTGCTTGGCCCTGATAATTGCTGCTTACAGATATTTAAAAATATATTTTTATTTAATTTTAGATTTTTTTTTACCTATTTTAATTCAGTTAGTTGGCAAAGTAACATTTGTTATTTTGCATTTAAGTTTTAATTTGTTATTTATTGATATTTGTTTTATTTATCTTATTTAAGTTTTTAATAGACCATTTGTGGTCACCACATTGCGTCACTGCTCATTTGCATAAAGCTTAACTTTGCTGTATCGCTTTTTGTTTTGCCAGCTTGAACGATTCGGTAACACTTTACAATAAGGTTCATTAGTTAACATTAGTTAACTACATTAGTTAGCATGAACAAATAATGAACAGCTCTTATACAGCATTTACTAATCTTTGTAAATGTTAATTTCAATATTTACTAATACTTTATTAAAATCTTGTTAATTTTAGTTAATGCGCTTTGAACATGAACAAACAATGAACAGCTTTATTATTATTAACTAACATCAACGAAGATTAACAAATGCTGTAACAAATGTCTTGCTCATGGTTAGTTCATGTTAGTTAATACATTAACTAATGTTAAATAATGAACCTTATTGTAAAGTGTTACCAACGATTCTTTACTTTCTGAATTTCTTCTTGTGTCCACTCTCTCAGTGCAGACACCTGTCTGTTTTAATAAAGCTCTCTCTGTCTCCAGCTAGCCTCTCCCTCTTTCTAAATAATTTTCCTTCTCCTTTGCTCTTTCTTCCTCTGTCCATTACTTGGAGTCATAGATAACTAAATACAATCATTGTGTGCAGATGTAAACTCTCAAACACATAGGCTACATCCAAGCACGTAGAGAGCTGAAAACGTCCATGATTTCACGGCCTAGCATTCCCTTCAGCATAATAAGTAAGTAGTTGTAGGCTGAGCAAGGGCTGCTTTGCATTCCGCGTGTGCTACTCATTTCAGTAGTGCTTGATGTGAGGCTGTTCTGTAACGCCGAACGTAAACTACCGCGATGAAGATTACACAATTCCTCGGCCTCCTTCAGCGGTACCGTTTGAACACCTGAAGTGGTCAGCAACTTGATAATGTAGCTGCTTCCTGTTTGTAAACACATTGAAAGACCAAACGCATTAGTCACCCCTCGCATGCGTCAGCCCGCATTTATCGGCAAGGGGGGCTTAACTGAATCCTTGTCTTAAAAAAACAGCAGGCATTTCATTAGTCACCTAAATGCACACAAAATATTTCAACATGACAAATTCAAAACGTGTAACTAATTTCACAGCTGCTTGAGGTAGTCTCTGGAGTGATATGACAGCGTGCGCACGCCCCGTGTGTGTGTGTGTGTGTGTGTTTGTGTCCCTGTGGAGCTGGAATGCAAATGACAGAATTGGCTGTATCTCCTGTAGAAGGGAAGTAAGTCATTTTGTAGCAGCTGGGTTTGGAGCTGCGGGGGAAAAGGGACAGACCACCTCAGTGCAGGACAAAAAGCGAGGGTTTGTACTTGTAACTTTGAGACAAAAGGAGAAATAAAGGGAGAATTAGTAAAGAGTTGTGGCGTGACCAGAAGTGTTAAGCAAAACCAGGTTAAAAAGCCTAAGATGTGGGTTGACAGGAAATAAATGATTCAGCCAACTTTTGATTGATTTTTCATGAGATAAATGCTTCATAAGTCTGCCTGGAAGAGAAAATGACTTAAGAGCAAGGCTTCAGAAAGAGTGTATGACAGGAATTCCAAATAAATAGCGTGTCACGCTGGGCGAGAGAATAGAAAAGCTGGGGGTCAGGGTAAAGAGTGATGGCAGGGGTTACATGAACCCCTTTATTGTCAAAGTCAAATGTGGCTAGTTGCTGTGACAACATGCAAATGAGATGCAAACGAGTGGAACATTTGGGAGGAGGGTTGGTTGGCTGGGTGATGTTGTCATGGCGACCCCCAGTGATGCACAACGGAAGAACACAAACAGGCAGGAGGGCTGCGCAGGGAACGGCTGGAGTCGTATTAAAAGAAAATGTTAGGAGATGAACAGATTACGGAGCAAAGCACTGGACAGGGGACATATTGGAGGGTGGGATGTAATGGGATAAGAATATAACATTAGGGAGTTGAGAGCGAGGGTAAAGGCAGGGAGAGAATGACCATCTCTTTCAAAGCTTTCCCTCCTTCTCTCTTTCTTTTTCAGCGTTATCATCCTCGCTCTGTTTTAGTTCAACGTCTGATGGCAGGCACCTTACATTTGAAAAGTAGAGGGAAAAACAGGTGGAAGACAGAGAGATAAGGGCTTTACGTTGCTGGGTAAGAGAAATTGAGCTGTGAAACAAACGTGTTAGGATTGCAGCTGATGAGAAAGAAAACTTTCGGAGAGTTTGTCACAATGCCAAAATTTCAGCAACCAATGCTAAATAGATAAAAAATATATATACGATTTTGAGAACAAAATTTAAACAAGATTTGAAATTTGGTTTCCTTATTCATTTTTAGTGCATTAATCCATATTAGGTAGAGTAATGAATAATATCATAATGCTACTTCACAACTTTCTTATTGGGCTGCACAATTAATCATATTTAAGTCGCAATCTTTGTTTCTTCTCTTGATTTATCAAGCTTAATCATCTGTGCTTATTTTCGTGCTGGCTATTTATTCTGAAATTGCTTCTTTTTTTTTTTTTTCTTCATTTGACATTTCCGTTATCTAATTGGTAACAAGCCTTCGCACGCTTTAATGTTTTGGGTTGCTGGGTGTCAAGAGCTCAAATCCCTCGGTCAGTGCTTTTCTCTTAAATGGATAAATTTAAGAGAGTAACATATCCAAACAAACATATTGACTATATTGTTTGCAACGGACTAAATTGTTTTGGTTTTAGAGAAAAACGATAACATAATTTGGAATTATTAATAGTAATTTCACTGTTTTAGCTTTTGAGATAAGCTTCTTAAGATATTACCCGTTTTCTTAGAGTGTTCATTTATATGATAATAAAACAGAAAACTGGAGGAAAAATAAACCCTGAGTTGACATTCTTTTGATTCGTGCTTACGTGAAAAGTGCAGTAATTCTGATGAAATGTAAAAAGAACATTTCTCAAATGAAAACAGTTGATTTATTAATCACAATTATAATTTAGTGAAAAATAATCATGATTATCAGTTTATCTCCCATTTTGCAGCACTACTTGCTTGTCATTTTCAATGTCATCACTTGCTTGACTTTTCAAAATTCACTCATAATATTAAATATTATGTATTTTATCTATTATAGAAATTTATTTTAAAAATGGCACTAAACCGTAGTTGTAATTTCTATGTGAAGATAAATACTGTTTTTATTGCAATTTTTTAAGTTAAATATTCAGAAAAAATCGATAAATTAACTATTCTAATCTAAATCAAAAGTAGATCTGAAATGTAAACATGGGTCAGTTATAATTTTTTTTTTTTTTTTGGGGGGGGGGGGGGTATTTTAAGTATTTTAGTAAAAAAGTATTTTATTTCATGTTGCTTGCTTGAGTAAAGTGTAGCCTATGTCATGATGCAACACCCCTCTTCTAAAAATGGTCTGAGTAGGCTATTTTTTGTTGTACGTAACGCAAATCAAAACGCCAAGGCTTCGCGCCAGTTCACGGTCTGCAGCACAAGTGATTGACACGATGGAGTTAGCGAACTGACGCGGTAAGACCACAGACAAAAGAAAAATTAAGACCTATTGCTCACCACCTCCCCAGTGATATTGAAGCAATCGATTGCCTAAAATAGTCCTATAATTTATCTAATGAGGCCTTATTAGATGCGTGAGGACTGAGAGAATATTTTGTGTCATTGTCAGCAGTTGTCATGTGCACTGTCCGGCTAAAACTACTCCAACATATCGAAGATAGGATGGAATTTGCTTCTGCAGAGTGGCCGCCTTAGATGTTGGAAAGGTCACGGGAATGGGGTTGTTTCATGATTCATGACAATTTTCTTTTTTTTTTTTCATTGGTTGTTGCGTTACCCAGATACAATAGTGCTATTTTCTGATTGGCTTTTGTGTAGCTCGACTAACAACACAGAACACGCTTGATTCCTGCCGGGTCCAAAGTGAGAGCGGCGTGGCCAGAGACATTTGGGCGCTGTGGCATATTAAATACATTATAAATAGTGTCTGAAATACAATGTGTGGCAGGAGTGTGTAACAAAAGACCGAAATGAGTGACTGTCATGCTCAATGCGTGACATTTGAGAGCCCTTGGTGTGTGTGTACAGTATATACTGTAGACCCCATCACTGAGTTGCTAAGTCTCTCTCAGTTAAATGTATGTGTTAATGCAGGAGAGAGAGCACACATATGATATGAGTAGTCTATTGCAAATTTGGGGAGGGCCCATTCACTGTGGCCCAGTCATTTCTGTGGGTGGGCCTGTTTACTGACCTAACGTGTTTACATTGCCTTCTGACTTGAGTTAGAAAGTCAGACAAAAAAGATCAACTTGGTACTGCCGCGTTTGCCATTCTTAGAGAGGAGATTTGCAGATACAGAATGAGCAGCTATGTGACAGGGGCACATGTGAACCAATCATGCAGAGAGGCACTGTGGGATGGTGGAGAGGTGACTGGAGGTCTGTGTTTTACAAATTGCCACTAAAACTGAAGCAGGCAAAGGTTGAGTGAGAGATGTGCAAACGAGAGAGAAAGCATCGGAGAGAGTACAGATTGCTTGCGCAGCAAGAGATGTTCTCTTTGTACTCCAGATCGCAGCGCGGGTGTGTAGCCGCCTCTCCGCCGGGCATCCCGCTGCCCGGTCCATCCCCGACTCCACGCGTGAGCAACAGCACTTTATCACCAGCACGCACACGTGCTTGCGGAGTCTCAGCTTCCTGATGGTTTTCATTCCAGCCCCCCGCTATCTCTCTGCAACCGAAAAACCCATCTCGTGGTGTATTGGCAGTGCGCAACTCTATTCATTAAACAAAACAACTCAGATGCTGGGAGAGAAGGAATCACAGCCTAACTACTGTGAGAGGTGAGGTATCGCACTGTAAACGAAGCGTGCTCCCGCTCCCGCTGAACGTCTTATTGTCTGATGGGGTGAAGCCCCACTGTGGTGTCTGACAGGTCACAGAGGCCACACATCACCCGACACTAACCACCAGCAAGGTTAAACAAAGACTCGAATGCAGCAAGTTCCCCCTGTCGACATGAAAACACACCAGCTGTACCTTCCCTCCCCGTGTGTCTTTTTCATCTTTCTCACTGTTTGTCACCATCTTTTCCCTTTTTGCTTTTGTCTTTTGAGCCTGTTTCCTCTTCTTGGCTCGTGTAGTTTCTTTTGTTCCCACTAGAACGGATCTGGAGAGCTGACCGGGGGGGCTTGGCGAACCGGCAGAGGAACCGCTGGCTCTCTAAACACTCTTCATACTTGCTGAGATTAGAAGGCTAATCAGGAAGCCCTTTCCCAGGCACCTGCGAGCCCCCTCTGGTAGATTGCGTTGTTTGTTGTTAGTTAGCTCCACATTAGGGGAAGTTAACTGCAATTACATTCGCCTGCCTGCGGGGGTCAGCCAGGTTGCTCATTATTAAGTCCAACTTCTTTCAGTAGTTGTTTTTCCTCTCTCCTGCCTCTTTTTCACTCTTTTCCCTTTCTAGGTCACATCAGAGACAACAATTAGGGGGGAAAGAATAGGAGGAGGATGGGAGGAGAGGGGAAACATGTTTTGTGTGGCATATTGCGGGCGAACACAATGGCATCAGTGTGCTCAAGTCTGGAGAAGGGCTTTCACGGCACACCAGCCACCCGAGCGCGGGGCAACATGCGTATTCATCTTCGCTCTAGCGGTTGAGGGCTTTTGAATGGATGGAAAGAATGTGGGAGGGCGGTTACAAAGAAGAAATATGTCGGAATTTTCAAGCTTTATTGTTTTTGAGTCTCCGCGTCGGCTTGTCTATATATGTGGGTGTATGTGTGACGTATAATTGGATGTGTGAATGCATGGAAGGACAGAGAACAATGTGAACAATTTGGGCCTGACATCTTCAGCAACCTGCTTGTCAGAATAATCAAGACGCTTCAGATGCAGAGTATGAGCCAACAAACATAGACTCTCTGTGTAAGTGCAACATAAATGCAAATGCCATTGATCACAGAGTCACAGAGAAAGAAGCTAGAGACACAAACACACTTGATTATTCATCTCCCTCATCCCTGGATGGTGACTCAACAATTACTCATCGGTAAAACACCAGTGCTCCCTTCTACTTTTCATTCGAGACAAATCCTCTCGGCCAAGCTACTGACCACCTTAAATGTTCAGCTGAAGCCGTCGTAGTGCTGTTTTTTGAAGTATCCTGGTTTAGTTTTACTTGTAACCGACCAGCATCATCTATCTGAAACCAGCTGAGATGGATGAATTGAAGATGTCTTTTCTATTTTTTTTGTACTCCGTCTTTCGACACCAGCTGTGAGCACTCGTGATGGTGAAAAAAAATTATAAATACATAGTTCAGCAACTCTTCATTGAGCTGAGTAGTAAAGCTCAAGATGGCCTCCACTCAGCCTTCTCTAATGAAAAAAAAACAACAACAACAACATATCTAGTCACAAGCATCTGTTGTGGTTTTATATTCTGGACCCCAGAATCGTATTCTGGTATGATATGTCAGCCAGGCTGATTTTTGTCCCTTGTAGGACTACCAGAATTTGTCCTTCTGCCTAATGTCATTTCCAAAATCTACTGACAACCTTGCCAATGGGTAATGGACATTTTCTGATGTCAGAATTTTTATTTTATTATAAATGTAATTTAAATATTGTGTAAAGTTGAGTTTAATTTACTATTAAATGTAAGGCAAAATATAAAGCACTTTGGTGCCATTGGGTCTGTTAAAGCGCTATATAAATGCAGTCCATTTACCATTTACCATTAATATAACTGTCACGGTTGGTGGCTGTTATGAAGCGCATGAGGAAGGAGATACTTAAAATAAATCTTACATCCACATTCTGAACAGAATATTGAAATCAATCAGAAACCATTGTGACAAACTGCCAGGGAACGGAGGACAAATTTGCAAACTGGAAAGGTAACCTAGAGAAACAGACATGAACAGAACAGAGCAAAAACAAAGTGTGACTATAACTCTATATAATATTTAATTTAACAACATTTATATATATTAATCAATATTAGATATTTAATTATATTTAATTTGGTAATAAAAATGCACACAAAAAAATGTAAAAAATAAAGATATTGCTTTGCGTCATTACAAAACTCTAAAAGATGTTCTAACTAGTTTAATCAGCAAAACTAAACTTCAAAACTAAAGTACACAATTCACCACAAACCAACCAGGAGTCAACCAACGTCACCACACAGGCCGCACTGGTCGACTTGTATTTCCATTTCAGCTTTGCAGGTGAACACCATGGTATCCAGCAGATAGTCAACCAAACTGACACTAACCAGCATGGAGATTCACTCTGCTCTGAGTTGTTCTTGTCAGAAGTTTTCATTCATACACAGTGCCTCATTTCTCCTTTGGCTTATTCTCACTCTCACCCTGTTCCTAATGGATGTCCCCTTCTCACATCCATCTCTTTCTCTTGAATGCAGTATCATTACTGGAGCTCCGTATGAGTTTTCATCGACAGTCGGTTGCTGGGTTCAGCAATAACAATGGTAACAGTTCAGGGCTCCTGAGGGCCCCAGTCTGAGTTTGAGAATGTGTGCTAAGCAGTATTGATTGTGCACAGAGACGAGCGAGCGTATTTCTCATCCTGCTGGGATTTCTCTGCCCCTGGTGCTCTTTGTCGTAGATATATGAGGTCCTGTAAAGGTGCTGATGTGAAGCCTGACACGAAATTCAAATTTTCTCTGTGGCTCTCTGCGCTGTCTGCTGTTCAAGAAATCTATATATATGTATCGGATCGGGTCGTGAGATAAAAAGTTGGTGTGGGCGAGCATGTGCATTCGTGTGTTTCTACCTTGTCACCTCCTACCAGCTGCTGTCTTTCTATTTTTCTTTCTCTGTCCTCTGCCTGAACTCGTCGCTCGACATGGCCACTGCCTGACACCTCAGCCATACTAATGACAGCGAGGTGATGGAGAGAGCGATAGAGGGGGTAGGGATGGAGTGAGGTGAGGAGTAAAGCGGAAAGAGACGGTGCACATTAGTGTGAAATTATCTTCGTGTTGGAAACATAGGTAAGCAAGGTGTGGACTGAACTTTTATATATGGAAACCTGGGCTTGTTGTCACGTTTGTTTTTAAGCACTTGTATAAAGTGTGTTTTCTCTACCAGTTGTTTTTATATGGTAGTTTCAAACGTCTAGTTTAAACCCCATTTTAAGCAACACTACGTAAGTTTTTTTTTTTTTTACCTTAAAATAACTTTTCCAAAATCATTTCAGTAGTTCATCAAGTCGCAACAGGGTGAAATGCACTTATGCCTTCACTTTGCGGTCCTGTATCTACTATAACCACTCTGTGTAAGATTGTCAGATCGGGTTGAGTTTCTGAAGTTCTAATGAGACATAAGAAGACTTCAAATTTAACTTGCTTTATGTCAGTTGATTTGTTTTTCTTCGTTTCTGATGTCGCAATACATCATACTTTCATGAAATCATGCAACATACTCTAACTTTTCTGTGGACATCATTCATTTCAAAGCCGGCGCTGGATAAAATAGGCTGCGGTTGGCTAAATTATTTACGACAGCAGTTGTGGACAGTTCCGCTTCCAACCTGTAGGGCGACCACAGAGGAAAAGTTTATTAGAGTTAAATTAGAATAAAGTTAAATTAGAATAAGTTTTGTGAATTTTGTCAAAAACGTACAAGTTGGTTAGTGTTAGACAATGGCAAAGGTTTAATCATAAATATAATCTTTAGCAGATCTCAAAAGGAGATGTGTTAATTGACTGGTTTCATTGTGTCGTCGTATACACTATTGTATATAAAGGAATTGATCAGAAAAAATAAATTCAAGACAACATGATGTTTTCAGATTTTCTAATTATTTCAAAAATATCTTTCTGAGAGATTTCAGTAGACAAACAGCCCTGGACAATATATAAATATTGTTTATTACTTGATGTTTAAAGTGTATTATGATAATAACTGTTCTGAAGGCTCAATCTTGGATAGAGTTTTAAAAAATTTGTACATACACTTCAACATTGATACCCATACATCAAGAATGTAAGCAATAAGTAAGATAACAAATAAATCTTAATAATGGCAAAACAACAACAAAAGTGTAAATGAGGTCAGCAAACAGTGAAATAATATTCTTGTAACAGTAACCACATAATTTATTCATGTAGTAATATATGCTGAAACCTCACAAACACTTAACATTTTAGCAATGTTCCTCAATATGAAATTCGGTTACACTTTATTTTAAGGTGTCATTGTTACACTGTAATTATACAGCTAAGTACTGAGTAATATTAAGTAATTACATGGGGTTAGGATTAGGGTTTAGGGTTAGTTGCATGTAATTATGCATAATTTAGAGTTATTACTATAGTAACTACATGTAACATATGTAACAATGACACTGTAAAATAAAGTGTTACCTGAAATTCTTTTTTTCAGACAAAGACAACCCTGTTAAGACAACATTTCCCAATGGTTCTAACGTGGGTTTTTAAAGTAGTAAAAGTAATTCACATTTATTAGTATTTGCGACTCAAAAGGGCCAATTGACTGGAAAATATGTAGTGCAAAAGTTCATTGCATGTTCAGTGATCTGAATCTCTTTCCTGGACAATATTGGCAGAAATGCTCAACAGTTACTCGCTTGCCAATGTATTAATGTATGTGCCTTTATATACACTGACCTTCAAAACTAAACCTACCCTGAGAAATGTCCACTAGAGTAAATTGATGTGACACCAACCCCCAGTGTCTCCAAGGTCTCTCTTCTCTCTTTACTTGGAAGAAATAACCCCCCAAAAAAGAATAAGGAATGAAAATGTGTTGTAGATTATGCCCAGAGCCCTTGTATTTTCTGATCACAGTGGAGCGACTCAGGGGACCAACTCACCTGATTGGCCGAGAGTGCTGGTGTGTGGCCGGAGCGCAGAGGCGTGTGTGCCTGCTGATAGGCAGTTGCTTGGCGACTGTGTGCTTTATGCTAAATGACATTACAGTCAGTGATTGATGCAGCCAGTGCCCAGCTGTGCATGAAGAAAGGAGAAAAAGAGGGATAGAGAAATGAGCAGACAAATGAGGAGAGAGAGAGAAAGTGAGAAGGGATTTGTCCGCCTGGCTCATGCTATAGAAGAGGTGTAATAATTATAATTACAGCATATTTTAGAGATTGATGCTACACCTACAGCTAGGAGCTTGACTGATTCTGCGAGTGAGTATAAATATATGATGTGGTAATTTAATAATAAAAATATAACGAAAGCATCTAAAAATAAGACGTAGGCCCTTTATACAGATTTTATTTTATTTTTTATTTTGCAATGAGACAAATAAATTATAGTGCACATTAGTGTGTGTAGTAATAGTTTGGAGCTCTATGTGTAGAAACAAGTTAATGAGGCTTGTGATTAATACATGCAAACCCAGACACAAAAATAGAAGTCTTTGGTGCACACAGCCGAGATGTTGGGATAGGAAGAGCAGAAGGAGAGATGTGTGTGTGTGGAGGTGGGAGATAATAATGCTTTTGAACAGCCAAGATGTTCTGTGTTCTTGGCTGCTGACTATCTTATAGCAACAGCTTGAGTTTGACATGAAGCTCTGTAGTAAAAAATACGATTGCATTATTTATCAAAGAGCACCTGTATGCTGAGGTCACCTTGCTCAGAAACTGTCCATCCTCTTAATGATGAAGCGAAGATTGGAATAAAATGGGTGGCGAGGAAAAGTAGATTATGAAACTGAAAGGTTGTGTTTATTTTGTGGGATGTTTAAGTAATTTTTGTTGCTGTTTAATGCGCAAGGTCAGAAATCTCCAAGTGTGTGGACATTATCTCTATGCCATAAATTATTTCGGTAGCTTTTTTAAACAATAAAAGTTACTGCTCAAATGTACTTTAATACAGGGTCTGCTGTGCTGGAGGCTGTACTCATCTCTCCATGAATAAATCATGAGAATTACTGCTTTATTATGAATTGTTTTACTGTTTATGTTGGTTTTTTGTGTGTTTGTGTGGTGTTGAGTTATATGTCGTTTTGTAATGTTGCCGTAGAAAACATCTCTGTCCTTAAATATGTGGTTGAATGTCACCTTGATTGTGCTTTGTGTACATTATTGCTCTGCAGAGTTTTCATCTCTCAAAATGTGTTGCCAATAATTTAACTTCTGTGAGAGAGATGTGCGTGACCAGAGATATCTGCGTTATGCAGAGTGAATACAATACTTTTCAGGATTAATGTATAAAATTGATCAAAAGTGACAGCAAAGACACTTATAATGTTACAAAGATTTATATTTCAACTAAATGCTGTCCTTTTAAACGTTCTATTCATTAAAGAATCCTGAAATGTGTCAAATTTTTTATTAACAAGAGTAACATGCAAAAAAAAAAACTTGTATGAAAATGAAAAATTCTTCTCTTTTTAAATTTGTCATTGTTCTATAAATCATACTAAACTGAACTGACTGACAGCTTCAGTGATTAAAAAAGGAGTGTACTTTACTTGCTTTCTGTTCAATTCAATACAAATTTGAAGAAAAGTTTTTGTTTTTCATGAGACTTTTTGACTTCCTAGTTTGATAAGTGCTCCTCTGCCGCCATCTGTATTATTAGTGTATAATAATATATACTAATATATTATCAGCCGACATTATAGTGGTAATGTCGGTCTTTTTTTGTGTTAGTTTGCTTTTTTAAAGTGTTATTTTATTTCATATATATATATATTCTCTTTTTAATTTTTTTTTTTTATTTTTAATTTTTAATTTTGAAATTTTAAATAGTATACAATACTGGCAAAAAAAGACATTTAAATGTTTACAAAATGTACTCCTTGCTACCCAAACACTTTAAATAGTATCTGTTGCATTTAATAATATTTCCATTCCAAATTAATTCTTTTTTTAAATAAATATAAAAAATATAAATATAAATTTTATTTATTTATATTTTTAGTGTTTAATTGTTATTATTATCATTATTATTTATTATACTTTTTTTTTGTTTTACGAATCATCACATCAAAAATATATAAATAACAAGTGCTGGAAAAAGTGTGAAGCACTTGAAAGCACATGAAAAGTGCTTGAATTTCACACTTAAAAGGTTGTGCGAACCCCGAGAACTCAAGCCTTGTTTATACTCGACGCGTCTGCAAGAGCCAATATCGTACCATCATGATTGGCGGCCGATCAGTCGGAGCATCACTAGTTATTGGCCTGCGAGTACCTGTTCTGAGCTCGCGTTGTGCTGTCTGTTATTGTTCCGAGCTGATAAATGGTCCTCGCTGCACCGCTCAAACTAGTATGAAACGAGTTTCGTTCTGCTTTCATTCTGTTTGCCATTTGATGTTTCTCATATGCAGCAGAAACAGTCTTATCAGTTGGCCAACATGGTTGTGGCACCAGTGACCTCTAACAATATTTAATTGCACCAGCAGGAAAAATGCAACCATTTGGTCGCAATCTGGAGCTTTTTATCTGTATATGAACTACAATCACAGTGACTCTGTAGCACTATTAAATAATTACTATCTAATTGAACATCCTGACATTGGCAACACAGTTTAAAAATTGGCTCTTAGGTAGGGAATTAATTGTTTGTCTACCCAAAAGCATAAGAAAGAGTTAACCTATTTAAAAATGGTCATTGTTTTCATGATTTCGTTTGGTGCCACGGAAATGACACTCTGCACCTTTGAGGAAGGCAGCTTTGTATCTCTATGGTTGCTCTCTTGATCTGTAATCTACGTAGACATCTGTCTCTCCCTCCCTCCGCCTCGCTCTTACAACATCCAGTTCACACAATCTCATCTATTTTCATTACCAAATATGTTTCACCTGAATGCACACTGAGAGACTGATTAAAACTCTCACGTTTGAGCTTTTTGAAACAATAATTCAGGCATAACAGTTTTCATAAACATCTTATCACCCACTCTCTGTCTCTCTCTTTCTCGTATACACACACACACACACACACCGTCTGTGCCCATGGGCAGTACAGAACCATAGTAATTGAACTGACATACCTACAGTGTATTAATACAAGTTTAATGTGGCTGGTGTGAATGAGAGAAGAGCTGGAGACATAAAGACGATGACGAGAGAGAGAGAGAGAGAGAGAGAGAGAGAGAGAGAGAGAGAGAGAGAGAGAGAGAGATGGGAGCAGCAGAGCAAATCAAAGCAAAATTAAATGGATTTGCATATTTCAATGAATGCCGCAGGTAGGCCTTTTAATTATTTAATTTTCCCTCAGCTCTCATTTCCTCACTTGTTCCTTTCAGTCATCAGTTGGCTTGGACTGTTAAAGATGTGTACTTTAGCTCTAGACTTATTTTTCAGTTTTGCTAATCATGCATTTGCTGTTGTGCTTCCTGTCCCACTGTCCCCAGCATCACATGTGTTTCTTTTCATTTTGCTTTTGGATCTCGGCCCACCTTTGTTCAGGTAATTTGTTTTTGGAAACGTTTCTCTTTCATTGGAACCTTCCCCTGAGTCTGATGCCCATAATTTCATTTAATTCCATTCTCAGTCTGTGGCCATGACTGCTCATGCTGTTGACAAATCAATGAAGTGATGGTTATATAGCACAAATTTCGACAAAGAAACAGCAAGGAGTATATGAAAATAAGTTTTAAACATTTAATTGGTTTAATAGGTTTAGATGTGCTGGACACACTGGGATTTTAATGCTGAACTGTAAAGCTGTGTATGATTTGAGTGTGTTTTTGTTTTTGCACATTACTGGCGAATATGTTGTACCAATAATGCGCCAAATATAATATGCCAACATCTCAGGTTCCAGATTCACTAATAGTGCTTTTCCACTGCATGGTACGGTACGGTATGGTACAGCTCACTTTAAATGGTACCTGGTCTGTTAAAGTTACAAGCGTACCATACCGGTACTAAAATGTGACGTGAAACACTGCAGATCACTGATTGGTCAGACAGAATCGTCACTACCAGCGTCATTGTATTTGCGACCAATAGACATCGACAAGAGAAACCAAACCTGCTAGATATAAACAGCCAGTAACAGCCACCGCTGTTATCGAACAGTCTATAATCCCACCCACTTTATTCAAGCATTCCCAATATCAATTCTTAAAATTAAAAAAGATTGAGTTTTGATAATTTGGGATTTTTATTTCATTTATAATTTAGGTAATTTTGTTTTGTTTTAGTTTTCTTTTTACGTTCCAAAAATGATTGTTTACCCGAATTCTATCCAAACACTAATTTTGAGTGTGGATATCTGTTCAAGGTCAATAAACAGCAAAAAAGAACTCAAATTAGGTACTTGTGAACAGTTTGAGAGGCAGCTTTATGAGTTAGAAGTGTGCGTCAACTAGCGGTCGGAGAGATCAATGTATCGACACTGCAGAAAATGAGTACTGGAACTGTTTCAGATGTGTCAGTCCTGCAGAACCTATTGAGAGTGAGAGTCACATGCCAATTTTGGTTGATTTGGGCGTGGTCTGAGCCGGTCAGCCATGATGGTAGGAGACGCTATCGGTTGCCATAGGCAACGCTTTCAGAACTTTACAGAGGCGCGAATAAACATTCCAGAAATAGCGTTAGAAAGACAACGCAGCTTAGTATTTGTTTACATTTTAGCGATACGGTTCGCTAAAGGTTCTTTGGAAGATATTGTCGAAAGGGGTTCTATCGGGAGAGACTAAATAACAGTGCTAGCCAGCTGTATTTAGAGAAACTGCTAGCCAATAAACTGACAGCAGCAATAGGAGCAAAACATGATTTCAAAAGCAACACATTTCAGCACAGTTCACCTTTTTTTAACACAAACAAACAAAATTAATACTCTGTTATTCAACTAGAGTTGTTTAATTTGTTATAGATGTATCTGTACCGCAAAATGTTTTAAAATAACCCTTTTTAATGACGTATGACTCGCATTGACACGGGAATGTCCAAACTGTCTAACGTTGCATGGCAAAGTGCATCTGATTCATATTCATAATTGTTCATAAGCTTCTAATGACTTAAAGCTTCTGAACTGAATTGCATTGTAGGCAGTAACATTAGGCACTGATACCATAAACCAGGTCATTTACTATGTCAGGGTATGTGAAAGTGTGCTTCGGGTGTTTCGTCCATTCTGTAGCATGTTGTTGATGTCAAGTAGTTTCTCTGAAAAAATGCAAACAAATATCAAGCTGCTCTCTCTTTGTTGCTATTTCTCTTGGTCTTACTGTCAAAGTTACCATGACAACGGATAGCGTATCCTTCCAAGATGGCGACGCCTTCCCACAATGCAACGGGGAGTGAAACGCCTGACGTCACATTCTCATTCTTAATAGTTTCAGGGAGTGAAAGTGTACTTTCACTCAACTGCATAGTTTTAGATGTATTTTTTTGTTTTTAAAATGTATTTTTATAATATATAACATTAGAAGGTTACACCACTTTTCATCAGCAGTGAGCGACCTGCTGAATCTTAAGTGGCAGGGGGGTGGGAGGAATCATATTTTAATAATATGTTTGCAGTCTGTATTGAATCTGGTTCAATAAAAAGACTAAATTATGTACCAAAATAATGGCAAGAAACATCAAGTTGTCTTTGCAGACTGCACGTAAAAACAATAAAACAAACATGCAACCAGTATTTTCTAATGACGAAGCAAATTACTCTTATGAACTGGTTCTTTGTTGTGAATCAAAACACATGACCAGTGTAACCCTAAACTACTCGGTTCTTGTACAACATAGTTCATTGGATAGGTTAGTTAGTGGTTTACATCAGCCATGAAACACTATGGACAATATAACTGAAATATACCCATCTGATTTAGAATCATATCCAGGCAAATTGCAACTGAATCAGAAAATCTTTATTTATACCCAGAGTACTATAGTTATTTCTTGTGTAAGCAAAACTAGAGACGAAGGTCTATTAAAAATAGCTCAGTGACTGCTCAGTCACACTTTTTCTGACAACTCTTTTAATTCAATACAGTTTGTACAGAAGCCTTATCCATACAGTGCTGTCTGTATTTCTGTATCTCTGAGAATGGAGAGATATTCTGTACATCTATGTCATACGTCTCTGAGAGTTAGGTTGCATTAAGTAAATCGATATTCAGTATCTCTGACAGTGACGACATATTCTGCCGTTTTATAATCTCATTGAAGATTAATCCCATTGAAGCCCAATGGCACTGCAACTTGTTTCATGGCTTGGTTTTATTCTTTCAGTAGGTATATTCCAAGGCCATTTATATTTTGTTTTCGTAATTTGATTTGTATTGGTTCAGACTCAGAGTAGATGTTACTGATGTGCCTTTGCCATTATAGGTTTCATCAGAACCCAAAAGAAGAAATTAGATTTAAGACACAGCGCTGCTCTACCAGAACATTTCACCACATTTAGATTCACATCATGTATATTTATTCTGGACGGTATACATCTAAATAGTTGTTCTATGTTTATATTGACTGCATTAATTTGACTATGGGAAATATCGCAAAATAAACAAGATGACCACAATCTAGATGCAAAACTGGAGTTTTGATTGATCCTGAAGCGATTTATTTATTTCTTTTGTTCATTTGATTTCCAGTTGCTTGTTTTTTTTTATATATTTATTAGTTCATTTATTTAGAAATACTGTGAAAAGGGTTTTTAAAGCTGCCAGTCCATAACATATGACTCTATTGCTGAACGGATCTTTCATTTTAGATTCATAGCGCTCATTCACAATAGCAATAAGATCCCTCCCCATTATTTTTCTTCGTAATTTAATTGGAATTGGAATTTAATTATGCAAGTTGAATAATGAACTCATTTTAATCACTCTAATACTCTCAAGTATGGATAGGTCTAGAAGAACAACTTGTGATTAATTTTGATTACAGTTACTTCCCATGATTCCTCGTCCCACTCGCCTGTCTTGTCTTAACACGATCATGTGCTCCGTCTCTCGCTATTTTCCTCCAGACACCTCCGTCATCTTCATCCCCACCACATAAATGTCAAATTAAACAGCTTTTTTTTCCGTATTGCACTCTCTTTCTCACTCTATTGCCCTCTCTCCTACTTTTTCCCAACATGCTGGCTTGTGTAAAAGGTTGTTATGCGAGTTAGGTGTTAATTGGTTGCTGAAGTCCATTAATATTCTCCTTGCGACTTTGCTCGTCAAGAGCCAAGCTGGGAAAACTGATGAGTGTGTGATTTTCCTCTAGAGAGAGAGAAAGAGAGTGCGCGAGGGAGAGAATGAGAGAATGATGGAGAGGGAGGAAGAAAGAGCAAGGTTCAAAGCCCCGCTGTAAGGTCACTGGCACAGAAGGGGGAAAAAAAAGGAGAGTTATTTAGAAAGAAAGAGATAGAGCGACAGCCCAAGAAGTTGAAGAGAGAAAGAGAGTGAGATAGAGAGAGAAACACTGTGTTGATAAAGAGCCACTAAAGGGCACTATTCAGAGAGGAACAGAAAGGGAAGATTATGTTATCATATGGAAAGAAATAGTTCCATTGTGGGTTGATGGATAACTGGCAGAATGGGGACGAGATGAGAAGGGATGAAGAAAATAGTGAGATGATCACGTTCCCACTCTCCTGTTTCTTTTGATAAACAACATACAGCATTGCTCAATAGACTCTGATCCCGGTGAGAAACAGCACATGACAACGCTCTCACAACCTGCTTTATTCGAGTGTGTTTGTATCTCTGCTTGTGTGTGTTTGGTGAGTCACTAGGTGAAAGTAGCAATGCTAACTTGACCGTTCTTTGAAAATACAAATGTTAAACCAAATCAAGTCTCTTAGACTTTGATTTGGCTTCGATGCGACAACTAATATCAAATATCAATTGAATATGTATCAAAATGATCAAAATTCAGTCAGTTTTAGTATTGATGTGGATACCGGGTTTTGACGCTTGCAAAGCAGCGTAGCTTATATTTACAGTACATTTAGTCATTTAGCAGATGTTTTTATCTGAACAAACTTACAAATGAGCAATATCACAAGCAATTTACCATATTAATAATGTCGCTTTTCCAGTAACAAGCTGCTGGGGAATAAGTAGCGGCGTAGCGTGTCAGAACAGCTATATCATATTTGTCACGCTGTATCGCACATGCAGCTTTACAGCCTAGTGAGCGGAGGCAATGATCAAATGATAATCAATCCGATTCGTTTTTTTGAATCATTTGGCCAGTTCATGTAAATGAATTGGTTGGAACAGAAATGAGTCACTGATTTGTGTCTCTGTGCAGCATTTTGCACGTTGTATATTTTTTTTATTACCGTTTTTAAAGGAATTAATAGTCACCAAGGATGCATTCAATTGAGGAAAAGTTACAGTAAAGATTTGAACATTGTTACTATGTTTCTTGATCACCAAATTAGCATATTAGAATAATTTCTGAAGGATCATGTGACACTAAAGACTCCTTTTTTTAATGAATTTTTTTAAACACATTAAAATAGAAAACTATTTTAAAATTAAAATAGTTGTTTTAAATGGTAATATTTCACCATATTAAAGCCATAGTGAGAGTAAGAGATTTCCTTCAAAAACATTAAAATATCTCTGACCCCAAATATTAATATTTTTTAAAATGCTATTCATGACTATTATGTATCTGATTATAAATTATATAAACTGACGATTTTTTTTGTTTGTTTTTAGAAGTTGAGTTTAGAATAAACATCAAGTTGGATTTGATACAGTATGGTCAGAACGTACATCAGTAATACAATTTCTAGAAAATATTCATACACACAAGATATTATTTGTAAGAAAATGTATTTTATTTCTGAAAAAAAATAATAATAGTAGCTCTGCATCACATCAGATTTTTCTTCAATAAAAGCTTTAGCATCATTATAATGGTTATGATTCATAAAGTTCAGTTCAGAATGGGTGTTATCGAGCATTTTAGCTCTTCAGTGCTGTAAACAGCCTGTGTTGAGGGTGACTGGGGTTAGTTAGTCTCTAATAGCCTTAATAGCATCCCACAAACTAAGACTTTTGGCAGGACTTGGATTTCTGTTTTGTCTGTTCTCGTTGCGAGTCGACTGTGTGTGTGTGCCTCCGGGTTTGCGCGTGTGTTTGTATAAAGGGTGATAATTGTGCTCATAGGTTTAGAGTTTGTGTGAGGTTTTAATGAGAAGAGCTCACAGGAAGCTGTCTGATTGAGTAATGGCTGCCGGCTTGGCATAAAAGCCTGGCACTGACAAACAACAAGACTCAGAAGGAAAGAGAGAACGAAAGACGGCCAAGAAAGTCTTCCATACACACTCACACACTCAGGGCCATGCACACTCGCTTCACTCTCTCTCTCTCTCTCTCTCTCGCGTGCGCTCTTACTCTACGCCCTCCTTCTCCTCCAAGAGACTTGAATTCACCACTCCCCCACCCACAAGCATTATTACATAGCCTGAAGGACAAAACGCAAATTTAATCTGTGATAAGCAGAACACAGGATCAGCGCATCAAAAATATCCTGCACCTTTTCTGCTGATGCCAGGATTCTTGCACCCACGGACTCCCACCTTCCCACCTGCAGCCTAAGGGTTTCCTGGACTGAACCATTTGTGCTGGATTAAGTTTTAAGTGCTTTAATGTCTACGGTATCACAAGCAGTCAGAGTGTGTATGAATCATGCGTGAGTTTTAAACATTACCCTCTTGCAACTGTTAACTCATATCCCTTAAGTGCTTTGGCAACATTTGGTCTGCTGTGGTGCCAATGGATAAAAAAAAAATGATTGGGATGCAAATGAGGATAGAGGAACAGGAAGATGCACTGTGAACAGTCTTGTGCTGCCATTCAACTCTAATGAATACACACACGACCGCATCAGCAGTATTAGAGCGTAATATCAAGGGTGAGAAGATGAAATTAAATGTCATCTTTGCCTTAACAAAAGTTTTTTTTTTTTTTTATACAGATGCACTGTGAAGAGATGTAGTAGTCATCCAGAAAAGTTTTTCAAGGGTGTGCATCGAAAACAACATGTAGGCTATTTTTGCAGTGACAAAATTACGTGTTATATTAAGTTAAAAAAGGCTTTTAGGTTTAAAATCTTTTTGAGGATGAATGAGTGGATGGATAGGTGGATAGGGAGGTGGATATGTAAGTAGATGGATGGTTAGGTAGGATCGGAGGGTGGACGGATGGATTGGTGATTGATTGGTCAGTAGGTGGGAAGTTTGATGGATGGTGTTCATGTCCAACAAAAGACATTTAATAACATGTTTTTTACTGCAAACTCACTTTATAGTGACAGTTGTACATCCTTCTGTGAGATGATGTAGCTTCTTACACAGAATAAGGCAGACAACATATTATTTCATAGTATTCTATACAGTGATAAAGGCTATGTTGATTAGCATTGAAGTATATACTTTATTATCGTGAAAATTACAAGACAAAGCTTAAAAAACTCAGATATATTGTCATAGTCATGTGTTTATTAATCACGTTTAATCAATTCAAGCATTTCAATCTTCTGTTTATTTAGGAACAGCGAATAAACTGGAATGTCGTTGCATTAAGGCCCTGATTTACTCACATGTGTTTGTTTTCACATTACATCTAATCATTACATCTAATCTCAACTGACATGTGAGGAGAAATGAACTTGAAAAGATTTCCACGTGAAAGAAGGTGGAGCCTCTGTGCATACCTACCTACCCGTTACGTAATCTTTCCAGAAAATGTTGCTGTTTCGAAGCTGTTTCGAAGTCCCAAAATGAACTTCGTTTTGGCCTGATTCTGTTCGAAATGAAATCAGTTCGTTCTTCAATTTCACTTGAAGTTTATTGGGACCTTCATTGAAAATGAGTCGTCACATGCTGATTTAAGCGGCGTCTGAGCCTGAGCCGGACGAAGGCAACACCTTCACAGAGGCGCAACTAAACATTACAGAGCTCTTTAATTTTCGAGCATTTCGCGCATCGAATACGAGAAAGAAAAGGAAGAAAGTAAAGCAATGCAAAAAGATAAGGTGAAAGAAAAGGGACCTTACAAGGACAAAACGCAAGCGCAAAACAGCGGTAGTTGGAGAAGCTTTCAGGCATCCAAAATATCGACCCATACGAGCTCACTGCGGCAGAATGACAGAGACCTGGACCATTTAACTCCATGCACATATATGGACATCGTTAATTATCTTGTTTCTGGTGTAAGTTACTACACAATGCACGATTTTAAAAGCCACAAGTCTTTGGAAAGTTATGTGGCTGGGCAGCATTTTAAGCAATTTAAGATGCACTTCAGGGTTTTCAACAACATTAGGTAACCCACACTTTGTAGCTTTAAGAGACAACAACATAAAGACATTTTTAGAGAACGTACCCGAGTGAAAATGCAGAGAACACACTCTCATTGACTGGGAGGTTAGATCGAAAGTAAAGTCCTTTCTTCCTATTGCAGCCAACCAAGCAATCCGGCGTCTCCTTGTCAGGGTCAGAGACTTGCCCTCCCTAATGCTGTGTCCATTTTGGTAGCCTAAAAAACTGTATTCCGTTGTTCCTATGTTTTCCATTTGTATTGTGTGAGTTACTGGAGCAGTTTTTAATCCAGCAGTGACTTCCAGGCATGGTTAAACAGTGCAAAATTAAGATAACCTCCTCTACTACCGAGTTAACAACACACGTAAACAATCAAGTTTTGCTGCCGGAATCCTACCAACATGGCGGAGAGGGGAGGGGCACTGTACCATGACATCAACTCCTCACTCTCAATAGTACTTCTGCGGGGCATATGAGTTTCTGCCCGAGAGCGCCCTCTGGTGTTCAGATGGAACAGCATTTACTACCGATCAGCCGTGCTGCACTGACAAGCTGCGCGTAAAATAATAGCAGCCTTTGCCAAATCACATGCGGGTTAGTTTAGTTTAGGTAGATGAATTGAGGCAAGGGTAGGTTGGTAGGTAAGTGGATGGATGGATGGATGTGTGGGAGGATAGTTGATAGGTGGATGGATGGATAAGCGGATTGATTGATTGATAGGCTGATACAGGTAGGTAGATGGATATTGTTCTTTGTTATTTTGTGGACCTTGGTGGAATAACTCGAAATGCAGAACCTGAGTTAAATTTCTTTGAATTGATCTACTAAATGACTATAGTCTGTACACATTCACACAATCTTGCTTTCCTCTCCCACAGTCCCCTATGCACACACTGGATACTGTTCATACATGAATACTCATGACTCGTTGCATAGCATAATACAGAATGTACGGCACATCACAAAATAAGCCTCATTCATTTAAAATGGCCCCTCGTGACCTGGTAAAGACTCTCTGTGTGCCAGACAGATAAAGACTGATCAGAATGAAGCTGATGACCCAGAGAGCTTAGCAAGACAAAACAAACTGTAGAAGAGATACTGAAAGACAGTGAAGCTCACTGACTGACTGCCTGACTGTTTTGCTTTCTGAATGAGTTCAATTGTGGACTCACACCCTCCCCTGCCCTTTACCAAAATAACGATATGTGGGATATGCATCTGCCAGTACGCACACACTCAAGTATAAAAGGGTCCTCCCAAATTTTTTCTTTGCAGTTTCAAGAGAGGTTATACAAACACCAAGCTGATAACTCAATGAGTTTGGGACTACAAATAGAAGATGTGAAAGCAAAGAAACTAAGTTTGAAGGAATTAAAGGACCATCCACAAAAGGACAGATCAAGAAAGGAGAGGGGAGATGGATTATCTGTGACTCGACCTTAGTGGAAGTAGGAAAGTTGCGTGACGACTTTTGGGGAAAATCAAATGGAATCAGGCAGTTACCTGAGGCTCAGATCTGGAGTTGTGCTCCCACACAGAGAATACCAGCCTTGCCAATCACTGTGTGTGTGTGTGTGTGTGTGTTAGTGAGGACTGTGCTCAGGATCACGGTGTGCTTGGAACACTAGTATGAACTGCTTTTCTGGGCTTTAAGACACCTGTGCAGAGGCACATGTTGCGATAACACGTAGCTCCTTGTTAAGGATCAAGCTGGACTCCTGAACATCTGCTTTTCAGTGTTATAGAGCAGATCCTTTTAATATTTCAGTCATGTTGGATTGGTTATAGAGTTGCTTATAGAACACAAAATAGATCGTTTGGAACCTACAACTGCTGTTGAGACTTGATAGCACATTGATTTGTGATTGTTTCAACGAACCAGACTGTGTGTACTTTATCACGGTGTCTCTCTGGCACGAGGTGCGTAAAATTACGAGGTGAATCTCAGCTGGCTCTGCCTCATCACGAACGAGAAAAACAAACTTAGGTGTGAGGAGAAAAACAAGATTAGAGAAAGCTTTTGTGGGATCCAAATCTGTGATGCGGTTAGTTGGCTACCGTTTCAGACATAAACACAACAGCCTTCTGCATAATAAGTATGATATCTAAAAAAGGACTACGCCATAAGTGTTTTGTGTAATTTAAGCTTGAGTGCTAATAAGTAGCTTGACGGTAAAGTTAAGTGTGGAAATTGCCACACAATACGTGTTTCTTTTTATTCTTGAAAGTGGGGATCAGATTGTTTTAATTAGCCGCCTTCGGTTGGTTATTAGCGTATGCGATATTTGTTGCTTGAGGATTAAAACGCAGCCGCTAAAGTGATTCGGTTAACACTGCACTTAAGGAGCACGGGTGTTGAGTGTATAGTAATTTTGTTGCGGTTTCAGCTGTCTGCTGTGTAGCGTGTGCTGAATTGTGCAGTCATCTGCCACAGAGGACTCATTGATCAACTACCGAGTCTCAATACACAATGACAGCAGGCCAGCGATCTCGCCTCCTCTCCTCCGCTCCATCCCTCCTGCTGCGGTCACTCGTTCTGCTCTCCCTCTGCCGTGAGTCGTCACATTTCCTGCTTTACTTCTCCATCGGTCTCGTTTCTCTCTGTAATTTCTCAGCACACCTTGAAATGAATCTTTCTCGCTCTGTCTGTAACCTTATGAAACTCAAAGCTATACTTTCATTTCTCTTCATCTTTCTCATCTCAGTCTCGGCCTCTGCCTCTCTCTTTATTTTCGACAGTCCCCGTCTCCTCAGACACTTCTCTCTGTCCTTCTCTCTCACTTCGCCTTAGAGGAAGATAATTCATGAGAGGGAGGGAAGAGATGTGCATGTGAAGAGAAAAGAGGATAGAGGCAAAGTGGAGGCAGCATATTTATGATTGAAGGATCAGAGAGGAGTGTGGACCAAAGACAAAAAGACAGAAAATAGTGCTATCATGCATCTTTTCCCTTCTCTTTTTTAAATGGGCACTTGTGGAAGTCTTGACTCACTCAATGCCCCAGGCAAGAAAAGACGTCAAAAAAGTTTTTGGTTTTGTTTTTTACAAATTACCAGTTGAATATGTAAATGCTAGATACAATAGATTGTTTAGCATGCAAAGGAACTGGATTCAAATCCCGACCTTATATCATTTGAAATAAAGCAAGGACAGCTTGTGATCAACTTGCATTTGCATTTGCGTTTGTGTTCCAGCAGAAAAAATAGGCATATGAGTTTGGAGCGACATGAGGGTGGGTAGATGATAACAGAATTTGCTGTACTTGATTTGAATTTAAACTGCTGCAAAGTTTTAGACAAACACTTTGCTTCTTAATTGTCAATTAACCAAATAATGTTTTTGAAGGTTTGATTGTAAACATGTAAATGTTTCCTGTTTTTTAGATTACCCTTAGCCAATAATTTAACAACACTGTTAAATGTAATCTTTGTCCAATCTCAATATTGTTGTGAAGTAAATTTGCTTGCATTTATAACAGGTGATTTATTTTAGACAAAATAGTGTATCATTTTAAAATTGTCTATTTATTGTTAATCTTCCATAACGTTAATCATTATATTCTTATATAAATATAATCTTTTTGGTGTCACAATTTCAATCTCAAACCATTGGAGTATTTCCAATTATGCACTACTTTTAGGTCACTAATCAAATACATTTTTGACGTTGGCATGTGATCTCCTTTATACAGAAAGTCAGATGTTCTTGAATTGACCAGATTTAGACTACAGCCCTATTTGGACATTTCCTTGGCTCCTCAGTGTCTCATGCATTTGGATGACAATTTATTAACCATGGAGGAGTGAATTCTCACGTGTTCAGTCGCAGTTTAATATCGGAGAATAATTTCCTATTTCTTTATTTTTTATTTATTTGAAATGTCCTATTTACTAATAGGAAATTGATGCACTATATGGATTAAACAGTTTTCTTGCATTTTATCTGCAAAATGTTGGTTGTTATTTTAAAGGGATTCTCCACTTTTTTGGAAATAGGCTCATTTTACAACTCCCCCAGAGTTAATCAGTTGAGTTTTACCGTTTTTGAATCCATTCAGCCGATTTTCTGATATTTAGAAGAATATCAGTAACCAGACAGTTTCTGGTCTCATTGACTTCCATAGTAGGAAAAAATATACTATGGAAGTCAATGAGACCAGAAACTGTCTGGTTACTGATATTCTAAATGTTTAGCCTATTTCCAAAAAAGTGGAGTATCCCTTTAAGAAATGTGGAAATATGTTTTTTTTTCTTTTATGTATGCCAAACATTTGATCGACTAGTAAAATGATTATTCGTGCAAGCCCTCATTTATATAAATATAACTTGTGTAACATTAGATGAAGGTCGGCTGAGAGGAAGGCTGAACATTAAGCAGCAAAGAAGAGTAGTGGCATGTGGAAAACTCGAGCAGAGACCAGGCGGTCTTGTAGAAAGATAGGAAGAGAGGAGAAGTGGTAAAACAAGAGCTTGAAGTTTAGAGGGACTTGTTAATAGAACCATTAAAATGAGCAGAACACTGGGGAAGAAGAAAACTGCAGTGTAACAGTGGGGAGAATGGGACAAAACGAGCAAGAATACAGGCTCTGTAGGGACAAGAATGAAAGTAGAAGATATGACAGTGGATTTATTGAGGATAACCTCAAATTCACTGAGGGACTTTTGCAGTTAAAGAGAACACGCATTGAAGAGAAAAGTCAAGGAAAGCTGAGATTGGCCATTTTATGGTGTAATTGCTGTTTTTCCCTGAGCATTTGCTCAGCAAGGTCATTGTTGTTCCATTTCCCGGTGACTCACTACCTCAGGTTGAGATGACAGTCTGTCTATACTTCCGACTTCCTTCTGTGTTTTCCTCTGCCTTTTAATAACATCCTATCTGGGGCGATGGGCCTTGTTGTCAGCGAGAGCAAAAGTCTTACTGTCCATGTTGAAAGTCTAATTCAAACATAAAGATGTAAAACTAATCAAGAAAAACATCTTGGAGCGCTGCTTGCTGGAAGTAATTTGTTACATGATCGTCAGGTACAAACTAGTGGAGTTCATGCAGCCCGAGTGCTGCTGTTATTAAAGCGAAAGTGGGTCATACTGTACAAATAATAAGTCATTCTGAAAGTCATTAAATTAATTTTTCAATTCAACATTTCACTCAAACCGTTATGCTGATAATACAATTTGTAGTGGGGAGAAAAGTATTAAATTAGAAAAATGCTAAAAAGCAATTTCAGTGGTCTCAGGCATTTGAATCCCGCTGTATGTTCATAATCTCAGCAACAAAAAGCCATTCTCTGTAACAGTGTGTGTGTGTTAGAGAGAGTGAGAGTGAGTGAGAGAGAGAAAGAGAGAGAGAGAGATAAAGAATGGGTCTTTAGCCTTGGCAGAATATGCTGTTATGTAATTCTCGCCAATAAAGCATTTTTTTTTCTTTTGCGGTTGAATGTGAGATGCTGCTGGGGATGTGAGCCAGGATGACAGGATGAGTGTGTGTATGTGAGGAATTGTGAAGGTCTGGATTTCTGCTCTGGCTGTTGGCTAACTCTCCCAGGCTAGCCTGGTGTAATTGCCCTGTAAATTTCCCGTAAGCCCCCTTTGTTATGCCCGACTGTAAATGTCTCTGAAGCACCTCGAAACAGAATGTCAGGAACACGCGGGCGTCTCCACACTGCTCTGAAAACGCAGAAATGCAGAATCCGAGGATATCAGGGACAGAATAAATGGATGTTTTTAGGGAGAAAGAGAGATGAAATGGAGTGAGAAGAGAGTGATATGACTGAAATATGGTGATGGAACAGAGGAGTGGAAAACATGAAGGTCAAAAGAAAGAGAGTGCAGCGGTTACACCACGAGGAAGAGATAAGGGTGGACATGAGCGAGATATCACTGATGGAACGACGGAACAGGGAATCAAAGAATAAACATCATACAGTAAACAGACAATGAAATTTTAAATGGAAGAAAATGTTTGGAGCTTCAAGACACTTTTGAAGTAAATACTTCCAAGTAAATATCCAAAGATTTTCTTGTTTTACTTACTTTTGTTTTTAAGTAATAGTTCTTCCAAAAATGAAAATGACCCTCATGTTGTTTCAAACCATTATGACTTGTCGTGCAACAGTAGAAGACATTTTGAAGAAAGTTGGGGTCCAAGCAACATTAGACCCCATTGACTTTTATTGTATAGACCAAAAAAACAAAACTAAACTGTTCTGTTGATTAGTTAGTTGGTTAGCTCTTTACTCTTTGTGGCATGAAATTATCATAAATGACATGATGAAGCACTTCATATTGAAAAGATTAAAGAAACTGAAGGAAACAATTGTACAGTGAAGATATCAGAGTGCATTTGCACATATTGCCTGAACTACATGTAGTTAAGTGCATATTTTCTCTGATCCTCTTCACTATGTACATGTATAGTGAAATAAAATGACACAACCTGGTCTCCTTTGGTTAAATGTTAGTTTTAATGATTAATAAATCATTATTGCGATAAAGTAGTCTAAAAGGTATAGGAAGCTATGCAATAAGAAATAAAGCAAACGATTCAATCAAACACACAAGTCAGCTCTCTATTAGGCTACAATATTAAAGTTAAATAGTCTAAACATATAATGTTAGGAAACTTCATTTTGCCCTCAGCCAAACCAGTTTGCCAGGGAACAAATTATAGATTAATGAGACCAAAGATCGCCCGTTAGATAAACAAAAGACGAATTTTATCTTAGGTTTAACCACTAGACTAGAGACATCAGAGCCAGCGGCAAATGTCAGGAGGACTAGCTGAGGAAAGGTTGTTCCAGGAGGGGTTAATGAGCGTTGAGACCCCGGTAATCGCCTGGATCTCACAACTCCGAAAACTTCTAATAGGCTCTGTCTTTATAAATAAATTTTGTTACACAATAACAGTGGTAGCTATTTTTGAATTACGCTGATTTTTTGCTTTGCTATTTGCTGAGCTGGTTGTCGCAAGATGCATTCTGGGATGCCTGGCTGTCTCAAGTCCGCACCAGTCACCTCTTGATGCATCCTCGATAAAAGGGGTGGATCAAGAACACACCCAAGAATTTGAACTGAACTTGGATAGATGTGAACTTTGAATTGGAACAGTACTTGGGCAGTGACTGATGACGTTTCACATGTCCACAAGAACACAAGTACAGACAAGAACGCATATTGAGAAACGGCCAATAACTTTTTATTAATGTTGTCGTTTTGGGCTTATTTTGACACTAGTGGTGTTGATAAAGCAGATTTGATTTCACAAGTAAAAGTGTCCAGTAACAGAGGTTGGAGGACTAAATTGAGTATTATTCAGTTGGTCATGTGATCTCAAAATGGTTGCACTCAGGTCAACTTACTCCATATAAATAAAACGACAACTAAAATGTCTGGAGTATTTGTCTCTGTCTGTTTGGTTCTATTTAATGAGGGAAAAATGACTGTGAACTTTCGATCTAAATAGCCAATTATTACAATGATGGCAGATTTTTAGTCACAGCAGTTTGACATTTCCAGTTCAGTCAAGACGTTTACTTAAAATAATTAGGTATAATAATTAAGTATGCATTCAAGAAAGCCTTTCGCATGTCCTTCATTATTTTTTAAGTTCAACGAACTGCTCGTTTTGTACAGTTCCACTTTAGACTAAGGACACAGACAAGAGAGAGAATATTGAAAAGCAAGAACATGGATGTAATTAGACAAGTGGAACAAAGAGACAAGAGATGGATGTTCAGTCCATTTTCTCCTCTGTTCGCTTTTTGCGTGTCCTTTTCACTCCCACCTTCCCTTTTTTCCCCCGCTCCTTCTCTCTCTCGCCCGCCTGGACAAAGCTGGATGATTATACTGCGAGCCTGAGCTGCAGAACAAATCACATTTCTGAAGGGAGAGATGGAAATAAACAGGCCTCTTGCTGCCGAGATAGCACAGAGAGAGTGAGAGAAACACGGAAGAGATGATGAGGAATTCATGGTGGGAAGATAAAGAGGAGGAAAGTTAAGGAAATGTAAAGTAGGGGAGAGACGCAGTGGAAAAGTTAGGGAATAACGGGAAAAAAATGCAGAGGAAACAAGTGACGGATGAAGACAGTTACAGGGGAAAAGGGAGCATAGTGTGACGGTTATGGGGTTGAAGATGAGAAAAGCGAGGGGAAAATGAAGGGAAGGGAAAGAGAATGTGGGGGAGCCTGTGTAGGTGTGAAAGTGAAAGGGAATGAGATTAGTGAGGAAAAGCAGGCGGTATGAGAGGGAATTATGAGTTTTAGAGAGGAGCAGAAAGCGACAAAAAGAAAAGAACAGAGAAAAGAAGGGCAGGGGATAGAAATATGCCGGATTGGAGAAGAGACAAGGTGCTGAGGGAAACGGAACTGCATGGGGAAGACCAGGAATAAGCGAATGACAGATTGAGATAAAAAGAAGAGAGGGGATTTGCAAGGGATTATATATTATTTATGGTGCAGACGTTTTTTTTTTTTTTACCACATATGATTGGCAGAGAGAGAGATTCTTCCGAGAGATAGTTTTAATTTTAGACCACAAAGTGAAAGAAAGAGATTTACTGTATAAAGAGAAGCTAGAATCTCAGTCCGTCAGCTTTTCCACCAAAGCTGCTTGCTTACCGATTACCTGAAGCATCACAGTCACAGTTTGGGTGACTTCTGGCTTCATGTTGTACAGAATTATGCCTGGAAAAATAAAACAGTGATGAGTGACTCATGAGTTACGAAGATATCAGGTGCTCCCAGAGCGACACTGAAAGACTGCAGTGTAATTGGATTAAAGGACAGAATCAAAGGACGTCTTATAAGGTCTCGACAGCGACTCGAAGTTTATTGTTAAACTTTGACGTGGATCTCCTAAGACGTCCTCATCCTCTGCCTGGTTGTCTGCTAATTCAGTAATAAATGTGTTATGTATGACTGCTGTGTGTGTGTGTGTGTGGCTGGTGGCTCCACTGCTGTTAATCTCAAGCAGGGCAGTTGCTCATGCGCCAGCTGTATCTGGCGTTCTACCAAGACACTAAATTCAACTCACCTCCATAATTTACTACTGCTTTCGTAGGAGAAGATTGGGAAAGATGTCTTACCTTAAAGGGAAAATTCATCCATTTAAATAAAGTGAACTTCAACTTCAACTAAACCTGTATGACTACTCAAAAGTTGTTGTTTTTGACCCAACTGACTTTCATTGAAGGGACAAAATAGTTCAGACTTCAGAAGATCTTCTTTTTTTGTTCTCCAAAAGAGTAAATCAGACAGGTTTGAGTAAAATTACCCCCTAATTATTGTAAACTTTTTGAACCCCAAGGGTCTGTAACTTAGTTTCAAAATAAAAACTAATTTGTTGTGGTACACATTAAAATGAAGAACATATTTAAAGTCCCCCCTGTGGTGGAAAATCAAGCTTTTAATGTTGTTTTTATTTGGTGTTGTTAACATGCTTTAATAACAAACCATGTGCAAATTTATAAGTTAACACCATTGCAGAGTATTAGTTCACCCATAAATGAACATTCTGTCAGCATTTACTCACCCTCATGTTGTTCCAAACCTCTATGTGTTTATTTGTTCTGCTGAACACAAAGGAAGATATTTGGAAGAATGTTTTAATCAAACAGATCTCATTCCCCATTGACTGCATAGTAGGTAAAAATACACACTATGGTAGTCAATAGGGAATGAGATCTGTTTGATTAAAACACTCTTCCAAATATCTTCTTTTGTGTATAGCAGAACAAATAAACACACAGAGGTTTGGAATAACATGAGGGTGAGTAAATACTGACAGAATTTTCATTTTTGGGTGAACTAACCCTTTAAAACGGCAGTGAACCAAAGACAGTCTCAAAACCTCACTGTTACATCACAAACTGCCTTGTAACCAATCCCGTCCACGTGTGATCATCAACAAACTGGAGTGAGCGAGTGGAGGCGGGGCTAATTTACATATTCATAGAAACGCATACTAAATGAGGCACGGGTGTAGTTACATTGAATCTATTTTAAAGCATGAAGCTTGAACATATTTAAATATGTCATTTTGATGATCAAACATAAGTTTTAAGGGATAAAATGGTTGATTACAGTGCACTTTAACTTAAAACTTTTAAGATGCAATTTTTTTAGACTATCTTTTTTTTCAATACTAAAATGTAGTCAGAGAAAAATATAAAGGGGGATTTTATAATATTTATATTTAAGATTGATAGTATATATTATTAATATTTCAAATCATGTATTTAATAAATTATTTATTTGCTCATTCTACCTTTTTTTCTTGAGGACAAAGATTTGTGCATTTTGTGTGCATTAATATGTCGCCCTCATCTGGCCAAATCATGAAGTTCTCCTCCACATCCCACCATCCCGCTCCACCCCCAACCTTCTTCATTTATTTGCTTCTCATACCACCAGAACACTGACCTCTAATCGATCACTTTACTTTCACTCTTAATCCAATTGTGAGCATGTTTTGTATTTTATTATGGTTTGATTCTAATAGGGTCAGGATGAATCCGTCTGCGGTTTCTTGTTGTTTTTTTTTGCATGGATCATAAGCTTGCGTGCCCACAATACAGATACGATGGTAAACAAATCCCACGCAAGTTGTGTAGTGGACTCGACCGCCCCTCCGCTATGTTCCTGGCAGCTACGAATGTGTCCAAAACCCACAGCTGTCTTTCTCCTTCCCTGTGCCTCCCTCTACATCTCGCTTGATGTCTTTCCACCTCCATCAGCGAGTTGGCGAGTTCCTCGAATGCCGTATAGGCCTCACGGCACGCTCCCCTCCCTCCGTACCATTTGTTTCTCCGTTTGCATCCCTTCATTTCGGTCATTTACATGAAGAGGAGACAGCTGGCGTGCGTCAGAGTGCATTTAACGAATGCTCAATTAGCCATGTTTTGTTTGACTTCTCAGTCAAACACATTTAGATACTTTAGTTGGGAATTTGGCCACACTTGTTTGAGTTCTGTTCGGTTTGAATTAGGTTTTTAATTGCCTCCTATGCATTCACAGACCTGCTCTTGATGTATAGTGCTGTTGGAACAATTAGGAGCCATTAAAACAATGGCGGCCAAGTCTGCGGATGCCCGAGTGCTGAGTAATAACAGTCATTAGAATAATAATTGGGATAGCAATGGCAGTGCCGATTGTCGTGATATGAATCACAATATTGATGCAGAAGACAGAAATAATAATGGCTACAATTACAATGGCAATTGTGCAAAATTTCAGGACGTCCTCAGTCACTGTCTCTCATTTTCTTCTCTGTTCCTGCCTTTTGATTTCTGCTCAATACTTCACCTGTCAATGTTTTATTAACCTGCTCTCCCTCCACGCTGAATTCAAGACAAGGGTACTCTGAGATGGATAGAGCCTGACAGAATTAAATTTAAATGAAGCCAGATGAGCAGGCCAACGGGTGACGGAGGATGGCGTCTCGCACCTTTATAGACTCTACTTTATTTCGCTTCTGAACTTTGTCTTTTGTGTCTTTTCGCTCTCATCAAGCATGCCACAAATTCCTAATCCTAATCGTTTCTCTCTGAGACGGTCTTTATAACCACGAGGTCCTTGGAAGCATTATTTTGTTGGAGATATTTGAGCACTTTTGACCTTGAGGGGGAGAAAAATAGTATATTGATTAGTATCCATAGTTCCATAGACAAAAGTCAAATAAATAGACATATAAGGCTTTTGAAAAGTAGCTAAATAAAATAAATGGAAAAACAAATGAGAAATTCATGGGGAAACGTATCCGAGGCAGTTTTAATGTGACATTTATATCACGAAATTAAATAAATAAAAAGCATCTAGAGAAAAGCTAGTTGTAATAAAAATCAATCTCAGGAACAAAAGCGTCTATACTTAATGAAACAGCTTCTCCACATATTTTTATTTTATTTTATTTTTTTTTGATGGTGTGAAATGAGTCATCTGCACAATGCTCGAGTCACTGTTGGTTCTAAGCTCAAGCTATATACAGACTTCTTGTCATACAGCAAGTCTGTAACATGTCAGTCTGAGCATGTCAGACATCCTGTCCTAGCTAGGTAAGTGGAAAGATGGAGGAGACAGGTCTCAGCGAATCGGCCGATGTGTCAGTTTTACCCTACTGATCCTTCTGATGTCATCACATGGAGTCTGAATCATTACAGACCACCAGAGACAGGCTCTCTAGGAAGAACACTGCTAATGATGTGCTGCTGTGGAGGGTCAACATTCTCACATAGGCCAGTGGTGATGACCTCATGTTCAACCTACTCCATACTCCTAAAATAAACATCAACAATACACGAGCGTCACCCAGAACATGCATAGACATTACCATCAACTATGATGTGTTCATTTTAGCAGCGAAAGTGCCATTAGTTGTCCTGTGTTGCTTGCGTACGACGGATCCGAGTTCGTTCTCTCAAAAGAGTCGTCATTACCGACGCTTTCACGAGCTGGATGTCAGATCGAGCAGATGGAAGAGAGAAGTGTGTCAGCCCACAGTAATGGATAAAGATAACGATGCTATTGGTCTCACCAGCACTTAATTAGAAGCCTTTTCTTTCTTTTTCTCCCTCTCGCTGTCTCTGACTATCTGTCAGTCTCTCATTATTTTATTTTTTCACTCGTCTGTCTCCTCTTCTGCATAGTTCACACTTCTAAGCACAAAGGTAGTTACGTGAGAGAGTTGTTAATTGGTCACTGAGGTATTTCTATCTTCAAAGTTGCTCCGTGTGTCATCTTGTCTCCTTCTGTCCATCTAAAATGCCTTTATAAATGATTAATTTCACCAAATGAGAGTTCCGCATTAACTCTGTCACCCCTTCTGTCTTTCAGCGCGGGGTCAGGCCGTCCAGGCTGAGAACGTGACCGTGCTGGAGGGGGGGACGGCACAGATCTCCTGCCGTCTTCAAAACTACGACGGCTCGATCGTGGTCATCCAGAACCCACGCAGACAAACGCTCTTCTTCAATGGAACAAGAGGTTAGCACTGCTAAAACTTCACTGGCCATCGCTAACAGATCTTTTTAAACTCCCATGAAAAGAACATCTCTTAAAGTGTTCGAACAAATGTGTTTTGGCATAATTATTTTAAAATGCCTGCTCTCATTACTTTAGGTTAACTAGAAGGATTATGCTGAAATACACAGGTCCAATTCATGTGATATTTTTAATTCTGAGAAAACAAACAGCAAAGAAATAGCATTAAAATGTAAAAGTCTTTACAATAGTGACTTCATTTATCACAATGTGGCTTTATTTTTCATGATTGTAATGTATTTCTCGTAATTGTCACTATTTCTCTAAATTTTGACTTTTTTAACTTGATTTAAATGTTTTTATATAACAAGGAAACAAATATGAGATTATATTTTACAATGTGACTCTCATAATAATTATGTGATACTGTGTATTTTCCTCATAATTGCGACTTTATATCAAACAATTTGGTCCCACTTTATATTAAGTGGCTTTAAGTACCATGTTCTTACATTGAAATTAATAATTTGATACAATGGACTTATTGTGTACATACATGTTTTTACATTGTACTTCTATTTAAAAAATACCAGCATGTAGTTACAGCCGTAATTAATTTATGTAATTACATCTGTAATTACACAGCTGACCCATCCCTTACACTTAAACCTACCCATACCAACACGCCTGTCCCTAACCTTACCCGTATCCCACCTCAATAGCACCAAAAGTGATTTACAATAAAACATGAGCACAATAAGTACATTGTACTTATTTTTAAATGTAAGTACATAGTACTTAAAGCCACTTAATATAAAGTGGGACCAACAATTTTAACCTTTTTCTAAATTGTGACTTAATATCTTATAGTGTGACTATTTTTCAAATTTGTGACTCACAGTGTGACATTGTTTTATATCAATATTGCATAACTTTTGTTATTGCATTATATTCAGTAATGCTTTCTCAAATTACAAACGCAAATCTCACACTTTTTTTTTCACCTAGAAATTTTAATTTCCCACAATATGACGTTGTTTCTCATATGTGATTTTCTTTTCCTTTTTTATAAACAATAACATAATTGATTGTGTTTTTTTTTTACTTTGAGGCAGAAATGGTTTTCCATAATAACATGAACAAACATAATTGCATTATGTAATGCAACAGTCAAGCAATCGCATATGGAAACTTTGATTTATATATTTTTAAATATTATATTTAAAATAGACATCCACACTATTGGTCTGTTAAACCGTAAAAAAAAATGTAAATGTAAAAAATGTTAAAAATGTTAAGTTTGTCATTGATTTTATTAAAGTTCTTCCCCATTGTGCTGCATTTTTATCATGTAGGCTACCAAAATGAACTTATTGAGCGCTCCTTCTCTGACATTGAGTTCATCAGACACATTCCTTTTCCATTAAAGGTTCTCTTTTAGTGCGGGTAAGTGGTAAATATGTTAAACACAACCTTGGAGTTCGTGCGAGCAGTGGAGCAGTCTCTTTTCATGCTGGTTAGCTTTTATCATATTTGGAATATATTTATACCGGCGCCATCAGTCTTTCTGAAATCCTTTTTAACTGATTACACCTTATTTCAATTTCTTTTTAAGCATCCTTTTATGTAATAACCTTTGTTTTTTTCCATCGCAGCTGTCACAATCGCTCAAATTTGAAATCTCGTTAAGTGATGACTCTCTGTCACCCTCGTTTTGCATGATATGTAATGTGTTTTCATCCTTGCCTTTGTAACCCTTCCATCAGAGAAGGACTCGGAAAGCATACGTAATTCCATGAGAATAGAGAGAAAGAATGAAATTGGTAGACACAGAAAGGACCACAAAAGCTAAAAGCTGAATTAGTATCTGTGATCTCTGCTTTTATAAGTGCACATAATTGCACTACTTTGTAGGAGCTAAATCACACCTCTTCTGAGCCATTCACACCACTCTTTTTAGACTCACTTTTTGCTAACAATTCTTATGCTTTTAATATCGGTGGATTCTACAGTGTGATCATGACAGCTCCGAGCTGTACTTACTGCTCGAGTGCCCTGGTCTAAATGTGCAGAGAAACGCAAACGAAAACTCCGCTTGCTAACTAATGAATCCCGATAACAGTCTTTTAGCGGGCAACAGGGCGTAAATATCCCTCGGCGGTCATGAATACAAGAACCTATCAGCATGCGCCCTTTCCATGAGATTCTTTCATATTGGCCAGATCTGTGAGGTATGTAAATCAGGCGTGACTAAAGGTGACAGCGGCCTGGACAATGCATTGACATTTCCCTGCCATTTAGCCTGAGTGAAGGCATTTATCTCCTTTAGTGAGGCTCTTTTACTCCCGTTGTGTGAAACATGGATCGATTGAGTAGGTACACGTCACAAAAGAGCACTCGCTCACTTGTTTAGTTGATCGCTCATTCATTCACTAACTCGCTCATTCGTTCAATGTTTCACTCTTTCACTTACTCCGTATATAGCTCTAATTCACACACTCGAGGCTGGAATACACCACACGACTTTTGTTCTTAATTTGAGTCATATAGTTTGCCGAAACTGTGCATCAGTTTGCAGATTGAGCAGTCAGGGTTGAAAGATTTCACAAAAAATAATTAGTGTATGATGGGCTCAGACTTTTTTTTTTTTAGCTTCGTACTATGTCTGTTCAGATTTGAAATTAACTATTCATTTAACTAGCTCACTTAACTATTCATTGGGGTTTCAGTTAGTATATCACTCACTCACTCATTTACTCACTCATTTACTCATTTACTCACTCACTCACTCGCTCACTCGCTCACTCATCCACTCATTTGCTCACTAATTTACTTGTTCTTTCTCACATTCATATTTTCCAGCAAGAGACAGATAAATGCAGCCAGGTGTTGAAAGATGTCTAGGGTTAGAGCAGTAATCCTCTTATGGATCCAGCACATGGGCTGCTATCTTTGAGTGTGCTGATGGCAGAGGGTCACATCTCCAGAGCACAGTTGGCCACAGACAAAAAGCTTTAAATGGAAGTAGGGACAAAAGGAGTATTTAGTACCAGTCGATACAAAATGGGTTTGTGTGAATGTGTGGGTTTTTTTTATTCCAAAAAGGCCCATCCAGCCCCAGCAATTGGCATCATTATTTGTTATTATTATTATTTTCTGACAATTGATTTTTCTCCCGCCTTGGTTTCAAAGTATTTTCAACACCCAGTTCTCGGTTCATTTTTTTTCCCTTTCCCTCTGTATTTATGTGTTATTCTGTGTCAGCTGTTCTATGAGAGTTGCTAGTTAAAACACTCGTCTGTTGTTTTTTTCTTCTCCATTTCATCTTCTCCTTTTTATGTTGCTCTATTCTTTTGATCTTTATTGTGCGAGTCTCTATCAGAGTTGGAGAAGTTCATTTAAAAACGTAGATTGCAAACATCAAACTGATACTAATTGAAAGTACTAAAGCTACAGTACAAGCTTTCATTTTGATGAAGTAGCTAGCAACACTACGAGCTACTACACTAACTGCTTTGAAGATATGTAAAAGGTAGTACTTCTTTATTTCACTGTCAAATTATTTATAAGACTTATAAGAAAAAGTAGTATTTATGTATCTTCCACAGTCAGGATCTGCACAACGGTTTTGCTGAAAACAAGCAATTGAATAGCAGTAATTGAAAACATAGTGACAAAAAGTAATTTAAGTGTTAGTGATAAACAGCAGTTTTTAATCCATGAAATACAGACATGTAAAATGCACACTACTGGTAATAAATTGGGGATTGGTGATTTAAAAAAAATGTTTTTTAAATGTTTCTTATGCACACCAAGACTGCATTAATTTTATGCAGAATTCAGTAAAAACAGTAATGTTGTGAAATATTATTACGAAATCAGTATATTTAATGCATTTTAAGTGTTATTTATTGTAATTCCTGTGGTGTATTCTTCTAATATTCTCATTTGCTGCTTTAGAAACATTTATTATTATTATTAGGGCTGTTAAACGATTAATCACGATTAATCGCATCCAAAATTAAAGTCTTTGTTTACATAATATATGCTGGTGCGCTGTGTATAATTTTTTTGTATATATAAATACACACACATGCATGTATATTTAAGAAAAAAAGTATTTATATAGAATATTTATATTTATATATAATATAAATTACATATAAATCTATATGCAGTATATACATGAAAATATTTCTTAAAGGGATATTCCACTTTTTTTTGGAAATAGGCTCATTTTACAACTCCCCCAGAGTTAAACAGTTGAGTTTTACCGTTTTCGAATGTATTCAGGCGATTTTTTGATATTTAGAAGAATGTCAGTAGACAGTTTCTGGTCTCATTGACTTCCATAGTATATTTTTTTCCTACTATGGAAGTCAATGAGACCAGAAACTGTCCGGTTACTGATATTCTTCTAAATATCAGAAAATCGACTGAATGGATTTGAAAACGGTAAAACTCAAACGTTTAACCCTGAGGTGTTGTGAAATGAGCCTATTTCCAAAAAAAGTGGAGTATCCCTTTAAATATAAACAAGCATGTGTGTGTATTTATATATATAAAATAATTTTATATATATTTCCTTTGATTATCTCTCTTCCAGCACTGAAAGACGACCGCTTTCAGATGGTTCTTTTCTCGCAACAGCTGGTGCGGATCACGTTGACTAATGTAAGTGTGTCTGATGAGGGTGGCTACTTCTGCCAGCTCTACACCGATGACACACACCACCAGGTGGCGACGCTGTCGGTGGTGGTGCCTCCGGAGGTGCCTACCGTGGAGGTGAAGACCGAGGCAGTGGAGGGAGGAGAGGTGGAACTCACATGCTTGTCCCCACGGAGCAAACCACCAGCCACCCTGCGCTGGGTTCGGGACCGCAGAGAGATCCCTGGTGAGTTTCATTTAAATATTACAGTCATTTCAAATTCAGATGTGTATGTATATACTATACATGCACTTACAAAGCATACAAGCACATATACAAACACAAAAGTGTCCACTTTTATTAAAAATCTCTCACATGTGTGCATATTTACTCTGTCTCTTTGTCTGACTCTCTGTCTTCACGGTAAATGTCATGCATTTCGACGAATCTCTCTGGCAGCCAGCTTTCTCTCCACCATGTGTTTGCTCATTGGCACATTTTCCCCTCTATTGCTTTATGTCACTCTATCGAATTTCAAATGCATCTGTCCATCTGGGTCCCTTCGGATGTGTGCAGAGGAACGCTTTTCTTTTCTTTTTTTGTCAAATTTTCACCCCCACACAGAACTGGATCCAGGTGGGGCCTCAATCTGTGCCTTCCTTTCATTTCTGTCAACTCTATCTCACGTTTGCTTGCTTTCTCTCCCCCTTCTATTCCTCAATGCCATCACATTTGCTCTATCTTTTTGTTTCAGCTTTCCTTTTTTTGGCTCCAAGAAGAGAATGACAAAGAGACAGAGAAACAGGGAAAGCGCAGGCTGAGATTGTAGGCTTTGTGCGCCATTAATGTTGTTTGAATATAAAGTTGTGAGCAGAGAGTGTCTCTCGACAGATTTAGTAAGACAGGACTCAGCTTGAATTTGGACTTCTGAGCCCATCGCTGTTCCGCTTCAGTGGAAATAATTTAAATGTCTGCCCGATCAAGGTTATTTAAGTGATATCACACTAGTAAGAGTTCTATAAACAAGTCAAGTAACTTAATATGTTTCAGACAAAATTTGCGGTTAATTCGCCAAATAACGGCACAGACTGGCAGCCTGTCTAAAAACAGACTCCTCACATATTCTGGTCTGGAATGCCACAATCATAGACAAGTGGAGTGACCACTGAAACAGTCCTATGTTATACAACGCAGCGTTCATGTCATGTTATTATGAGGTGGTAACCATAGACTGTAAAAAATATGGACAAAGCGTCTGTGACGTCACCCATAGACTTCTGAGGCTGTTTATGGGGGGTATGGGCGGCACCATACTGGAAAATCTTGGGAAATACAAAATACAAATGTTCAGAAAGGATACAGAGGTGGTGTGATGTGTTGTGTCAGATCATGGCCAAGACGTCAAATTCCACTCTGCGCTGCCCGTTATCAGCTGTCAATCAAAGTTAACCGACCTTATTTGTCATACATTTTATATCTAAATACGATCTAAACTAACGAGTTAGGAAAAATTCACCCCCCTCACAGTTGTCAGGCACTCGGAACCTATCGAAAAATACAATAGAAGTCCATGCGACCAAACTGTAAACATATGAATTTATGCTGTGAAAACGGACATTTTAACATGAGGTCTATGGATATTTGCTCCCTTTTGGGACCGGCCTCTAGCGGATTTTAGATGTGTTGCAGTTTTTCGCACTTCCGGGTAGTCTTCATTTTTCAGATTAGAATGTTGCCACTTGGTGGTAACTCTGAGTTTGGGTAACACTTTACAACAGGGGTCCTTAAATCGGGCCCTGGAGTTTATCTCAAGTCCTAATTAAACTCACCTTACCTGTAACACTGAAGACCTTGATTAGCTTGTTCAAGTGCCTTTGATTAGGGTTGGAGCTAAATGCTGCGTTCACACCGTGTCGTAATTACCGTAATTACCGTAATTAGGAGATTACAACACGTGTATTTTTGTAGGCCGAGCCGGAAGTTAGCATCACCCTGGTTCCCCTGACAAAAACCCAATTTGACTTCTGGATTATTGCAGAAAATCTGTGAAGTTAATTTCTTACACGTTTTGTTCATCGTCTTCACAATTTAACACAACTTTTATGAATTTTGAAGCTTAAATACAATTAGCAGAAGTAGCACAATTAGCAGAAGCAAAAGCTATGTGTAGGCTATAAACAAATGACATTTCTGTTGCATAATTTTAACGCCACCATCACTAAGCTTCCGCCAACGTGCCAACACATACAGTAGTTAGATTGGTTTGCAAGAGTGTGATTATAAACACAAAGAGGCTGTGAAAGTGGACTATGTATAATGTACACAACAACCTCTGTAGTCCTTTTAGGCTCCTTTTATTTTGTAGCAACAACCTTTTCCAAATGCACAAGGGGTAGTAATAGTGACGCGCAATATATTGGCCGCCAAATCAGTATCGGCCAATATATGTTCACTTTTAATTTAATCGGCCTAAGAAATATGGCAGATATATTCAAGCTGATAAATAATGGATTATTTCTTTCACCGTGATGGTTTTAATTGCTTTAAATATGATTGGAATAATAGAGTTATATTAGAAAAGAAAAGTGCTGCTCAAGGCTACATAAAATTATAATGAGAACATTATAATTGTGTGCTTGGGACATCACATTGTGTTTCAGGCTCTCAAAAATGATTTCAAAATTTGGATTTAGATTTATCGCCAAAAAAATAATATACTTCAGGACGATCGATTTAAGGGTTCTAGCCTCCAAAAATGTGACATCTTTGTATTGTTTATTTCATGCTACATAACACATTAACTACTATCAATAAATTAGCCTTTTCTATCTGGTTCATAAGACAGATCTAAATGTAAATTTTACAAGTTAGAATCCTGTAATTAGGGTAATCTTGACATATCATGATTCTATAAACTCTTTTTGACCCCACTCTCTATCGACCCACACTTCATCTTCTCTGTTTCATTACCACTTTTCTGCCCTTCACTCGCCCCTTGTAATTTCGTTTTTCATCATCAAATTAAAACTTAATAGTCTCACTGGGGTAATAGAACCTGTTCTGTGGTTGTGAAATCACTTTGTGTAAGGAATATTGCTCAGCGCATCGAATTCGTACTTTTTGAAGTAACCAGTGCGAGCGTGCAAACCTTTGAATGAAAGGTATGCAAATAATGTCTGGCTGAAATGTGAACATTGTTCAAATTTGGGCAGACTGACTTCTAAAAACCCCTCAATTCCTTTCCATCCCTCTCTTTCGTTCAGGTGTGATCTCTCAGCAGGAGAACGGAAAGACTGTGAGTGTTTCCAACACTATCCGTATCCCCGTGGAGAGGAAAGATAACGGAGCGGCGCTGAGCTGTGAGGCGTCTCACCCGGCACTCGTGGCGCAGAAACGAGTTCGACACTACAGCCTGGACGTTCACTGTGAGCCAATAATGCCGTCACGTTTCCATGGCTACTGCCATATTAGACTGATTAACGTTGTTATTAGCTCGCAGAAGCCCCATCTGTTTAAACATGTTAAATTGGCAAGCCTCTAACAAGGTTTGTTTGTTTGTGTTACATCTTGCCTGCTATGATAAAGGACTAGAACACAACAGTATCCTATTACACACCACACCACATTGTTAAAGGGTTAGTTCACCCAAAAATGAGAATTCTGTCTGTAATTACTCACCCTCATGTTGTTCCATCCCCGTAAGACTTTCGTTCATCTTTGGAATACAAATTAAGATATTTTTGATTAAATCTGAGAGCTGGATCACTCCTCCATAGGCTTCTTAAGGGATCGAAACTAACCGGCCCAAAAGTTGTGAAAGACATAAGTCCGAGTGACAACAGTGGCTTCTTAAGTTTATCAAACGACAAGAATCCTTTTTATGTGCAAAAAAACAAACAAAAATAACAACTTTATTCAACTATTAATTTGCTTCTCTGTGGGCCGTGAGATTTCATGTAGTGAAACTATGCAGAGCTTTAATATGCTGATTTAATGCTCAAGAAACATTTCTTATAAATGCTTCTCGTTATTTATTATTCAATGTTGAAAACAGTTTTGAAACTTTTTTGACCGAATTCTTTGATGAAAGTTCAAATGAACAGCGTTTATTTAAAACCTTTATAATATTATGAATTATAGTAATTATTTATACATTATTAATTATGTCTTCACTGTTACTTTTTATCAATTTAATGCATTCTTGCTGAATATAAATTTTACTTATCCCATCTTTTTTTAATGATAGTGTATTACATTTTTATTTTTAAATAGTTAAATAGATACATCTCATATGTGTGTTTATTATAATTATTATTCCTCTCACATTGGCCAAATTGAAATTCCAGAGGAACATTCAGTTGTGAGTGATTGATTTGTTCCAATCCAGTCACTTATGTAGTTCCGTCTTAGTCACAATACTTCCATTGAAGGCAGTAGGAGATCACTAGGCTTTTGACTGTGCTTTTTTCTTTTTTTTATTCCTTCTCTCTATCTTTCTCTTTATCTCTGCAGTTGCTCCTACGGTGAAAATCATTCCCCCTCAGGGCATCCTCCGAGAGGGAGACTCCCTCAGTCTCACCTGCTCTGTTACCGGCAACCCACTGTGAGTGTACAGGAGCGTTTGTGGGTTTTTTCTTTCTAAACGTATCTGTCAGTTTGTGTGTGGGAGAATTTGATGGATGTGAAAGCATGTGTGGAGTTCTGTTTCTACATGTGCTTTAAAAACTAATCATCTGAACTGGTCCCACAGGAACAGCTTTTATCTTCTAACAATCCAAAATGCTTAAAGAGGATCATCTGAATCCAGCTCCAATAAAGTATAATGACTCAGAACAAAAACAGTCCTGCATCTGTGCATGAGGGAGAACAGCCTGGACTCTATCCTCTGTTTTTCCACCCATACCTCACTCTCTTATTATTTTCCCTTCAATTTCAGTTTCAAGGTACACTGGAATAATAAAAGAAAAACGTATATTATATTATTATTTTATAACAATTACTGCCACATATTTTTAATTAATACATTTTGTAGGTGGGGAAAAAAAAATATTATTGTATATTATTATTTGTTTTGCAATTACTGCCACTATTTATTTTTTATTTATAAATTATAAAAAAAGATTTTATTTTATTTTAATAAATGTAGCAGTAAAGATGGAAGTAATAAAAAATGGCAATAACATGCAATACAATTAAACAGGATAAAATAAACATTTATAGTGAATGTTAATGTCCCCTTGTGGTGAAAATCAAGCTTTTATTGTTGTTTATATTATTTATGCCTAGGCGGTGTTTTTAATATGCTTTTAAAACCATATTGCCCTACTGACAAATGAAGTAGGCTATTTTCTACCAAACTATTTCAAACATCCTTGCAAATGGTTTCACAATGGGTTCAATGCTGTCAAAAGATGTCGGGACTGGGCTATTGTCAGTCAGACCACCCGCTCCGTCCACTGTATAAGTACACTATACAGGGGTTGGACAATGAAACTGAAACACTGGCCAATGTTGGAGGTTTCACATCTATATGCCTGGTGGCCAATCTTCAGAGTGAAGCACGGGTGGATCAGTGATGGTTTGCGCTGCAATATCATGACAATCCTGACTGTGTTTGATGGACACGAGTCAAAAATCATGAGCTGGAGGATCATGAGCACCTGATGCTCAAACCGCGTATCTGCATGATCATGCACCAACACACACAAGACTTGTGACAGAAGATGAAGATGAAAGTGACGCTGAACATCTCCCATGGTCTGCACAGTCACCAGATCTGAATATTATTGAGGTGTCAGAAAACGTTTTCCTCCACCAGCATCATATAGTGACCTGGACACTGTTCTGGAAGAGGAACGCCTCATAATCCCTCTGGTCACTGTGAAGGACTTCGGTCTGTCATTCCCAAGATGAATTGGTGCTTTATTTGGATGCAAAATGAGGCCCTCACCATCCTAATAAATGATTGTGTAGTAAGACCAGGTGTTTCAGTTTCATTGTCCAACCCCTGTAGTTCCGACCCCTTCCGTCTATATACTTTAAAATAATCATGAAAACGCTGCATAGCTATGGCTTTTCTCAAGTAGTGGAAGAGTTTTGTGTTGCATTTAGTGTAATTATTTTATATCGGGTATACAAATAAAAATAGGCTGATTTAAAAAAAAAAAACAGACTTCCAAATTTTTTTGATGCATGCGTGTCCTTCGCCAGCATTTGAATTTCCTTTAACAAGTTTCAGAGTTTTTCAGAGATATTTGTTTCTTACATCACTAAATGGCTTATTTTAAAGGAGAAAGTTCTCCACTGTCAACTTTTCTTTTTTCTGTCTTCAGAAGACTTTTGTCTCTGTTTTTCTCTTTTTCTGTGGCTCAACCGTGGTCACTGAGCCTCTTTTGCCTAAGAGACCGTGAGCAGAAAGCCATTAAAACCTCTCCAGAGCCTCGTAAGGGACCGCCACAGAAATGAAAGATGGAGAGATAGAGAGGATGCTTGAGCTGCCACTCATTTTACGCTGAAATGGGGGAATGAATGAATGAGTGAGGGAAGGAAAGAAAGAAAGATGGGCTCAGATGGCTTTTAGCTGGGAAAGAGAAATGAAAGGCTACGTGATTTATGCGACAGGGAGTAAGAGAGTGTGAAACGTGTAAATGTTTAATTGTAGGGGCATGTTTGAAGATTACAGAATGCAGTGATGAGAAATGAGAATAGACTGCACACCCACAGAGAGAACGCTCTCCGGATAGGTTGAGATAAATGAGTGTATTGATGGGAGGGATGAGAGATGAATCCAGATGCCACTCTACGGTAACTGAACTCACAGTACACTGCGTCGTGCTGCTTGGTTATAAAGCCATTACGATCATGTTCATCCGACATTAATCACCAATTAAACGCGGTCTGCATTTGTTGGAGGGGTGTGTTTATTATTCCTTCCTCAGTGTTTTGGCTGGCTCTTGCATGTATGTGAGAATGTGTGTGTGTGTGGTACTGTAGCCTGAATCCTGTGAGGGCTGTAATTAAAAGTGTCCCGTGGGATTACGGTGTGATGACGTAGACTTGTATCCCAGCCAGGGTGGATGAGGGATGAGGCGTTTCACAGGCGGTGGGCTCAGAACAGAAGCCTCTGGCGTTTTCCCCTACAGTGTCCGTGTATCTTCTGCTATTGTGGATCACCTCGCAGCTGTTTTGTGTGTGTGTGTTTTCAGTAATCTCCTCCTTTCATGCTCTTTTGTCTCTGTCTGCCTAGTATTATCTTCTAGGACTATTCTTCTCTGCAAAATATTGAGTGTATAATATAAACTTTCCAGTAAAAACAAAATCCAATATCCTCCAAAAAGATATTTGGATCTCAAGTGGCTTATTTAAGGTGGCCGAGACCTCAACACGATGCAGTTGAAGAAAACGCATGCAAATAAAAAAACACCTGCAAAGGAAGAAAACATCTTCATCAGTTTTACAACACAAGTGTGCTCCAAATACTCAAAACACAAGAAAATACAGAAACTCACTGCAAATAGTACAGACCGCAACGGAAATGTTTTCAGGGGACCCCAATTAGTGACGAACCCGGCTGGGACGTGCTTATTGCTCGGAGGTGAGCATCCCTATGCCCTGCATTACCCAACATTTCTTACCTATTAAACTTATTTAAACATAGCATGACAAGAAATGTACATTGTAACTGATGTATAGATTAATATCTTACCCTTATGTTCTTTTTCTTTATCTATTTTTTTTTAGCTCTTTACTCTTATTTTCTCATTTATATTCTGATGACATTGAACATATTGTGAATACATTTTGTATCTATACAACGTTGCATGTCATAAACATGTCATCTCTGTATGTTTTGCAAGAAGACAACGTTTTTAAAAAAAGTAGACTGAGCAATAAGCACGTCCCAGCCGGGTTCGTCACTTATTGGGGTCCCCTGGAAACATTTCCATTGTTCTGTTCCACACAAGTACACTGCTCACTCCAAAGTCCTCACTTCAAGGGCTCTGCCCTTCGAAGGGAGTAGGGCATAGGGATGCTCACTTCTAATCAATAAGCACGTCCCAGCCGGGTTCGTCACTTATTGTGGTCCCCTGGAAACATTTCGGTTATGGTCTGTGCTATTTGCAGCGTGTTTCTGTATTTGATTGTGTTGGGAGTATTTGCAGGACATGTGTGTTGTAAAACTGATGAAGATGTTTTCTTAATTTGCGGCTGTTTTTTTCTATTTGCATGTGTTTACTTCAGTTGCAGCTCGTTGAGCTAATTCAACTGATTCAAACACTGATTCATTCAGGAACAAATTAAGTATCTTTACCCAATGAGATCAATTAGATTCAAAATGTACTGAGATTAATGTTTATACAAAACACATAATACTAAAAATTATTCCTTTGAAAAGTCTTGTGTATAATTTTTTTAAATAACTTGTTCTTTAATGTGGTTTCGATTTTATTTTCTTAACTAAATGCCCCCCCCCCACACACACACATCCTTTTATGTCTTTTTCATCTTTTTTATGTTGTAAAATTTCTATTCTCTTTCCTCCCAGGTGTCTCATTAGATTTCCAGCTTTTCTTTGAATGCCTTGTTCCTCCTTTGATAAATACTTGATTATTTCTTTTAAAGATTGTCAGATTGCTACAGTCTGTCTTTTCTTCTTTTCCAGACCACGTGACATCCAGTGGTCACGAGTGAACGACACTCTTCCTGAGAGGGCGGAGAAAACAGCCAACATCCTCCAGGTGTCTCGCCTCAGCCAATCACACAACGGCACTTACCTCTGTCAGGCGCATAATAATTATGGCCGTGCAGCTGACCACTACACACTACTGGTGTATGGTAAGATGACAACTGTCCCCAGTTACATGATATACACTAAACTCCAATACAGCCCACATTTGTGCATGTGAAAGTCTTAAGGCTTTTATATAAGCCTGTTTCCACACCACTCAGAACTACAAAACAATTCCAAGTGTATACGCGTGAACACCCACACTTTTTTTGCTGAGAACAACGTGGGTTCTTCGTGGCTACAGAGGTGGTTTACTGTGGGTTTGGATGTGACAAACTCGTGTTGTTCTCCCACCATGGTGTGTTTTTTTTGTCCTCCCCCTCCTGGCCAGGTCTGCCCCTTGTGGCTGTTCAGTGAACTGCACTCTTCAGCTTTATGTAGACCTGCAGGATGTGTGCTGTATTTTGAAAGAGTCTAAGAAATGAGATCCCCAGAGGTCTCCCTCCTTTCTTTCCCTTTTTTCCTCTTTTTTTTTTTCTCCGCATGGTAACGACAGCCATCAAATACGCACGTTAACGAGGCAGCTCGGAGAGCGCAGGTGGGTGGGAATGTCATCTTTCATCCTGCTTCTATTCCTCGCTCCCTCTCTCTTCTGCTCTTTCTGTGTAGGTGAGCCTCTTAGCTTTGAAACACCTCTGCACTTTAGAGAATGTCCCAGGAATCCTGTTTATTCTCCTTTCCTTTCTTCCTTTATTCCGTCCATGCTTCTTACTCCCTTCATTTGTTTCTTCCTTCGATTCTTCTTCCATTCTTAATTTCTTCCTCACTTTGTTCCCTTTTATCTTTTTTCTTTCCTTCCTTCCTTACTTTTTCCTTGATCCTCTGATCCTTCTTTTGTTTTCCAACGTTCCTTCCTTGTTTCGTTGTTTACATCATTTCTTCCTTTCTTCCTCAATTTATTCCATCTTCTCTTCTCCCCGTCTCCATATCTTTCTCTCTGCCGCCTTTTATTTCTTTGTTTGCTATGTTTTCCCCCCTTCATTTCTTACCCCTTTATTTCTTCTTTGTTTCACCCCTTCATTTCTTCATTTCATTCCTTTCACTCCTTTATTCCTCTCTTTGTCCCTTATTTTCATTCTTCATTCCTTAATTTCTTCCTTCTAACCTTCCTTTCATCCTATCTCCTTTCCTTCCATGGGTTTCTTTTTCATTTTCTTCCCTCAATTTGTTGTTTTATTTGCCCCTTTCATTCCATCCTTCCATCCATCCTGTTCTTCCTCCACCCCTGCCTCTCGTCCCTAGCTGTTTCACCTTTATGTTCCTTCCTTCATTTCTTCCTTTCTCTTTCTTTCTTCCCTTCCTTTCATGCCTGCTTGCCTTCCCTTCATTCTATTTTCTTTCCATCCATCCATCATCCATCCTGTTCTTTCTTCACCCCTTCCTCTCCTACCTTGCTTCCTTCCTATCTTTCTTTCACCATTCATGTTTTCCTTTCTTCCTTCATCCTTCCTTCCATCCTTCTTTCCATCCATCCATCCATCCTTCCTGTTCCCCCTTCACTCCTTCCTCTCATTCTTCGCTTCCTTCCCATTTTCTATCACCATTTCTGTTTTCTCCTTCCCTTCATCATGTTTACGATCCTTATTTCTTCCTTCCTTCCTTTCTTTGTCTTGTTGTCTCTCCTACACAGAACACAGGCCTCCCCATTTAATGTGTTTATGTGGGAGTAAATGAACAAGATTTGGTGCTAACTCTCAGCGGTATCAGCGTATTTAGGTTTCATCCGCTGGAAATCCCATGCTCAGTCCAACTAAAAAGAGAGAAATGTCTGACTTCTGAAGGCTGATAGAGGATGAGGGAGAACCATTGAGATGATGAGTCAGCAGTCACAGTGACACGAGAGGGCGGAGGACGGCGGATCTACTGTAAATATCTTGCTGCTTCGCACTGACAAACTTTTTCCCACTGATTTATTTTGTCTAAAGTGACCAAAACGTGCAAAATGAGGAGCAACCAGAACCAGCCAATATGAAATGATTATAAACTGAAGGTAGATGAGAGAAAGACTGACTGAATGAAACAGAGAGCAATGGAGAGAATTGACACAGATAGGGAAATGAGAAAGACAAAAGGACAGAAGAGGAGGAGACTTTGTTTTTTCAGGAATTTTGCAATTTACTCTGACTGATATGCAAGTTTGTATTTACCACATGGCTCAACAGGTACGCCTGTCTGTGCTACTTTATCTCGGTCTGTCTGGAAACTCTTACATTTGCATATATATTCGGTGCACACTTTTTTATTTTGTTTTACCAAAACAAGTTTTTTTGTGTGTGTTGCTACGTTTTTAGATTGATTTAAATGTAGCTGTGTGCTTCAGGTTTTGCCTAAACAAGAACTGTTAAAGCTGAAATCACATTGTAGGGAGCCGCCAAATGTCTTCATGAGGAAAATGTCTTAAACATGCTAAATGTTTTAATGAAAATCTAAAAAAATGTTTCTGTGAGTGTTATATTTAAGGTGAGGGGATATAGAAAATGTCATTAATTCACTATAAAAACAAGTCCTCACCACAGAAAAGCAAATGTGTGCATGTGTATGTACACTTCCACATATGATGCTTATTCAGTGGTCAAACGGTCAGAGGAGAGCCATGAGGACCTTGTTGCATATAAAAGCCATTACAATCAAATGGCCTCAGAGAGCCACTGAGATTGAAATGAGAGAAGAGAAAAGGAGGGATGGAGAACCAACAATGCTCGCAGGAGAGAGAAAAAGATGTGGCTCTAATTAGGAGAAACAACATGGGCACTTTATTAATGAAGTGAAACTTTAGAAAAAGAGAAGGAAGCATGAGCAAGAGGGGATATAGTAATTGAATATGTCATTTTTTACCTTTGGATAGTCATGACAGGAATATTAAGCAAGGTGAATGAAGCAAGGAGTGTGTCGAGTTGACGACAGAGACTTGGCCTTTGAGCAGAGAGGGGAGAGGTGAGCGACTGTGGGATTTACGGACTCCGTAAATGGAGGATTAGAACACAACTTGAAGATCTGCCACTCTTTCTTTCTTTGGTGTTTGGGAATTATTGTCCCAAAAATGCAGCGAACATTGCTGATTTGACTCACCCAAACATCTGTGTGATGAAATGGCTTGATCAGCTTCCAGCCTGAGCCATAATGATGTGCAGGAGAAAGGAAAGAAGAAACGCCTTTTAAATGATTGGTTTTGAAGAAAAGTGCAGGAAAACAGAAATGTAAGGAACGAGAAAGTGTGAGCACTGAAAAGAGGAGAGAAGGGAAAGAGAGACAGGAAATGAAACGAGAAAAAAATAGGATCTGAGTGATGGAATAGAGGTCATTATTTACTCACCCTCATGTCATTCCAAACCTGTATGGCTTTCTTTCTTCTGAGCACAAAAGAAAACATTTTACAGACTGCGTTTCATGCAATTACAATGAATTGGGACTGAAGCTTTCAAGCCTAAATATTATGCAAAAGCACCATAAAATAACAGAAAAGTGATCCACATAATTTGTTTTTGATAGTTGTGTGCAAAATCTTTGTTTGAGAAACAGACCAAACCAAAGTCATCATTAAGTGCAAGTGTTTTTTTCTCTCTCTTTTTTGCACTATTCAATTCATTTATCTTTGTGGTTATGAGAGTAGCGGTTAAGTATAATTTATTTGATCAGTGGATTTGGGATCTTTTCCATCAATATCCTGCAGTTTCACAAAACAGTTTTAACCCACTGATCAGGTTGCAGAGATATCAATGAATCACAATGTAAATTTTGGTTTGTTTCTTACACAAATCAATTTTAAGAATACAAAAGACTTGGAAATATTCATTTTGATAACGTTTGCGAAACTTTCAAGGAGCTTCTGTGTCATATCTGCCTGTCCGAAAAATGTCGGTAACACTTTACTTGAAGGGGTGTGCATGAGACTGACATGAAACCTTCATAACCACATGACATATGTTTTGAATATGAAGGAAGGTTTATGCATGTTTATGACAACTGTCGTTAAGTGTCTTTCGCTCAATAATGACATTTTGAATGCATATATGACATTGTTTATGTCTTTAACTTGACATAAAATGAAGTTAAACTGTCATGTGGTTGGCTTTGACATTGGCTGTCATGAGGCCATTATAACTGTGTCATGAATATTTTTCTTGACCTCAACTACAGTGATACAAATTGAATTTGTCATTAAAAAGTTATAATGGCTTCATGACAGCCAATGTCAAAACCAACCACCTAATTAACCTAGTTTAATGTAATGCTAACCAATAAAGCTACAGTAGGTGGTTTCTTAAGTTTGATAATTAATCTGCTATGTCATGTGTGACAGGTTGTTATGACAGGTTGTTATGACAGGTTGTGTTGTCTTAGTAATGTCAAGTTGTCATGACAAAGACACTGACAGGTTTTGACGTATTGGTTTATGTCAAGGTGTCTGAACAAAGACATCTCAAACAATGATGAGCGAATGACACTTAATGACAATAGTCACAAACATGCATAAAACTTCCTTCATATTCATAACATATGTCATGTCATGATTATAAAGGTGTCATGTTAGTCTTATGCACACCCCTTCAAGTAAAGTGTTACCAAAATGTCTCTATTTATGTTCTAAAGAATAATAAAGTCATACAGTCGTACATAATGACAGAATTCACATTTTGGGGTTAACTATGCCTTAAAGAATAATTTTAGGAGATCCATACCTTTAAGGTGTTGGGGGATCCGTCCCTTTGAAAATCTGAAATGTTTTAAAATGTGAGAGGTTTTGCCACAGTAGAAGACGAGAGGATTTAATAGGAGAGGAACGGGAGAGATGATTAGCTGAAGAGTCAGGGTGGTCTCGGGATATCGATCCGTGTCTGGCTATTGATCAGTCTGGTACCATGCTGTTAATCCCTCTGAGTTTTGAAGGCCAGACACATGCGCAACCGAAAACTTGCTGCTCTTCGTTGCATATAAAGGATAGGCCCATATGCAGAGAGAGAGAGAGTAGCTGCGAACCAGCAACAGGAACGAGATGGGTCGAGAGAGAGCGATATTAGAGGTGTGGAGGATGGTGAGCAGAGCAGCAAGATTGATGATCTTTGGGATGGAGGGATAGAAGATTACAGTGAGAGAGAGAGTGCTGAGCCCGGGGTGCACAGTAACTGCAGTATTTTGCAGCGGTGAGGAATGAAAGGGTGGAACAGGAAACTGCTGCACCCTGCTGGCTGGAGATGTTACCCGCACAGAGCCCCTTGACCCTGGCAGAAGGGCGCAATTTATGAACAACACTGTTTATCTCTTGCTTACACACTTGTACACTCACATACACAATGACAGGACACATTTTGCTGGTTTCCTCTTGCATGTGCTTGTATGTAGCTGTTAATAACCCTGTTGTAATGCCATTCCCTTGTAGTGTTTGTCCCTCCCAACCCTCATCCTGCCATCGCTCACCCCACCCTTCCATCCTCCAGTTTTACAAAGGAATACGAAGGTAACCCTTCTACCATCACCTCACCTTTACTCATCATTCATTTCCTTTCACTTTTTTTTCCCTGAAGTGTTTATTCCAGCAGTCATGCTTTAGGTTTACATGATTTAACATTTTTTTTCTTTCCCTTAGAATAAAACAGGCTGTTTTTCTACTGTAGCTTTTAAAAAGATGTAAACAACCTCTTTTGTTATTGGCTAACCTCTTCACATGTGTAATAATGAGTGACAGTTTTATTACAGTGCTTGCACAGAGCAATGTAATGTATATATTTTTTTGTCTCGTTCTTCATCCTCTACACAAATTTCTGCATCCATCATTTGATTTGTAAATAATTTTGTTCATTTTCTTCATAATTTATTATGTATTTTCACTTGTTTTGACAGACTATAAAACAAATGAAAGTCATACAGCAGCTGCGTTGAGTTATGATCCTCTGTGAAAGCAAAATTTTCAGATCCGATTTGACAGTGTGTGACATGATCCTACTGGATATGATATATTACATTTGAAACTTTTCAGTCATTTTTTTGACTTTATCCAAAACACACTCTACTTTGAATGGATGTTACAAAGACAGGACACTAGGCTCAGAATATACCGTATTTATCCATCTATATTGCATATCACTGTCAATCTCTACCTTTCTCTCTCTGTCTTTGGTTTCACAACTTTTCAATCGCTTTATCTGAAACTTTAATATTTCCTTGTTTGCTACCATGTAAGCACTGTTATTTCCTTCAGGAAATGCAAATCCAGTTTTCTTTAATTGTCTTCCACCTCAACATATGCAAATTCTTCCCTGACGGCTCTGCTCCGATGCTTGCCTTTTAAACCGGTTTTGTTCCATGTTTTCTCCTGTTAAATCCACTAATTTCTCATCTTCTCATTCATGTTTTGTGTTTATTAATGTCCCTTAAGATCTATGTGCACACTTTCCTACTGTCTTCCGAGTGCCCTTATCATTTGAAGCACTAGCGCTGCTCTCCAGAGGATCTACTCAGCTGCGGTGCCATGTTTTTCATTAGAATGTAAGAGTCTGCGAACAGAAGAAGAATCACATGCTGAAAGAGAGTGTAAAAGAGAGCACAATGACCCCTTAAAAGAGGCCTAGCTCTACAGAAGCATCGCTTGTCATTCATGATGTTGTGGGATGTGAGGTCGGGTCAGACGAAAGCCCTTGATCATCCCACCTGACAGAACTACTGAGAGACTGTACTGCAAGACCTCGACATCACGCAACACTGCACAAGCCTCACACCTCAACACACTGACCTGCAGAGGAAGATATCCAATGCGTTTTCATTTTGTGCACTTCAAAGTGTACAGTCATTGCATATATGACTTTTTGCCGTTCTTTTCTTCACGCTTTAACACACAAACCTTTTCCATCAATCTCATTTCTTTTTCTCTGTCTTGCTCCTCTTCTTTCTGAATAGTATTGTTTGCTGTCTCCAATATCCAATTGAAGGGGTAAAGACTATGTTTTCCAGAACAGACTGGGAGAAAGACAATTGTGAGTGGAAGCGTAAGAAGCTGTGGTCTCTTTAATGTCACATTCGCAGCACCGGTTGGCTGGTTCCCCGAAAAGTGCTTGTGAGGCAGGCAGCAGCGTTAATTTTTCATCGTTTCTGAAACGGATCCTAATGAAATGTTACTCGACAGCCTGTTCAAAGGCAACCTCCCTCACTCCATATCTCCCGCTGTTTCTCAAGCATTTGCGGTGAAGGTGAAGTGTGTAATTTTTTTGATGTTTAAATACTTTTTCTTATCCTAGTTTAAAGTGCAGAGACAACTGTAAGTAAGCCACTGAGGCCCTGTGGTGAAAACATTGTTCTGTTTGTTTGAGAATCCTAACCAGCCCCTCACAGCAACATCAGCTTATAGTGTGATTTGGGGGGCGGGGCTATCAGTTTGGCTTACCATTGGAAAAACAAGTATTTTTGAAACCAAACATTATTACACACTTTACCTTAAAATTATCAGTTTTTAAAAATTTGATTAACTCACTTAAGTGGTTCAAAAGCTATATGCTATAGAGAGCCTAAGTCCCGCCCCTTTGCTTCCGGCTCATGGGACCTTATTTCGGAAAAAATATGAATGGTAGTCAATGGCGAGAGACAACTTATCTTTTTATTCCGTCTGAACTGTGCCCTCAATTACACATATGATGTTTGTCAATTTAAAAGATGATTCTGAAAGTCAAAAACGTCGCAGTTTGTCATACAACAGAAGAGTAACATTTAGTTTTATGTGAAAATCGCTCTGAACTACATCTCCCAGGAAGCGAAACGAGATCCGCTGCTCGTGTGTGCGCAGTCTGGTACAAAACACTCAGGTAGGACGGCGTAACGTTACGATTATAGCGTAAGACTGTAGAAACAATGACAGACAGCCTCAGTAAAGTTAGCTTCATTCATTGAGAGAAAATGTGCGCCTTTGGGGTTTGTAGTCTTTGTAATTACGTATTTTCACAGTCTTATACCTCAACGTTTTTACATCAAACTGCGACTTTCTTTACTTTAAAATGTATCTTTTAAATTTACAAACATCATATGTGTAATTCAGGGCACAATTCAAACGAGATCAAAATATTTGTTGTCTCTCGCCATTGACTACCATTCAATATTTTTCCGAAATAAGGTCCCATGGTGGCCGACCGGAAGGGGAGGGACTTAGGCTCTCTATTCTGAGTAACACAAAAGAATCCTCACACCTCTCCAATGAGGATTTATAGTGAACATGTTTGTTAAAGGGTTAGTTACTCAAAAATGAAAATTCATTTACTCACCCTCACGTCTGTGGAACACAAAGAAGAGATGGATACAATGCAAGTCAATGATAAACAAAACTGTTTGGTTATTAATATATTATGTTCCACAGAAGAAGTCATAATAGTTTTGGAACTACAGTGTATTTGACCCTGGACCATAAAACCAATCACATGGGTCAATTTTTGGAAATTGAGATTTATACAGCACATAAATATCCTTTCCATTGATGTATGGTTTGTTAGGATAGGACAATATTTGGCCGAGATACAACTATTTCATTCACTAACAAAAATAAATGTTTTATATCTTTACGGTAGGAAATTTACAAAATATCTTCATGGAATATCTTTACTTAATAGCCAAATGATTTTTGGCATAAAAGAAAAATCGATAATTTTGACCCATACAATGTATTTTTGGCTATTGCCACAAATATATCCATGCTATGACTGGTTTTGTGATCTAGGGTCACATATGAGGGTGAGTAAATGATGACGGAAGTGATCAAAAATGAAGGAAAAACTAAATTAGATAGAGAAACATACTGATATTTAAGTTATTATTCACTGATAATCTTCCTCTCCAGATAGCTGTTATCTCAATAACCACTGCAACCTGATCTTTGAGTAAGTGAGTTGGATCAGTGAACAAATTATTTTCAATTAACTTATTGATCTATTTCATAAATTGGTCTGAATGATTCGTTCAAATCACAGTTCAACTTACAGCTCACTGATAATATACGATAAGTGGATAATGACTAAAATGCCCGTTTGTTCAAATCTCATAATGCTCATTTTTAAGTAGCAAAAGCATGATCTAATGTTAGAAAATGATATCTTATTGTAAAGTGTTACCATTTTATAGCTTTCAGAGTTTAACAGCCATGGTCAAGAACTATCATTGTAGTTTTGTTCCATAGAAATAAAGTCATTCAGGTTAGGTTCTCTTTTTGTGCCACTTTCTCTCTTCTGCTCTTTCTATCTATGTTTTCTCTTTTTTTCTTATTCCAGGTCTCCCATTTTCTTTTCTACCCACCGCTGTGTGGTGTAAACAGGTTGTTAAATATTTAAGGAGTCCAGGCTCATGTGTGGATGGTTCAGGTCTCTCTGCCTCTCACTGTTTCCTATCTTGTCAGAAAAAAACTGAATGATATACTTCACACACAGCCATCTTACCTCTGCTGTCAGTCTTTTTTTACTAAAAACAAACAAACAAATCCAAGTAATAAAATAACAGGATATTTTAATCACATTTCTGTCTCTTTCTTTGTTTTCACAAGTCACTTTGAACTGTTTTAAGTCCAAATGCTAAATCTAAAACCGTTCTCTTTGTGTTTTTGTGTATCTCAGACCCTGGAGCAGTGGTGGAAACCCACAGTGCTGTTCCGTATGCAGTGATCGGGGGCATCCTGGCTCTGCTGGTCTTCACTGTCATCTGTGTGCTCATCGTCACCATCTGGTGCTCCGTCCGACAGAAAGGTGACCTCCTCTCTCCACACACTTAACCTGTGGTGACACAATGACATGATGCGCCTCACCTTCTGAGGCAAGGGAGAAAATAAAAAAATATCTAAGCAGTAGATAAAGAGAATGTGCGTGAGGGAAGATAAGGGCTGGTTCACACTGCACCAATTAACATCAACCAGGTTAAAACATTTATTCAGTTTGTTTGCTGGTGCATTGAGAGCCAGCATTAACAGGAAATGGAAACAGAACTGTTGTGGGTGATTTAAGGTTGGGCTGTAAAATATACTAAGTGATGGTAGAAATGTCTCCATGTAGAGATTATGCAATACTGTTTATTCTGCTATAGATTCGTATCAGTGTGCAGAACTGCCCTATGTTATTTTTATGTGATGGCCATGAAGAAACATGAAGTAAAATGAAAATACAGAGCAAGATGTGAGGATGAACTTATCAAATAGTGTTTGTTACAGGCAAGAAATCCAAAGCAGTGTTTTTTTTAATATATAGTTTCTGAGCCAGGACACATTAAATTCATCTAATCAGAATTCATAGTATTCAGTTATATAATATTAGTTATAAATGCTACCATTCAAACATTTTGGGGTAAGATTGGGGCAAGGACACACTTAAAGTGACAGTAAAGACGATTATAATGTTATCAAAAATGTTTCTTTAAAATAAATTATGTTTTGTAAGCAGCTAATTGGTATAATTTCTAAAGAATCATATGACACTGAAAAGTAATGGCTGCTGAACAATCAGCTTTGATACACAGGAATAAATTACATTTTAACATCTATTAATGAATACTTATGCAAAATGTACTTGGTAAAAATCCACCTTCTCCTTTTTTTTTCATCCCCATAAATCATAAAATCATAAATCATCAATGCGATGTCACAAATGCTTAGGCCCCGCCCATGACTGATGACAGACTCCGCCCTATTACAGTTTTCCCGCAGGGTCTTAAAAAGCCTTAAAAGCATTTAATTTATTAATTTGGAAATAATACCTTAAAAAGACTTTAAAAAGTCTTGAATTTTGATGTCCTGGTATAAAAATTGCGCTGTATGAAATGTAACATCTCCGTACTGTATTTTTCCTCAAAAGTTTCATTTGTCAACCACGATTAGTATGATTTTGATGTCTATTGTTCAGGGGTCTCTCAGTTCCCCATAGAATGGAACAAGTAGCTAGCTAATGTAAAAATACAACATTGTTCGGCAAACTTTCTTATGGCCTACTGAAATGTTTTTATTTTTCACACCTGCTTGGCTTATCATCTTTTACCCATTCCACATTTGAAAAATAAATGAACACAAGTTCAAGGATTTTGTTTTTCTTTGCTGGTAGGGACGTGAAATAGGTATTCATTTTTTATATACAGTATATGGTCTTAAAAAGGTCTTAAAAAGACTTGACTTTAACTTGAAAAAACCTGTAGAAACAGCAGCATTCAAGTAAGAAATGTATTCTAAATAAAGCTATTGAAACCTGGCAAACACCTGACGATTTCTTTGAGCTGAACCTCTTAACCCCTGCTGGAAATAGTTATTTGACAAAACCTCAACTTAGTGGTAGAGGTGGTGGCCTGGCAGTGATCTTTAAGAACAGTTACAAAGTGACTAAATATGTCATTCTTGATGTTCCAAGTTTTGAATGCCTCTCACTTCAACTTGCTGACCCCGCTCCGCCTCTGATTCTATTGATTTATAGACCCCTTAGAAACAACCCAAACTTCTGTTCTGATCTGACTGAACTTCTCTCTCTTGCTTTTGCCCGGCATGATAGAATAATGATGCTTTGTGACTTTAATACATGTTGATTCTTATTGTACTGCTGCAAAAGACTTTTTGTCTGCTCTAGATTATTTTGAAGTATCTCAGCATATCGATTTCCCAACAAATTCTCATTCTCATACCCTCAATCTGCTCTGGATGGTTTGTATTGACAATGTGCATGTCCAGGTCCATAGTCTGGGCATCTCTGATCACAAACTAATTATTTTTGATTTCTCACTACCCACAGTAAAACCTACAACACTATTATATCCTACCACAATCTGAAAACTATAACTGTTTTCTCCACTGAAATTGCTGTTTCTGCTCTTCCTTCCTCACTCAATCTGCTGTGTCCTGATGAGATAGTTTCTACCTATGATATCGCTTAGGGATCGCTTAAGGAAGTTTTGGATGAGCTTGCTCCTTCAATAACTAGAACTGTTCCGTCTACTCACTCCTCTCCTTGGTTCACCCCTGAGCTCAGAGTTCTGAAAACTCAATGTAGGCGTCTTGAAAGACTCCACAACAAATCCTCCATTCTTGTCCATGCCTAGCCTTTTCTGACTCAGTAATGAAATACAAAAAAGCACTTAACATCGCACACTCTAACTATCTCTCTACTGTTATCAACAAAGCTAAATGCAAACCTATAAGCTCTTTTTACAGAAATAAATAAACTGGTCAAACTGTCCACCTTAGCTCTATGGTTCTGCTGATCTTTGTGAAGGTTTTCAGTCTTTTTTCTTTCAAAAGATCGACAACATCTAGCAGTCATTTTCCTATTGTCCCACTCCCCCCTCAACTCCATATTTGACTGTTGTCCGCTTGACACTTTCTCACTCACAAATACATCAATACAAATCAAATTTAACTTCCTGTACACTTGATCCTATTCCAACATTTCTTCTAAAAACTCATTCTTGTTTACTCATTCAACCCATTAGCCACCTTATTAAAAGGTCTCTTGCTACTGCTGCTGTTCCGCTTAATCTGAAAGTAGCGACCATTACCCCAATCCTTAAGAAGCCCGGTCTCGACAACGCCACTCACAGCAATTATAGACCAAATATCAAATCTCGCTTTCATTGGTAAGCCACATGAGAAGGTAGTTGTGACACAACTGCAATCACATTAGAGAGACTTAATCTCTTTGAACCGCTTCAATCTGGTTTCCGTACATATCACAGCACAGAAACAGCTCTACTAAAAGTACTAAACGACCTCCTTCTGGCTTCTGATTCGGGTGCACATAGTAGTTCTCCTTGACCTCAGTGCAGCATTTGACATTGTGTGCCACTCTACACTTATCTCACAATTGTCTGCAATTTGAATCACGGGTGCTGCACTTCATTGGCTGACCTCGTATCTATGTGATAGACAACAATTTGTTAAGATATGTAACAATCGCTCATTCTCTGTTTCTGTTTCTCATGGTGTGCCCCAAGGCTCTGTACTTGGCCCACTTCTATTTTTAATCTACTTGCTACCATTAGGCCGTCAGATCTTCAGACAGCATGGTCTCAATTTTCATAGCTATGCTGATGATATTCAAATCTACTTCACGATCGATACAAAATCATCCTTTCCCCCCTTCAGTTATCACAGAGATCACAGAGCTCACCCAGACATGACATTTTTATTAACATAGATGGTATTGAGATTAGGCCTTCAAAAACTGTACAGAATCTGGGAGATTTGTTCGACCCTGCGCTCTGTTTCCACTCACACATTAGTCATACTGTCAAATCATGCTTTTTTCACCTGCGGAATATTGTTCGTATTCGCCCCTCTCTGACCTTTATAGATGTGGAAACTGTTATTCATGCTTTTATCACTTCCAGATTGGACTTTTGTAAATCACTATACAGCGGACTACCCACCATAGCAATACACCGCCTTCAAATGGTTCAAAACTCTGTTGCATGCGCCCGCGCATATAATAAAAAATCTGCCCACATCACTCCTGTCCTTCACCAACTGCACTGGCTTCCTGTCATAAACCGCATCCAATTTAAACTGTTAGTTCTAGTATATAAAGCCCTACATGGCCTGGCTCCCAAATAACTTGCTGATTTGGTACAGCCATATGTTCCAACTCTGGCCCATAGGTTTAGCACTGAAAACCTCCTTGTGGCCATAGATATATAAAGGCTAGATGTGTTACGGTGGAGATTCCATCGTCGTCACCGGCGGCCATCTTGTCACAGACAAGCTGATGCAAGATGAGTGGTCAGCACGATACTCTTATCTCGTTGAAATCTTGATGGATTTACAAACGGTTTGGTTTCTTACAAACGTTATTAATGTGGCTATAATTATCTGGATGATTATTTATTTATACACTTTTTATTCATAAGTATGCAGTGTCATAACTACATCTCTGACATTTATAACAAAACAAACCATTTGAAAATCAGTAGAAAATTGAGCAAGTTATGGTCATTTAAATAGTACATGTACCATTAATACAATGTTACGAGTGAGCGAGCTGCCTGTGACAAGATGGCCGCCAGGTGCAGACGTCGACCTCCATTGGCCAGCAGCGTGGACGACATATCTAGCCTTTATATAGATATCTATGCTCGTGGCACCCCAGGTCAGACTCTCTACGGTGGGCGGTAGGGCTTTTAGTGTTGCTGGCCCTAACTTATGGAATATGCTGCCCCAGAATCTTTGTGCGATCGACATTGGACTGCATTTATGGACTGCATTTATACTTCTATACTTGCATAATATACTTTTCACGAACCGTTCCAAGACAAGAAGGTTCCAAATGCAGTAGCCTATGTTTTGAACAGGGTAATCCAAAGACGCAAACAAACACAACAAGGCAGGGAACACGGGCAAAAGAGTAACACAGAACAGGCAAAAAATCTGAAACCACGGAGAATGCAGAAGGGAAGACAGGAGAAAGAGAGAACATCATCTGCAAGGGACTGTGCCAGACCTGTAAAGATGTATAGCCTGGGGAAAAGTAGCTACGGCCTCATGTTTAATTGTACTTTTTACGTCAACCGCATTGTGGTGCATCTCTAAAGAAAACTTAATTACCTCATCCCTGAACTCTTTAAGAACTTCTGGTCATCTCAGTGTGTCACAGTTTCCAATAAAGATCATGGCACCCGCAAATTGGGGCGGAGGCAGAGGGCTGCGAGGAACCCGACCCCACCTGCCAATCAAAGTCAGAAACAGTTAGTTCACCCATCGGCGCAAAGACAGAGAGCATTAGGGTTGATCCTGTCTAACCTTGGGGTGTCTGGAAAGGCAGAAGGGAAGTGATTAATCTTAGGATAGAGGAAGAGGAACATTACAGCTCTGATGCATTGTCTTTGCCCTGCTCGGTCCACAACATCACTGCTTTTAATGACCCCATCAGCCTCTGCTGTACGCTTGCGTTTTAAGAAAGTAAAATTGCATGTACATAAGATCGATTTTTTTTTTTTTTTTTAAATTAAACTGTCGTGCTGGTGCCATAGAGTCAATTCTGCCTTAGTTATTTCAGTTATTTGTCCCCGAGCCACAGAGGCAAAACCATTGTGTCATATAATGATGTGAATAAAAAGGTTTCACTGTACCATATCGCTGACTGTGCAGTAAAATGTCAGAGGTGATTATGCCTAATGAGTTTTGTGATTAATTCAAAGTTGATCTGCATAAGTTCCCCCAATTATAGTAGATGACTTTGGCTGGCCCTGTAAACTTGATTCCAGAGAAGTTTTAGATGGATGTAAGGTTGATGCCATCCAACACGACAGGATCAATCCCCGAGAGCCAGTTTAGTTTAAGACATACTGATTGAGGACAAGGAGAAAGGTGGAGACACAAGGGAAAAAATATGGAGAGGTATGAGGGGGATAGGTTTCATGTGGCAGTGTGGCACTATTATAATTGCCAACTAAAACTGAAAGTATAAAAAAATCATAAAGCTGAAATAATATATAAATATTAAATGAAAACGTATTCGATAAAAAAAAAAAGAAAATTAGAAATGTTGCCTTGGCAACTAAAGCCGCATTTCCACCACAGGAAATTTCCCCAGGAACTGGTAACTTTGGGGTGGTACATTGTGTCTTTCAACCGCAGGAACCTGGGTTTAAAGGGATTTTTTTTACCCGGAACTTCATTTAAAGGGATACTCCACTTTTTTGGGAAATGGGCTCATTTTACAACTCCCTCAGGGTTAAACGTTGAAGTTTTACAGTTTTCTAATCGATTCAGCCGATTTTCTGATTTTTAGAGGAATATCAGTAACCAGACAGTTTCTGGTCTCATTGATTTCCATAGTAGGGAAAAAATATACTATGGAAGTCAATGAGACCAGATACTGTCTGGTTACTGATATTCTTCTAAATATCAGAAAATCGGCTGGATGGATTCGAAAACGGTAAAACCCAACTGTTTAACTTTGGGGGAGTTGTAAAATGAGCCTATTTCCCAAAAAAGTGGAGTATCCCTTTAAATGAAGTTCCGGGTAAAAAAAAATCCCCCTCAGAAAGTCCCTGCTTGCAAGGTAGTACTTTTTCAAAGTTCAGAAACTATGACACTCTCTAATCTTTTAGCGCTAACTAAAGCTTCCCCCTGTGGCGAAACCCAGGGCTTTCGTGCTAGAAACCCAAGTTTAATTCCGGCTCTCGCTGCAGATAAAATTTATGCGGCTCTCCTCAGCGAGCTGCCGAATTCCAGTCCGGCTCACACCGATGGTGTTTTAAGTGTAGAAAAGGTGCCCACATCTCAGTGTTCACCCCAACACACAAGCACAACACTTCCCGTGTCACTCACAGAGCTCACTCCCGCTCTGTCACACGGCCATTAAAGACTTATATCAGTCAGAATATAAACATAAGTCCTGTGCCCATCCACGAGCGTTCACGCTTACTAACACATCTTTCCCCAAGTGCTGCCCGCGCATTCCAGAGTTGTCACAAAACGCTGCCCATCTCTAGCGAACGACATATAACTGTAAGTCCCGTGCCCGTTCATGAGCGTTCACGCTTACTAATAAACACTCTGCTCAAAGTGCCGCACGCGCCACAGAGTTATCATTAAAAGCTTCCCATCCAAAGCGATCGGGACGTCAAATATGTAGCTATACTCGTGCCCACTCACAAGCGTTCACGCTTACTATTAAACACTTTGCCCCAAGTGCTGTACGTGTCTCAGGGAGGTTTCTTGTTGAATCCGGCATTGAATTCGTGGAGATTCTGGAAGCTGTCTTCCGTAAAATTTGCAGCACAGAGCTAAATTACGATTGCAATTTTCAGAAACATAATCAAACATAAATTTTAGCCATTGTTGACGAACTACAGCGTCCGTGGGAAGCCCGAACACAGAAGACCAGACAGCTGGGTGAAAATAATACACTTTCAACGGCATGGCTACAGCTCTCACCTATAGCTCTTCCTCTTAGACAAAGCCGCATAAATATGGCCACGCCCCCTTTTTTGCATATTCCGGAGGGAGGGTTGATGTAAATTTATGAGTTAGTTACATATAAAACCCGGGAAGTATCTCGTTGCAGTCCCATTCGAGACGTGTTTGTAGGAAATGCATTAAATTGCACTCAACAAGCGAATTAAAGTCAATAAGATATTCTTTTACTTCCTGCAATTAAGTGTGATTAAATTGTGTCTTTCTCTCTCTAGGTTCATATTTGACTCATGAGGCCAGTGGATTGGACGAGCACGGCGAGGTTCAGGAGGCGTTCCTCAATGGTAATGATGCCAGCCAGGGCAAGAAGGAGTACCTACTGTAGCGCCACCCTAGTGGAGCTCTTCAGAAACACTGGACCGCTGCAGAGTGCACACAACAACACACACTGCTCCCAAACAGACACACCACCACAACGACAACCAGAGGGAATCACAATCGTGCCATATGAAGTTGGAGTGAGAAGGAGAGGACGGAGAATTTAATGGAGCAGGGTGGAGGGGAAGAGAGCCGAGAGGATAATTATTATGATTGAAAGAGACCATCACACACACACTCTTTCATGTACAATAGACAACTAGCCATAATTGTAGGTCCAGGAGAGAAAAGTGTCCATTCAAAACAAGCCGATCCATAACCGGCCAAGACGGCATTGCTGCGGGAACCCGCAAAGTGCTTATGAGCTATTGAATGTCCCAGTGTGAGCAAATTGAAATCCCTTGCATTTGCCAAAGTGTCTGGGCCTCAGAGACTGAGTTGGTAGAGAATAAATCCACCAATAACAGCGTTGCAAGCTCAGAGCCGTCCTCATAAAGTATGCATCTGCTCTTTTCATCCGGCAACTCAATTATCTGCTCATTGGCCAAAACCTGTTGACTTATGAAGAAAAGTTCCTCTCGTTTTGATCCTCTCTCTCGTTGACTCTGTTTCCCGCTCTCCAATGCTCCTTCCTCTCCCTCCTTTATCTCTCCACTATTGTTTGTTAATAATTAAGGGATTAGACATGTTCTCTTTTATGAGCAGAATGAATTGGAGCGGCCCGCTCGCTCTGACGCTGTAAAAAGGGGCTTAATTATCGCAAGGAGTCATTGAGAACGTGGAACTGCGAGGAGTTCGACGTGGGTGAGAAAAAAAAAAAAACAGGAAGGGAGTTTGTAGAGAACATGTCAGGAATTTCGCTATTTTTTTGATTGCTCAACACGAAAACACTTACACAATGAAACATATCTCTAAAGTCATTATTTGTATGGAAAAAGTCTACAAAGTAAATTAAATGGGTCTTTTAAGAAAAAAAAAAAAACTTTTGCGCGCATTACCAAGCGATGTTATCGTACTAACAGAATATTAGCTTAGAGGTGCAAAACTGAACAAACTACTGTTACGTCATCTTTAAAAAAAAAAAAAAAATCAAAATTCACAAAAATATATATTTCGTTTGTCTTTAAAAGATATCGGAGGTCTTAATTGTTTTTATTAATTATTATTTGGACTACTATGATTGTTGTTATTGTTATTATTATTATTACTGTTATTATAATTGTAAATGTTATAAATTGTATACTTCCCATGCTTTAGTAGAAACAGCTGTGTACCCACTTTTCTCTCCCCTCTTTCATTCTCTTCCTTCCTTCTTGATCCTCTTTCTGTCTTTCTCCCTATTTGTCTTTCATGTCTCCTCCTCGTCTTTCACTTCCTGTTTATTTTTATAGTCTTCGCGTCGCTGTTGATATAGCTAACTGTACATCTTTATAGGGGAAAGATACCAAGCACGAAAAAAAAATAAAAATACTTCAAGAATCTTGCGTGAAAGACTGATTTTCTGACTTCAAGAAGCAGACACAATCAAGTTTCACCAGCGGCAATAAAGAAAAGCAGCGAGGAAAAGGGGGAGGATATTTTAATTAGCAGAAGCAGCCAGCAGAGATGAAAGCTGTGTGTGACTGAGAATGATGAATCATAAGACTCTTATGACAAAAGACCAGAGACACCGAAGAGAGAGAGAGCAGGTGCATTAAAATAGTACTCCTCCATTATTTCACTGCAATCAATATACGATTGTGTCAGAAGTCACTTGCTGAGCGCTCCGGGAGGGGTGGGATTAGATTTAAATGCGAGGGGAGGATGATTGATCGATGTGTTTGTCCTCTATCGATGGAAAGGCTCTGCAGAAACCTGTCATAAACAGTAACTGTCACATGGCAATCAAAGCGCACCCTGCGTTACCTGCTGTTCTCCTCGGTTTGAACAGCTCCTTAAATAAAGAAGGACATATGCTAGCAATCTCCTTTTAGTATGAGTTAATGCTTCACAAAGCATGATCAGATGAGACGAGTTGCTAATTTTGGGGCTTCTGAGAAGCGAGTTACGCTTCAGTGAGCCGACAAACTCCAAACGCAGAGTTCAAATGAAAAATGACAGCCATAGACTTTATCTGAACTTCATCAATCTCTTGTAATTTTGTTTACTGGACCTCTGCTGACATCTCAAAGGCAGATCCAGGGGTAATAAACCATATGCTGGTCAAACAGCGCATCAAACTTTCCTTCGGCTTTATCCAAGGACGACGAACGTTACATTCTGTGCGTGACGGATTTGAAGCTTCCATGCTCCTTGCAATGACCCCATTCAAGAGGATGTGGACTAGAGCAGGTGCGATGAATTGACTGAAGCCGCTTTTAGTGATGAAAGATTGTCATTTCGACAGGAAGCTAAAGGCTCTCGAGCGAAGAGAACAATCGAATGAGCTCTCAGTTAGGGAAAGCTTTTACTTGTTTTCCAACTTCACTCAATAATTCACCTCGGCATTGGAGGTTAGTGCACACTTTAATGAGAGGGAAAAGCATTTGCAAGAAAAATGAGTGAGACAATGATCAAGAAACAAAAAGCACCAGACAAATCAAAGTCAGGGCTATACAAAGACAAAGTGAGTGAAAGTAATGTTAGATAATGGGTGGATTGGGGGAGAAGAAGAAGAAATGAAGATCATAACACAAATATTCTGATACAAAAGAAGTAATTTCTTACACTAGCACTGCCACGAGTGAGCAAAAAGAATAATCCAATTAGTGTGAAACAGCTTTTATTCGAGCTGCATATAAGGACATGTTTAATCAAAACAGCTACGGAATCCTGTTTTCACTGGGAGTTATTGAGTGGTTAATTATCTTGATGCATTTAAATGGTCTCTCCCACTTAATATGATTTTATAGTTATAATTAAACATTGAGATCTTAAGCTTGTGTTGGCTTTAAACATTGATGGAACACATTTTGATATACTATATTTAATTATGCATACGAATGCAAACTTATTGACATATTCAAATAAATCTCTTCTGAGATTGTTGGCTAAATCATTTTACCATTTACTCCTGCAGTATCACTGGGATTTAACATGGCAGTAATGCAATATTTATTAGACTATTTTTGTAACATAACAGGAATTTACAAAGTGCTTTCTAATGACATGTCCAAACAGAGAGGGCTGTTTCTGCACCAGTTTGTTCAAGGCTTGCTTATTTGTTATTAGTGACATAAAACTAAGGTCTGACAAATTTCTTGCTTATTGCAACAACTTTTTTTTCAGACCCCTGAAGTATTCATTATTTCCAAGCCAACCCACCCCCCCCCCCCCCTTTTTTTATCTGGGAAGCCATGTTTAGCGTATGATAACGCAAGAATTACGATTACTGGCCTCTTGGGAATTGGTAGAAACATTGACAAATGTATTTCCTTGAATCCCAAATGGTTCAGAGTCCACACTAAGTTCAAATATCTTCATAATTGCCCCCTAAAGTGGAAAAACTAAACCATTTTAGACATGGGTGGTATTGGGGCCTTAATCATAAAAACAAAACCAAGGATACAAATAAATGTTTTGACATTAAAACCAGTCTTGATTGACTATTTGCAAGTCCATAAACATAATGTGAAATGTTAACATTTTATTAAGTCCAAAAGAAAAGGCCTCATGTAATATCGCCAATTAGAACCTTTGATAATATTAGACATGTAACTGCTCCATTTCTGCACTGTACTACATAGATTCGAAACAACAACAGCAAATACATTTGGTACCGCCTTCTTTTACAGTACAGTACTTACAGTGTTCTTACAGTGTACTTACCTAGAAAGTACTGGCTGAGATAAGGTAAGTACATGGAACAGGGGTAGGTTCAGGGTTAGTACTAGTTATTACCCAGTAATTGTAGGTACTAAAATAAGTACATAGTATTTACATGTGTAACTGGACTGTAAAAGGAAGCGTTACCTTTGATCATTATGCTCCACAAATGAACATTTTCTGCAAACTTATAACCTTTTTGCAGACTTTCCTGTTTTGTATTCAAAATGTAATCTACATGATTAAATGCCAGTGTTATTTGTGGTGTACAGAATTGATGGTTTAAATCTATTCGTCACATTATACAAGACACAAAATACATGGATCCCACTATCTATCCCGGACTTTAATAAGTTCTCGAATAGCAGATACAAATAACAATAGAGTGTGGATCAGAATGAATTCACTGCGAACATAAAAATGAGCCCATTTAAATGTAATTGGCCATTTAATGACTAGCCTACTTAAGATAAACGTGGTATGCAGGTCTACAATAAATTCATAAAAGTTTATGAACTCTTATGTTTTAGGTCTCAAAGAACACAGTATGAACAAAATTGTCATTTTATCTGAAAGGAAATGGACTGACCCTAATACAAATAAAGCCTGGCATCTGAGTTGAGCTGGAAACATACTCAACTGCTGAAAATAATTACATATAACCCATGCAAGTGCCTTCATCACATGACATCACATCCCTGGAGGTCCTTTCAGTGTCGGCCCAGGGTGACAGTAATCTTCCACTGAACGGAAAGCACTCCCCACAGATTTGACTCGAGAGAGGATGACCCTTGAGATCAGGTTGGGCGCGGATAACAAGGAGCTCTCGATGCCTAGCGTCTGAGAGGTGTTGGTGGAGAGGAGTGGGGCACTAGGCTGTACATCTGGAAAAGAACAGAGGCTATCAGAGAGCTCCAGTCGGGTCTAATGGCATTCGGGGTGAAGAGTAACAAAGCGTGGGTGATGTGCAGGGGCAGGCAAAGCATTACCAGGAGAGAGACAGAGAGAGCCAAGGAGCGAGACCACACTAAGCTTCGTTTCTGCTGTGGCATGAAGCACATCAAGTCCAGATACACGGCCTACAGAACCAACAGAGGAATAACAAACATGGTGACAGCATAAACATACACAAGAAAAAACGGACTGAGGATGGTGTCGGTGGCGCAGATGCCCCAGTGACTGCCGTGGATCTCTGCATACGTGAAGTTCTCATTGTCCTCCACCAGAAACTTGGATAGAAAACCTCCATAAGGCAAGAACTGGCCGATCCTACGCTATCTCACGACCAATTCGTACGAATTCGTACGAGTGATTAAAAAGTGGCTAATTCGTACTAATTCATTCGACCTCACTCGTACGAATCTGTACGATTTGTCCAAACCCACGTGATGGATAGATTTAGGGGCGGGGTCAGGGGTAGGTCATTCGTACGAATTCATACGAATTGGCCAATTCGTAAAATATGTACGATTTAGCAAAAACGTACTAATTCGTACGAGTGAAGTCGTACAAATTGTTACGAATTAGCCACCTCGTAAAATTCATACGAATTCTCGTGGGATCGGGTTGGCCGATCACAGAGCGATCCTGGGGGTAGGGCCGTTTGGAAGGGAGGGCAGGGGTGGTGTAATTTGGTTCAAGCCATTCTTCCATCCCGAGTCCAGCTGTATAGTTGTCCTCAGCAGCTCCCCAAGCATCAGAAGAGCTGGAAACGATGAACTGGCTGAAGGCGGTGATCACTGAAATGACCCAGCAGAGCAGCACAGAGCACAAAACCCGCCTACAAGTCACTAAGCCTGCATATCTGAAAGAAACATAAGCTCTGTCCTGAATTTTAAGCATATTCAGCACAATTTAATACTCTGATTTTATAGTCAGCACAAACTAAGTCTTTAATGTGATTTCACATATTATGCAAGAATCAAAATAGCTGAGAGCTAGCTGAACTTTTCGAGCATAAACACTGCAAAACAAGGTCGGGGTGTTCACACTCACCTGTTCCCCAGGCGGCATTGTAGGTGTGTGTTAAGTGTGAGTAGAAGCAGGAGGCACACTGTGAACTGCCTGACAAGTAGGGAGCACGGGACCATAGCGATACAATTGTACAGACACTGGGAACTCCTCAGGTTCAACAGCACAGACACAGGAGCGACCACAATACTGCCCGCTGAGCCAACCACACCGAGGCAAAGTTTCAGGCATGAAGATGTGCTCCAGCTTCTAGTTCCTGCCCCAGCTGCAACACCAGCAGCCAAGCACAACCTCACACACACTCCGATCACCAGCACCGTTATTACACAGGGAATATAGCCACATAGCATACATGACCCCTGAGAGAAAAGGAAGATGACGATAATAAATAATTCAATACGAACTAATTTTAGAGTGGCTTAACAATTTAATTTAAACAAGCTGGATGCAAGTAGCCTGGGAAAACCCAGTGAACTTCCAGCAAATTTAGATTTGCTCTGAAAGTTAGTCTGGCAAAGAGCTCATTCAAGCCCATTTCCAATCCGTCGAAATCGAGGCACCAATCAGAAACGTTGGGGCGGACTTTACACGATGACGACAGCGCTGGGATTTTGAAGCAGATTTTGTAACCTACATTACAAAGATGGATGCCGCCATCGAACATCACTCGTTCGAATCTGCTATCGCCTCTGTTTTAAGCGTTTTGAACGTTTCCTTTTGTTAAAAACCGAGCAAAGAACAACACTCAGAGATGTTTCTCCGCCGCTCTGCATACGTTGTCTCCTCATCGCTCTGGGGTGCGTTTCCCGAAAGCATCATTAGTCAACTATGGTCGCAAGTTCCGTCGTTACCAATAGAGTTCAATGGAAGTTGCGACCAACTTGCGACCTTAGTTGGCTAACGATGCTTTCGGGAAACACACCCCTGATTGGTTTTAGGTCTATCCGCCACGTCCGTTGGTGACGCCCCTCTGGAAATGATTTGTCTATGACGCTTTGCTAGACCATAACTCACTTACAACTGAGAATGGTCTGGTTTTAACCAGGCTTGGATGCAAGACAATCAAATGCCAGGAATATCTTCTTGTCTTTTAAGTTTACACTCCATTGAAAAGGTTAGCAGAGATTGTTGTGGCAGATGCCTCCACACGGCGGATGTGATAGTCTAAACTGTGAAAATCCTGAAAAGTCACAAGCAGCTTGGGCTATAGCCGCTGTGACAACCCGCTCAGGTAGTCTACTTGCTACGCTGCTCTGACAGACAGGTTATTTCATTTTGTGCCGAGACAATGGGAAATACATATTTGCGTCATAAAATAGCTGTTAAAATATCCCCTGCCTGGAATGCTTCAATATGCCACCTGTCTTTTTAACATAATGAGTTTGACCTTTTCAGCAGCCACTGACAGTAATCAGTCGGAGAATGCCTGTAAGTGCTTCATAAAAAATGAAAAATTATTGCGGAATCTCAAAATCCAGTGCTCCTCGCATGCGTGGGCTGGGCCTGCTCTTCTTTCATTGTTTTCCTCACTCAAACAAATTGATTGAACTGAAATAATTAATCGTGTAAAAGTAAGAAGTCGTCTCATTGTGCTGCTCTCATTGTAATGCTTCTGCACTTCACTCTCCATACAATTCATTCATCCAGCCAATCAACTACGAGCCCAACGATACAACAAGGACTCGCAGATTCACAGTCCTCCTCTGGCGAAAGGAACAGGAAATGTGCTAATTAATAAATGAACACATTTACAATTGAAGAAAAGATGAAAGAAAAGAATGGTTGTAATTACCGTTTTTAGGCTTGAAGATGAATATGAATCTGTCTGCTCTGGGATTTTTGTCTGTCAACCAATGCTAATTCCTCTCACACTATTTGTGGGTGAAATGTGCTGATGTACGGAGTGAGTGAACGCATAACCATAAACCATTTTTACCACAACTGTTCCGTTCAATACAGTGTGTGTAGTCTTATCAATCCATTCAAGTGTGTGAGCAGAACTCCCCATTCCATTCGGTCACAAAGGGCAGTATTGCCACCATAAACAAACATCAGTCTCATTCAGGAACACATAAAGAGCCCAGCTCACATTTATACACTCTTAGAAATGCACAGTCTGCGACTGACATGCACCAGCACCGATTCACGCACGCCATGGCTCTATCTAAAGTAAACAGATATGGCAGGAATAAATGGATAGATAGAAGAATGAAGGGGAGAGGAAGCGCTTATCTGTTTGGGAGTTTAGGTGTCGATGCACATGAACTAATGCAGTTCTCAGCAGGGTATGAAATGATAGATTTCTACCACGGTTCAATAAGGCTGCATGCATCATTGCCTTTCCTTGAGGAAAAAAACAGACTGTACTAGTATATAAGATGTCTGTTGTTCACAAGACTGTCTTAAGTTTAGAAAAGTATTCTAGCCCTCCGGTGTTGAAAAAAAGGGGTGTGCATTTTGTGTTAGGAGTCAACATTTGCAATTTGGACCATCAAGCCGTTGATAATCGTTGAAGTCGACTATATGAAGAAAAATCCTGTACTGTTTTCCTCAAAAACCTTAACTTCTTTTCGACTGAAGAAAGAAAGACATGAATATATTGGATGACTTAGGGTGAAAAAAATATCAGGAAATTGTAATTCTGAAGTGAACTAATCCTTTAAGTCCAACCCTAATTAAACACACATGGACCGGCTAATTAAGGTCTTTAGACTCACTAGAACCTTCCAAGCAGGTGTATTGGAGCTAAACTCAGGACCTGGACCCCCCAGGAGCAGGATTGGACACCCCTAATGGACGGATGCAGTGGTGGGCAAGCTGGATTGATCAAAATGCCAGCTGCATAATGCTATAATAAAAGAACCTTTCATTTTTTAAGAGTGAATGATTTACACATGTCTTCTGGAACACACAGGCTGCAGCTGATAGACATGCATGTTGCAGAAGGCATGTGGAAGCCATGTAGCTACTCTTAAAAAAAAGTTTATTTTGGGGGGCATTTTTCCATCATTGAACCTATCCATTGAACAAAACATTCTTCTTATTATTAATGATTAAAATGCTATTTGCTAAGAATAATAAATAAATAAATAAGTGTAATGGTAGCTTACGCTTTACGCCAATACATTTCTAATGAATGATGCGATTACTCCTTACATTTTTTTTATGGAAAAAAAAACGTCTCTTAATTATCATTTAAATTATATGTCAGAAATCAACATTTCAGGAAAACGTTATGGAGTTTTAAATCAGAATATGACTTTCTCTTAACAGGGCATTACATGACCTCTGAAGAGGATACTAGGACTTCATCATGACATCATGACATCATGCATCAGGCATTGTTGAGACAGCAAGAGAATAGGGAAATAAATTATAAATCAATATTCTTCTGAAAATATTCCCAATTATTGCTCACATTATTACACGCCTTTTTCCATTACATGTTGCCCCAAGAACACATTTATATGCAAATTAGTTACAGTGTATAGATGCATTGCATATAATGATTGCACGTTTACACGCACATCGCATAAAGTAAAATGGCAAATCAAATAATTAATTGGGTATTTCATGGTTGTGAATCATCTTCATACAAAGTTTGGATAAAAAAATGGTTATGGCTTTAGGCTTAAAACCTAAAAATGTATTGATGAATAAAGAAAAAAACATTGTCTTTACCTGTTCATGTCATTTAATCTTGGTGTTCTCTACAGAGGATAGCATAAAATATATTTTTTGAAAAATGTCTTTATTAAATTTCTTATGAAAAAAAAAATTAATAAATTCACAAAAAAAATAAAAAATAAATAAATAAATAAATAAATAAATAAATAGTCTGGCTCTTTTACAACCTTTTGAGCAGTATTTGTAGACATTTAAGATTATGTTGTGTTGACCTTAATTTATGGCAATTTTCAGGTGTTCAATATAAATACATTGGTCATGCTCTTCTCACAAATCAACTTTCAACTTCATTGCGTGTCATGAAAATGCAATCGCAAGTGTCTTGACTGTGAGTGTAAATGCAATTAAGGAAAATAATATTTGAATGATCATTGCCACAGTTTTTGTTTGAACATGTCACACATATCTAATCATTTCTGTAATGCATTTTCATTTTAATTTTGCCACTTATAAAGCTTTTCAATATGCATTTTAAATCTAGTGTATGAAATGACAAACGTAAATGATGTAATTTCATTTTCAATTTTGCACCAAACGTTGCTAGAATGGTAATGTAAAATGTAAATTTAAATACAGAATGCAATGCCATTTCACATAATGCATTGTCATTTTGCATATGCTTCCCATAGGGGATGCTTCCATACTCTCGCTGCACCATGTTCAAATCTCGCGATAACAAACGCGACCAGCCCCTGTTAACACGCCTAGGAAACCCTGCACGTCCCTCTTCGTTTTGCTGTCCACAAGCAAGGTAAATCACACTCCGTATCTTTCTACGTTATAAAGTGACTTATACGCATTTGTGTCACTAGTTTGACCCTTTATCCAAATTGTAATGCTGCAGTAATCATAATAACACATAATCTCAATAAAATGATGCTGAAACGAGACTCGTAGTTTAAAAGAAAATGTAAAATTAGATCGCATGCTAAGAATCCCCGGTGTTCCAATGGCTGCGCCCATGCAGTCGTATCGAGGCCTAGTCTTCTCAGTATGCATTACTTAACTGCGTTAAAAAATACAGTAAGTTGAAAAAAATGGTCGTTAAATGGTCTAAAATACTGGTCTTGTCATGTATTTGCTAGTCAATGGAGCTCGTTTGTGTACATATTTTCCTCTTCGCTGTTAACGTGGTCGTTAGCCATATTGCTAACACCGTTTCTAACGCTAAACTGGACATACCGAACACTCAAGTTTACAATAATATTTAGGCTATTAATTATGAGGTTTGTTCTTTCTCGGCAATAGTCCCCACTATCCGTAGGCTTTCTTGCATGTTTAAGTTAGCTCATTTTCATGTTGGCTAATAGCTAACGTTAGCTAATCGTTTTACATGTGACTTGCTCTGGTTAAAGGAAACCGTAAACTATCCCTATATATGACTGTGGCTTAAATTTAGTTTTGATTATTATTTTCAGATGCCAGGCGGTGGTGTAACAGTGAAAGACGTCAACCAGCAGGAGTTTGTCCGTGCGCTGGCAGCCTTCCTCAAGAAGTCAGTTTAACTGTTTGTGTTCAGTGTTGATTGTATTCATGTCCATAAGTTTTTGTCTGAGACTCCCTTTGTGGGTTGTGTAAGTTATTCTGTAGTTTATTTTGTAGCCTGATGTTTTGACAGGTCGGGGAAGCTGAAGGTGCCAGACTGGGTTGATATTGTTAAGCTGGCCAAGCACAAAGAGCTAGCTCCCTGCGATGAGAACTGGTTCTACGTCAGAGCTGGTGAGTGTCATTTCTCACAAGCTCTTGTACATGAATGCAATTCATTCAAGATGCACAAAACTCAGATACTGGAGAACAAATATGTTGGCTTTGCCTTCGTTAACTTCAGCCATATACCACACTTAATATTTTTATTAAAAGTCATGCAAGTGTCTTCATTTGTCAAAAACCAGTGTCATTTTAGCTATTATATTCAGTTAATATTTACCAAGTGTCTTTAGTGGCAATAGACAAATGATTGGTATGCATGTGTTGTCAATACCAATAAAGTTTAATGTTTGTGTATCATTTTAATATGCTATTGAGTACTTGGGTTACATTTAGACTGTCCAAATGTGAATTTAACAGTGTGAAAGGCAAAAAAAAATCACATGAAATGTGATTTTTACAAATCAATTTCAAGCTACATTCATATCTGGTCCAAAATCCTATTCTAATCACTTTTCTGTAACTGTTTGTCTGACTGATCTGATTTCGCATGGTTTGTGACTCGCGTCACAAAACGTAAATGTCAAACGTTGTTACGGGAAACAACCCGAAAGTCGCTCCTGAAACTAGGCTGTGTTCCAAAGTGCCAGAAGAGCAGAAAATGATAATATAAAGGAGACAAGTTTGTACACTGACGGAGACCATAGTTGCATACCAGCCTACGGTTCTGCTACTGCCTCATAAGGCTCAGTAGTCTAGTGAGGATGAGGATGCTTAATTCAGAAAATTATTGGGGTGGGTGCATGGGCATCCGCGTACTCTAAAAGCAGTCAGACTCTGCCTGGTGTTTATAGCTCGGGGTGAAAACGGCTAACGTGGTTTAGTGGTATTACCATCTGCATATTCTATTTGTGCGTGACATGAGCATACACAGCGTGTCTTCTCCAGGTCGTGCTTTCTAGGTTGGTCATAAAAGCCGAAATGTGCCCAGATGGTAACATTAGGCTTTTAAAGTAGTTGGAGTATTTAATTACTCGCATCTCGCCCCCCTTTTCCATTATATGCTACTGTGACAAAACACACACGACAAATGACGTCAGAAAAGCACCAGTACATTATAATCAGTTATGGTCTATTACCGAATCGTCATCGTCTACATCGCGATGCATCATAGAAACGATTAATTTCGACACCCATACCGCCTTTAGTGTGGTTAACTTTGTTTTTCTGTTTTGTGGTCGATCCATTTGAATTCTTTGTGCTGTAAGCACAAATGTCATGTTTTTCAAATGATGACAAAGTTTAGTGGCTTTTTAATGTTTACTCTGAGAATCCGGTGGAAAGCAATGGATGGTAAAAGCAAGCAATTGTCAGGATTGGGCTCGTTTATTAATGACCTTGTCCTGTTCATGTGTCAGCATTTTCTGGTGTGTGCTGAGAAACTGATAAGACTTTCTGAAACAAGCAAAGATCCCACTTGACTGTGTATTTAAGAGCTGAGTTTGAGTACAGTAGTTGGATACTGCTATTAGAGATTTTATGCTGTGTGCTGCATTTTTGCTGTGAGTTTGAACTGTCTTGCATTTGGTAGTTTCTTGGCATGTTGCCTTCTGTTGTCCCTCACTGCCCTGAAGAAATCTCTTCTGACCCCCTATCCTCTCTCAGCCTCTACAGTGCGTCACCTGTACCTGCGTGGAGGTGTTGGCGTGGGCTCTATGACCAAGATCTACGGTGGGCGTAAGAGGAATGGCGTGTGCCCCTCTCACTTCAGCGTGGGTTCTAAGAACGTGGCCCGTAAAGTGCTCCAGGCCCTTGAGGGCCTTAAGATGGTGGAGAAAGACCCCAATGGGTGAGTAGACTGCAGACTTGCTTTTGATTATTTCTATATATACACTAAGCCCAAGCCAAGTTCTCCTAAGGGGGAAATGAAATATATTGCGTTGTATATCAGTGGTGTCCAGTCCTGCTCCTTCAGGGTCACTGTCCTGCAGAGTTTGGCTCCAACCACTATTAAACACATCAGAACCAGCTAACCATTACTAGGCATACTAGAAGCTTCTAGGCAGGTGTGTTGAGGTAAATTGGAGCCAAACTGAGGCACAGTGGTGCTCAAAGAAGGTTCAGACAGCCCTGATCTCTGTTGGTATTGTGATTAAAATCCATGGTTATATTGTGTTTTTTCCAACTAATTCTCAATTGTTTCCATTTCCAAGTGGGCGTAGACTGACCCCTCAGGGGACCAGAGACCTGGACAGAATTGCTGGGCAGGTAAGAAGCTGCTTATTGTATTATAGTATGTCAACTTGAACACTTGTGGAAAAAAAAAAAAGGAAAAATAGTGTATTCAAAAATCTCCATTGATTTAGTCAAGTCAGGCCTCTGAAGTTAAATACTGTACAACAGATGGTGGTTCTCAGAATTCACATGAGTTAAAATGTTGCTGCACAAATGCAGTATGAGTGAGAGCAGATCCAGGTACTGAATGTGGTGATCCTATTTCCACTTAAAAGGCCTCACAATTAAGTTTTTACCTCAGTAGCTTTTTAATATGTGGACAAAAGCATTAGAGATGTGTGGATGGGCTTTTTCATCCATAACCGCATCACAAATCTCATCTATCCTCACCAACGTTTTTGACCAATTTTCAAAACCCCACCTGCCCACCATCCGCTGATTGGGCGATACAAGGCTCTGCTGATGGCGAGACTAGAAAGCTGTCTGAATATCAGCAGTGAACTTCAATCGGCCCTCAGGGACATAAATAAATAGCCACTTCAGCAAACCTGACCTTGTCTGATAGGCTACTGTACAATATTTTTATTGTAGCCTAATAGAAAATGCATTTTGGTACAATTTCAACATGCTACTGTTGTATGTGGTGCTGTTTGTAAAGTGGCTCACCCTGAAAACAACACCAACATTTTGTCACATTTACCAATGTTTAAAAAACTGGTATGATTTTTTTGATGTCACGTTTTAGCACATTTACAACATTATTTGTCAACTTAGAGATATTTTAAATAGTTAAATCTAAATATTAAAAGCTAATGCCAAAGCTTGAATCCAAGTGGTGAATGTTGAATCAAAATGTTTTGGGTGAGACTTGAAACCGCACAACAGTGCATGTTTGTGTTTGTAATTGTCGAATCGGAAACGACAGCAATTCTGCGACACGGATGAACCTTTGTTGATATCTCTATCAGACAATGCCTATTATCTATGCTAAAAGAAACAGCAGTCAGAGAAAATATTTTAAAATGATTTGCTGGTGTTGCCATCTCTGATAACAAGCAGTCTCAGTCTGATGAAAAAAAAAAAATTATTTTTGATGTAGGTAGTCATAATAAGATTTTTAAAAATGTATGCATATGTTTTTCATTTGATTGGTTGAACCACCGAATTGAATTTGTCATGTCGTCCGCCCGATCCACGGTTTATCTGCGGAGTCCGTGGCTGTAACCGCCAACCGTGCATCTCTACAAAGAACTATCTTCAGAAAGGAAATGCATGCACATCCCCTCCAAAGCCTTCGCTTGCGTTTCGCCCCTCTGTCGGTCCTCCGCTTTCCCTGCGAGCTACCGCTGTGCGCCAATCCGATGCTGGAGGAAGTAAACAAGCCGATTGAATTTCATGCTCGCTGGGCTGCCGTATGGTGGCATTTTATTCTGCCTGATCCCCTTAATGAGCTGAATTCAGATGAGTTAACGTGATTTTCTTGTGCTTGCCTTGGCTGTGTTTTCTGCACTCTGACTCTTTCCAGGGCACTGTTGATATGCTTGGCTTCTCGTTGGTGGCATGAGCAAAAACAATGTCAGTGTAGACCCCAATGTTTTTCTTAATCTCCTGGCAGCCAGAACCAGAAAGGCTCCTAAATCTTTCTCCACTGATTTGTTTCCCACGGTTTTTGGTGTGACAGGCTGCAAGGAAATACTGATTACAGCCTGATTTGATGGATGTCTCTTAATCCTGATCTTTTTCTTCATCATCTGTTGCAGGTTGCCACTGCAAGCAAGAAATCTTGAAGTGTAAAATAAACTTTTTTTGAGAAACCAACCACTGTGTCTACTGTCTTTTTGTTTTTCCTTCAGGGTCAAAAGCTGAAAAATTGAATACTTATAAGTCATTGTCTTAATGTGAAGTAAAAAAAAACATTCATCCCCTCCATTCATATTTTAACTTGATGTTCTTTTTGTTTTCAGATTGAGTCATATTTTGCATTAATTCAGTCTCAGGTGCTTCAGGCAAATTGCTTGCATTTTCATAGAGTCAGATGAACCGTAAGGCTGGATTTGTGTAACTTGGCATGGATGCTGATTGATTTACTCATTAAGACAAGTGTCTTTATTTCCCTTCTGCTGGTTTTGGCAGAGGAATTTGAAGCAGTTAATGGATAAATGCATGACAGTCAAACCGCTGTGTATTGTGCTGGACTGTGTGGTTGCTGCATGGTTACAGTGCCATCATGTGGGCTTGTATGATATAAAATCCTTTTGGTTTGTGGTGGCAGCAAGAGTTCTCTCCTCTACCAAGAAAATCCCAAATTATTGACTTTCATAGTACAGGGAGAAATTACAATGGGGTCAATCAACGGTTTTATTAATGACATTCTCTGTAATATCTTGTTGAGCAGAAAAAAGAAATTCATACAGGTTTGGAACAACCTGAGGGTTAAACTTGTGCGAACTATCCCTTTTAGTTTGTTTAGGTTATCTAACACAATGGTTCTCAACGGGTTTGGCCATGGTACCTACACTCGCCTACACACTTATAGTCATTAAGCTGTGACACATAATTTTAGGAATGTGAACCAAGTATATTAATTCATTTGTAATTCAATATCAATTCAAATATATAAAGCCTACTGTACATATAAAGACATGTTTATTTTGTTTGTAGTTTGCCTTTTTAGCACTATTTTGTACTTTTATTGGGTTAAATTAAGTATTTTCTTGCATTTATTAATATTCACTTGTGTGCTTTCACTTGTATTACGATATAATAGGATACAAGGTATTGACTTTTTAAGTGTCTCATTTGAAAAATCTAGTGTTTGATCATGTCTAAATTTTTATTCAAAAGCAAAATCTAAAAATAAGCAGTTATAACCTGCAATACCATGAGCAAGACTAGAAGATACATGTATATTTATTAAAGAGCTATACAGGCACCTACTGGGTAAACATGGCATTACAAATTGAAATTATTTTTCTGGCCACAAAATGACTTTAATTTGCCTCTTTGCATTGGAAATTAAAAAACTTGTCTCCATTTTGACCTGAAATACTACACTAATTGTAATAAGTAATAAAAATATATATTTTAAGTTGTCATTGATGTACCACAATTATTGCACATATTATTTATTAGTCCACCAAAAGATCTCAAAATATTAAATATTATTGAATTAAAATATATAAAATGTTTTTAATTAACCCTCTGATTATCTTCATTTGTCTACATGAGTTATCTTTGTGGTCTCCAGGATCCTGGACAATAACATTTAATTTGTTAACAGAATAAAAGTTTTTTTCTTTTTTTCTAATGCAATTTTACTCTGTTTATTGTTATTACTCAACATTTGTGCAGCTTTTGGAGGATTTTTTGATGTCTTTTAAATTTCTATAGATAAATATTTGTTTAAATAGGCTTTTTACAAAAAACAGCATTTTATGTGAAATTCACTTTATTAAAAAAACAGATTTCTAACTTTCATTCAGATAACATGGATACTTGTACATGGTTGCAAGATTTTTGGCTTTTTTTTGTGGAAAATTCAGTTAAAAATGATTTTAACCACTAGATGGCTATAGAGCTCCACTGTATGCTATTTTATTTAAGTTTTTCCAGTTGGATTCCTATCTAAATATAAAACATTTATAACAAAACAAACAAAAAACTTCAAAGTTTTGCATTTTTTTTTTGTACTGACCAACGTTTTTCAATAATGTTACATTATGATTAGAATTAAACCCGAACAAGATATTAGAAAGAGACATGTTGGAGTCTTTAGATTTTATCATTTATTTGAAACATCTATTTTTAATATACTTGTACAATTTTAATCAACTAACTGTAACAGAAATGAAATACTCTCTTTAATTCTGCTCTGGAATCCAGTTTTCCTCTGATAGCTGTAAAATCCAAAGTAGCTAGAGAGAAACCCTGGTTTACTGGTGAGCTGAAGAAATTATCTAGAAAGAAAAATAGGTTGTACCGCAAGTCTGTCATCAAGCCAACTCCTCATAATTTAGAAACATATAAAAAATATAGGAATCAGTTCAAAAGATTAATTAAGACGACAAAAAAAAAGTTTTATGCTGACCAGTTTAATCGTGTCTCTAATGACATTAAATCAACCTGGAACATTATTAATCAGGTTCTGAGTCGAAATAGGAAAGCTGCATCTGCACCCACAGAGATGAGGGACAACGACAGGTGTCTATCAGACCCCATTGATATAGCTGATGGTTTCAATAATTTTTTTACCAAAATTGGTTCTGATTTAGCTCACAATATACAGAAGACTGATAATGATCCTTGTAGTCACATAAAAGGGCAGTACGTTCCCCTTCCTAGTCTTGATCTCCCAACCACGCAGGAGGTTAGAGATGTTATTTTGTCTTTAAAAAACTCAGCCCCCGGTCACGATGGTATTAAGAGTATTCTCCTCAAGGAGACCATTGATTATATTATTCAACCTCTTACTTATGTTATTTCTTTATCATTTCAATCTGGAATTATTCCCCAAGCTCTTAAAATTGCAAAAGTCATTCCCATTTTTAAGTCAGGTGACATAAAGTTATTTAGCAACTATCGGCCCATATCTATTCTGCCTTGTATTTCTAAAATATTTGAGAAACTTGTTTATGAACGATTAAATAAACATCTAACTGCCAATAACATTATATATAAACATCAATATGGGTTTCGGAAAAAATATTCAACTGAACATGCATTAATACAGCTTGTAAATTATATATCTAATGCCCTTGATAATAAAAAATTTGCACTTGGTGTTTTTCTTGATTTAAGTAGGGCTTTCGATACTGTTTCGCATGACATTTTGATGTCTAAGCTTAATAGTTATGGCGTGGAGGGTACTGCCTTAGTTTGGTTCCGCAATTACCTATTGAACAGAGAACAATTTGTTTATTTAAATGGTTTCTTTTCCAAAACTTCTAAAATTTCATTTGGGGTTCCTCAGGGTTCTATTTTGGGTCCTTTATTGTTTTTAATTTACATTAATGATTTATTCCTTTGTTGTAAAAACTTTCTACCCATATTATTTGCTGACGACACCAATCTCATTGCAATGCACGAGGATTTTGTCACCTTGATACAACACGTTAATGACGAGTTAAAAATATTATCTAATTGGTTTTGTACCAACAAGTTAACGCTTAATATCAAAAAATGTAACTTTATTATATTTCACAATATTAATAAATTATATCCGAAAGAACTTGCTTGTATTGAAATTGATGGAGCTCCAGTTAATCAAGTGACTTCAACAAAATTTCTTGGGGTCCTAATCGATGAAGGTTTGACGTGGTCTAAACATGTTGATCTAGTTTGTACAAGATCCTCTAAAATGCTAAATATTCTAAGAATTGTTTTACCCTCTATTCATTCATCTGCTCATTTAACGCTTTATTATAGTTTTTTATACCCCTTTATGAATTATTGTAACATTGTCTGGGGTGCTACTTTTCCCTCCTATCTGTCAAAAATTTCTAAAATCCAAAAGAAGTTCTTGCGGTTAATTTCTTACTCACCTAAATATGCTCCCTCAGCACCACTATTTCTTAGATATATGATTTTACCAATTGAAAATGTAAATGCTTACTTATCATGCATATTTATCCATAAGTTTATTTATAAGAGAGAAGACCTTCCATCAACCTTTCTACACTTTTTTACTTTAATTTCAGATACTCATATCCATCAAACAAGGCATAGTGTAATAAATCTTGTCTTGCCGTTTTCTAGAACTTCACACTTTAAAACTGACCTCAGCTTTAGGGGTCCTCAATTATGGAGTAAATTAAGTTTGTCCCTAAGATCTATCCCTTCTTTGTCCGTCTTTAAAAAACAGTTGAAAGACTTTTTGATTTCATTATGACATCTGGTTATAGATTATTTCATATGTTGCTCTTTAATTTTGATTTTCTCTTATCATAACTCTTCAATATCAATTTTCAATTGAAAGGATAATCAGGTTTCTGTCAATGTTTTCTCCCTCTCTTATGATTCAATTTATTATTAGCGTGTCTTTATTTTGTTTTTCTTTTTTCCCTTTTTGTTTGTTTGTTTTGTTTTGTTGTTAATTTATGTAAGTGGAGTGGAGCTCAGTATAAACCCAAGTGGGTTTCGTTCCCCTCCGTGTACTGTATCCCTGTGGTTACCGTGCAGAACAAATAAATAAATAAATAAATAAAAATAATAAAATAGAACAGAAATTAACAGTTTTATTACATAGAGTAAATATATGTCATGAACACCATAATAATGCAATGAAATGAACAGCAAAAACAAATTATAAAATAGAGCAGTAAAAAAACAAATTAGTTAAAAAAAAAACAGTGAATCGACAAAAATCAACTAGGAACAATAATCGGTGGTCTCATCTCAATCTTGTTTATAGTGCACTGCAGGTGTTTATGCATTAGTGCATTACAAATGTTTCCAACCACTTTATTTCTGTCTGTGATCTGCGTTGTTTCAGATTTTGATGATGAATTTTGTATATTTACTTTGCGGGCTCTCCAGGGACCCAAGAGATGTCACTAATTTTTTGACGTTAACATAAAAACAGATATCATTCCATTTTTTTTTTTTTTTTAGATCTAGAAAGTGTTTAGAGCTGTTTCATACCATATGGACAAAGAGAACATTTTTTTAATTATTATTTTTAAAGGTGCAATGTGTAAAAATGTTGAGTATCTATTAACAGAAATGCAATATGACATCCATAACTATGTTTTCAGTGGTGTATAAAGAACTTTCTTAACTTTCTTAAACCGTATTATTTTTTTCACTTTAGAATGAGACATTTATATCTACATAACCGTGGGCATCCCCTTCTATGATGGATGAAATATTGTGACGTCATGTTTCTACCGTAGCTGAACGCGAACAAACAGCGCTATAGAGCGCATTGCATCACTACCTTGAAAGAGAAGCCGAAGAAACCTAGAAGCCATAGACACCGTGAGTAGTGAGTTTTCCCTTGTCAGTGGTGTAAAATATGTAGTTGGATTGTTTCATGTAACTTAGTTCTTCTCCCTCGCTGTGTTGTTGCTTTTCTATGTGGGGATAAATGTCCTGGTTACGTTCGTGAGACAGCTGACTAGTAACTTACTCATGTCATTGACCGTAAAACAGTATGTTACTGGAATCATTAACCCGTCGATCTTGGAAGAGATCCAAGTCGATCGCAAAGAGTTTTCAAAATCAGAGAAAACCGTAGCTTCTTCGAAAGCAGTGGGCTGAGTCCTTAGTGCAAACTCGCAACCGAACCGCGATGTCGCTAAAAATCACACATTGCACCTAAAGTAAGTAAAAGTCATTTGCGGGTTAAAAAAACCCAGAAGAAAACCAGAGGATTAAAATATAGTTAAGTGTATGATCACATTTGACCACGTTTGAGTATGATCAATAAGTGAGGAATACACACGGTTTATGCCTACAAGAAGAACATTAACATTAATTTTGCCTCTCCATCACTCTCCAGAATAAAATTTTGCTGTAAATGTCTAAGAAGTAATAATCAATGCGCACTATGCTGCAATTTTAAACAAAAATTGCTTCATATACCTGTATCCTGCTAAAAGCCAATGTATTGACGCGCGGCTGGTTTGTTTTGACCTAATGGGAGCTTCATGAACCACGTGGCCGTGTGTCGATGATGCCGGCGAGATCAAATTAAGCATGTTTTCCAGGCTTCAACTGAGGCTGCCACATTAAGTGCACCAAAACGGTATTATTGTTTGAATTTAGAATTAAAACTTACAAAATATACCAAAAGCAGGGTTGGCAATTTGGCGTGAGATTTGGGCAGACAGAGCGTGAGACAGTCATGTGAGTTGGGAACCCAGAAGGTCGCTGGGTCGAGCAGGTAAATGGATGGTTTAATGTAAACAAAATGCTGCTCTGACTCAGCAACCTTATACATCTCATAGGCTACTAGCCTATAGGCTAGATGACAATCACGTGGGCGTCTTTGCTAACAGCAGTTATGCTATTTTGAATATGCAGCGGAAAAAAACATTCTTTGTAATGGGGAGGCTACAACATATCGCCAATAAAGTAATATCGTACAGTTAATGGCTCATGACTGGATAAGAATGTAAATGTTGAATAAGAATGTAATGCAAATGTAAATTCCCCAGTGGCATTGGCAACAACTTGGTTTGGACCATAGACCATTAGGACCCTACTTTTAGGCTAATTATGGTTAATGAACACCAGAGGGCAGCAAAGATCAATATTTGTATGGACCTCGAACCTTAGCCGCATCAAAATAAAACCTAGGCTACTCCTGATGCAGTTTAGGGAAAAAAATGTAACAAGTAGAAAATAGTTTCTTACATAATAAATAACAAACCGTCAAACATACAATTAAATGAACACATTTTGTTCACTCCGGAGTCAATGCAGACAGATGTCCCACTGTTGATTTGTGTTTGAGTGCCGATTTGTGTTGTTTACTGTTCTGTGTTTGCTTGACACAATGTTTGTTCAGATGTTCCCTGGGAAGCTGTTTCATTCTCTTTGTCCACAATGCAGCTCCGCGGCAGTTGATCAATGGTCGTGTTTTCGCGTAAATACAGAATCTTTTTTTTTTTTTTTTTACGAAATCAATCATCAAGATTATTGCCGGTTCTGCGTTTGCCCTTCATCTCTCAAGAGATAGCCTGACTCATTTCATAACATTTTCATATCCCCCACTCAACTCGCCAGCTGTTTGGGAGCACCTGAGCCACTCCTCTCTCTGTCGCTACCCTGTAATTTGGAAGCAAGAGAGAAAGATAAACATGTCTTTGAATGATAGAGGAGAATGTCAAGAATGCTGATTTAGGTGTTGCTGTTTGTTCACTTGCTACTGTCTGAGTGCGGCTTGGCCTCCAACGATGCCGCCGCCAACAACTCTGAGCCCCGCAGGCTTCACTTCTATTAACTTTTCAGGGAATTGTTTTCATAGTGGTGCCTGTGGGTGTATATAGAGGAGATTAAAAACTGTAATTACTTCAATTAAAATTACAACATTAGATAATTAAGTTATTGTGCTCATGCCTGTTTAAAGTCACCATTAAATCAAAATGGACAATTCTTATTTTTAATGAAATATTGTATTTATTATAAAGGATTTAAGGGCTATCTGTGCACATCATCTTCAATATATATATACAATATATATATATATATATCCTTTTTTAATATATATTCAGATTTTTAATCAAAATAATTGAGACCCAAAGAGTGCAACAGTGCCTGCCCCCATTTCTCAGTGCTTGTTCCCAAAAAATGTTTTCCTTACATTTTTTTTCCCCATATAGTGCTTTTTTTTAAAGTCTTGGTTTCATAAGCCATTAAGGATTTAGGCTACAGAACTGACAACCGTATTCTGCTGCTGTGTGAAAGTAATATTCTTCAAATAATTAAAAAAAAGAAAGGATAGACTAGATAAACACTTATTATATAAATAAACATTCTTTCAGAGAGAAGAGTTGTTTTTATTACTAGGGCTGAAAGTAGAATCAATCGATTATTTCTAATAAAACAAGTCTGTGAAATTGGTACTTCAATACAATCACTCTAATGGTTGGAAAATGCCTTATTATTAAATATAAATATGGGTATTGAATATGTCAAATTGCAATCATGTTGGATTTGTGAGATAAAATGCCACCATTATGAAAAATGAAATTTAAATTGTGAGATATAAAATCGCAATTGTGAGATACAAAGTTGCAATCAGAAATGAAGTCGCAACTGAGAAAGTCGCAATTATAATATATGAATTCACTATTTTGAGATGCATATAAATACAGTATAATATAGTGAGATACACTATAAAGTTGCTATTACAAAAAAGGTCTCAGTGTCACTCTGAGGTGACAAAATGATGTGACCAAATGTCACAAAAGTATAAAATGTTGACTATACAAAACTATTTTGGTGCAAAACTTCGTAGACTTAAATTATGCAATAGAATTATGACTTCAATATATAATAAAAGTATCAATGCTATATGTCTACTTATATTAATATGTTAATATTTTTATTTAGTGACTAATCATACCAAATTGGCATGTTAAATTACCAGCCCTAAATTGTATCTTTCTAACATGACTTTGCTCTGGTCCATCCTTTGACAGGTGTTTAACTATGTCTGGCAAACGTATATGAACCCAGATCAAGTGCCAAACAGACACACTCAAACACAGTGTTTCTAACCTGCATCTGTTCATAGCTCGCCTTTTGCCCTCAAAACAGGTGTTATGTCCAAGGGAGCAGGCCATGCCATGTGCCTGTTGAGTAAAGACAACACAGGCTTGTCTGGCCTGAGGCTGTGCCACACACACAGAGAGACATCCCAGCCACACAGAAGATTAATACACAAAAGCACCAGGACTTACTACACCACCTGCCCCAAACACATACAGAGCATGATGGGTGGATTAACAAAGACGCCACGCAAAAGCTGAGTGTCAGCGACAGTCGGAGAGAAAGACAGTCTCAGGGACCATTCACAAAGAACACGCTCGTTTAAAAAATGAGATGCCACGCTGTAGAATGGAAAAGAACGGAGTCTCAACAGAAAGTTGTGCTCCTGTAAAGGCGCTGTCATATTTAACGTTGCTTGACTCATTTTCACTGGCATTTCAATAGACCCCAGGGGAAACTACCCACTGCAATGTGTTTTGTGAGTGTTACTCAAATCAGTTTGCTTTTCTTTCTTTTTAGAAAGACATTCAACACCAACAACAATGGCTGTTTACTTCAGCTAGTGGACGGTAGGATTAGATTAGCCATGGCCGGGACAGAGGGAAAAAGAGTATTTACCCACACTTCAACAGTGAAAGGGAAGAGCTCTGCATAAATGGAGAACATGTCAAACACTCAACCAAACAAAAGCTTTGTTTAACAGGAAAATTCGATTATATCTTAATCTTTTTATGGATTCTTCTGTCCATGCATTTACCCGCCCTGTCATCCTGACCCGCTGTTACAAATCTATCCTTGCAGGAAAACAGAAGAAGGGTGTTGAGTGCCTTTGAGACTTCACTGATAATACGGTTATTTAGGAATACAGATAATACAGGAAGCAGCGAACGGCCCAGAAATCCTCCGATCAACACGTCACATTGTCACTGTGACAGTCCGTTAGCTCAAATGCAGCAAGTTTAGCGAGAGTTAGAAACATGCTTTGTGAAGCTTCCAAACATTTGTGAACCATTTGTTTCTAACCACATGATTTATACGTCATAATGTTTTCGATGGTTCAGTGGACACATTTGTATAATAAAAAGGAGTTTTAGTTAATAGTCTCTTATTTGCCTGATTAAACAAGCCCCACAATAAGACAGACACTTCTTTTTTTAGAAGAAAGCTTTTTTTTTCCCCATCAGGTTATATTTATGTTCCATGCGTGAGACAAACAGTGTGATATCATAACCATCAATTATGCTAAATTAAATGGCTTTTCAGTTTATATTAGAATATATGTGTGTGTGATAAAAAAAATGTATTACCTGTAAAATATTCAGTCATTTTAGATGCACAAACCTGAAAAGAAGCATTTTCAATTCAATTTGTTGTTTTTTTTCTCAATAAATATTGTTCCAAAACAGAGAATAGTGCCTTAAAACCCTCCCTTTTACTTCCCGATTCTGACTGTTGCACTTAGCAAACAAACCAACCAACCACAATGATCCAAACATTTTCACCTGAATATGATATATCAGGGAAGATTAGATTACGTAATTGCAGCTAAAGCAATTGCAAAGAGATCGTAATATTCGGGTCTTCAAGTTTGAAATCTCCTGACCTGAGAAAGAAAACAGACACACATTCATAAAGGTGAGATTGATTAAGATAAGTAGGCTGTGTACAAAAATATGTACTGAATCCACATTTGGCCACTTCAGACATGTTGGCGTGCCCGCCATCTTAGAAAGGTCAGCGTGTCGTCACTCGCAGTAAGAATCAATGATGACAAATCATTGCGCAGCTTCTGGTTGTTTAAAGTGCCTTGAAATGCCAAAAAAGTGCTTTAAAGTGCCAACTAGTGTCTTGAAATGCACAGCATTATTCAGTGTTTCTTCCACTGAAACAAGACAGGGCAGGACACCGGCTGCTCTCCCCATTTTGTTTATATTACAGCTCGACTAGAGCTGTTGAGCTTGGTAAAGCTGCCGTTTCCTCCTAATCTCGAACTGTTTCTCTTAAACTCCTCAATATCGCTGTAAAATATAGCATTCTGTGCAGAATTTAAATGGGTCCAATTCGTTTTGTGGGAACTCGCACATATGATCCACACTTTGCCAACCAGACTCCATTCGCCCCAAATGGAAAGCATTTTTACACTGAGTGTACTATGTCCCATTCACCATGTTAAGACTTTTTTTTTTTGAACAATTGACCGATTTTAGTCACAGCTTCAGTGTCTATTTATAATGTAGGTGGCAGGATGCTTCAGATTCTAGAGAGCATTTGATTGGACAGAAAATCTGATGGGAAGCTGAAGTCATCAACATCATTGATCCATATTGCCGGAAGAGACTGTAAGTTTTAAATGCTTATCTTCTAAATGTGAATTTTGTCATTGTTTTGAAACACACCAGGAAGCCTGATGTATTCATACTAAAATCCAAAAAACTCCAGAAGAATTGGGATAACCTTTCACAGGAGAGATTGTGTTGTTTTTGTTTTTTATATTAAGTAACTCAATATTACAGGATTTTACCATGGTACTTTTGAATGTTTTTACTTTTACTGTGGTAACTTTTAAATGTTGTGTTAGCTGATGCCTAGAAACAGCCACCGATGAGGCATCTATGTAACTATGAGTATGTAAACTTCAGGTAAATCCAGAAGATACGTCTAATCCAAAGTGAATTATAGTGAGGTGTGAAATGACACCTAGTATGTGTTCTTGAAACATGATGTTATCGGAAACATCTTTCTGAAGGATAATCTGTTCCCACCCATCCAAATAGCCAACAGTCACACACAAGCTGCTTTGGGTTTGAAGAAGTTGTCTCTGTCTTTGCTCTTAAACAAGTCCTTCTTATCTACTCACAGAAAAAGATAAACAGAAAACTCTCCTATTTCTGTTGTATTTCTCTCACCTGTGCCACCCCCCTTCAGTGGATACAATCACTTCACCTCTCTTTCAACTCAAAGCACTGTTCACTATAAGCTCTCAGCTGTTCTGACCCCCTTCCGAGTATGTGTGGTCTTATCTTAACAGCTTCTGACCCAGAGTCCTGCTCGCATTTACTCCTATCAGACCATTCCTCTCCCAATCTCTTATGCAGACAATGCACATTCACCATCTCACTCCTCCATGCAGGCATATGAATTTTGCAACACCTTGGTATTAAATATTTACTTCAGACAGTGTCCAGAGGAATGTGAACATAAGCCATGGCTCATGCACATACCTGCAGTTATTTATTAAGTCTCGTGTAACAGTCCAGATCCCTGCAGTTGGTTAGAGCAGACACGCATGAGTTAGTGTTATTAGAGCGGTCGAACTCTCCGACAGGAATGGATTATTTATGGCTGGTCAGTGCTGATGGTATACTAGTTCTTCTCCAGCTTTAGCGATGTGTTGAATGGAATAATATATATTTTACTTTGGGCAAAGTTCTTCCACTTTTCCCTCATTCCTTTCAGAGTTCAGGCATGTTGTGTGTACGTAGGAGTGCCTGATAATTGGATGGATGCAGTAGTGAAGAATTGTACATGAAATGTGTGTGACAGAGTGTATTTATCTTGCCAGATTATCTCTCTTACTGCTAACTCTCATTCCAAGTTAAAAAAGCTACCTTTGGGAATGAATTCGGGAACCATAGGCCTGGTTTCACAGACAGATCTTAGACTAAAAAAGGCTACCTTTGGGCATGAATTCGGGAAACATAGGCCTGGTTTCACAGACAGATCTTAGACTAAGCCAGGATTAGGCTTGAGCCTTAGTTCAATTAGGGCATTTATTTTATAAGCATGCAAGTTGCTTTCAGTTAAAAAAACTCAAACTTGCATTTTAGTCGGGGACTAAGCCTTGTCTATTAAACCACGGGATAGAACAGTAGGGGAGACTGCAACCTGAGTGATCCCCATACCAAAGGCTCATTCCTACCTACTTGCTGCACTGTAAAAAAGTATTGTTGGTTTAACTTAAAAAAAATCAGTAACTTGGTTGCCTTAAAAATTTAAGTTGTTTGAAATGGAAAAATTGAGTTAATACATTGAAGGAGATTAATTTAATCACCAGAAACTCAAAATATTATGTTATCTGAACTGAACTACATAAATTATCTAAGTTGATTTTGACAAAATAAAAAATGTTGTGATTACAAATCATGAAAATATTTTTTTACAGTGTGTCTTGCTTGCTGTTTCACTGATTAATCAGGTAAAGCTTTTATTAGGATCATGTGACACTGGAGTATGGTGTTGGAAATTCAGCTTTGCCATCACAGGAATAAATTACATTTTAAAACGTATTAAAATAGATAAGTTTTTTTTTAAATTATAATAACATTTCACAACAATACAGTTTTTACTGTATTTGTGATCTTATAAATGGAGCCTTGGTGAGAATAAAATACTACTTTCAAAAACAACAGCATCAAATATCTTGCTGAACCCAAACTTTTGAATGGTATTAGCTTCAGTGATTCAATGAATTTCTCTATCTATATCCTGTTATTTCTTACTGTCTAGGCTGCATGTTCATGCATTTGAGCTGTATCAGAACTGGGAGAGCTAGAGATGGAGAGAGAGAGTTACCAGGTCTGAGATCTTTTATCTTCCAGTTTTAGAGCTTGTCCATCAGGTAGTGCAGAGCCACTGTGAGACATTGAGACCACTGTCTACAGAACACTGACTGTCCCCTTGCCTTTGAAGGAGAAAGCTCAGGAGAGAGCTCACATGGAATGCTAATGCTACAGTCAAAGTCAGGACAGTGAAATTTTGGGACAGTGTTCCAGAAAGGAGACATTGTGTCATTGCTCTGAGATCCATTAGCATGCCAGGCTGTATTACATTCCCATCGTCGTCTTTTCAAAGGGACAGAAGAGACTTTGAAACTTGTGAAATGAAAGTGAGGTGTCTGCTACACTTCAGGTTAATTAGGAAAATGAAAAAAGAGCAGAATATGTGGGTTTAAAGCACCTTTCTGCGAAATTATAACTTTACATCTCACTTTGTCTCATTCAGAAAGTCATCTGCATACTCAGAAGCAGATGAAAGTCCTGAACCAGCTTTAAGGCTGCGCAAATGTAACAGACAGACATTTAGTGTACATTATGCGTTTGCCTGAGGCTCTTCTCCTCTACAGTAATGGGGAGTCATGGCTTCCCCTCTCTTTTGATATATGAATGACCCTCTTTTTCATTTTTCATCACAACCGTGGTGCTTCTGTTACAGCTGTGTCTCATGTCTGGCTGTGTTTTAAATCTGTAGCACAGCACACACAGCATTTCATGAATAGCAATGTACTGCTACTATTCCTTGCCCTGTGGGAGTAATGGTTGGGTGAGTACAAAGACTCTTGCCCATTAAAGTGCAAGCATAACTGGCACTCTGCTCTTGCTGCCTGATTTAAAAACAAAAATGTTTTATTCCGTTTGTTGACCCATTGTGTCATTTCCAGCCCTGACTTCATTGCAGAATGAGTTTCTTTGGCTGCTCGGCATATACAACTGCATGATTACTTTCTTAAGACCACAAAATATGTACATTTTGTTCCTTACCTCTCCTTCAAGACCTTACAGTTGCCTTTAACCACTTAACTGTCACCGTCCCACAGGTGGGATGCTTGCCATTATATTTTTAAAACAATAATATCTAAGAAAAGACCTTAAGTAATATTGACAAACTATATATCATTTGAAAGCTTACAATCTCTAGTTTCCATATTTGGTGACTGATTTTCAAAATAATTTACACAGGAGCCGTAATTTATCAATTTGCAACAAGAATATTTTCATACTCATAAAGCGTGTTCAGACCTTGATTTTGAAATAGCAATGAACATGAAAAACATGAAAAAAAATTAGAAACCTCAGTTTGATTTCGTGCCAAGTGTTCAAAAGATTGCATCCATTCAATTATTTTAGAAAAAATGTTTTAGATAATACGAAAAACATAATAAATTCACCGTTTGTGTTATGGCAATAAGCTACAACACACATGCGTGTTCTTTGTATGTGATTCTTAGAGGTTGAATTCATATCAAAATCTGCCAAACTTCCCATACTACTTCTGAATAGGATTTCTACTTCATAAATTGTGTGAAATTTGTGAAAATAATGGTTCAGATCACTCAAAACACATATTGAAATGGAGGCGCCCTTATATGGGCTGTAATGGAGTCTGATTGTCACCTAGTGAAAAAGTTTGGTACTGCGCCCAAACAAAATCTCACTGAAAGCTCATTTTTTGAGATATCAACCTAAAATTTGAAACACAACTTGTTCAGATATTTGGCTTTGATTTTTCTGCAGTTTCAGAGTAGCCCAGGTTTTGAAAATATATATTTTATGTAAAATATGAATAATTATTTTTTTACATTGTACATTTCCATAAACTCAAACTTCTATAACTTTTTTTCTGTTTCACTTTCTTAATTTATTTCACTTCGAGAAAAGTCTGCCAAATGTCTTCTTTAAAACGAGACCAATCTTACGTCAATATTCCAAAGCATTCTTGAATTACAACCATTTAAGTTTAAAATGAGCATTTCCATGTCTATTCAAAAAAAAGGGGGGTGACAGTTAAGGGGTTAAACTACCATTTAAACTTCATTTTAATGCCTTTCATTCTTTAATTTTCACCCTGACCTCTTAGCAGCTTAAGTACACAAATATTGCCCTCGTTAGTGCTCTTCTATGTGTGTTGTGTCCTGCATTGTACAGCCTAAGTAGTCCAGGTCTGACCTGCATTAAATACCCTTTCTTTCCTTCCATATTTTCTTCTGACCCTTCTCCCCAATTTCTCTAACCAAGAGGCAGAATGTGTGCTGTCGAAGTGTAATCTGCTCTTCTGCTCTCCTTTATTTCCATTTCAATCCCTCGTTCACAGCTGGAACCCAACCGCTTTGCATGTTGATGAAGAGTGGATCAGCCCGATGTGGGGGGGGAAAGCGCAAACAAATAGGAGGAGGGAATGAGGGATTATGTGGAGGAGGAAAAGAGAAGAAAGGGTGAGAGAACTGAGGAAAGAAAGAGAAAGAGTGTATCTGTTTGTACGCTTTTAAAAAAGCACTCAGACAAAATCTATTATTTCCACTTATAAACCAATCGATTGTTCTTGCATTTTACCCCTTTCTCTTATATTCCTCCCAGTGGTAGCGCTCGTTCTCTTGACTGCAGTGTGAAGTCATCTCTGTCGGGAAGAGTGAGAGATGCTGAGTCAGATTACTCATAACTTAGAGCATTATTCCACCAGGAAGTGGTGAGCAGCCTTCTCCTTGACATAATAATTGATCTATTGTTAATAACGTCAGAGAGATGTTGAAGTTGAGGGTGTAAGAATGTGAGTCAGATGTTTGGTGGTTGTGATGAGATGAAGTGTCTGCATAGTGTTGAAGAACTGCACCATTTCAGCAACACCCTCATTATTATAGGCCTATAGTTGCCCCAAAAATTATTTGGACACTTAAAGGGATGGTTCAGAATATTGGACATTGGGCCTCATTTCCAAGTTAGACTCAGGGCCTATTTTGCACCCGCCAAAGTGGGCTTTTACCTCCACAGATGCATGTCGCCGGTAACTAGGAAATGAACTTGCTTTCCCTGGGCGCCAATGAACTGAAAAAAAAAAAAAACTAGTCTAAAGTCAGTCTATTTTAAGCGTGCGTACTTGGCCATAATGTAGCGGGTGCACAACACGCACCTGCTCTTAAGTTGGATGATGCTCTGATTGATTTATTTCACATTACGCCCAAACCACACCTATGAATAATGAAGCAATTTCAGACCAACCCCTTTTAAACTTGAGTTGAGTGCAGGAGTCATTTATCCCGCCGGTAAAATAGCAACAGCGCCCAAGACCCGCCCACAAAGTTACTTGCATTTCGTGCTTAATACTTGCATTTCAAATCATTAAAATAGGGCCCTTAGTGTTATTTATTTTCAAAGGAGGAAGCTTGTAGTCAACGAGGTTGCGAAAGCAGGAGGAGAGGACGAGGTGTATAAAGGCCATTTCCCAGGCCAAGCAGGGAGAGTGCATTTCCCTCGGCTCAATCCAGACAGTTGTCGTGCTGGTCCACTAGGGAGACCACACTGTAGTTGCAGCCGTCGTGTGTGCTGACGCACCAAGTACACTGAAGCCGTTAACGCTGGACAGAAGTAAAATCACACCACCATATGGAAAGAAGCGTAAATGGATGGAGAAGCATAGTTTACTGTAAAGCTACGTCTTAGTTTTGGTTATCTTGGCGAAAGCCTAGTACAAATCAGCATGAAGTTTTAACATCTACTTATAAGGCCAGACTATCGATGTAAATGTCTGTTAAGATAATAATGTTAGGTGTCCCACTTTTAGTTGCTTACTTTTTCAGATTTTATTTTAAATCAATTAAAGTCACCATGAAATGGAAATCTACTTTTTAAAGGCATCCTTATAATGGCACCCTTTAAAGGTTCTCTAAGCAATCCTGGGTGTTGACGTTCGTAATATTTTCAAACAAATCGGAGGCTAGCTAGACCCTCCCTCCTCCGCATCTCATCTCCTCCCCCTCCCTTCCGTGCTTCCTGAAATAATTGTGAACGTCGGACTGGAAGCCCTTCTGCCGCCGGAGTTCTCACCATCGTTCAAAAGCTTTGCTACCGATGTAAATTCGGAACTTCGCACGTTTTTTATCCGACTCCTTCTTTTTAATTTGTTCATCAGAACGTCGTCTCTTTGGTCGTGTGTCGGCCATTTTTCAAACTTCCCTCTGATGTTTGTCTCACACACCCCCTTCATGTGCACGCGCACTAACCCCCCAGACCCACCCTCAAATACTTCTTGCCAGTGATTGGCTGGAATACTGTTTGTTAGGTTTCGTGGTCCGGGTGAGACATGATTGTTTTTGTTGCCGTTTGTGGGGCCTGTGGTGTCTACAGAGACCGCGTTTTTTTACAGTGTGTTTAGGGGACAGGCAGCTAGCCGATAGTGAGGAGACGTTTGATGTATGTGACAAAAAATGTTTTGGCCCCACATTGCTTAGAGAACCTTTAATTGGTTTTCAGGTGAAACTCTAAACTTGGTCTGGTGACTTATTCAGCTCTGCCTCTAGCAAATGGATAACCGATGGATAGAACCAAGTCCTGCCTTGCAACTTTTTTTTAATAGTCTGTTTCACTCAGATGTACTAGCAAATGGAAGAAATTATTTATTGCTATTCTATTGATAATGCTGAAATGAAAGAACAAAACAGTTATTACCCTGGCCATTGGATGTTATTTTGATCTGTATATTGTGGAGTTTTACTACTAGTAAATACCAGCCTTAATTCAAAGTAACATCTGGTTATTTTAATAATTAGTATCTTTGACATGTTGAATATACAAAATCTTCAGATTGCTGGACTAGGAAAAAAGGAGGACTATATTGTCAGATATCCCGTTTATCCTCAGTGATCTCTTGTACAAGTAGACATTTTTCTATTGACCTGTAGATATGCTCAGTATTAACAGATTCTCTACCTGTATAATGGATCCCGTATGATATGCCACTGTTGAATGATTGAGTCTGATTGGCTGACAGATGTTTTAAGGTGTTAATTATTAGCACGGATATATGAAGTAGTTCCAGATCTTGACTGAATGGAATTATTTGTTATTTCCTTACAAATAAATATGATAATAAATCAATGACGTAAGAGAGAGGTTCTCCCCACGAGATGTGTTTATGTGCTTACTGCGGTGTAAGCAGAATAATTGGCTGTTGAATTATTGATAATTAATGCACACCCAAGCTGTGACTTTGCTTCACCTTGTGGCTGCATTAGCACCATGTGCATTAACTTTTAATAATTCGTCATCCACCATCATCCCTTAATGCTTTCTTAACTGTAAGTCCAAATCAAGCATTTGTAATGTGTGTGTGTGAGTGAGAGGGAGGGAGAGACTGAGTGAGTGTGAGTTTTTGCAGGGGGGCCGAAAGAGACCCGCTTGCTTGATCAAAGGGACAGAAGCAGCTCAAGCCAACCGAGCCTGAAGAACACACTCACAATCACACACTCTCCCCCGTGGGATGCTGCGCCTCACCATATGCTGAGTATTGATTATGATCCCTATTGATTTATGCTCCCGTGCTAAGCAGTAAATGAAGCCTCAACCCTTTTCAAAAAATTACTGCAGTGAGCGTACAGTACGTCACGTTGTCCTTGGCTGGGGAAAACAGCAGAGTTTCCTTTTAACCTGAATAATGTCATGTTTTTGCAGATCTCTGCAATCTATTTCCGCCAGCAGACGTGAGTGAATCATCTAGTAATTTGATTAAAGTAGCACGTGGCCATTTCGCTGCCCTGCCACACTTGTCCTGATGAGCGGGTACGCAGGGAGCTTGGCAGCAGAGATCACAGTGCTAAATCATGGCGGTAAGGGGAGCAAGCTTGCACTGACTGCTTTAGGCTGGGATTTCCAGCTCTCTCTCTGTGGTCTCAGCATAAAACTGGCATTGGTGCCAGCATTCTGTCATTGTACCGGAGCGTGTGTCACAGGTTCTCTTTCCTGAATGCACCGTCATTGGCGGCTAATAAGATAATGACCATCATCATGAGTAATAGAGGGTGAGAGCGAGACGAACAGATATGGAATAATAAAGAAAGGGCTTTTGAGCGACCGAGGAACAGAAACAAGGATAAATGGAAAGAGGCGGAACATGGAAGGAGATTAGGTGAAGGAAATGTGGATGAAAATAAGATTGTGAGAAGAAAACTAGGCAATGGGCAAGGATTAGTGCGCTGGTTGGGTCGATAAAGAGCAGAAGTTTGTGTGTGCGCTGGTTTGGGTTAGTCTGGGGGTCCCCTCAAAGGAGGAGGCCACTCAGGGGAGGTGACATCACTGGGGTTTGGCACTGAAACAGGCCTCACTGCACACAGATGGGGCCCCCATAAACCAGCTAACACACACAGTCTAATGGATGCACAGGTGGACAAACACTGCCATGATCTAACTCTAGAGACACGAAATCTGAGCTCAGAGAATGCTCTTGTTTCTGCTGCATACTGCACTGGTTTAATCATTAATACTGCATCATGCGCTATTGTGGGAACTTGAGCTGTATTGTAGGTGTAAATATGTTTTGATGTGTCCACAGATCAGAGAGCAGTCTTTGTGTTTGGGATTATGCAATGGTTTGTGGCTGGCATGACTTATTGACACACACACACATACAGGCTGCCTCATTAGTATGCTTTATACACAAACTGTCAACTTTTATTATTTCTCTTTAAAGCAAGTCAAGGAATTTTTCCACTGAAAAAATCTTGACTCTGCCTTAAGCTCCAACACCCCCATCTCTACTCAAGCTCACACACACTTTTTCTCGACTCTGCGGAAATGGACCTCAGGCGTGTTTCAGGCGTATATGTGTGGAAACAGAGAGTGCTAAAAGTGGATTAAGGTTTAAGTTCTCCAGGCATGTTGTGTATGAATATTTTAATAATTTTTTTTAGAGAGAAATTATTTCATTTATGGAATTGAATGTGTGGTAACAGTTTGTGGTATGGGTTTTAATTGAGAGGGGAGTACTGTTTCAAGTAGGTTTCTTCTGTTTTTCAGCATCATTACCTCTCAACAAAGGTCGGTTTACTTGGCTCAACAAAACCTTTCTTATGTTTAATTATGGACACAGTTATTCTGCTAAATATTTATATGGAAAGCATTACATTTATGCAAACAATTATTTTTCAGGATGCAAAAAAACAACCAGCATTTAGTTGAAACAAATCTTTTGTAACAATGTAAGTCTATATGTCTCTTTTAAAGGGATACTCCACTTTTTGGGGGAAATAGGCTCATTTTTCCACTCCCCCAGAGTTAAACAGTTGGGTCTTACCATTTTCGAATGTATTCAGCCGATTTTTTTTTTTTTTTTTGATATTTAGAAGAATATCAGTAACCAGACAGTTTCTGGTCTCATTGACTTCCATATAGGAAAAAAATATATACTATGCAAGTCAATGAGACCAGAAACTGTCTGGTTACTGATATTCTTCTAAATATCAGAAAATCGGCTGAATTGATTCAAAAACGGTAAAACTCGACTGTTTAACTCTGGGGGAGTGGTAAAATGAGCCTATTTCCAAAAAAAGTGGAGTATCCCTTTAAGTGTGTGAGTGTGTGTAAGTAAAACAGCATTACATCAGTAATATTATTTTATTTTATTCAATTAATGCTGTGTAAATAAGCCATATATGCCCATATTAACCCCTCTAGTATGTATTGTGTTTATGTCGTATGTGAGTATTAAACAAAGGCTTTTATTAGGCGCATTGTTTCACAGGCTGTAAATTTGAAACCCACAGTTCTTTTGAGTGAGTCATCTTTAGTTTACAGTAAATGTAATTGTCATTGTGCACAGAGCTATGAATCCAGTTCTGTACACTGACTGTGTTTAATGAAGACCATGTCTTCCTCAGTTTCTCTTTTGACCTCTGGCATGTGTTAAGGTCAGTTCACCCACATCGAGCTCTGATCTGTGTGGTCTGTAGTTTATGATAATTTGCTATGTGTGTAAAGAAAGATGTTCAGTCAGGCTGTGAGGGGAAGGAATGATAGGCTCTATTGTTCCACTGAAAGCCCTCATGAAGATGAACCCTGCAGCCGAAATGTCAGCACATCCGCCCACGTGCCACGCCGAAATGACTGGTACAAATATGAAAACTTTTTGGATTGGATCCTGACACTGTGCAGCCATGATTGCAGACTGTTATGGCTTGATCTAAAAGATACACACAGCTTGTGGTGTTATTGTTTTGACGATCATTCCTGGGAAATAGAGCAGGATCATGATCTGTCCTTGACTAATGCCGGGACACTTAACGACGAGCTGAAACATTCTAAGACTGAGCACATTTATGCTAAGTTAACAATGAACGATTTTCAGCCCGATTTTTGGGCAAATCAGTGCTCGTTCACGTAAGTGAGAATCACGGAGCGTGAATTATCAAAGACGCGAACTGCTGACAATCCCGTGAGATATTTGGACTTGTCGGCGATTCAAAATCCTGCTGTGTGAATATGTTCTGAGCTGAAAAGTACATCGGTGATGACCTATAGCCAATGAGAGTGCAAGATACAAAACAGCGGGATGTTCGGGGAGGAGTATAGCCCAGAATATCAGTATTTTAATAGACAGTATTTTACAATTATATCAAACAGAAACAAAGCACAAGCATTTGCTTGATCAGTAGCAACAGCAGCACATTGCAAAATTATGCATTTACTCTCTCTTCTCAAAACACACAATCCTTGCTCCCCAACAATTTACTTCTGCATAGTCTGTTTTTTGTTCTTCTTTTTCGCTGCAAATCAGTGCACAGGCAATTTGGATCACAATCTTCTTATAGGCTATCATTTTTAGACAATTTCTCCTGCTTCTATACCAAATTTGTCTATAAAAGAAATATTTAAAACAAAACAAAAAAAAAAAACCAACAAGATTTTTCATCGCTGTGTGTCTTACTTGTGCATTTATACCAAAAAACAAAATTGCAGGAATGCCATTATACAAAAAATTGATTTTGAGGGTAAACAAAAACGTGACTGAAAAGATGTAGGCAAAAACAAAAAATAGAGAGAGCGCGTTTGAGAGCAGTTTACATAATCTATAATTGCGAAAATGTAAAAAAGTGCATCAAATTCAATTATGCGCTCCATGCTCCTTTTGGTCTGTCTTTATTCATTCTCTGATTTACTTGGTGCACAGTCCTCTTTCCCTTAAGCCCCAATTTATCATTCTGTTTCTCTCTTGTCTGCACCTCTGTTCTGTATCCCCGTTGTTCCCCCAGGCCCATGCTAGTCACACCCTGACAGAAGAATCAAAGAGTTCTTCTAACCTCTTCTCTCCCTTTTCATCATTTTATCATTACATCCCTCTGTCATCCATCCATGCAGACTACTTCTGATGGTATTGTTCCCAAAGAAAATGACACTTTTGGTGAAAATTACACACACACACACACACACACTTTAGGTCACTACAACATTCGGGGTCAACATGAGGCTCTGATGTTTTCAAAGAGCAGAGTCTGGACCATGGAAAGGCCAGAGAGTCGGTTTCAGTTACTTCTGAGACAAGAAAACTCATAACTCTATGCCATACAGCAGCTTGTACAGGACTAAATCCTCTTAAATGAGCTGTAAAGAAATCTAGATTAAACAATTTGTCATTATTTTTCATTATTCATTGTCATTGTTCCCTTTTGTTGCTCCAAACTTTGTAGAATCTTCATGCAGAATCTTCATTTTAGATTTCAGTTTAAATCTCATTTTCCATTTCACATATTAATTTTGGCATGTTATGATTGGTTACATAAAAACCAATGGCATTTGCCATCATTAATCAAAGCACTTTCTATCAACAGGTTTACAGATTTTTCGTTTCTAGTTGAACTTTTCCTTTAACAGCCATGCTGTTCATTTCAGTCTGCCTCATCTCTGATGTTATTTTTTTTTTACTAGAAAATATATATTTCTGGAATATATTTCCCAAAGGAAGGACTTATCAGTACTGCTGTTTCTTGAAAACAGCCCTTTTTTTCCTATAGGACCCTTTGAATATTCTATAACTTCTGTGCATTTTGCACTGGATTGTGCTAGAGTAGGCTATAGCTAAGTAATGCTTGGACATAGCCGGTGTGAACTCAGGCCAACAGGCATCATGAGAAAGGCAGTTTAATACATTGCTGTGCTGTCATGACCCAAGAATAGCACAAAATAATAGTAATGAATGACACAGCTGAATATATCACACCGCATCCTCTCCCATAACACAAAAACTCCACCCTCCCAGTCCTGTCTCTCTCTCCTCTTCTTTCATCACTCCATTTCCCAAGCCCCTCTCCTCTTATCGGGTTCGATAACGCACTAGCTCTCCCGCACACCCAACTCTTGCCCTGAGAAATGTGAAGCAGCTGTTTTTACTCCAGCTATCCCAGGAATGCCAGTTTGAAACCCAGTGTGGGCTTAGAGACTTTTTCCAAAGGGACACACAAATGCATTGTCTGAACCGAGAGCTAGAATTATACAAGTACATACTTATCAATCACACAAAACCTGTATGATTGATAGCCAACAACACATTTTGTGTAACCCCCACGTTTTGTGCAGGAAGAGTAAATTTTAAGTTAGGCTAGAGCATCCCAAACAGTCCTGTGACTAGTGTGAGATTAATTTAGTTACTTAAAAATTAAATCGCAAAATTTTCATTCAAAATATCACCTTTTGAAAACAATAATTAGCCGTTGTGATACCGTGTAAACGTCTTTCTCGTCTCTTGGCCGTATGTGTTCACTCCAGTAGCACTTTACTCGTTTGGGAAGGCAGAGGGGAGGGGCGCACGGTCACCTTTTGTGCAAATATATCAGCCAAGTCACTGCCATCCGCATCAGATTTCTTGCGCCAAGAAGGACGGGGGAGCGCACTAGACTGCTGCGTGTGAGCGCGAAGGAGCTGTACCGAGACGAGACGCTGCAGAGAAATACAACGACGCGACGCGAAACAAAGCCGACAAGTTAAGACGCAACTATGTCGAGAACGATGTTGGGACGGTTCGGGGTTTTCTGCACCTTGCTTGCTGTTGCGCTGCAAGGTAAGGAGGCTACAAATTAGAATAGTCTACTCAGAAAATTTGCGATTTTACTATAGGGCAAATAAGTTACTTTGTTTAAAAAATCACAAGCTTTACTGTATAAGTTTCATTGTATAAACGCAAATGGTTTGTTTGAATGTGGAGTAAATTAAAAGCAGGTTACTTTTCTGTTGGTTCTTGGAACAACCTGTTACCGAGCGCGAGTTGAAGGGTCGAAAGGAACTTAAGGGAGGACGTACTAAACATGTTATGTAGTGGCTGTCAGCGTCTGTTGTTCATGTTTAAGTCAGGGAATGGTTCAAGGGTTAACCTGGACTGGTCTTGGTCTTTGAGAAGGGGATGGTCGCTCCTGCGCCGCGCGCGCTGTCGCCGAACAGACGCGCTTGCTTTCATCCGAGTTCAAGTGTGCGGCTGCCAGACTCCAAATTCATATCACGTCGAAATTTGGATTTACAACTTCATTCTTAGTGGGTTTTTTTTTTAATCAGATAACATATTCTTAAATAATGGCTTGGCACCTTGTGTTTATAATGCGGTTCACAATTGTCGATATTTAAAACTAGTGAAACTATTTATTGAATTTATTACAGAAATCTTGTGTAGGGCTGTATTCTGTCAGAATATACAGGTATGAACCTGATTTGTGTTACCAAGGTCATTGGGCCCTATTACTGTCTGCACCCTGCGGTTCAGTTAGTAGTTTTGTTCTGCTTTGAAGTGTTTGGCTGCCTATGACCAATAATGTTTCAGCACAGGGGCAACGTGGCCCCTCTCTGCTTCAGACAGACCATCTTTACCACCTCTCTAACATATGTGTCGATGTATTACCACTTTTAAAGTGAAGCCTAAATGCAAAGTAGTTAACTGTTTGTTTTGTGGATAAGATTTAATGTTGATACTAAATTTGCATTTATGACAGACTATTTGACTATTTGAGTAAAAACACTCTTATAAAGAAGCTCCCTCAAAAAAAAAAAAAAAAAAAAAAACTAAAAAAAAAACCCTTCTAGGCATACATTCTTCTCCATCCCAGAGGTACTTGTGTTTTATCTTTCTGTCTGCTCTTAAGGCTCTCTCACTCCCCTCCCTTACTGTGGATCTGGTTCTTCCAGTGTTCTCGCCTTCTTTCAGTTCTGCGGCTATCGGAAGTCCTTTTTTTACCTATCTATCTTATCCCTCTGCTCTGCACCATTCCATTGTTTGAGACTCTTCTCATGTCCAGAGTTTGAAAAAACGTGTGGAGCAACAGACAGATGAAGTGTTTCTTTTGATGAGCTCAGTCAAGTCTCCAGGCTGCTGCGTTGGGGTTGAATGCACTGATCAGTGATGCTTCTGTTGCTCTGAAAGCAGGTCCTCTGAGATCTTCTCTTCTGTAGCTGTTTCCCTCTCTCTCTCTCTCTTTAACTCAAACGTCATTAAGAATTCACTTATTTTTTTTGCATGTCCTTTAATTGGGCTGATCATGGGATCCACTGTTACTTTCTTTTGATGCCAGTATTTGTCAGATCTGATGCTCATACCTGTCCCACATGTCCCGTGACTTCTCAAGCTCAGTGGGTTTCGAAAACGCTACACTTCCACAAACACTGCAGCATCTTTATGCACCCTTTGTGCGTGTCCTCAGGAAAGCCTGTTTTGATGACTTTATCCTCTTTCTGGGCATAAATTTCAATTGATCTGTAGCGTTGAACTGGCAAATGACAGTCCTGGAACTGTGCCCGTTCATTTCAATTTGTTGCCTACCTCTCCCAGAGGTGTGCCAGCCTCTGCTAGAGCTTTCATATAATTTGCCTTATAATGGAAGTCTCAGTGATTAGCATTTAAAATGGTTCCCGTCCAGCTTCATATCGGAGCCACATGACCTTGTTACTGTAACCACCAGCACTGATACCAAAGCAATAACCTGTCAGATGATATTTCAACAATATTATGAACGTTTTCAGTCCATATTCTGAAGTGGTGTCGGTGCAGCACCTCAGTGGCTGGCTGCTCATTTGATCCTGGTGAGATGTCAGTTGGTGGCGTAAAAAATTGTTGAGACAGCTTGTCAGCCGCGTTTTAAGGAGACGCACGGAAACAACACGCTTCCCTTCTTTGTCTATTTCCACCACTCATTTCCTTGCTTAAATTTTCCTCAGCAGAACCTCCCCAACCGCAGCGGCATCAAACGTGATCACACACACACATCACCCCCTGCAGCCGGCAGTAATTATTATGGCATTAGGAGGCTTCGAATTAAAACCTGCTCTTTGTGCTGGGCCAGCAGATAAAAGCCAATCTTATGTATGAGGTTGCTTCATGCGAGCTCAAAGCTCCTTTAGATATCCATCCACACACACCTGCGCTTAAAGCTAGTCACGCACACCTGTGTGTGCAGTGTCAACCCACACGTTGTGTAACTGTTCAAACCCAAGGTGCTAATTTGGCTGGTGGTGATGATGATAGCGGCGGAAAGAGGCGGTAAAGTGTGTGATTTGGCTCTCTGCTGTGGGCCCCAGTCTTTCGGATCAGCTTTGTGATTCATGCCCGTGAGGAGGGGGGAGCCACTGCTTGGAATGAGAGGCATTCAGCAGGGGACAGGTTACATCTCGCCCCCTGACTCTTCAACCCCCCAGATTCTCTCTCTTTCTATCCCGTCTCTATTTCCCTGCCTCTCTTTCTTTCGGCACAGATGGACGCGCAGGCTGCCAGTGAAAGCAAGTCACGCAACCACAACACTCATGGTTTTGATCCAAGATCACAATATGGCACTTTGCTGTTATAACCATAGATAATTTTTTTACACATAGGTCACATTTTAGTGGTTTAACAGCCTCATGACCCTCTAGAATGTGGAAATTAGACGAAAAAATGCCATTAATTGACTTAAATGTATCTGCACCTAAAATCGCATACTATTTGAGGTACAGCATTTGAAGAACTCACTTTGTGTTTAAAAAAAAAAGAATATAGAAAATTAAAAGTTCTAATGTTTTAAATTGAGGAAATTAAGACATCTCATCACGTGACCAATATACAGCATCAATTGTCGCTTATCTGATTCACAACTTCTCTCCTGTGGCCTCATGGGATAGTAAAGTGTCCACAGTATGCACACTTCACAATCTCAGCAGAAGCAGTATGCTCTTTTTTGCCTATTCTTTTATATTGTGAATTCAGATACTTCTCTTTTTATGTACTGTTTTTAGCTTATGTAGTAGGGAAGTTTTTCACTTAGACATATTCAGACACAGGGTATTACTTCTTAGAAAGTCTAAATGATTCATAACACCTTAAATAATAATCGACAGTGTTTGGGCATGTTTTAATTGTTTTGAGACCCATCATGAAAGCTTGTTTTTGGATTGGCAGCAGTTCTTTTGGCAGCCGGTTTGAGGAAAGCTCACTGCTTACTGGTCTGGCACAAAGCAACAGCAACCACATGGTCGCTCTGAATGAGAGATACTAAGCAGCCCATCTTTTCATCTTAATATCATCTAAACCAGTATTTCTTGATCTTTTTGTCTTGGGTATCCCCGCAACTATATCAGTAAAGCACTAGTACCCTTTTATCAACACCAAACCATAAATGTGTTACTTTTTTCGCTTTTTTTATATATACAGTAGTACGTTGGATATCATTTAGCAGTATTTTTAATGTTATGAAGGTTGGCACTATTAAAGTATTTCTCTTTTAAACTTAAACAATTGATTCTGTAGCTTCCTCTATCTTTAAAGGGATACTCCACTTTTGGGAAATAGGCTCATTTTACAACTCCCCTAGAGTTAAACAGTTAGGTTTTACCGTTTTCGAATCCATTCAGCCGATTTTCTGATATTTAGAAGAATATCAGTAACCAGACATTTTCTGGTCTCATTGACTTCCATAGTAGGAAAAAAAATATGGAAGTCAATGAGACCAGAAGCTCTCTGGTTACTGATATTCTTCTAAATATCAGAAAATTGGCTGACTACTTTCGAAAACGGTAAAACCCAACTGTTTAACTCTGGGGGAGTGGTAAAATGAGCCTATTTCCAAAAAAGTTGGAGTATCCCTTTAATGAGTGCTTGATTCTTAACAGTTCTGATGGCAATCGTGGATACGCAATTCATAATCATTTATAATCATTTTGTATTTTTTTTAGCGTAACCTGGGATTTTATGTGTTGGGAAATATTAAAGGGATAGTTGTGGCCCAAAAATGTAAATTCTGTAATTTACTCCCTCATGTGTTTCCAAACCTTTATGATGTTCTTTTTCTTCTGTGGAACACAATATATTTTCAGAAATGGTTCCAGTTGTTTTTTTTGTGTTCAATAGAAGAAACAGTCATACAGGTTTGTAACAAAAAAAGTGAAGAATTGATGACAGAATTGTCATTTTTGACTGACCTGTGTCTTTAAATAATATTCACTTGGTCTAGAGTCTAAAAAGATGGATTATTATTTTGGTCTACATAAAATTGAACTTTTGAAGTGAATGTAAATGTATTGACTGAGACACTTAGACACATAATACACACTGAGAGTTTTAATGTTGTGGATTAGCTCTGTCTGGCTTGCTTCTGTGTATGTTGGTCTCTCTCTTTGTTTTCAGTAATGGCGGTGCTGTTTGCGATCAGTGGGTGACCATTGATGTTTTCTGTGATTTACGGTTGGCATTGTGCATGCTCCGGCATAGATAACCGCCTCGTACACACACAGAGGTTGACGAAAGGACAGACGGCATGTCTGTATAGAATCTGTTATGCCAGGAAAGAATTTATTCACGCAGACCTGCTGAGCTCTTTCACTCAGAATTTATAACCAGTTCTGATTGAGTCATTCTTTCATGAAAAAAGCAGGATCTCTCCATCTCTCCCCCTCCTTTTCTTCTCTGTCTGCACCCCCCCGCCCAGTCCTTCAGCATTGAAACACTCTGCCCATACTACAAAGCATCCTGGCACGGCAGAAACAGCGATAGAGGAAGTTCGGTAGCCCGATGCCCTTTGATTTCTCCAAGGCTGTTATTAGTGGCATACAGGAAACAAGATTTCCTCACATGCAGTGTGTGGAAGATATGGTTGTGTGTGAGAGTGATGGCTGTTTTCTGTGAAGGATGTTGAAGTGGTCTGATACTAAAGTGGAGAACCGAAGGATACGAGGCACAGTGAAAAGCTGCATCTGTGTGTTGGGGCATAGTGCTTTGAAGAATAGGTGCTTCAGAGGCTCTTTGGGGAGACGAGTTTAAGAGCGCCTGATCCATTTAGCTGTGGAGATTGTAAGGGCGATTGGCCGACGCAAATCCTGAGGCCTCTCTCAGGCATTCCTAATGGATTCAGGGCTGATGGATTTCCTTTTGGGGGAAATATTGTTTTTTAGCGAGGAACTTAGGTCATGCTATACTGTCGGCCATCTTGTATTACATTGCCGCAGCTCCCTTAGCTCTATTATACCAGTATCGATTTGGAGATGGACATTAGTTGTTCTGCATTGATTTGTTTCTCATAGCAGTGTTTTGGGATTTGGCTTACAAGAAATGCTTCATCTTGATGCACGTCTACAACTTGTCTTCTGTCATTGGTGATATGTGGCTTAATTACATTTAGAGCTGGGCAATATAGCTTAAAATATATATTTTACATAAACTATTTATTTAAATAAATATGAAAATATTTAAATATCCATAAATATTACATAGTAATATTATGTAAAAATATATATTTCAAAATTTAAATATGAGGATTAGAACAAAACACTAAACCTGGTTAAGGTGTTTTAAGGCCACATTAAGGTGCATTTTGATTCTTGTTTTTGCATTATTTCTTTGTATGACAGCCTTGCCAAAAAAATATGTCTGAAGAATTTGGCATGTTTCATGAATAAAGGGTGATTAAGATGTCAATTTTCCTAGGCCAGAGGTATTTGGTACTAGAATCTGATTGGCTGAGAGCCTTTTCGAGCCGTGAGAGGTTCACCGAGTTTGTATTACTATACGCCAACTGTCATGGTGGTCGAGCAAATCCACCACTATTAAAAAAAAACAAAAAACTTTTGTGTCACAGGGTTTAGTTTTTCGAGTTTAATAAGTTAGAACACGGAAGTTGTCAAGGACTCAGCGGACATTCAAACTGATTTTTTGGGTATAACGTGAATATTATGGACATCGACCTGAAGAATCAAAGCTATATCAGGTAATAGGCTACACTCGTTTCGATCTCATAATGGCACAATGCTGTAGACTTCTCTATACTCAAGGTTCAACTCAATGTTCCTACTCTAAAGTGACGTTTCAGAATTAGTAAATGAGGCTTTGGCTCAATTGTTTCTGTGCAAAAGAGGGGTTTTAAGACCCTCCGTTGTTGTTTCTTATACATTTACTCATGTTTGCCGTCGATGCCATACAACCATTTTGCACTGCTACGAGTGTGCTATTGCTCATATGCTATATGTACAATATTTTATATAATATTAAACATTTAAAATGTTTTAAAATTCGTTATTGTTAAATGTTAATATATTTTCTTTAATTCATTTGCTTTAAAATAGTGATTTGTTGCTTTACTAAATGTTAATGTTAAAAAAGTTCAAAGTTAAATATATCAAGTCATTATTTTATTAAATGATTCACAGAAATTATTTACAATTATTAACTCTGAAGTCCGCATGAGGGTCTTAACACTTTCATACAGGCTGTGAAACAAGAAAAATGGAGACTATTGTAAATAATGGTCAATTAAAACAACTATTTATTTTTATAACACCAGCAAAATCATCAAAAATACACAATGTACAGTATATCTCAAGCTACTAGATTATTTTAGGATTATTTAACAATATTATCGATCTGTGTTGTACTACTTTCATGTTATCACTGTGAAGCTGCTTTGATACAATCTGTATTGTGAAAAGGGCTATACAAATAAATGTGACTTGACTTGACTTGACTTTCTCGCCTCATTTGGTCACATCTCAGTTGGACCCCCACCGCACCTGGTTTAAATGGCCAGCTTTACCTGATATGACTGAAAACACAGTCATGTTGAAACAGTGCTTGTTTAAGAGCTCTTTAAACATCCTTTTCCTCACACAGACTGTGCCCATTGTCTTCATACTATCAGCTGGCAAACATTCTCTGGAGAACAGTCCTCTAACCCAAGGGAGAAAAAAGCCTTTATAGCCCCCAGCTTACGGCTGTTTGGTTAGTCGAGTGCACTCCCCAGGCTGAGCTATTCACTGCCCCTTACTCGACAGACCCTTCAAGATGTGGTCTTGCTGAAGATTACACACACACAAACACTACTTGTAATCCTGATCTTTTGTTTGCACTCGCACCACCTGGAAAATATACACACGGATCGTTCAGTTTCGAGAAATGTAAAAAGTTTGATTCTTGTTTGTTCACTTACACCTTACAATTTTGTGTATCACTGTTTAAATATTTTTCGAATGATTCATAGGTTGTGTGTTTCCGACTGTGATTTATCAGCAGCAATCTACTTCACAATCTTTCTCCATTTTACAGTGTGTGCCTTTAACATGAAGGACACTTTTTTTCCTTGAGACACTATTTAGGATTTTTTTTTTTAAACCTGGTTACTGGTTAGCCGAGCATTGTTAACCTCTTCAACGAAAATGGATACTGTTTGACGAGCCGCATTGTTGCTTTAATAGTGCTTGACCCCTGGAGCACCACAAGGCCCTCTGGGGAATTTAAAATGGATGGAGGGCATTTGGGAGAATGTTTGTGTCTGAGGTGCATTATATTATTTGATTGAAAAACGCTGCAAAATAGTAAGGTGGTTTCTGGCCAATACGTTTATAATATTTGCACATTACGTGGCCTGAGGGGTTGTGTGTGCGAGTCAGACATTTGGGGAGGGTTTGAATGTCTGAGATTGGGGCTCCCCCGTTCACACGCTGAGATTGGGTGACAGATCACATTTCGTTCAGGAGACACATGTTCAGGTGATTACCTGCGGGAGAATAGTGTCTCTCACTTTACTCAACCCCCACAGTCTGTTTCTGTAACACACACTTTGCTGTCCTGTTTTCTGTAAAACCTGTGTGAACATGAGTTAAATATGACCAGCAATTGAAGAAGTTGCAAGAACTACCAATGAGCTGAAGACTTATATATATATATATATATATATATATATATATATATATATATATATATATATATATATATATATATATATTTTTTTTACAGAAATAGTGGTATCAATGTTGAAAACTGTTTAATGCAGTGCTTAATATGTAAAACAGTGCTTAATATTTTGAAACTTTGACCATTTTTTCAGGGTTCTTTGAGTAATAGAGAGTTCAAACGAACAGCATCTCTTTGAAATCTTTAACATTAAACTTAATAAATGTCTTAGCTATCACTTTTGATCAATTTAACGCACCCTTGCTGATATATAGGGAAAATAGGGAAAAAAACTAAACTTAGGCTAATTGTTTGTCTTATGCAATCGTATGCAATTTTGCTTCTTAAAGGGATACTCCTCTTTTTTTTTTGGACATAGGCTTATTTTACCACTCCCCCAGAGTTAAAAAGTTGAGTTTTACCGTTTTCAAATGTATTCAGCCGATTTTCTGATATTTAGAAGAATATCAGTAACCAGACAGTTTCTGGTCACATTGACTTCCATAGTATAATTTTTTTTTTCCTACTATGGAAGTCAATGAGACCAGAAATTGTCTGACTACTGATATTCTTCTAAATATCAGAAAAATTGGCTGAATGGATTTGAAAATGGTAAAACTCAACTGTTTAACTCTGGGGTAGTTGTAAAATGAGCCTATTTCCAAAAAAAGTGGAGTATCCCTTTAAATACATTTATCTGATTTTAAAGATGTTTATACATGTTCACTGGGAAACATGGATAGAAAAGGATTAATTTTGGGGTTGCTCTTATTCTCTCTCCTTCAAAACCCTTCATCCCTGTAGATTAGCAAGCTCTCTGCTTTAGTTTGTGGTTAATGAGTGTCCCTGGCTGATATCTAATCAGGAAGGTGGTCTGATGGACCCCAAGGACCACAGTGCCAACTCTAATTTTGTTGCCTTTCTGATTGACACACAGCTTGATAATCATATTCAGGCCTGCGGGGCTCCAGCATTGGTTCTCCCCCTTGCATAATCTCAACCAATCAGTGTTCCCTTTCGTAGTCACTCCGAGTTACGTCAAGGAGTGACGGAGAATGGGGGTTTCGCATAGAAAGCCAATCCTCTTCGAGTATTTAACAACGAGCCAATGGCATGAAAATGCCATGGGTCTGCGGAATTTGCATAGCGTACTCCGCCCACCCATGTGGGTATAAAAGGAGGAAGCAAACGCACCGCAGTATGTTTTCGCTTCGGAGCCAAGAGCATTCTTCTCTCCACAAGCCATATCACTAAGCCTCTTCGAGACGAGCGTCCTCTTCAGTGTTGGTGTGACGGCGGTACCCAGCGAGATTCTGCATTGCCTGCGATCTGTGCAGTGGTCTGCCAGACTTTGCGCTTCTCCCTGGTCGCCTCGGCGCTGAAAGAGTGAATTTCCTCCTCTCCATTGAAAGAGCTGCACGCGGCACGTCTTTTTAAAGATGGTTCGCCCGTGTTCTTCTGGGTGCGGTCGATATCTGTCCTCCTCTGATGGGCACGATCGCTGCTTTGTATGTCTGGGTCTTCGTCATGCTAAAGCAGCGTTCGTGGATGAGTCATGTGCTCATTGTGGTAACATGACCATCTCAACACTTAGATCGAGACTCAATGATCTTACAGTGAGAGTCCCCGTCCCCGCTACCCGTTCAGCTTCCTCTACCCGGGGAAGCTCTTCGGCTCGCGGCCAGGGTGATCTGACGGTGACGGTGTGGAACAAACCCCCGACGCTAGCTCCTCGGGTCCCACCCACCGCAACAGTGTTGCAGCCAGCGAGCGCCGAAACGGTGCAGACGTCTGCCTGTTCGCAGGTACCGTCTGTTTCGTTCGGCGCTCCAGAGGAGGATGCGATGTCGATCGCGGCATCACAAGGCGAGCTGGATTCTTCGGGGTCTGAAGATGTGGCGGCGCTGCCTCCCTCGGGAGTGCCAGCGCCGCCCGTCTCGGATCCCGAGATGACGGCTATGCTGTCTCGGGCCGCCGTGAGTATCGGGTTGGATTGGAATCCTCCGGCCCACCCCGATCACTCGCGGATGGACGAATGGTTTTTGGGCAAAGCCGCCGCTGCAAAGCCACAGCCGACCCCAATACCATTCTTTCCCGAGCTGCATGCGGAACTGACGAAGACGTGGCAGGCTCCTTTGTCTTCCCGCGTTCGTCCGTCAGCTTCCCCCGCCTTTCCTCCCCTCGACGGCGCAGCTGCCCGTGGGTATGCTGGGGTGCCTCCGGTGGAGCGCTCTGTTGCGATGCAACTGTGTCCGCAGAGCGCCTCCTCCCGGGGACCACCCAAGCATCCCTCCAAAGCCTGTAGGTTCTCGTCATCTATGGTGGCGCGATCCTATAGCGCGGCGGGGCGGGCGGCCGCCGCTCTGCATGCGATGAGCACTTTGCAGGTTTTCCAAGCCAAACTGCTCAGAGATATGCACGAGGGCGGGACTGATCAAGGGTCGTTCAATGAACTGCGAGCGGCCACTGACCTCGCTCTCCGGGCGACGAAAGTGGCGGCTCGTTCCCTTGGTCAGGTGATGGCCACTAGTGTGGTCCAGGAGCGTCATCTTTGGCTCAACCTGGCGGAAGTGCGGGACGCTGAGCGGACCCGTCTGCTCGACGCCCCCCTTTCCCAGGCTGGCCTTTTCGGCGGTGCGGTTGAGGACTTTGCCCAGCAGTTCTCGACCGCCCAGAAGCAGACAGAGGCGATTAAACATATCCTGCCCCGACGGCCAGCTGCTGCCTCCACCCAGCCGTCGCCGCAGCCGCCTCAGCTTGCTCGCCGCCGAAGACGTTCCACTGCGGCCCCCCTCCCTCCGGAGCGACCCCAGCAGCAGCCTCCACCCGGGTCGCGCCGTAGAGGCGGTCGCAGAGGAACGTCACAGCCCCCTCAGGCCCCGCCCCCCGCTAAACGCCGGGCTAAGCGGCGTTCCTGAGACGGGCTGCTCAGTGATGGTTTCGAGTTTTTCCCAGGAGGAGGTAGCAGGCCCCCTCCTTCCCCCGGTGGAGGGCCGGGGGAGAATCTTTTGTTCTCCGCTCCCCGCTGCTCACCCACGGGTGGGCAGCACCCTGAGTTGGTTAAAGAAAGACTTGACACTATCACTGAGCACACAGACCGGGATGAGCGCGCACGATGCTCCAGAGTGTCGCCCCGCTCATTCCTCTCTGTCTCTGAGGGCGCGGAGAGGAGCGTGCGTCGTCCCCGGACCGCACCGCTCCTCTCCCCCTCTGTCGTCAGACCCCCGGCAGAACAGACCCCCGTGGAACGCTGGTCCTTCCCTGGTCTCTTCTGTCGGGGAGCGGAGCTCGACTACGCACCCGCATGTGGTATCTCCCGTGCGCATGCCAGTCACTCCGCCCCGCTGCCCCTCCGGGGGGACGTCTGTGGCTCGTATGACCCCGCTGGTTCGGTTCCTCGGAGCTTGGCTCGAGCTCCCCGGTCTGTCCCGCTGGGTCATCAGAACGATCAGATTCGGCTACGCGATTCAGTTCGCACGATCTCCTCCCCGTTTCAGGGGAGTTCGCTCCACTATAATCGGTGGCAATGCCCCGGTTTTGAGAGCGGAGATTGCGACCCTGCTGGCGAAGGGTGCAATCGAGACGGTCCCTCCAGCCGAGGTGAAGTCCGGTTTTTACAGCCCCTACTTCATTGTCCCCAAGAAGACCGGTGGGTTACGACCGATCCTCGACCTGCGCGTTTTGAACCGCACTCTGCATCGAATGCCGTTCAAAATGCTCACGGCCAAACGCATTTTCGAATGTGTTCGTCATCAGGATTGGTTTGCAGCGATCGACCTGAAGGATGCGTACTTTCATGTCTCCATATTGCCTCGACACAGACCGTTTCTTCGGTTCGCTTTCGAAGGCCAGGCATATCAGTACGCGGTTCTCCCATTCGGGTTAGCTCTGTCCCCTCGCGTCTTCACGAAGATCGCCGAGGCAGCCCTTGTTCCCCTTCGCGAACACGGGGTTCGCATCCTGAACTATCTCGACGATTGGCTAATTTTGGCTCACTCTCGAGAACAGGTTTGCGAACACAGAGATCTAGTGCTTCAGCACTTAGCCCGTCTGGGCCTTCGGGTCAACCGGGAGAAGAGCAAACTTTGCCCCGTGCAGAGGATCTCTTTTCTTGGCATGGAGATAGACTCGGTCGCCATGTCCGCGCAGCTTACGAGCGAGCGCGCACACTCACTGCTGACTTGTCTTCGACAGTTCGACGGCAAGAGTGCGGTTCCACTGAAACTCTTTCAGAGGCTCCTGGGGCATATGGCATCCGCATCCGCGGCTACGCCACTCGGATTGCTTCATATGAGACCGCTTCAGCTCTGGCTTCGCGATCGAGTCCCGAGGTGGGCATGGCATCGTGGCTCGCTCCGGGTTCCAGTAACTCCAGCGTGCCGCCGAACCTTCTTTCCGTGGTTGAACCTCAGCTTTCTTCGGGCAGGTGTCCCTCTCCAGCGAGTTTCCAGGCATCTCGTTGTCTCCACGGATGCGTCTACCACGGGTTGGGGTGCCATGTGCAATGGGCATGCAGCCGCGGGTTCCTGGACAGGTCCCCAGCGCCTCATGCACATCAATTGCCTCGAGCTGCTGGCAGTACGCCTGGCCCTGCACCGCTTTCGAGCACTGCTCAGGGGTCAACACGTACTTGTCCGCTCAGACAATACCGCTGCAGTAGCGTACATCAACCACCAGGGGGGTCTACGCTCACGTCGGATGTCGCAGCTCGCTCGCCACCTCCTATTATGGAGTCAGAAGCACCTGAGGTCCCTTCGTGCTGTGTACATTCCTGGAGCCCGGAACCTGGCAGCCGACGAGCTGTCACGGATCCGCCCTGTCTCCGGCGAATGGCGACTCCATCCCCAGACGGTCCAGCTGATTTGGGACCAGTTCGGGGAAGCTCAGATAGATCTGTTTGCCTCCCGGGACTCGTCCCACTGCGTCCAGTTTTATTCCCTGTCCGAGGGCACGCTCGGTACAGATGCGCTGGCGCACAGCTGGCCGCGGGGCCCACGCAAGTATGCGTTTCCCCCAGTGAGCCTCCTTGCACGGGTGTTGTGCAAGATCAAGGAGGACGAGGAGCAGGTCCTGCTGGTAGCCCCTTATTGGCCCACCAAGACGTGGTTCTCCGAACTCATGCTCCTCGCGACAGCACCTCCTTGGGCTATTCCTCTGAGACAAGATCTGCTCACTCAGAGACGGGGCACTCTGTGGCACCCTCGTCCCGATCTATGGAGGCTACATGTGTGGCTCCTGGACGGCACGAGGCAGGTTTGAGTTCGCTACCACCTGCGGTGGCAGCAACCATCACTTCCGCCAGAGCGTCGTCTACTAGACACCTGTATGCGTTGAAGTGGAACCTCTTCGTCAACTGGTGCTCTTCTCGTCGAGAAGACCCCAGGAGATGCTCGATCGGTGTTGTGCTTTCCTTCCTGCAGGACGGGTTGGAGCGTAGGCTGTCGCCCTCCACCCTCAAAGTTTACGTTGCGGCTATTTCCGCCTCTCATGATGCAGTTGAAGGTAAGTCCGTTGGGAAGCACGACCTGGTCATCAGGTTCCTGAGGGGAGCGAGGAGGCTAAATCCGTCTCGTCCTCCCCTCGTGCCCTCTTGGGACCTCTCGGTAGTGTTAAGTGCTCTGCAGAGGCCTCCCTTTGAGCCTTTGCAATCGGTTGAGTTTAAGTTCCTGTCTTTGAAGACAGCTCTCCTGGTTGCATTGGCCTCCATCAAGAGGGTAGGGGACCTGCACGCATTCTCCGTTGACGAAGCGTGCCTAGAGTTCGGGCCGGCTTACTCTCACGTTGTTCTGAGACCCCGGCCCGGTTACGTGCCCAAGGTTCCCACAACTCCCTTCCGGGATCAGGTGGTGACCTTGCAAGCGCTGCCCCTGGAGGAGGCAGACCCAGCCTTGGCACTGCTCTGTCCGGTGCGTGCACTCCGCACCTACGTTGACAGAACGCGGTGTTTCAGGACCTCAGATCAGCTCTTTGTTTGTTATGGGGGGAGCCAGAAGGGAAGGGCTCTCTCAAAACAGCGGCTGTCTCACTGGTTAGTGGACGCCATTGTTTTGTCTTACCAGCAGCAAGGTCGACCGTGCCCCCTTGGTGTGACAGCCCACTCCACTCGGAGTGTGGCTTCCTCTTGGGCTTTAGCGCATGGCGCCTCGCTAACAGACATCTGCAGAGCTGCAGGCTGGGCGACACCTAACACCTTCGCAAGATTTTATAATTTGCGAATCGAGCCGGTTTCCTCTCACGTACTCGCCTCCGCTAGTGCTGGAACCGCTTGAGTGTCTTCGCTTGCTCGCCACTCCACTCCTCAGATTGGATAAGTGCGATATTCCTCAGTTGTCCTTCGTTGAAGCCCTGAGTCCTCCAGCACTTATGATGCGGGCACCACTGCGCTTGCTCTGGTGCCGGCTAAGTGCCTCCATGTGCACGGTTCCCCTTTGGTAACTGTCTCATGTGTATTATCCACTGTAAGTCTCTCTGAGCATGTGTCTTCCCTTGGCAAGCCATCTGCCACCCCTGGAGCTAATTGCCACCTGCGGTTGGCGCTCCAGTATTCTCCATATGCAGCCCCAGTGGCCATATGTGTTTTTGTAAGTCCTCCCTTCGGTAGGCATCTGGTAGCATGTCCCTCCCGGGATATGTTTCCCAGTGTACCTTGGTAATTCTGTGTCAAAGTGGGACCTTTGTGTAATTTTGTGTTAGAGGTCTAGACTTTCGCAGAGCACTGGAAGACAGCTGGAAGATGGCGTGATGGCATAGACCCCCATTCTCCGTCACTCCTTGACGTAACTCGGAGTGACTACGAAAGGGAACGTCTCGGTTACAGATGTAACCCTCGTTCCCTGAGTAGGGAACGGAGACGTTACGTCTCCTTGCCACTTCTGCTGTACCGCTGGGTGACGCCTGAGATCAGTCTTGGCTCCTCAGCGAAGACATACTGCGGTGCGTTTGCTTCCTCCTTTTATACCCACATGGGTGGGCGGAGTACGCTATGCAAATTCCGCAGACCCATGGCATTTTCATGCCATTGGCTCGTTGTTAAATACTCGAAGAGGATTGGCTTTCTATGCGAAACCCCCATTCTCCGTCACTCCTTGACGTAACGTCTCCGTTCCCTACTCAGGGAACGAGGGTTACATCTGTAACCGAGACGATTTCCCTGTACAGCTAGCATGGCTACATTTCCTCTTGAGTTTCAGGTTTCATACCATGTCATTTCTTAAAGGTTGTAGCCATCCATTTGGTCTCAAATTAAATCTTATTTATGGACAGTAATTGGTTTTAGATGTAATTTCCATTTACAGAAAACACAGATGAAGTTTGTAAGATTCACATTACGTTTCAACTCTTTTGGGAGGGATATTTCTTTACCAGCGCCAGGATCTCAGAAGATCATAATATACTGGTTTATTGAGTTTTGAGAACTAAATTGTAGTACAAATGAAAATCTTGTTACTTATTATCAAAGGATATGGGCTTTGTGCAATCAAATTAAGCTTTCATGAGGGCCAGTAATTCTTTGTTTAGATTTACTGTCTATTCCTCATAGAGTCTAGAATCTCTTAAAATACAATTAAATAGACAATAGTGGCTTACGATGGATTTTGGCTTTATGATGGACATTTGGCTTACGAAGGATTAGTTCAGTTTGTTAAAAACACAGAAGCTCATGAAATGGTTCTGCACTGAGACACACAAGGCTTTGACTCTTTAAGACAGACTTAATTAGACCGTTATTTTGGGAAGATGTCGACACGCGCTGGAAGAAAGAATCTGTTTGGGCATATGTTTAAGGGACTTTGGTGTTGTTGTTGGTGTCTTTGGTTCTCCTTGTGTCTCTCATGGGGTGTGAAACTCCCGCTGTCAGAGGCGGCTGTGACTCCCCACCTTGGCTGAACATTTTTGGGACAGCGGTCAGTCTAACCCCTCCGTTCCCTGCCAAGTAATCATGGTGACAGGCACGTGGGATTCCCTAGTCAATTAACAGTTGGAGTGGGAGTAGCCGTGGGTGTGTGGGCGCATATTGACTGGTGCAGTGGGGAGGGTTGAGGGAGTGAGAACAGAGGACACATGTTCATTAAAATCATCCATCCTGGATCAGATGGTGGATCTGGAGATGTTTCCCTCCCACCCCGTCTCTTTGAAATGCTTGTGTTGCCCATTTGTGAGTGTGATACTGTACTTCATTGGGCTGAAGGCAACTTTCTCACACTGCTCTGCCCTTTCCTTTGTCCTTCATTCATTCTCACTCGCTTTGTTAGCGTCTCTCTTTTTCCTTTGGGGGAAGCCCCTTTCCTTTTCTCTCTTTTTGTTTTTCCTCCCTGTAGCTGCTTGGTAATTATATTCAGTGAATGGTGACATCATATGTCATAAAAGTTGTACGTACAAGCCAGTATAATCAGAAGAGAAATAAAATCCAATAATTATCAAATTGCAGCTGATGGCTGTGGAATTTGCAGTTTTACTTTGGAGGAATACTTTGAGGAATATGGGTAACCAAACAGTTGACGTTCCCCATTGACTTCTATAGTGTAAAAAAAATCTTTTAAAGTCAATTGGCATATTGTTCAGCTTTGTCATATCAGGAATTACATTTTACAATATATTAAAATAACAGTTATTTTAAATTGTAATACTATTTCACAATATTTCTGTTTTACTGTAACTTTGGTGGGCATTTTTTAAAGTTTTTGAAAGGGACTGCTATCAAACTGCTATTTATTGGTCATGTGGGTACAGGGAATTTAAATTTATTTATTTTGTCTCACATTCTGTATACACGTGACCACGCACACGCACACACAATCATGCTCTTGTACCTGTGCAGCAGTTTAAGGACAAGGCTACATTGTTAAGACATTCCTGGGGCTGCTGGAATGCAGGTATTAATGTGGAGTGATTAGACACAGCGAGAGAACAAGAGCAGAGAGGGGTGGGAGGGGGTAATGATAGAAAGGAAAAGAAGGACAGAGGGTAGGGGGAAATGATGGGAGAGGGGAGCAATGGACAGATTGAGGTACAGAATGGTAACATATTGCAGAATGAGGAGGAGACCTTGTTTTGGGGAGAGGATTCTGTGTTAGTGCAGGTCAAAGGTCACTGTTTTCCTAAGTTTGGGACAATTCACCCAAAATTGAACATTGTGTCATGACTGACTTTTCGGCATGCAGTTATAATGAATGGGAAATAAAACTTTCAAGGTTCAAAAGGGACCAAAAGCAATTAAAAGCATCAAACAAGTGACCCATGTGACTCGGGCATTTTATTCCAAATCTTCTGAAGCTGTACAATAGCTTTGTATGAGAAAAGAGACAAAAATGTAAGTTTATGCACGGAAAATCTTGACATATGCCCTAGCTCTCCTTTTCACGTTAATGAGAGTTAATGAGAAGTGGTGATGTCTAACTTGTGAGTGAATTATTTGAGTAGGATGTGTTAAACACCTGTCTCAATGATTTGTTCAGTCTGACTGGCTGAGTTCAAATCACAGACTCAATGATCCAGTTGAGTGGGAACATTTTAAAGGACTTATATAGTTCATCAATCGAACTGACCGCTTCTCTTATATGTTCATGGTCCCTTTTGGAGCTTGAAGGCCCCAGTATCCATAGACTGTAACTGCATGAAAAAAGTCTTCAGAAATTATTTTATGTTCCCCTGAAGAAGAAAAAAGTCACAGGTTTGGAATGATACGTGGGTGAGCATTTAAGTTTAAGTGTGTTGACAGTGTTTGTGTTTCAGGAATGTGCTTTGACATAAATAATGTTACAGTATGTATGCATGTGTTGATATTAGAGGTGGAAATAAGCTTGTGTTGATATTAAAGGTGTGTCGGCAGTGCATCGCTATCAAAATGGGAGCGTGTGAAAATGGTCTTTTTTCAGTCCAGAGAAGAGTTTGGATTTAACTGTATTTAAAAATAGGAAGTGGAATGCCTGGGAGGTCCCAGTATAATGATAGCAGTACCAGCTGGTGATCGGATCTGCCATGGATCTGTGAGAAAGGGAGGACGAGAGCGGGCAGGGGAAGGCGGGGGTTGCCTGTTGGTGCTTCCATGGTGAGGACAGCATTGCCAACCAATGTCAGTCGTGCCATCTCTGCTGTATGGCCAGGTGGCATCAACCAGCAACATGTCCTGGCATTAACTACTACACACCCCTTCCAACACACAAGGTGGTTTAATCAATGTCAAAGTCAACCTCCTCTACCCCATGATCTGCCCTCACCCCTCCTAGAATCCCCACCCATCTCTCCATCTGCTTCCTGTATGGCTGGACAAATGGATTGAGGATCCATCTAACATTTGTGGGTGTCCCATATCAAAAATTAGAAGCTTGCTGTTCAGAAAACTTTCCTTATCATAGCCCTTACCGTAGTCAGAATAAATGCCACATTTAACATCAAGCGAAAGTTTGTAATTACTTTGCCATTTTCAAATGTAATTGCAAAAATAATAATCTTTTCCCCTCATCTGTCATTTGTTAAACAGATAATCCAGCCCAACTCACAACTTTTATTTTATTTTACTTAAAAAAGTTGTCATCAATATGACTTTTTTTCATGGATTTAAGATGTGTTTGTTTCATATGACATCTATGATTGGAACACTAATTAATGAACAGGAAAGATTGTATGCTCTTTTTTTCTTTTCCTCTTCTTTTCAATCTCTCTTGATATTTCCATCTTTCTGTCTCTGGGAATGATAGTTTACAGTGAGCTCTAGATGGAGTGACAGAGAAGGGAGCGAGACAGCTGGACACATGGCTCCAAAGATCAGCTTACACAAACTCACTGGCATTTCTGACGGCAGTCTCCCTCTCTTTCTCTCCCAACGTCTCTTTCGTTCCACTTCTCTTATTTGCTTGGATCATTGCTCTGTTTCAGTCGAACAAACTCCCTACACAAAGTGCTATGTGTTACGGTAGAGTTGGCATCTTGTGTTGGTTGTCTGGAGTGGAGCTCAAGCCTGACATCAAACACACAACTAAACAATGAAGTCATGAAAACAGGATGAAACTGCTCTGGGGCAGTAACCGTGAGCCCTCACAAACACACATTCATTCATTCATTAGAAAAAAAAAAACACGTTTTAAAGGCATGACTCCTCAAGCCCCTGCCGTGTCATTCATTTACAAAGAATGGAGCGGATCGCACATGGAAAAATCTAGAGGGTGCAGATTGAGTGACAGACAGGCAGAAACTGCCCCAACACCCTGCCCCCTTCTCTCCCTCTGCACCCCCTGTTTTTAAGGCGACAGATGGCTGTTTTCTACTCCTCTGTCACTCTGTTCTCCCTTCCTCATACCTGCTTGAACATGGATCCCCCCGCCCCCTCCAGCCTTGTAAACCCCTTCCCTCAGCAAACATACTCACTTTACCCAAGAGTTAATACACAGCCTGAGGTGTGCATTTTTCTCCAGGTGTGTTCCTCTGTCGGAAAAGGTGGAAGTTGGTTGACTGGGTACTATATAACAAAATGGCAGAACAAAATTGCTAAAACTAAAGCGAAATCTCAAAATATAAAACTAAATGCTAATTCAGTTAAACCAGCTATCATATTCCAAAACACATCAACCAGTTTAAGTTAGATTCTCTAGTAGAGATTTAGTACTAATGTATGAAAGATAGATTCTGCATCCACTTATGTTTATAATAGTTTATAGTATGCGAAAACAAATTAGCATGCTAGCTTAGCCTATTATGGCAATACAAACAGCTACCCCCTGGGGTCCTAGACAAATTGTTTATGACACAGTAGCTCTTTAGGGATTTAGTTACAGGTCTAATAGAGCAGAGAAATACTAGTTTCCATGATTGACACTTTCCTCTTCTTCTTCACCACACTGTGCACAGCTCCAGTCACCTCGACTGTGTGTCACTTTTAGTGGATAAACCTTGACATGCCTTTTCATGTAAGATATGTGTGTATTTGCCTACCTCACCAGTCAGACAATGAATCATAGCACAGAAGAAAGACAGAGATTACATCACGCTCCTTTAATGTTTGTTTTTATCTTGTTTTTTGTTTCAAATACTTCCTATAGAGCTCTGCGTCAGACTTTTACTTGTTATCATTTATGCGTTTGTGGAAGGTTCTCCATTCTTCATAATTTCTCTGGAAATTAATTTTAGGAAGTAATTTATTTGCATGCACTGTCTGGATCTTGGTAGCACTCTTCGGGATTGTGCAGATCTGGTAACATGGCGCAATAATTCGTTTTTGAACTACTGAGTGTGAAAGTGACTTTACTCTTCTGATTTTCCTTGTTTCTGAATTGCGAAAGAAACAACGGGACACAGAGGAGACAGCAGTTGCCTCTGTTCTTATCGCTCTCTTTAACCTAAGGTTCCAGCTCACTGCCCTCCTTTACAGCTCTCTCCGACTCTCCTTATCTTCACATGCCCAAGGTTCTGTCCGTCCTGCCAGAACAGTTGAAGCTGAGCAGCCTGTTCAATTTCATTATTTTTTTTTTATAGCTTTTCTCCTCATTGTTTTCCTTTTAGATTCAGATATCACTCCCACTGTTGCGAGAAGCCATAGTTTTAACATGGCTGCATAACACAATGACTTTCAGGGAGGTTAGCTTTGGGGGTTGGAGGGCTGATGTTTCGGATGGCTGCCCCTAAACATAAAAACAACTTGCTTTCTCTGTTTAAGCCTTTACTCTTGTGAACAGATCTGTGTATTTACATTTGTGTTATTTTATTTAAGTCTGGTTTGTAGTCTTACATTCAGTATTTCAGGAATTACTCCTTCAAGGGATATAAGCTTTATTTCCTGGAGCTTTATTTTCCTCCCCCTCTCTCTCGCTCTTGTTCTCTCCATCTCTTTTTCTCTTCTTCTCTCCCTGTCCAGCTGGAATTCTGATTAAAGCGATAATTTGTCACCTGCCGCCTAATGATAAACATCTTCTTTTTTTTTCTGGCAATGCTCGTTTCTTCATGTCTTTGTTTTCTCTTTACTCTTTGTCTTCAAACTTATCTGCTCTTCAGCAGACCATGAACTCCGCCGCCTTTCTCCCCTCCGTCCTCTTCATGCCCGTGTTTATAAGTCTATTTTAAGGAATTAGGCGCGTGGATGTTTCGTCAGTTCTATCGGTGTGACGAACAATACTGTATCTGTATGTTTATGTATTTGAGGAAGTAATGCAAGCTGACCTTGATCTAATTATTTTTCTGCCCTTGTCTGTCATTGTCTTTGGTATGGGCTGAAAAGACGTTAATTTTATTACATGCCACTCTGGAATACTTAAATTCTAAAAAAGTATTTACACATTAAACTGTACATTTGACCATTTGTATGTGACAAAACAAAATCTTTACACTGTGCCTTTGTATGTAACCTCAATATTAAGTCAAAGACCTTAGCATCGTAAAAGACACCAGCTGTGATGAATCCGTTTTATTTTTTAGGGAAGAAAGGTAAATCAAGGAGTGTTTTCAGTAGTTAGTGGAATGTTGGGAGTCAGATCTGAGGGGCGGATTTGGAGATGAAGATGTGTTTACTGACAACAGCTTTAATGGAAGCAGAGTCCCATAAATAGAGAAACCTTTTTAACGGATCATAAAAAGCGAGAAAGATGCGATAATATGTACATCCAATCCTTAAATCCTCGCAAACAGCCTTAAGGAATCCTTGTCTCCACATCCGGCTTTGAGTAACAGATTTTAAACAGCCATGAGAGACAATGTGTGATTATCTCAGTCTGGGATGGTGTCATGGATTTCATGTGTGGTCTCTCAGTATGATGTTTTATTCCTCCTCCCTTTTTGTGTGTGTGTGTCTACTGACACTCCATTTTTGTGTTTACAGATTTTTCTGGCTCTTTTCATTAATTCTAGCGCTCTGTCCCTGACGATCTCCCCTCTGCCGCCCCCACTCATTCTATCTCTCATCTCTTTAGTTCCTGGCTCCTGCAGGTTGAGACTTGTTATGTCTAATGCAGATAAGGACCATTCTTCAGTTCACACTGCAGATCTCAATCTGTACCGCAGCTTGCACAGGCTGAGGTCTGCTCTGTTTTTAAACTTTTAATGTGCTTTTACAAGCACATTATTCACTATACACTCACCTAAAGGATTATTAGGAATGGAACACCTGTTCAGTTTCTCATTAATGCAATTATCAAATCAACAAATCAAATGGCAGTTGCTTCAATGCATTTAGGTGTGTGGTCCTGGTAAAGACAATCTCCTGAACTCCAAACTAAATGTCAGAATTGGAAAGAAAGGTGAAAAACATCCAGTATCGGCAGTCCTGTGGGCGAAAATGCCTTGTTGATACTAGAGGTCAGAGGAGAATAGGCCGACTCAAGCTGATAGAAGAGCAACTTTGACTGAAATAACCACTTGTTACAACCGAGGTATGCGGTGTATGTGGTGATACACTGGTGGTGGTAGTGTAATGGTGTGGGGGATGTTTTCTTGGCACACTTTAGGCCCCTTAGTGCCAATTGGGCATTTTTTAAATGCCACAGCCGACCTGAACATTGTTTCTGATCATATCCATCCCTTTATGGCCACCATTTACTCATCCTCTGATGGCTACTTCCAGCAGGATAATGCACCATGTCACAAACCTCGAATCATTTCAAATTGGTTTCTTGAACATGACAATGAGTTCACTGTACTAAAATGGCCCCCACAGTCACCAGATCTCAACACAATAGAGCATCTTTGGGATGTGGTGGAATGGGAGCTTCGTGCCACAAGATGCTATCCTATCAATATGGGCCAACATTTCTAAAGAATGCTTTAAGCACCTTGTTGAATCAATGCCAAGTAGAATTAAAGCAGTTCTGAAGGCGAAAAGGGGTCAAACACAGTATTAGTATGGTGTTCCTAATAATCCTTTAGGTGAGTGTAGGTGTTTTAATGCTAGCTTTGGAGGGGAAATCTTTGAAATTCCATGGAATGGATTTAACCCACTGGGGACGGATTGGGCAGTACCGCCCAAAATGACATACTTTTGCAAATGTGTACTTATCTTAAAAACTATTCATTATAGAGAGGTGCCGTCTTTTTTTCAGTCTTCCTCAGATTCCGCTGAAAACAGTGATAATTGGAATTGGAAATTGGAAAAATTGCAGATGGAGAAATTTTTTCTTACCCAATCAGGGGAAGGTTACCATGACGTATTTTAACAAATCGGAGGACTCCGTAGCCTTGCAACGGATGGTAAGGGATATGACGCAAACAGCGTAGAGTGGTGGAGGAGACGACAGAAAGCGAACGGACGCGTCGAGTATAAACATGGCTTTACGGAGCGAGAGCGTGCTGAGTGGGACAGGATATTCTCTGGAACTGTTCCATTTTTCCTGATTCTTGTAGCACTCCTGTGTCTTCGTTGTTTCTCGTAATAAAGTAATTGAAACCCACATTTAATTTTTATATTTTGATGCATTTCAGAGCGAGGCAGAATATTCACAGAGAGAAAAAAAAAACAGGAAGACATGATTAATTGGGACTTGATTACATCACAACAATGTTGGTTTCATATACCCAATTATTACTAAGTGGTTGGAGTGGAGAAGTAAAAAATTAAGCAAGACATTTGATGTTAGGGAAAAGGTGAATCAAGTTATTATTTTAATCATTTGTATTAATGTAGTTTTTATGTGGGGTATTCTGTCTTCTTTTCTGATCTCTGCTTTATAACCTCCAGCAGTGTCAGATTGAACCTAATGCAATCAATAAAGACAGGCCTGTGCATGACCTGACCTCACCACCCATCTCAGTCCTCCATCCCGCCTCAGTCCATCTTAGGGGACACACCCTCCCTATCTCTCTTTGTCCCCTTAGTAACTGTCCTACAAAGACAATTACCCCCTGCTTGTAAACTTGTTGGCATTCCATTGTTGTTCTCTCCGCCCTTCAAATTTAGGGCTTTTCCCAGTGGATACAAAGCAGGAAGCATTTATTTTTTCTGATATTATATTAATGTAGCCAACCACTTTTTGCAACAGGGTGGAAAGGGCAAGTGGATGTGCTGGTTGAGTGTGTGATATATGCCAGGTGTCTCATAATTGGACATAGGATTGAATATACCATACCAATACACAAGTGGAATGCTTTGGTGGGCAACTCCTGTGTCTCCACTCGTCTATCCAATCTCTTTATCTGTGTCCTATCCGTTACATCAATATGAATGGAATTCAAACTTCTTTGCATATATGCATGCGGTGTGTGGAATGTTGCTGTTCACATGACACAAAACTCAGAACTGATGCACGTTATAAAAGCATGTAACCCCTATTTTCCCAGCACAGATAATGCAAAAACACTGTAGAGGAAATGTGATCATATGTTTAACATGTGAGTGTATTATCTGATGTGTGCGCAATGTGCATTACATATGAGGCAAGATGTTAAAACGAAAGGCCTTTTCAGCACGCAACAAAAAAACACAGAAAAAGTGGTTTTTGTGTTGTGTTGGTAATCACAATATATTAGTGGAGTGAATCGACAATTTCCCTTGTCCACTAAAAGCAATATGTAATCAGTTCACTTCATCATCGCTAAAGGTTTTCCATTTCCTCTTCCTCGCTCACTTTGGGTTTGTTCCGCTGTAAAGTTCTTTCAAGAAGATTTTTTGTTTATTTTATCAAATATCATGAGCACCAGACATATTTAGTAAAATCATCTTTGGGCAATTTCCGTACATTTGTGAGAGCGCTGCATTTATATGGTTATGAAACTGTTCCATTAACACTATTTAACCTGTAGTGAATTTTTGCTGAAGTGATGTGCAATTGCATTATAGGCTGTTAACGTGTTAAGGATATGATGGCGAGGTAACAAAATGGTTTTAGAGAGAGATAAAACACAGGCATCTACATTTCATAATTATGTGGCACTCTGGAATACTTGATTCTGATTAGTCAATCGCAGCATCCTTCAGTAAAATATTGTTGTAAGTGGCCATTAAACGGTATATTTGAACACACACCTTAATAATTTACATTACATTTAATGTTGTTTTTTAATTTGTATTTTAATATTGCATTTATTTGCTTAGTGTGGTGGTAGCACTCTTCTCACATAATCAAATTCATATATCTATTTGGTAAGTTGTCATCTAATTTACAGTATAATGTTCTGTCAAACAGTCATTATTACTTCAACTTAAAAAACAAAACACTAGTACGACCCTGCCTTCACTGCTCACATGCTCTGTTGCTAATATGTTGCATAATTAAGTTCAGTTCCCAACAAATTTAATTTCCTGCCGAAATGAATAAAGGTCTGCAAGTGTCCCTCCATGTCTTTGTGCGTGGTTGTGTTTTAGTGTCCTCTGTGCTAGGTGACCCTCTGTTTTAATCAATCAAAGTGGCTCACGAGACCTTGACAGCTTGACAGGGAGAGGATGAAAATAAAGGCAGAGTATACAGTAGAAAGATGAGGAATGATGTGAATCTGTGCTGTAATTGCACAGGAGAGAGGTGGAATCATTAAAGGTAGAGTGAGCTGCGCTAACGGGGATAAGATGGATAAGCTAGCCATGAGCTCCATCGATCCCTCTGTCATACTCTCTGACTTGTTTACACGCTCAATGCCCTGAGTTACAGAGCTAGAGACACAAACCCCAAGCCCCTGTAAGACCGTGACTCGTTACCCTCCTCTTACTCACGGTCGTTCAAGCAATATAAAGCTAATCCGCCCTAATAGGGAAAAGAGAGAGAGTGAAACAGAGGGCTTGGTCTAGTAGTGAAGGAGAGCAAGCAAAATGGAGGAATAAAATGGAAGAGTGGTTTTATACTAGAGGCTTAGCTCTGTGTTTTTGCTTTGAGACACTGATAACCTGTACAGACAGTCCCGGGTGATGATGGCATGTCATGTTTTGTCCCGCCAGTCTAAACCCAGCCATAATCATACATAAATCCCCTCCAAACACTGGAATACACTGATAAAAATCATTTGGGAATGGAGAATAACAAGGAAATTGGCAAAAAGTGCAATAGTATGGTATTATCATGTTTTTTGACATAGTGGTACCATAATATTATGGATGGTGTTCTTTAAGTACACTGTAATATAGACCATTTCACAAGATGTAAACAACACTGGTCCAGAAGCACTTCCTGTTTCAGTTTTTTAACACTACATAAAAGCTGGGATAAAATACAACCAACAGAACATTTAAAACTGAATCAAAAAGTTAAACAAACATCTTTACGATGTTTTCTTTACATGCGAAATAAAGAAAACAGTTACAAACTGAAACAGGAAGTGTTTCTGGACCAGTGTTGTTTACATCTTGTGAAATGGTCTATAAAATAATGTAATAGTTAATATATAACATTTATTTTGGCAGAAACAACAGTCATGTTATGTAATGTTACTGAACAATAACCAATATGTGACCCTGGACCACAAAACCAGTCACAAGTAGCATGGTTATTTTTGTGGCTATAGCCAACAATGCATTGTATGAGTAAAAATTATTGATTTTTCTTTTTATGGCAAATATAATTAGGATATTAAGTAAAGATCATGTTCCATGAAGATATTTTGCAAATTTCCATCCATAACTATATATGTAAAAAAAAATGTGGTGCAGCAAATTCTTGAACATAAATGGACAACTTTAAAAGCAATTTTCTGAATGTTTAGATTTTTTTTGCACCCTCAGATTCCAGATTTTAAAATAGTTGTGTCCTGACCAAATATTGTCCTATAACAAACATACATTATTGGAATGCTTATTTATTCAGCTTTCAGATGATGTATAAATCTCAATTTTAAAAAAATGTAGGCTACCCTTGTGACTGGTTTTGTTGCAGGGTCACATATATGGATCCTTTTCACAAACTGCAATGACACAGTTGTACATTTATTAACACGATAAAACTAGCAAAGTTTTTAATATTTTAATTTTCAAAAAAAGTTAACACACATCTATAACACTATACTTTTTTGGTGGTCCATTGACCGATATTATGAATATCTTGCATGTTGCTTTAAAAATAAGTGTCTATATCCAACATAGGACCAAACCTGTAAACCATTTTTAAATGAGTTAATCTCATTTGCATGGATAGACATGTCAACGTTTTAAATTGAGGAGATAATGCTTATTTTGCTAAATGCACGATTAGTTGATTGTGCTGTTCAGCAGATTTTTTTTTAATCTATATAAAAATAAGAATATTATCTGCATTAAATGTTTTGGCAGTTTCAGACTAATGGCAATAAAAAATGCCAGTTAAAAAAATAAAGTAATATTATGATTTTGATATTCGTCCCCAGTATATTGTACATTTATAGTGAAGTCCCTTGGTTTTGCCATCTGATACTATCACTGTACCGTAGTACCAGTGCTTTTTTGCAAAGGGAATATAAAAACTCTTCAGTTCTGCAACTGAACAGTGAGTGAAACATTGCAGAGGAAAGATGAAAGGGTGTGTTGAAAGTCTGTGTATGTGTGTGAATCTGACCTTTAGCCTTCAGTTTGCTGTTAGCACTGTCAACATTGTAAACAAACTCACTTTATACCGGAGACAGGCTCAGAGAAAAAAAAGAAACAGAAGCAGCGGGAAGAAAATAAATTCTAGAGGGAGAGACGTGAGGCTGAGAAAAAGTGAAGAGGGAGAGAGAGAGAGAGAGATTGAAGGGGAGGAGAGGCAGGCAGGTGTGGGCCTGACTGTAATAGCATTGTGCAGAAAACAGCAGGACACAAGCAAACACTGACCTCCTCCTCTCCTCTCGCTCTGTCCTTCACCTTCTCATCCCCCTTATCAGCCCTCAGTCCTCCCTTCTTTCTCTCAGACTCTTAAAACTCTCTCTCAGATTCCGATTTACTCCATCAGAGCTGAGATTTACACGGCCCAGTGCGTCTCGCTATCTTTTCCTGACACACACGCGCACACACAAAGACAGCGGTCACCACAGCGGCGGGGCCTCCGGTAAGTGGACCTCATGAGATATTCGCCGGTGTTCGCTTTACCTGTTTTCACGGGACCGGTTCGACAAGACTCCCCTTATTGTATTTCACCATGGAGACGTGCAATGTTATGATAACAGTCTACTTTAATCCTATCGGATTAACACCGTATCATTTGATTAAATTTTCGCTCATGGGGGAAGCTGTTAATAAACGCATTGCAGATGTAATTATGCATAGTCATTCAGCGTTTATCGCTCGGCCCACAACAGATGCTCTTTTTCTTATATCCTGCCCTCGTTTCCTTCTCTTCCCATTCCCACCAACCTGGAAACGGGAAAAGAAAATGACACCAACTTAACTATATGCCGGTTGACAGGAAAGCAGGCCCAGGGATGTACAGTCAAACATCAGCAGCCTCAGGGTTTGGAGTCACTATCCCTCCCTCCCTCTTCTCCTCTCTGCTGCCAAACCGAAGCTCATTAGAGGAAAAGGGATTCCTGACTAAATAGAATGGGGCTCCTGCCAGACTGGGTGAAAGATGAGGGAGAGAGGAAAAATAGAGAAAAGTGAGTAGAAGTGAGGAGATATATTAATTAAAACGATCACATATATATTTATCGATTTTCTAAACCGCTTATCCTTTGTATTCATATCTTAATCAATAAAAAAAAATGAAAACTTCACTAGTAATTAATTGTGCTCATTCGCAATTTGCATATGAAAGATTTAGATTAGATTAAGTTTGACACTGCAAATGCTGGGTTAATATTCTTATTTGCATGTTTATGAGGTTTAATAACATAGATCCTGTAAATACGGCATGCAACAAGCACATAACCTGTTTTAATATCTGCTTCATTTATGGAAATGTCATCACTACAGGCTCCCTCAGACACTGAAACTAAACAGCATGAAAGTTTCTGTGCAGATCTCATGAATATTTAATGAGACAGGCATTGTATCGTTTATGATTGGCTGTCTAACATTCTTGTGCCGCATTTTTTCACGCTGTACTTTTTTGGCACAGGAATTCAGCAGGGCTTCATACCCCAGGGTTAGATACGGTGCCAACCATAATGACATTTCAAAATGACAAATGTGAAATGTTACTGAACCCTGTGTTAAAACTGGCCTGGTGAAAAACGTAACTGTGAGCTAAAACAAAATTTGGTGTACTGCATAATCATCTCCTTAAATCTTAAAATTTACTTAAATTATTCTTGCTCTAATTAGATTCATTTTCAGTTCTTCCTGTTAAAAGCCAAAGAAAAGAGTGAATGTGGGCTGAAAGTTGCAGGTTTTTTTTGTTTGTGAGTCCAGTTACTTCCTCAGTTTACAGTAAAGCTACAATAAAGTTTACTTGACTGTTGCGTGTATATACATATACACGCAACATAGCCCCTCCCTTCAAAAGTCACCCGACCATTGTCAAGCTAATAAAGCACCTGAGTGTGAGCAATGTGGAGCTTAAGGAGGGTGAAAGAAACAGTGAAAGAGCAGACAAAAGGAGAAGTGTTAACTGAAGTCAGGAGACTAGCATTAAAACTGATGAGCTGCAGAGGGCTGGAGGAGGGAAGCATGTGTTTGTGTGTGGCCTGGCTGAAAGCAGACCTTCGTTTGAACTTAAGTTCATAATGACCAGTGAGGAAACATGGAGAGAGGAACTAGTATAAAATGAGATCTCAGCTCCATTTTTTCTCTTTGACATGGAGATTAAATTGAATTGACAATTGTGATTGATGTAATTGGTTCAGTTTTCATACTCTCTCAAACTACTTATATATTTGTAATCTTGTATCTGATTATTTTACAATAGTTTTCAAGCAGCTTTACAATGAAAACAGGAAAATGATTCAATGATGAAAACAGAGTTCATTTTGGCTGTAGAGCAGCTCTAAAAGAAAATAGTGTCAATGTTCAGCAATAAAGATAAAATATATTACATACACTACCACTGAAAAGTTTAGGATCTGCAAGAGCTTTTGTTATTTGTTCTTTTTTATTTATTATAAAATTTCAATAACATTTCACATGCTTTTATATATACTGTAAATGCTCCCTTGGTGCATTTTCCAATCTCACCAACGACCAACTCCAAATTGTTGAACAGTAGTGTGCAATCAACAACTTTAAATCAGTAGTTGTGTGTTTTTCATCGGATTATCTCATTTTACTTGCTTTATACACAATCCCAGTTTATTCCTTCATTAAGGATGTGAAGTACTGTGGTTTTTCTTTTTTCTTTCAGAAATTTTTTTTGGTCAACTCGAAATGTTGTTGTTGTTTTTTCAATGAAAAAAATAACAGTGTATTTCAACTATTTTCTTGTCCGTTTCTGTTTTTAATTTGTAAAGTATTTGAAAAAAATACACAATTAGCCAAAATCAGTTAACAATAATTAAATCATTTCAATCATTTTTATATGAGAAATGAATACTTCCATGAGAGATATAATTGACATGGATATCTGGAACTTCAGTGGACATATTTGCAGTGTTATTGGTTCATGTTTATCTTTATTCCTCGGAAGCATATTTCCTGCTGAAACAAAGCTCTGTTGATTGAGCCAGGATAACCCCGTTTCCCTCTGGTTATCTACACCCTAAACCTACCGCTCTGTCTGCTAAATATTTATATTTGCAGCTTAATATCATCCCTCAAAGAAAACCATGCCGCACGAAGGGAATGTTGGGACGCAGCAAGAGAGAGATGGAGTAGAGAAGTGAAGTGGCTCTGGACTCTGGATGTAGAGAGAGAGAGAGAGAGAGAGAGAGAGAGAGAGAGAGAAGGGGCAGCGCTCGTTGTCCTAACCCTTTTAGCGAGATTAACTCGAGCCATAATGTCTCTCTCACATGGCCCTACTATTTATCTTCTGACTCAGCTCTCTTTCTTTTTTCCTTATCCTTCTATCTCAATAATGAGGTTGTGTGGTACAGCAGAGCCTGCGCTGTGGATGCGGTAGCTGTAGGATTAAAACACACCAGCAGCATGGCAGCTCTCATGCAGTAACTGTCAGCACTAATACACCCCACACAACCCCTTCATCCACTCCCACCCCACTGCTGTCAATCAAGTTATTTTTTTACTGCTGCCTGCCTCCATTTTCAGTTTTTATTCTACCTCTTTCTCTCTTAGAGCTCTCCTATTTAATTCACTTCATTTTAGATGTCCATTACTGGCTGTTCCACCATTAACTGCCATCTAGCCCGACTGATTGCTCTGCCAAACAATGCATATATCTGGCTCCTGCTTTAGAGACTCATTTTTTTTTTTTGCTAAAATAAATGGGTGAGTGCAGACATGCACTCGATTGGAGCATTTAGACTCCTTCAATTTAGACATCTCTATCTCTCTTTATATTTCCCCATTTGCATCCATCCATCTTTGGGGTTTTTGCACTCTCCGCTCTCAAATGTAACCGCCCAACCCCCAAAGAGTGCCCCATCTCCTTCCACAGATTTCATTCTCACATTGGTCTCTGCTCTGGGAGCCGAAGTTCGGAATACGGGGCTGTAATTGCACCGCCTGGGGGCCGGTGAGGTGATCGGGAGAGCGGGATTTGTCCCTCAGCATTAAATATTAAGTCTATTTTTCATCTCTGCCTGTTTGCTGACATGCCCTAATAAGAATCCCTTCTCTTCAGTTTTGTCAGTTTTATCATGTGAGGTTCATCCCAGTTCCTTAGAGGCGATTTCAAATCGAGTTTCCTGAAACAGGTCATTTGAAACTTTCGAGACGGGCCCTTCTTGTTGACCGCATAACGAACTATGATCAGATTAAGTGACATACATCATGTATTCTGATAGAATTTGTGCCATTTTGGCCAACAGATATGATTCTCTATTTAGTCTTGCAGTGCTAGCTTACATATCTAAGATTTGGATATTTTCCTCTATTCAATTTTAAGTTACTAAGTAAAAAAAGAATAAAACATCAGCTGTTGGCTGCAGAGGATATATTTTGTCTGAATTATTAATTTAGGATTTGCGACATAACCTTCTTAGACAAAATGCACCAGCCTAACTAAGCAGACTATAAATTATAGATGCAGAACAGTGTATTGGATAGCTTTTAATATATCCCCTACACAGATTTAGCATTGGATGATGAAGTGCATGCTTAATAACACTTTTTTTAATCTTTTATTAATTTATCATACAGATCATCGTAATGTGATCTTCACATTGCTCCGTTTTATTTGTGTAAATGTAGTTGCTGATGTTTCTTTTCTCTTTCTCTCATGTTATGTGTAGTTGTTAGGGCTGGCCCTCAGATTGAATGTGTTTGACTCGTGATGCCATTGTCAGGGCGACAGCAATAGCGAGATGGAATGCCAGCAGCACAAAAGACTGAGCGTGAACTGACCTTGTAGCCCACTTCCCACTGTTTATCCACAGACATCAAGCTACTGAGACTATTTACCTATTTATAGAAAAACTAGAGTGTCCTGGGTTTCACCTAATCTCTTCACCTAATTTTGCATCAGTTTTAAGTAAAGGTGGTGTATCAATGAGCTTGAGAAGTCTCTCTTTTATTTAGTGAAACTTGGTGGGTCACGTCATTTCAACATCGCGATACATTGAGGGGAATGACCCACATCAGACATAACTTAAACACTTTTGAAAGGAAACCAAACAGTCACTGTACACCAATCAGATCACTTTTCACTTAAAAAAGACAACAAACTACTGAATGCACTTTTAAATAGGAAATACACCACTTAAGTAGACCAAGTATGGGTTTCAAACTGCAATTGACAGCAACTTTAACCAAGCAAAGGTAAGAAAGAGGAACAGAGAACGGAGGAGCCCCCTGAGATTTGTGTACCAGTGTCACTAAAGGGCAGAGAAGTAAGTAAGGCTAGTGAATGATGGAAAGTATGGTTGAATGTTTAACAACCAATAGCATGCAATCATAACAGCGTGGCTGTAAATATATACTATAGCGTCATTTGTCACAGGTCCACGGTCCCAAAAGGAAAACAGAGAGGTACATGAGTCAGAGGAATGTAGCACTCGTCAGGAGCCAAAAGATCAATTCCCATGCTCTTTTGATGTCCTGTTTTAGTTGAAGACTCTGACCACACACACGGATAGTCTGTAAACCTCAGTCAGTTAAGCCTAATGCTTAAAGTAAATATTCTTATGTCAGTGAAACTAGTGCAGTATAACCTGGTTTATGACAGTCATGTGCTTAACTCAAACAAGAATTATCATTTAAATTGAGTTAAGTGTATTGATCATGAGGAATGTCTTCGTTTGATGACTGGGCTGACTGGCTCACACATGCACTTTATAAAACCTACCGAAATGCAAAACGCTCAGAGGTTCTGACTAGGGTGACTCAATTCACGCGGTTTCAATTTGTCTCAGTTTGTTGGTGTAATGGGTGACTGTAGGAGAAACGTCTGGCTATTCTAAGTGTTGATCAACCTATGGACTAAACAAAGTTTAGTTGTTCAATTTTCCGTTCTGTCTGGCATTTACATTTACATTTATCTTATTTTTACTCATCCCCAGTTTCACTTCTCATTCTTTCTCTCTCTTATTTCTGTCTCTCTCTCCTGCTCCAGTACGTGTCTGTCTTTTTCTGCTCACCCTGATCTCTTCTCTTTGCCTTGTGACTGAGGGTTTGTGTGCCAATGTGTGTGTCAAAGTCAATGAGAGAGCCAGCAGCTGCTGTTGGTGCTCTTGCACCTGTTCTTGTCTCATCATGGCAGTGATGACTGATGTCAGGCCTTACATGGCCCCGTCATGCCCCTCTCCACCCTCCACATCCATTAAACACACACACATACTCACATATACTCTTTATCTACAGTTTACTCATTTTGTATTTGGCTTCTTATTTGAAGATGTTGGGAAGGAAGTTCTACTTATCCCACCCACTTCCTGTTCCTTCCATCAGCTGTTTTCTTAGTGTTTTGTGATTAGCTTTTTTTTCATGAGGCCTCGTGAGTCTTTATTCTGCATGCTTCTTGATTTGTTGAAGAAACTACTGGCCACGATAGTTGTCAAGTGTCAAGCTCTAAAGTTACCACAAAAAGAAAAGCATCAAAGCAATATTATTTTAGTAAGATTTATGTACTGTTATGTTTATTAATATTTTGAACGAGCGTTTATTTTATTTTCAGTTTTCAATTTTAATTTCAGGTTGTTTTCTGATTTGCTTGTCATTTTGACTTTTTTTAACTGTATTTTTTATTTCAGTTTTAGTAATTTTAGTACTTTAACTTTTTAAGTTAGTTGTCATGACATTTATAAGTGGTAGTTTTTTCCTTCAAATAGTTATATTTGACTTTAATCAGCTTTATTTCAATTAACAAAAACAATGTCATTAGTTTAATAAATCTGCCTAAAAGTGGTCTGTATGGCTTGTACATTATATTACAAGTATTGTTAATGCATGCATACAATAACTTTGTGTGTCAAAAGGTCTTGACATCTGCTGTCAGCATCGGCAGTAGTGAATATCATCCAGCTGTAACTACTGACATTGAGGCAGCACTGATACTTTCCCTTCCCACCCACCCACTGCTGTTTCCCCATCGGCAGTTCTGCTACCCTGTTGCCATAGCAATAATGTTCAGCACAACATAATCGCTGAAAATTACAGCTCTCCATAAAAAAATCAGCAAGGTTAGCACTTTTTCTGTTTGTGTACTGTACACATGTGTGGGTGGATATTTTCTCTTGAATATTCATGTTGTTTGTGTCTGAATGCATTTCTGTGCAGATCATTTAATATAAGAATCTGTTTGCTTGGGTTAGTATGCAGAATCCATACTTGAGGGTCTCAAAACTTCATAGAGAGGTTAAAGTTAATTAAAATTCTATATATGTTAAAGTATACTTCTGCTTTTAGGCCTGTAAGCAATTATTACTGCAGTTTTAAGTTAGCCCAAAACTTATTTGAGAATTTAAAAGCATGAATCTCAGAATATTTTGAATAAGAAAAACCAACAACAAGAAAAAACTGTGGTCTGAGAAAAATAAATTTAAAAAAAAAAAAAAACGTTTTAATCATCATAATTTCTCTGAAGTTTTTCTACGAAAACTCTATGATAATCACTTATGCATGCAGTTTCTCAAGTGAAGTTATCCTATATGTTATGTTCACCTTAAAACAAAAAACGAGTTGCCCGCCATGATTGATTTCATCTGTGTTCTCTGGCTGTGTCAGATGCAGGCAGTTTTCATACAGAACCTTCTAGATAAATGAAACCTTTCAGCTGTGCTCACCCACTGTCACATGCAGTTAGACTGTCATTTCCATCCTTTCAGTCTGTTCTGAACAGGATTTGCTTCAGGAGGTTATTTTCTGTACGGGATATAATGAAGGTAGTCAGAATAAAATGAAAAGCGTGAAAGGTCAAGTATTATTTTAATCATAAAAGTAAACTGAAAGTGGCCAAGCAGATATAGAAATGCAGAGCGAAGATACTTTCAGAGCACTGTTACATTATCATCTTGTTTTTTTTTTCACCGCAGTTTGTGGGCAAATGGTTAAAATTACATTTTACAGTCACTGAGATCAGCCACAGGGCTCCTTAGAAGGTCGCTGGTTTTGTTTCTAACCACAAACACACACACACACCACATCTCAAATGCACTCTCATGAGACACTATTCTCTCACAGTTTATAACCCAAGTGCAGCATACAAACACTATTAAACTAGTCTATTGATAATTCAGTTTTTAGAGAACAACAATAAACTATAGCTTTAAGGAGTGTGATGTTGTTGTTGTTTTTTAGCTAAGGCCATTCTGAAATGTTGAAGAAATAAGATTTGCGAGGCAACTGTTGCAAGCCGGACTCAAACACGTGAGCACCAATTGAAACACATGCAGTTACTGCTGCTCCTGTTGCTTGAGCCATCAGAGAAGAGATGGATGATGTACCCGTGACAGGGTGTTAATGGAAAATTGAGTTTACATTTGAAGCTGTTGGCCATGAGGGAGCGATCACCTTTCCACATATCAAACCATGTGTGCAGGCCTGCAAAAGTGTACAGTATGTCCACCCAGTGGAAAAATACTGTGTACACATCATTCATTTGTATAATACATCAGTCCCTCTGTGTGTGCATGTGTTGGCACCAGCCAGAACATTAAAAAGGGGGTTATAAAATAGAGGGGAGGGCACATTTTTACATTACGAGTCTGCCCACTGTTACTTACACAAGTTATCGTACTTTATAGTACTTAAATTTGCTCCTTTTGTGAGTGGCATAGCTATTTGCACTTGGTGTAAACGGATGATATTTGTTGCTTTTGTACACTTGGTAGAAACATCACAATTTACACTGTAAATAGCCACTGCCTTAAATATATTATGAAAGAATATTTAAAACATATAACACAAATAATATTATTTTGATATTAGATATTAGTTTTATATTAAAACATGGTGAAATTAAATAACGATTGACTGAATGATTCAAGTCACTTTTCGTTCATGAATGAATCAATAGTTTGAATAAATGATTCAGTGAGTTTTATAAGCAATGCGTAGCGATGTAACCTGTGGAAACAGTAACTGAAAAATAACCACCATTAATGTACTGACAGTCTTGTCTGGAACGTGCAAACACACTGATAGAAGCAGTGAAAAGTCTGCTTTTGAAGCTCACTGAACCAATCAAATTGAAGGGCAAGAACTGATATATAAGATTAGATTAGTAAAAATAGGTAAAAAATGAAATAAAATAAAAAGACAGACTTTGGAAGTTGAAGTGGAGAGGCAGCTGGCTCTTATCACAGCAGCGTTTGTTCTCCCACTGTGTGTGCGCGTGTGTGAGGGATAGTATTCAGCTAAAACTTTGGGGTAGAACTTCAGGGGTGTTGCAGAAGTATTATTTCTAGCGGCAGCTCCCCGTCTCTCTGAAGTTGACTGGCCCGTTTCTGTCTGTAACTATCTCGCCAGCAATTGCCAGTACTGAAATGATCCATCTGTCTCAACTGCCTTGAGTTTTCAGAATGCAGTGTGCCGACCTGATGCGCTTCATAAATACTGAATGTGATGCTGTATGTGTGTGTGTCTCCTCTCAGTGTGAGTGTCTGTCGATGTGTCTGCTGCTCACAGTCAGAAAGTCTCCTGTCCATCTGCTTCTTTCGCCACTGATCACGCATGCTGTCTTTCTTTCTTTAAATCCGATTATCTTTACCACTTGCTATGACTCGCACCCACCCGCACGTGCCCTTGACCGCGCCCCATCCAGCCCCTGCTGAGGGGGAGATTGAACAGAGGAGGCACTAATTGCCCCTTAATTGCCCCTCTGTCTGTCCAGCTGCTCCCCTAGGCAGAAAAGAAGTAGTATTGATCAGAATGAAGTGAGAGTTTTAAGCAGACATATTAAAGGGATAGTTCTCGCCTTCATGTCACTCCAAACCTAACATACATACATATATATATATATATATATATATATATATATATATATATATATATATATTAGGACTGTCAAAACGATTAATCGCGATTAATCGCATCCAAAATAAAAGTTTGTGTTTACATAATATATGTGGGGGCACTGTGTATAATTATTTTAGATATATAAATACACACAAATGCTTGTATTTAAGAAATATTTTCATGTATATTCTGTATATGGATTTATATCTAATTTATATTATATATAAATATAAATATTTTATATATTATTTTTTTTATTAAATATACATGCATGTGCGTTTTTATATATATATATATATATATACAAAATAATTATACACAGTGCACCCATATATATCATGTAAACACAAACTTTTATTTTGGATGAGATTAATCGCGATTAATCGTTTTGGCAGCCCTAATATATATATACATTACATTTTTCACTCTTTGTTATTTTGCTGTCATTTCCTTTGCCACGATTCTGTCTCTGAACTCTTCAGGCAGACCTCATGATTCTCATTTGCTCTGACATGCACTGTGAGCTGTATGGTCTTATATAGACAGGTGTGTGACTTTCCTAATCAAGTCCAAACAGTAAGTTAGGACAACCAAAAAGATATGTTTTGAAGAATGAAAACACAGGTTTCCAAAGCATTCCTACCAGCCCTACCATGGGTTGTTTACTCAATCTCTTTAAAGCAGGATGGATCCTAATTTGCGTTTTTATAAAAAAAAAAAAATCGACCAAACTTTCATATCCTCAAAAAATAATAATTATATTATTATTAATTAAATAATTATTAAATATGTTTAGTTATTGTAGTTCCCGTCTTTTGGTGTGAGCAGTTCTTTGTGAACTTGTGACCTTGCAGTGACCTTTGCCCTCACTTTTGGATCACTCTTTACTCTCAGTGGATATTACAAAACAGTCGGTAAAGAATTACATCACCACTGCAAAGGCTGGCATTTGGGACAGGGCCAGATAATGAGTGATGGAGATGTAGGAGGGGGTAAAATCAAGGGAGACAGTTAATATGAGAAAGGATATGAAAAAGGAGTGTTGTTTTTGAATGTCATATAGACCACAGAGCAAAACATTGTATGGGAGACAGAGAGACCTTTGACCCCGCTATAACATACTGAGATCTGTGAAGCGTTCTGTCAATCACAAGAGGAATGTCTCTCTCTCACACACTCATACACACACACTTATTGACGCAAATAGCTATACAATCTTGTAGTGAATATACACAAATCATTTCGACTAAGACATTTGATGAATTGTGTTGTCCATATTAGTCCATTTCATTCTTGTTGAGTGCTAAAACCCTTCAAATTCTGGATTCTGACTGCTGTGCTTTGGTTCATGTGTTTTGCTGATTTAGTTTTAAATTGAAAGTACAGACTCTCTTTGTTTCACTGTTTCTGTAAAGCTTAGTATGTGAAGTTGCACTCTTCTGAACTGGTTTTAAGACACACTCTAAAAACTGCTGGGTTGTTTTAACTCAATTTTGGGTAAAATATGGATAAATCCAAATGTTGGGTTAAAATGTAATTTATTTTGTTAACCCAATTACTCGGTTTGTCAACATTTGACCCAAATTTGGGTTGAAATAAGAGTGCAGCATGTACTGTAAGAGTGATCATGAGCTGTTTGTTTGGGTGTGCTCTGGGTGGGAGTCATGAGAATCTGTTGGTGGGAGTGTTTATGTGTGGTGTCTATCAGCCAGAGGGATCTAGGGAAGAGGGAGGATCTTAGACGAGATTATTGTCTGTCTGGATGCCACTCCTGACACTTCTAAACTAGGCAACTCCATGTCCGGATTACATTATTACATAGATTCATAATTGAAAATGGACAATTTGGAAAGATTCACTAAAATGAATACAATTTCTACACCATTTTTGCTATTGAAGCTTTTGAATTAGCATGGGCACATTTAAAATATATGTCACAGCCATCTCGAGCTGCATAACAAAAAAAGTTTTTTTCTAAGGAAACTTAATGGAGAAAATGACATTAAAAATGAATTACAATATTCATGATGTTGCTTAGTTTTACATTGTCTTCAAAATCATTGTAAATATATTGTGGATTATAAAAATATATCACCCAGCTCTACTGTGGACTCATACTACCCGATTTCACGAGAGCAAAGGGTTATCGGCAGTGTTTTTTCTTGCTCTGTGTTGCACCTGGTTCTGTGCAGCTGGGCTTCATGTTTGGAGGCAGCGGGAACACAATGGCTGTTTCAGTCTCACAGCGTGTGGATCATTTCTCACTGCGTGTGACTCCGAGACTGCTGCAGTGAAAAGCCGTCTGGCAAATTATTATTATGAGTGTTGTTCACTGCCGCCCATTCAGCCCTCAATCCTTCCCGCCAAAACAATCAAAACAAAAACACGATTCTCAATTAAAATAGACATCATTGCTATCACACAAGTAATTTTTGGTCTCTTTTTTTTTCTCTGTACAGTATGTTTGGCTTCTGTAAAGGTCACTGTGACTCCAAAGTTGGAAGTGATTAAAGGAGAGACCGCCAAATTGCCCTGCAGCTACACCATCTCTAATCCCACATCTAACATTGTGGTCCAGTGGTACATTGTGAGTACATGAATGACTTAGAATGACATTTTTTTTTTTTCATTTTAATCTCTTTCACTTGTTTTGCTTTTCGTATTTTATATACGGATCATGTAAAGCGCTGGGTCCTACTTTATATTCAGTGTCTTTAACTACTACTTACATTTGAATAAATCATTAATGCACTTACTGTGCACATACTTGAAAAACCGCATGTCAATTCAGCTCTTTTTATTTAAAATAAAAATGTAATTACATCTAAAGTTTCACTGTTGACCCTTTCCTTACCCCTTCACACCATAAACCACAACTCTTCACACCATAAACCAACAATAAATAATTGCATTGTACAATTATTTCTTTTTTGATGTAAGTACATAGTAGTTATAGACTCTTAATGACCAAATGCTGTACTGTATTGATGAATTTGTGTTTTCATCATCCTCAGGAAGTCTCGGGTGCAAGAAAGCAAATCGCTTACAAGTCTTCGCAAGGTTTTGATGTTGAAGCTGGCACACCGTTGTCAGACCGTTTAACCATAGGAGAGGACTTCTCCATTTCCATCTCCCCAGTCATCGTAGATGATGAGAGAAGCTACTTCTGCCAAGTGACCGCAGGGCCTTTGGGGGTGTCTGACGCTGAGACACAGGTCAAGGTTTTCTGTAAGTCTGACTGAAAATGAATGCATGTCATATTTCTTGTTTCTTTATTAGCTTAGCCTATACTTGGTTGGATCGCTTGTGTACACTCTCCACTCACAATTTCCATAAACTCAATGGGACATATGGCCAGCCATTTTACCCCTATTCATTAGCCTTGGGTGTTGTTTGTGAGTTGGCCCGGGGTCAATTATGGCCGTACAGATTGCATTTGACACTATTGATTAATAGAGTGATTAGACTTGTCATGTTTGATGGATGTCATTTTAAGAATTATGAGAGCCAAAGAGCTCCATGTGCATTGAGCACTGTGTTAATGAGCAGAGTCGTTTAATATTCTACTATTCAGAAGTTTTTAATACTTTGATTCAACAAAGATGCATTAAAATGTTAAATTGTAAACACATTTATAATGTTACAAAAGATTTCAATTTGAAATGAATGCTGTTGTTTTTTAATGGATTTTATGGTTTCTGAAAATCAAAATATTGACTAGATTTAATTGTTAATTATATTAAAATGTACTGTAAATAAATATTTTAATATGATTACCAAATAAATCTCAAATGGTTAGATATGAATGATTCGATATTATACTGAAAAAAAGGCAAAAGTATTTAAGAAATTGTTACTTTTAAACTTACATCTATATTTAACCACTATTAAATATGAGATGGCACCCATTTCATAGGAACTTTGAGTTTACTGTAAAAGGTGATGTAACACTGTATGTATATTAAATATTATAGACCTCAGTTAGGGTACATGGCATATTTATCACGTTTTATGCTATGTTTAAGTTACCACGGTTTATAGATTTTTATTTTATTATTATTTTGTGTCTCTAATTGGCCTGCATTAGATGGTATTGAACTTTCAGCCCCCTGCTCAGAAATTCATTATTTCTTTAGAGGCCCTCTCCCAGCTGTGTGTGATAGGGTCACTTTATGAAAAACTAGACAATTGTGTATGTGTGTGTGTGTGTGTGCAGATCAGAGAAAACATCAGAACAGACTCTTTGTTCATTTTCTGTCCCAGACTGCATGGAGCGAGAGAGGCAGTAATGCTGTAATAATTTTGAATGAGAGCAGTGGGACTGGAAAACAATGGCATCTCCTCCCAGGAGACAAATGCTGCTGCCTGCTTCATGGCTAATGGCTGCACCAGAGGGATATGTCCTTATGTAGAGAGAGAAAGAGACATCTATCTCCATGCAATGCAAACTTACACATGTTCTCTGTGCTGGGTCTTTATTTTAAGTGTATTTTAAAAATATTTTTGAGAAAGATTAAGACATGAGGGTGATGCTTTGGTGACTGAGAGATCGACCAAAACTAAAACCAAAGTACTCTGGGAAGAATGCCATGACTGTTAATGTTATTAGAAATGATTCAGTTTATTTTTGAACCAGATGACAGCTGGGAGCAGTGATATGGTGACCTTGCTTGTGAATTGGTGGGTAGGGGAGTGGCTGCAGCATGATTTTGAAATGGAGCTGGAAGTGTCATAGTGTTAATGCATCTTAATATAATAATATTTAGCTAAATTTTCATGTTTCCATGTGAAAAATTAAGCAGCAAAGTCAGTTTTGTTTTAAAAAAAGTTTTTGCACAAGGTATTTTAGTGCAAAAACCTGAGTCTTATTCACCAACTAGCTCCAATCTAGTTATACCTGGCAAAACCATTTTAAACTGAGTGAATGTCATTCTTTTTGATACAATCGTGCCTTTGCATGAAAATTAGGCTCATTATATTGTGCCATATTCACAAAACCCAGCACAATTTGACTGACACATTTAACATTAAGGTATTACCGCTCATAGAAAGCAGGTGGTAAACTGAATTTTATTTAAAAGAGATGTTTGTGTATATTTCTTTTGATTATGGCAGCAGTTATTCATAAAATAAGGATAAAAAGTTGAAGATGAAAATTATAAATAGGCATAATAGGTGTATATGGTTTAGCGCACATTTCACATTTTAAAGAGCCAATTATCAGCTGTCATGATTCTTTCAATGAGTTCTACCTCAATGCGGTGGTATTTATATGGCCAATTGCAGGGTCCATTTGCATGTAATTGGTTTAGGAAACCATATCTCAGACTTGATTTAAGTTATTAATGAAAATTACCTTCCCTTTTTCTCTCACAGTTGCTCCAGAGAAGCCGGTGATAACAGACAATAATCAGGCCATCACTGTCAGTCATGACAGTACTTCCTCCTCTGAGGTGAATCTTGTGTAGATGTTTTTAGCTATATATGATAGTTATGAGTCTTGAAATGTATTTCATTTGTGCAGCCTTACAATGACTTAATGAAAAGATGGCCAAAAATCTCATAACAACATCTAGCATGTCAAATTTCTGTGTGGAATGTTTGTTTAGGTGGGCAAGTGCACCAGCAGAAATGCTTACCCTCAGCCTCGTATTATCTGGTTTAAAGATGACAATCCGCTGCCTGATGAAAAGAGTCAAAAGGAAAGTAAGTGCAGAATCTGAAAAGGGGTCAGAATAAGTCGGCTCTTTCAAGTCCTTTCAATTTTCTTTCCCGCACACTGCAGTATTCCTGGAATCATAGTGGGGTCCAAACATTTGGGATTCAAACGGGGCACTTATATTCTCTACCATTCAAAGTTCAAATAGAAAACAGTCATTTGAAATAGTGATATAATTTAACAATTTTACTGTTTATATTGTATTTTTATCAAAAAATGTAACCCTTGGTGAGAATAAGAGACTTCTTTCCAAAACATAAAAAATGACAGACCCTAAAATTGTGAGCAGTTATAATATATATATTTATAACTTTCAGAATATATACAAATATAATGTATTTGTTAAATTAGCATTGTGCTACTCCTCCCATACTTTTAGATCTCTTACTGTAAATTTAATCTTGTTCCACTGTTTTTCTCAGAAACGTATATGATACCTAGTTTGGTGAAGGAAGCCTCAGGCCTGTTCACTATCACCAGCACGCTGTACATGCAGCCGGTTAAAGCCGATGCCAAATCAGTCTTCCACTGCACGGTGGAGTACCTCATGCCTGAAAACAAAACCCTACACGAGAACTCTGATAAATTCAACCTCTCATTGCTCTGTGAGTCAGACACATACACACTTGTATAAAAAACAGTAACCCATGCCTCATGCGTATCAAACTCCTCATCCTGTGCTCTCCTCCAATCAGATTCGACAGAGAACGTTGACTTTAAATTGAAGAATCAGGGGCCAATCAAAGAGGGGGATGATGTGGAGATGGTATGTGTGACCGATGGAAACCCTCAGCCAGAATTTGAATTTTTTAAAGAGGTGAGAGGCCATGTAATATGTAAATCACAACCAAATGATCTAGTATATTATTTTTTACTTCTGTATTTATTCTCACTTGTAAGGACTCACAAGTGAACGGACAGAAAGGCACATTACATTTGAAGAGTGTTACTCGAAATGATATGGGAACCTATACGTGTGAAGCTCAGGACTTTGATGCTTTACCGGGTGTCGAACTTATCAAAACTCTACGCTTAAATGTGCACTGTAAGTAATTCCAAACTCTATAATAAATACAAATGTGGGCAAGTTATTAAAGGACATGTATAACTGATTCTTTGTTAAACCTTCTTCATTACCATCGCTAATTCAGATAAGATTTAGAGAACAGTAAAAAAAGAGATTTCCAGTGTAGCGTTAAACAGACTCGCACGGGGTAGATACATATACTATAAAAATTGGGTTGACACGATGTAAGAAATGACAAAACGGATGATTTTGTCTTTCAGCTTGTTTAGCAGTAATGTTTGAGGGTGGGGGTTAAAAAAATGATAATTTGTTAAATTCACGTTCAGTTGAATTTTCCATCACCTCATAGCTACATTCATTCTTGTGTCGCTCTGTCAGATATTGACCCTGTGGAAGTGACTCCAGCAGGCCCCTTGCTTGTTTCTAAAGGAGATGCTGTAGAGCTTCAGTGTAAGACCAAGTCATCTGATGCCCACACTGTGCATTGGATAAAGGCAAGTATAAACTTCAACAAGCTTCCATCCCCTCTCCAGTTGTTCCAAGATGACCTGTCTTGGATCATTTGCTACCCTTCATATTGGTCTAAACCCTTAAGAGTTTGGTAAATCTTTGAAACAGAAATAAAAATAGTTTTAATGAAACTTGTTTCATCTCATGTTTTTGGCCCTCAATCAATGTGTTAATTCAAGTCTTGTGGAGAGAAACTTTTGCTTTATATAATGAACAGATATATTTTAAGCTTGTATTTACATAAAGACACACATACACATCACATATAGTAAACATGAAAGGTTGAATATAAACAAGACTTGGATTAAACTGCTCGATTTATATGGATTCAATTTAAGACACCTGTATGAACTTTTTTAATCTTCTAAGTTTTGGTCACCTGGACTTGCAATGGAGGGACAGAAACCTCTGATATAATAAAATATTTCTTAATTTTTGTTTCAAAGAAGAATCAAAGTCTGTAACACTTCATTTTGAAGGTCCCCTTTGTACATTCTGTTCACTATAAGTGATGTTGCAAGTACAGTATGTGTCAATAAACTCTCATTAGAGTATTAGTTGAATGTCTGCTTAATATCTGTTAACTCTTTACTGTGACGGACCTCCAACAGACATTCTACTGACTATAAGTAACTTTGAAAGTACATGTCAATTAACTCTGATTAAAGTATTAGTAGACTTAATATCTGCTAACACTTTGTGTTGGCCCTTCAACAGACATTCTACTGACTAAGTAACTTTGCAAGTACATGTCAACTTATTCTAACCCTTACTCTACCAGTCTATTAATACTCTACTAACAAATAATGAGAGTTGGCAGACATGTGGTGCAATTTTACTTGTAGTCAACAGAATGTGTAAAATGGACCGTCAGAATAAAGTGTTGTGGGTTTGGAATGACACAAGGTTGACAAATTATTCTTTTTTTATTTCTTGTTCATTTTATATGGATATATGCTTTTTGGCTAATTGAATTAGTGGGTTATACTAGATCTCATTTGAATCAACATCTCATTTTATCTCGCTGTTTTTCATAGGACTCAAAGACATTGGTGAACTCAGGTGTGTTGGCTATCCAGGAAGTGACTCTGGCTCAAGCTGGTGTGTATACATGTGTCGGAGCTGTACCTTCAGTGCCAGGTCTCCAAAAACAAGCCAATGTCACCCTTAACGTCAGAGGTACTTAGTGCATACATGGACACATACTGTTTTATTGTGGTTGATAAGTGCAAAGTGTCAATACAAGCTGTCATCAATGACAAAACAAGTTGCATTCAAGAAATGGAACATGAGTTGTCAACAAACAATCGATGCTTGTTATACCAGCTGGTGTCCGTTGTGTGAACATTATTTAGATGCAAGTAGGAGTCTAACAGCAGAAGGAAAGCGTGTTTATTGGAAAACACGATTTAATCTAGTAATAAATTGCAGCTATTGTTAGAACATTAAAATGTTGGTCAGGGCAGACCAGTTGAGCTCAATAGTAATAAAACATCATTCAAAAACTCCATATCAAAAATTAAATGAAACAACATTATGAAACAATTAAACTGAGACAAACTACAATGGCGTAAAGAAAGCACATAAGGTGTGTAATTGATGCTGATCTGTGTGTTTTATCTTTCTTGTGCTGCCATGAAGGATGATGGGAAAGTTTGTCTCTTCATAAACCCGCTAAATGATTCGGTATTCTGGCAGTACACTAAATGCTTACAAATTTAATTGCACTGTCAACATTCACATTTACAGCTAATTATCATCCATAACAATTTGCTTCCGCTATACAATTTTTTTTTTACACCCCAAACTCATGGTGCAAAGAAAGTAACACATTTTTCAGACTTAAATCAAGCTGCTGATTTGCATTCTTGTAATTAGTTTTATTCTGATAAGTATTCCTGAATGTTTAAAGAGTCCAAGCTTGCTTAGCTAGACAATTTGGGAAGTTGCATTAAAGCAGTAGAGTTGTTTAAAAAAACGGCATTAAAAGAACAAAAAACTCACCCGTTTTTTTTTTTTTTTTTGCTAAAAAAAAGGTTCAAGGCAACTTCCTGAAATGCCTGTGGTGAAAATGAATGGGAAATATATTTCCAAGGCCACGTAACAATGTGAGCAGTCACGGTTGAACTAATTCCTTTAATACAACTCTAACACTTTGTTGTCCTGCATTATGGGACATATACAGTAACACTAGGAAGTGTGCCATCTATCTTATCTGTGCAATCAGGAAAGCTTTCATTCTACAGTTGATTTCCTGGTTTTGTTCTTTACGCTTTCATGTCATTTATAGTATTCATGGGTGTAGTTCAGACCTTCCTGGTTTCCACGATAGGATGGTGAGGATTTTACAGTGTGGTCCATAAATTCCACACTGTACCACAGATCATACGATGAATTCCACAGCACATATGATGAATATGATGCCATGGCTATTGCCATATGGATAGCGCTGGGAAGTCTAGCACAGTGAGTCGACTCATTGTTGCTGTGTCTGAAATCGCTCACTCGTTCGTAAGAGAGCTGAAGCTGTTGCAGAAACAACAGTCACATGGTTTTATCCTACTTATGTACAATAAAAATAACTGCCAAATATGTTGTAATTATATACAAACCTCCATGCCAGATTTTTTTATTTCATCGCTTTTAAATAATTTGGTTTGTATCCTAATTTGTGTTCATAATCATAAAAAACGGCAAAAGAATAAACATATTAATGTACATTATTCTGTATTTAGACTATATATTATGTTTTTAGTTTCTTGATATCTCCTGTCCAAACAGCTTTTTTTTTGCGCAATTAAAAGAGATAACACGTTTAGCGTCCTCACCCAAATGTTTGTATGTATTAGATGAAAAGTAGATTTGTTAGGATGATCATGTAGTTTAATTTAATGCCTCTTTGAACAGCTGACAAAAATACCAAGGAATTTACAACAACTCAAAGACAGGCTTAAAGCCAATTAACATTAAGATTGGTGACTTATAACAAACACATAATTTGTTTTGAAGGTGCTCCTGAGATCGACGCTTCTGGGAATGGTTCGGTAACTAAGGTGGGAGATATGGTCACTCTCAACTGCTCTGCTCTTGGCTATCCTCGTTCACAATTCATGTGGAAACCTTCTGGCAAAGAGGTGTGTTTGTTTGCTCCAATAGGTTCGGTTTGAACTTGATATTTGCATCAGAGAAAACTGTTCTGTATTCAGTGTATTTTGTGATGTTATCCATCTTTCTGTTTGTCTGTGTGTAGTCAGTGACAGTAGTGGGCAATAGGGTGATCAGCACGGTCACTCTTGAGGCCACAGCTGCGGTTATGGCAAATGGTGTGATGTGTGAAGCATACAATGAGCATGGAAAAAACAGCAGGCACTTAAAGGTGTCCATCAGATCAGGTTAGTGCTACATAACTGAGGCAATGTTAGGATACTACTGGGTTAAATATAACTCCACTCGTAATCCAGCAATGGGTAAATATCCGACAGAAACTTCCAGTTTTTATCTAGTTTAGTATCTCGTTTATCTGGTTCAGACAGTACTTTGGGACACAGTAACATGACCATATTGTTGTCTGGTTAATTAAGCCTGTAGAAACCAGCAATCTCAGGTAAATATGAATACTGTTATTATGAAGTTGTTTTTAAATCAAATTGTGTGTAAGAATGTAAGAATTTTGGCAATCTGCTTAAATCATGAAGATCTAAAAAATCATGGATGTTGCTTCTAGTTCATTTAATACACTTGTGAAGGACGAGTGCACAGTGGATTGTGGGATACCGTATCTTTCGCTGTGTGCTCTGACTGTGTGCTGCACTTTTTCGCAAAATGTTATTGGTCATCCTAACCTGATATTTAATTTTTAGAGGGTGGGATTATGGGCAAAGAGATAGTACAATTCTCTTAAAAGAAGACTCTTATGCCCACCAATGCTGCATTTTATTAAAAAAAAAAACTGATACGGCTGCACAGATGTGTCCTCAGAGACTCCCGCTGCCATTCTCTCTCCAAAATATACCCTCAACTGTTGTCAAGGCAACACTCCACATGCGTTGTGAAAACGCCCACAGTAAAGAGGGGCGGGGTGAGCGAAGCTCATTGTCATTAAAGGCATTTGCACTGAAAGGGCATGCTGAAAACAGAGCTGTTTTTGACCAGGTCAAATTAGAGTTTTCTTACAATACTAATGGGAATTTTTAATTAAAGTATATTACAAACTTTTCATTTAGACCCTAAAGAATCATATGAACTTGTATGAAAATGGCATTATATGATTGGAAATTACATAATATCTCTATTGAATTCAAACTATCAGCCCACAATTTAATTGGGCATGGGGCTTCTGCATACTTAATGCAAATAATTGTAATAGTAAATAGTATTTAGTATGCAATTCTGAACATTCCTTGTCTCCTAACAGACCCAGACTTGTGTAAAATGTTAGCTGTTATCCAAACCCCCTTTTTTTATTTCATCTGTGCAGATATAGAAAAAGGCTCCAGTGATTCCAATGCCGCTAACCGAGGTAGACACTTGTCCCAGCTCTCTCTGCTCCTCCTCTTCCTCTCAGGACTCTTTCTTGTACATAATCCATAATCTAACTCTTCAGCTCTTTACACTGTATATTATGTATTGTTTCTGAACACTGTGTATATTATATATTGTATTACGTATGTGATCTTTGTATGATGTCTGTCCTCTATTTTGTTGATGGTGCACCTTTAACTTTTCCCTTGCTTGGGACAATAAAGGATTCTGTTCTATTTTACCTTCCTCTCTTTCCTTCCACTCTGTGTCTGGGGTGTTTGTCGCTTAACACTGATGTCCTTTCCTTTCATACTCGAGCGTGTGTGTGCGTGTGTGTGTTCATCTTCATCTCTTTGATGGGCCTCGTTATGTGTGTGTTTGTGGGTTAGTGCTGGTGTGGGTTTTTTTTTTAATTTTTTACGTGTGCTGTTCAATGGTACTCAACTTTATCTTTCCCATAATGCTGCTCGAAGAAAACCCAGTGTTTAAAACAGGTCTGTATAACCCCTGCTTCTTTTCTGTATGCGTGTGTTTGTATATATAATTTCTCAAACTGTGACCTTATTTATCACTGATTACTTTATGGGTCACGCATTTACTCTCACAAAAGAACAATTGGTAATTGTTCTTGTTTACTTCCTCCCCATCCTCCTAAACACACCCATTCCCCCTCTGTGTCCCCCTTTCTCTTCCTCTCCCACCCATAAATATTATTTCTTTACACTAACCATTAACCATCAACTTCTCAACAACTCTTTTGTCGGTCGCTCTTCTCAGCGGAGAAACAGCAGGGGGGTTCGAGTGCAGTCGTGATCGCCGTGGTGGTGTGCGTTCTGCTCCTTCTCATCCTGGTGGCTCTGCTCTTCTTCCTCAGTAAGAAGGGCAAGCTGAGCTGTGGGAAAAAGGACAAGAAGGATGTGTAAGTATACTGTTATATCCAATACTGGCAAACCACATGTCCACATATTCATTCTCATCTCTTCTTTATTTGTACTTCCTTCTTGCAGGGCATCTGAGGAGGTGAAAGGTGGTATAGTGGTGGAGATGAAGTCCAGTGAGAAAGGCAATGAAGAGTCCGGTCTGTTAAACAAACCTCGTGCATAACAGGTGAGGGTTCAAAGATTAGGTTCAATATATATATATATATACATATATATATATATATATATATATATATATATATATATATATATATGTGTGTGTGTGTGTGTGTGTGTGTGTGTTATTATAGTGTTAAAGTATTCATATTTTCAATAACCTATGTTATTTTAAAATTAGTTTAGGTTTTAGTAGTAAATATTTCTAATTTATGTAAAAAAATCAAATCTAATATTTTATTTTTTTTCAGCTTTGTCAATTAATAAATAAAAGTTAATAGTTTGAATTAACTATAACAAATGAAATATGTTAATATTAGTCTATTTTTATTATATTATTATTTGACTAATAGTTTACTGCTTCAATGTCACCTTTAAGGATTGTATTACTTTTGGCAGGGATGGCCTGTAACAATAGCATGGGTTCATTAATAACCTTTCCCTTTTTCACAGTGTTAAAAACTAAGGAGATAAGAGACAAATAAGAACAAGATCTCCAGAGACAGAGGATAGCGTGGTGGAATTAAGAGTGCTCTTATGGAGGAGAAGAGAGAAGATGGAGGACAAAGAATAAGAATTCATTTTTGATGTACAGATTTTTACAAGGGGGGTGGTCTGGTTTGTAGGATGGGCTATGATGTTGAACTGAGGGTGGGTTTCAGTTTAGAAGTGGGAGGGGTAATACATGTAAATCTGGCACTACTGTGTCCTGATTGCGCAATCAAGGCAATTTTTCAATAATTTCACAAAATTCACTGGGCAGTTCAGCTCTTTACAATAAAGCGTGACTTAATGCAGCTCGGTGTTCATTTTCCCAAAACAGTTACTGTGGACACTGGATGTTGCTCTTTATACTGTGCTGCACCCTGGTTATGTTGATTAGTTCATGTTAATTGAGTAGTGCAGTACCGCCACTTTTTGCATTACACACTGCACTTACTGTGTACATTTTTGATTGAAAATTGCACACATACCATTACCCCGAGTCATAGACCCTATACGTTTTGGTCATGACCTGCATGGAGCGGATGGATGTGCCATTTTCATACACTGTCCGGATGTACATTTAACACTGGCGAAATGCTCAAACTCTGTTATTCAAATCAGTCAAACATTTATGTTTTTGCCCATATTTAAGACCCACTCTGTAAATTAATTTCCACACTGGATTGTCTTAAACCTATGTTTTGAGCTTAAACCAAAAGCCAGGGGTGACACAAAGAATGAAAGTGTGTGAGAACTCACAAGTCTTGAGTTGTGGAAGTGGTTCAGAATTACAGAACTAACTCAGTCATCTCATTTTCTCTGTACTGCACTGAATTTAACTCGACAAGCTTGAACATGTTCAAAGACTTTAACCCAACTCTTTAATTATTAAACATGGGTTAGTAGTGGGACAGGTCAGGCCTATCTTCTGGGTTTCTGTCTTTTAAAATGGCTCTTCGTGGGATTAAGCGTTCATTGGTTTATATATTCTCTCCTGAACTTTTGTTTCTGAATGATTAAATTGCTAAAAAGTGATTGGAAATGATCTACTTAATGAGCACAAATCTAAATGCACATGCTGTCTCAATACACTTTTCTTCAATTACTTTTCCAACACTATTAGTTGGCATTATTTATACATTTAGAGAAACCTATCAAATTAAATGCCTTCAGCCTTTTCTTTGTTTTGTTTTTTTCTTTTCAAGTTGTTGCTCTGTGTTTAGTTGTTAAAGGCATAGTTCACCCATAATAATTTACTCATCCTCATATCATTCCAAATCTCTATGGAACACAAAAGAAGATATTTTGAAGAGTTTCAACTCTACATAATTAAAGTTAGTGGAGTCTGAACAATGCTGGATCTCACTAATTTTCATTGTATGAACAGATTTTTTTTTAAATGTAGGTCTATCTTCTAACATAGGTTTGCAATGACATGAGGGTGAGAACATGATGACAATTTTCATTTTTGGGTGAACTATACCTTTCAAATCTGAGAGTAAGGGACAGATCATTTTCCACTGTTGTTACAGAGTGATAATATTTTTTGTTATACATCATTTTTTATATTCATTGCAGTTTTCATTTTGTTTTGTTTTTTTAAACCAAAATATGAAAATTGAGTGTAAAAGCTATTTCTTTAAGCTCGTATGTGATGTTCCAGGGTTTTGTGTTTTTGTATCTTTCTCAGTAATAATAGCACACTGTTGTTCAGATGGCACAGCTGGAACATTTTAGAATCACTATGTTGTTGAACACCTTGTCATTTTTTCCCAGGCCCTAATGTTTAACAAAGCCATGAGCGTTGTTATTTGCTTCAAATAACAGGTTCACAATCTGCTGTTCTTTGAGTTGGGTCTTCTGCGTGTCAGAGCAACACCCATAGACGGTTTTTCAAACACTACGCAATTTCTCAATAGACACATATACACATACATGCAGTGCTTTTCCAACAAAACAGTGATTCTAGATTGTCTATGCAGCAGGTTAATTACAATTGAATGAGGTTAAAGTGGGGACTGAGGAGAAATGAGATTGGTGGAGAGTGGGAAAGGGTTTTGATTGGATATAACATTTTTCTTGTTGTATGTAGTTGAGTGTTAATGAATTGGTATGCTTTAATTGTCCACTAGACACATGGAACATGAGCTAACTCAAACACTGGAAAAAGTATGATGGCCATTTTGTAAAGGCCTCTGTTTCAGACTCCTCAATTTATTGTACTTTTTATTGTACTTTTTATCTCAATGCTATTTTTCACATTTATTGATATAATTTAGCAAAATGTACTCATATGTTCTGTCAGTGCGATGTGTGATTTAGAGTTATGGTCAATATTTGCATACCAAGATATTTGAACACCATTTTTTAGAATATTGTAAAAGGAAAATACGTTTTTTTCAAAGAGGATATAGGCTACATGTCTTAACTACTGAATGTTTTTTGGAAATTTAGCTGGCATTGCAAGAAAGAAGAGCGCTGTTTCGAAAAAGGTGTCCTACTTTATGTCTGTATGTATGCTTAATGCCCTCCAGGTCTACTGTATATTTTGTGGTACGCATTTGTGAACTTTGTAGCTTGTCTTCTTCTGATTGGAACTGTGTAGAGTTTATACTGCCAAAAAAAACAACAACAAATCCCAAACTGTCTCATTTTTTGTGTCCAAAAAGTTCTAAAATTGCTGATTTGCTGTAACTTTGAGGTAAACCGTTTAAATGGCCGAATCAATTGAGTGTTTTAAACATTGTTTCTCACCTTAACATTCATCTCGAGTTTCCCTTTGGAGTTTCAGTTTTTGTTCTTTACATGTAATGACAGTTGAGATTTAACAGGCTTTTATCTTTTGTAACAGTCAGGTAAGTATATCATGCATGATCTTCATTAAATGAACCCCCTCAAGGGATTTCTACATGTAAAGACACCCAGTTAAAGATACACGCTTCCGTTGTTGAATGACATTTAACTATGATCACTACATTTTGTAATCTGATAGGTGTGGGGTTTGGATATTTCATCTTTGTGAGAATAAACTGTCGTATTTATTGATATGCATAGGAACATTGCTGAGGATTGTGTTCACATGCAATTGATTGTGGAGCGACACGTTTAATAGGCGTTTATAGTGCTAAAACAGTTTTTTTGAATTCTCATTGATTTGTGAATATGAAATTCAAGTTAAACAAAACATGTAAGTCTCAAATCAATGTCAACACAGAGATTATTGTGACTCTTGAGAGAACACAAAGATTGGAAAGGCCCAAATATTTTCACCATGATACATTTGGACACATTTTAAATTCAAAATAATGTTTTGTTTAATCCTTCATTTTGTAAGCCACCATGAAATATGTTTGATATTGTCCAGTGAGAACGTCATTAGCCTATAGAAAAATATTGAGCAGTAATGACTGGCTGACTGTATTATCACCTAAGATGTGATCACTAATGAAATTTTGCTGGAAAAAAAGGTCAATTGCCTATTGCTAATAGAGCGAAACTGAGTGTTGCTCACAGGATTCGGTGTCAAACTAAGCAGAAAACAGATGGTCAACATGTGACAGAGTTGTTGAACAAATTGTGAAATCTGTGTTGGGAAATAATGTTACTTTTGAAATTTCACCCACGAAAATCAGAACAACGGTAAATGTGTCAGCATCTTTACTTATTGAGCTGTCAGGATGCTGGTGGTCTGTATTTAACAATGTGTGCCCCCCATTTAGCATATTACATTTTGTATAGTGTATTCACACTGAAAAAGGCAGTTGTAGTGAACTTAAAGTTCCTTGATGATGTACTAGATGATTTGTGAACACTGTCCCTCAAGATAGTTGTGTTTTAAAATAGTCAGCTTCCTATAGGCTTCTAGACAGTGTATTTGGACAGCTGACAAAGCCAATATGTGTCAAACCGTCACCTACAGCCTTGTTCATCCTTGTCTCGGCATCCTGTCTGTACTGAAATTACTCCTCATTTTCATGTGAGGGGATCATTTCTATATAGCAGTCGTACATAGACAGTCAGATACACCCTCAGGTGTGATTAACTTTATTTGCCTGTGCTGTCCACTTGAGTTTGGGGAATGAGACAGATTTACAAAGCATCTGCAGATCCCTCTGATTCTGACAGCTCATTCACCCCATAAACCATGCAGCAAATGCATGTTAATGCAGTTTTATATTGAGATGAAAATAAGGATGGAAAATGGAAATTACATTTATAATTTATGGGCTGGTGATGGTGCAGTGGATAAGACACATGCCCACATGTCTTTGATGTGGGAGACCCGGGTTCGAATCCACTGTGAGACACTTAACCTAGTTGCTCCAGAGGCGTGCGACCTCTGACATATATAGCAATTGTAAGTTGCTTTGGATAAAAGTGTCAGATAAATGTAAATAATTGTCAGCAGATAAGAAAATATGTTTCATAGGAAAGGAAATGACATGTTCCAACGGTAATCGGTAAATATTCTAATGGATAGAATTAGGAAGGATGCTTGAAGAATTATGTGCATAATAAAGGAGATTGAGGATATGAGTGAGTCAGCTAATCAGATGCTTTCAAGCACATTGCTGTGCATTTCATTTAGTATATTGAGACACTGATGTCTGAATCTATTCCATTGATTTAAGGATGATTCTCCCTAATCAAAGTGCCTCTCCATCTTCTGCCAATACCAATCCACTCTATACTCATTGGTAGTACGTGTCAGGCGTTGTGCAGGATGCAGAAGAAGAGGACAAAAGGAACTCAATATAGGTGCTTTATTTACAAATTTAACTTACAGAAATAAAGGGAAAACACTCCAGGACTTCAATTCATACAACATCATCAATTCATACAATTCATGGAGGCGCGTCCGGGAGGAACCCGCTGGTGGTATTTTGGATGACCGGTTCCTCCCCACCCGTAAGCCACCAGCTCGGTTAAGCCTTCCATTTCTTCCTGATCTCCATTCTGAGATCGAGAAGGCATGGAAAACCCCGTTCTCTCCATATGCATCAGTGGGCTAGTTTCGCTGATGTGGAGGGAGACGTTGGCTATCTATCTCGCCTCTGGTCGGTCATTTTCTCTGGAAGCATGCCAGAAAGCAAAGCAACTTTGCGCTTGAATGGCAGAGCGTACACAGCAGCAGGTCAGACGGGTGCGGTTCTGCACACCCTTGCGGTCCTTGAGGCCTACCAAGCTGATCTGCTGTGGGACCTTGATCAGGGGGCCGGTCTGTCCCCTGACACTGTCGCGGAGCTGCACCACACCACGGATTTGACTCTCCGTGGCCACCAAGCAGTCTGCAGTTTCCATCGGTCATGTGATGGCTGCTATGGTGGCCACGGAGAGGCATCTGTGGCTCAACCAGGCTGACATCGGGGAGAAAGAGAAAACTTTCTCTTATGTTGCGATCCCTACGGTGATCCCATATATGTATTTCCATGATACGTCTCCCTTCGGTGAGCCAGTGTCTTCCCTCGACAGAGTCTGTTCTGCCGTCACTGTACGGTGAGTACCCCCCCCCCCCCCCCCCATCATAGGCTGGAGCCACCCCAGTGACATTCCAAATGTCATACTGCCCGGTCATCCACCCAGTTCATACGTGTATTCTCCACGTTACCTCCCTCCGGGTGGGATGTGGCTTCCTCTGCGTTCCTTCCTTCTAATGTATGGGGAACGCTTTCCCAGTGGTCCTGTAGGAACAGCAATGACTTCCCTGGCCTAAGCCCTGTCCTTCCCTGCCTTAAAATTGCGGGGGCTTCAGGAGGCTTTTGTCTAGGCAATGGAAGGTGGCAGCTGTAGTGGTGTTTCCAAAGCTTATCCCCATTCAGTCGACCGTTGACTAAGTCCGACATTATCGACTGAAAGGGAACGTCCTGGTTGCGTATGCCTGAAGGAGGGAACGGAGGACGTAGTCCCCTTGCCTCCATAGCTGGACCAACGCTGACTCCAGGTTACTCTCGGCTCCTCAGCGAAAAATCAACTAGTGTGTGGATCCACTTCCGTATTTATATCCGTGTGCGGGGGCGGAGTGTGTGATGCGAATCGTGCACACCAATTACATTGGCTCGTTCATTCAATCAACCGTCGACCACGTCCTCCATTCCCTCCTTCAGGGAACGGTGGGTTGCATACACAACCAAGACGTTCTTCACACAAACTGAGGGCTATCTTCTAAGAAGTTTTCATACTCTTCCACTGACTCATATTTTCTCACCCATAATCCCTTTCTGTCCTAGAAGGGAGTTTTGTGGCTTGATTTCATTGTGATATCTCTTAAACTGCTAATTGCAGATCTGCGCATGTGGGCTCATATTATATGTTGTTGCACGTACACTTAATTTGCTCTTTAATGATTCAGTTAGCGAGACCTCCGTTTTTCACTATGTTCGGCCCTCCGTTACACCCCCTGCTGTTTTTGGGTTCAGAGCAGAATGTTATCAAACCAGCCTTGAAGATTAGTGAAATTATCTCACTTTGCTACTTCAAGTGAGACATTTTTTTTAATTAGCTGCTTTTGTGATGAGTTTATTCTTTTTTAATTTGATTCTGTGACTGATAGAAGAGATTTCAGTGACACGTGAACCAGCAGGTGAAATGTGGGTGTATTGTTGTCAGTATTTGGGAGGGAATTTCTCATGCTTTAAAGGAGAGATAGCAGAAAAGCCTTGACATTACTCACATAGCTGAAACATTTCTGTTTATCAAGCTTTAGCCAAGCACTCGTGATGACCTGTCTAGCTCTCAAGAGTGTAAGTGACTGTGTTCCTTATTTCTTCCTGAAAGACAAGTACATTAAAGGGAGATTTGTTTTAGGACATATTCACCTTCTAAAAAAAAATTCACATTTAGATAATATGCATACCTTTTTGTAATAATGGTGTACCAATACATAGTTACATACAGTTAGCTTTTTATTCCAACTATTTATTTAACTATTGCAAACTATTTTAATTGCCCCCACAGTCACCAGATCCCAACCCAATAGAGCATCTTTTGGGTGTGGTGGAACAGGAGCTTCGTGTTTTGGATGTCCATCACACAAATCTCCATCAACAGCAAGATGCTATCCTATCAATATGGGCCAACATTTCTAAAGAATGCTTTCAGCACCTTGTTGAATCAATGCCACGTAGAATTAAGGCAGTTCTGAAGGCGAAAGTGTGTCAAACACAGTATTAGTATGGTGTTCCTAATAATCCAGGTGAGTGTATATTGAAGGTGTCATACTTCTCGTAGGTTCACGAAAATTACAAAGTACGTAAAAAAAATCATATAAACCATATCTTTTGAATGTATTGTTTGTGTTAAATTAAATTAAAATTGTATGTTTGGTAATTAAACCTGAATTAATTTAAAATGAATGTGCTATATTCTATTTAAACAAATGCTTTAAAATATTTGACTTCTGGTCGGAGCTAATGACTGTAAATTAGAAAGTTGTCTGGCTTAAGGAGTACAATATACATTCCAATTTTTGTAACTGTAGATAAAACTAACAACCCCACTTTTGTCAAAAGGTGGCGCTACTGAGCCCCTCACCATGCCCTTTTCTAAAACTTTGCACATGTCTACTGGCTAATAAATGTGATGTGTCTGACGAGTTTCATGCAATTTCAAGCAACTTTGACTCAAAATACATGTGATCGGCCTCTTACAACAAACACACTGCTGAAGTTTCATCAAGAACAGTTAATGTATGAAGAAGTAATAATACACTTCCTGTTTCACATTTCTCGCCATAATTTCGTTTCCTCGCCACGGTTTTCCAAACAACCCTAAATAGCCGACTTCCTGTTGGGCTGGGGTTAAAAGTAATAGTATGAAGGATATATGAACTGATGAGATCTATATGTGTTCCAAGTTTCACATTATTACATACAATCGTGTTTGATTTATGGACCAAGATTTTGGACCCTGTTCCAGGGAGCGCTGTCGAGCCCCCCTGCCCCGCCCGGGTACCAACTTCAGCCCGGCCCTGATGGCTATGGGTTCTGACCCGTGTGCAAAGTTTCAAGATTTTTTGAGCACGTTAAGGGCCCCAGAAGTGCCCGAATAGTGATCAGAAAAATTAAAAAAAAGATGTAAGATAGTGTAACAGTTACAGCCTGTTACAAGACATACTATCTTCTCTGGGGGCTATGTTCATCCTAGCCACTAGGGGTCACCAGTAGTACCCGTGTTTGTTATAAAAAGGGAAAGTAGTGTATCCAGTGTGATTTGCCCGATTTGCCACATGGTGTTTGCTACTATTTTTGAAAATCCTGGTTTGGGGAAACTGCTTGCTGCTCAAATGTAAGTGATTTTATTTCATGTTTTGAGTTCTTTGAACATCTTTGATTTAGGTGATCTGTTTTTGTTTGTAAATTTATTGTTTTTTTATGGATGAGGAGGTGATTTGTTGTATTTCTTTTTTAGATGATTTTTGTGCTGTGGTGTTACTCCTGAATTACTTACCAGAGGACCTATTTCCTTGATTCCCTTGGGAGGCAGTAATGCCATTAGCCAAGGTATGAAAATAGCCTTTCTGTTGGGAAGACATCTATATGATCTCATTCTTAGGAAATTGACTTTTGATGTCTCGTGTACCTACCATTTACTCATTCTCTAGAATCCTCATCTAATTGCCTACGGTTACTATTTGGGATTGTTTGCTTGGCTGGAGTTAGTGTTTGCCATATGTTTGTCAATATTGTCTATATATCAATTATGTTTGTAAAGAGTTTCTGATGTTTTTACTGTTTTTATTTTCATTTTTCTTTGTTTTTTTTTTCTTGATTTACATATAATATACATATTTACATATTCCTCCCTGGCTATTTTGCAAATATGATCCCCACCTTTATTTTCTGTGACTCATCTAAGCAGCTGGGGCAGTTATAATTGTGATATCATA